>JARQOC010000005.1:208721587-209467612 GCA_033576535.1 Allobates femoralis
CACACCATACAACGCAGGAACGATATCGGGTCCAACGAGCGAACCACGTGACTTTTGATTGAAATTGTACTGCGATATCGCGACGTGTAAACCCGCCATAAGGCTTTAACAGGTACTCTGAATGTGCAGATGTTATGAGTGATAAAGAGACTGTGCTAAAGAGTACCGAGTGCAGCTAACTTTAGAGGTGCTGGTAAAATATAGTAAGTACCAATAAAGTTTAGGAAGCGACAGTCAAAAACTTTTAATTCTTTGGTAAATTCTTTCAGCTCTAAAATTTCCATACAAGATTCTTCCCCTATCAGGTAATTGTAAGAAAACTTTAGGAAATATGTCACAATAGTGTCTAATTAATAGAGAATGAATAGATTCGAAAGTTTTAAAATGTACAATATTCAAAGTAATTTCGGTTGCTTGATAATTGTGATGCATATTTAGATTGTCTAACTTTGTTCTACCTATAAATTACCTCAGGCTATGGATGAATGAGCCTGAACTGTAAGGTCCAGGATTTGTATTGAACACCTAATGTCCGGTGCTGAACCCCAAACACAGACTTCTAACTGTATGTCTGGTTCCTGTTCAATTTTGTTATCTGAATAAAGCTAGTTGAAGGCTGGAGTGGATCCAATCACCAAGCTTTTAGGCTGTTGGCACTTTCAGAGCCATTGTAGCCATTCCAAGTATTAGTATGGCTGTGATTGGATGGCAAACCATGTGACTCTGCCTGTATAAAGGCCGGATCAAGAGTTTTGCAGCCATTTTGCTGTGAATAGCGTACGGATAGGATGCTATTGGAGTGATGGACAGTAATAGGTTCCATCGGGGAGAACCCTTTCAAAAGGCTCTGTGTGATGACTCTGCAACAAGCTGTATTTCAGCAATGTGCACCAGTGAGTGTCAGCATAATCTCCATATAAACTGTGTGTGTACTCAGTGTGCGGCGTCCCTCTGGCTAGGCGCCACAGAGAGGTATTACACTCTGACATTAAATGTGTTATCTCTGTAAGTTGTGGGTTCAGGGTTTAACCTGTGGAGTCTCCTATTACACACACACTGGACTAGGCCACCTTAGCATTGGGGGGGACTGGTTATTTAGTAGGTCCCAAAAGGGGTGGAGCCTAGGCTAGAGTGGTAAGAGTTGAGTGACAGTTTACCTCAGACAGAGCTGGGAAGGCAGTCAGGAAGGACGCGCCTGATAGTACCACTGACAGGAGGGATCCCCATCTTTAAGTGGGGGCCCAGGACAGAAGGAAACGGACAAGAGCTGGTGGGAGCCGGCTGGTCACATTTGGGGAACACTGGCAGCACAGGAAGCCGAGGCAGTCAGTAGTTTACCTCTGGCCACAAATCGTCGAGCTGCGGGCCCATAGTAATCGGGTTGCCGTTAGCACCACAAAGGCATCTCACCCATCAGGACTGAAACCGGTTCAGGACACTATAGATAACGGGCCGAATTCCGGTGGTGGGAGAGATAGTGCATTCCTGCTGCTCCCGTCCGTACCTGTAAGGAACCAACCTTACCTACTAGATACAGACCGTAGGACTGCCAGGAGAGCTCTGCGAGGGTGGTAAAGACAGAGAAGAGTAAAGTAGACCCCGAAAGACTAAGAGAGAACATTTGGAGACTCCATAAGGGGGACCCTGAACCGGAAACAGACACCCGGTAAACCAGATTGTGTTTCATCTCAACATCTGCCAGTACCCAGTAAAGTGGAGTTTGAGTTGAATTGGTCTCTGTTATTCTTCTCGCCAGTGCCCGGAGGACTCCAACACCATCAGCAGCATCTCACCGGAGGGGAAAGAACTGCAACAACTACTCCCCTCATCCCCCCTCATTATCATCCATCACCGCTGCCCTGAGGTAAAAGCTCCACCTTTGGGGAGCTGTACCACACTCTGCTGCACCCAACATCACCTCAGCGGCCGGCTTGCAGTGCCGGTACCTATATTACCAAGAACTACAGGTAGCGTCACGTACCTTTGTAAATATTCCCTCACCACCATCTAACAAATGATAACCAGGGCACGGAATCGGGAACCTGACCCCCCGTGATTCCCCCATCTAAGTAGCCATCTGTCCCGGTGTCCAAGTATCCCTTGCGCTGGGTGTATCATTTTTTGGTGTCACGAACAGAATAGAACTAGCCTGGTAAAATCAGGTAAAGTGCGCCTAAAAGACTTTATTGACTGTATACTGTTACTGTGCATTACAAAGTAGAGACGCCATTACATCGCCTCACAATTTAAACTGTGTCACTACAGCAAGAGAAAAGAGTGGGAAGATAAGCCCCGCCCCTCCGCTCTGCCAAAGAGTGACGAAGGTAGTGGTGGGCTCCGGAAAAGCCAGAAGGACTCGCCAATAGGACTTTCGTGGTGGGCGGGCTTAAAAATGTAAAAGAGACTATGCGCTGGCCCAGGGGCCTGCCTCGGCCCCTCAATATACATGGGCCATCCAAGAGGCGCCAAAAAGTCTCCCCGCCCCCCCTTGCTATCAAACAACCAAGGGGGCGGGTCGAGCGCCAGCCCACACCAGTTCGGGACTATAAAAATCAAGCAGGGTGCGGCCGGAAGCCAAAACAAGATACCTGGTCAGGCTCCCGACCCATTACCTATAACCGGTTGTGAGGCAATGGCTGTACCCAACTTTAAGCAACTGATCCAAGAGATCGAGCAGGACATTTTAGTCGACTGTACCGCCCCAGCCATGCAGCTAGGGGTGGGTGAGAACATACCTGCCTGCTGTACCTAAGCTGGTGACCAAAAATACAGCAGAGGCCTATGTCATCAGCGCAAAATTGGCACCAAACTCACACTAAATATGCAGCGCTGTGAACAGTGCTGTGTGTCTGCTACATATTTTGGAGCTTGCATTGAGCTTTATGGATAAAAATCATGTCAAAATACAATGCAAGTATTGACATTCTGCTAATTTTTCCGTGGTAAAATGTGTGTCATTTCCACTGCGGGAAAATCAGCAGCATGAGCACAACGCTTCTAATTTCCCATACACTATGAATGGAATGTGCTATACTGTGGATATGTCAAAAATACGCCAAAAAATAAGGGAGATCTGCAGCAGTGGTACAGACAGTACCCAATATAGAACCAAAATGAGCATATACCCTGCAGTAAGTAAGTAAAAAGTGATAGTACTGTTAACCCCTTCACGACCCGTGTTGTTGTACAACGTCATGGGCCAGTAAGGGGGGTGTGATGTGAGCTCCAGCACGGAGCTCACCTCAAACACCCGACATCTCATCTGATCTCATCAGCTGAGATGTCGGGCTAACAGCACCAATCGGATCCGGGATCCAATCAGTGCTGTTAACCCGTTGGATCCCGCTGTCAGTCACTGACAGCGGGATCCAAAGACGCCTCAACAGGGAACGTGTTATTCCCTGCTTGCACCGGAGATCCCGGAGTATCACGGGATCTCCAGCGCTCACATGACAGCCCGGGGTCCTGTCTTGACCCTGAAAGCTGTCACGGAGCACTTCTGGTTGTTGTTGGCATGTGCTGCTAACCACACACAGTCCGCGATTCAGAGAGATACCGATGAGCTGCAGCTCATCGGTATCTCCCAGAAGCGATCGGACTGTGCAGCAGGGTACAAAACTAAGGGGCCGTGTAAAAGTAAGAATTAATTAAAAATAAAGTTTTTAAAAATGTGAACAAAAAAACCCCATAAAAGTTCAAATCAACCCCCTTTTCCCTCAATCACTATAAAGTATTAAAAAACTTAAAAAAATACACGTTTGCTATCGCCGCCATTCAGAATCGTCCAATCTGTCGAGATATAAAATCAATTAACGAAAGCTGTAAACTGCGTAATGGAAAAAAGGTCCAAACGCCTAAATTATGCTTTTTTGGTTGCCGCAACATTGCTATAAAATGCAATAACGGATTATCAAAACAGCTCATCGTCTGAATTTATTTTCGCCACTTAAATGCCAGTAAAGTTATATATGTTTAGTATCTACAAACTCATACCAACCTGAAGCATCACACCGCTATGTCGGTTTTACCATAGAGTGAACATGGTGACTAAAATTCCCAAAAAACAAACGTTTAATTGCACTTTTTTGCAATTTCACTGCACTTGGAGTTTTTTTGCAATTTCCCTGTACACTATTTTGTAAAATAAATGATTGCATCTGAAAGTACAACTCATCCCACAAAAAACAAGCCATAATATGTCTATATTGACGGAAAAATAAAAACGTTATGGCTCTTGGAAGCAGGGGAGCAAAAAACTAAATTGAAAAACGAAAAATTCCAAGGTCATGAAGGGGTTAAATAATATAGGGTTCTTGGTAACACTGTTTTCATAACTAAAAGTGGAAAAGCCATCCCACCATGACAATGTGTTCCTCAATAAGGGCATCCTCTAGTATTTAAATGTATCTTTGTGTTAACAAACCTCAATGTAACTGGATCCAGAGCAGGACCCCGATGTCTGACTGTTCAGATAACTGATCATGGGAAGCTATGTAAATTAAATGCCTAGCTCAAAGTCTGGGGACAAAGCACTCTTTCTGCAAAGTACAGAAAACTATAATACAACCAAAGATATGAGCTGAAGCATAAGCTGCTAAAAATGCCGTAAATAAATAAATAGTAATAGCACATACATTGCTTTGTAAAAGTATTTGGCCCCCTTGAACTTTTTGCCTTCAAACATCTATTATATAATCACGAATGGGTTTTTTGCCCCTTCTGAGTCCGCTCATGCTGCGAGTCAGCGTGGTCATGTGGATACGCCCGAAGCATTGGCCGCGCAGCGGCCATTGCGAGCAGTTCTAAGGCGACTCGCCATGCCCGCGCAGCGGGCATGGCGAGTCGCCTTAGCAGCGCGAAGCATTGGCCGCGAAGCGGCCATTGCGAGTCAGAGACTCGCTCTGCTAGAATCCCGATGCATGTGCATCGGGCACCCAGCTAGTAAAGATATAAATTCTTGAGCTGTTTGTGAACAGCAGTTTTCAGCTCCCTCCACAGATTTTCAATTGGATTCAGGTCTGGACTTTGACTTGGCCATTCTAACACCTGGATATGTTTATTTTTGAAAAATTCCATTGTAGATTTTGCTTTATGTTTGGGATCATTGTCTTGTTGGAAGATAAATCTCCGTCCCAGTCTCAGGTCTTTTGCAGTCTCCAACAGGTATTCTTCCAGAATGGTCCTGTATTTTTTTCCGTCCATCTTCCCATCAATTTTAACCGTCTTCCCTGTTTTTGCTGAAAAAAATCAGGCCCAAACCATGATGCTGCCACCACCATGTTTGACAGTGGGGATGGTGTTTTGAAAGTGATGAGCTGTGTTGTTTTACGCCAAACATCATTTTGCATTGCAGCCAAAAAATTCAATTTTGGTTTCATCTGACCAGAGCACCTTATTCCACATGTTTGGTGTGTCTCCCAGGTGGCTTGTGGCGAACTTCAAATGAGACTTTCTATGGATATCTTTGAGAAATGTCTTTCTTCTTGCCACTGTTCCATAAAGGCCAGTACGACTGATTGTTGTCCTATGGACAGACTCTCCCCCCTCAGCTGTAGATCTCTGCAGTTCATCCAGAGTGATCACGGGCCTTTTGGCTGCATCTCTAATCAGTCTTGTCCTTGTTCAAGATGAAAATTTAGAGGGACGGCTGGGTCTTGGTAGATTTGCAGTGGTCTGATACTCCTTTCATTTCCATATGATCACTTGCACAGTGCTCCTTGAGATGTTTAACACTCGGGAAATCTTTTTGTATCCAAATCTGGCTATAAACTTCGCCACAACAGTATCTTTGACCTGCCTGGTGTGTTCCTTGGTCTTCACGATGCTCTCTGCACTTGAAACAAAACCCAGAGACTATCACAGAGCATGTGCATTTATATGGAGACTTGATTACACACAGGTGGATTCTAGTTATCATTTCAAGTCATTTAAGACAACATTGGATCATTCAGAGATCCTCACTGAACTTCTGGAGTGTGTTTGCTGCACTGAAATTAAAAGGGCCGAATAATATTGCATGCCCTACTTTTCAGTTTTTTATTTGTTAAAAAAGTTTAAAATATGCAATAAATTTCATTCCACTTCATGATTGTGTCCCACTTGTGGTTGATTCCTCACAAAAAAATTAGAATTTACATCTTTATGTATGAAGCCTGAAATGTGGCAAAACATTGAAAAATTCAAGGGGGCCGAACACTTTCACAACGCACTGTACATATACAGTATATATATATATATATATATATATATATATATATATATATATACTAGCTGTAATAATAAATAACTGCTGTTAGCTATAACAAAATAGAATTTGAATATGTCATATTAATGACCTGTTGGAAAATAGAAGCTGAGCTGTGATTGGTTGCTATAGGCAGCCTGATAAATCTCCAGCCAACAGTAAACCCTCCCCCGGCCAGGCAGTATATGTTACCTCACACATACACATAATAGATAGCTCATGTGACTGACATCTGCCTTAATTCTCAATATGGCACATGTGTCGCACATTGGCTGTTTTTAATCAGATGTTTATTTTTGGAAATTAAATATAGAACACATGTGAGGCGAGTTGTGTGAGGTGATTTGTGCACATGTGTGTCTGTCTGTGTGGTGTGTGTGTCCCTGCGGTGTGTGTGTGTCCCTGTGGGGTGCATGCATGTGTCTCTATAGGGTGTGTATGTGTGTGTGTCCCCCTGTGGGGGGTCTGTGTGGTGTGTGTGTCTCTCTGTGTTGTGTATGCCTCTTTGTGGTGTGTGTGTCCCTTTGGGTGAGTGCATGTATCCCTATAGGGTGTGTGTGTCCCTGGGGGGTGGTGTGTGTGTCCTGTGTTGTGTGTGTCTCTTTGTGGGTGTGTGTGTTCAGGTGCGTGGTGAGTATCCAATGTTGAAACTGCACCTTAGCGACTATACACTTGCTGTTACTCTTTGTGTGCGTGTGGTGTATATACATGTCCCGTGCGTGGTGAATATCCCATGTTGGGTCACACCTTAGTGACTATATGCTGGTATATGCTGTTAGTCTTTGGCGATGTCATTAAGCCCCTCTCATTCACAACTGTCAACTGGTAACTGTCACTTTTTTTTATGTAGATAGGGCCAAAATTGTTTGGTGAACTGGAACGCGCGGAGTTAAAATTTTGCCTCAAAACATAGCCTATGACGCTCCGGGTCCAGACGTGTGACTGTGCAAAATTTTGTGGCTGTAGTTGCGACGGTGTAGATGCCAATCCTGGACATACACACACACATACACATAATCAGCTTATATATATATATAAGGGTATTTAGTAAACACTATTTATGACTAAGAAGTGTAAAAGCTACCACAAAAGGTGTACCCCAGTTGCGTGGTCATATCTCATAGTGGGATGATTTTTACCATTTTTTTGTCAATTTGTCTGTTTGTCTATTTATTCCTCTTGCTTTATAGTACTAATATATTACATAGCCCTTTACAGACATTATCATCACTCACTGTTCTTGGTGGGACTCAAAATCAAAGCAACCGTGATAACCACAAATCCTCCGTGCTGCCCATGGATAACGTAATAGCTTATAATTAGATTTACAAGTAAGTATTTGGTCTAAGTATAAGATATTGATATATTAGATAAGACCATCCAGAGTTCTACACTTAATGAGTCTAAGTATAACACTTATTATAGTGGGAGACAAAAATCAAATAAAATTAAGAATTAAAAATGACAACACTCCTATGACCATTTTTATCTGACAGTTCAAATAAATGAGAAAGTGAATTATGAAAATACAAAAGGTTTTAAGATTTTTTATTAGTGAACTAATGATTACTAACTAGTGCCAGACAAGTTTCTTTAAGGTATCTCAGCAATTTCTTATATCATACTGTGTAAATAGTGTTCTGACTAAAGGAAGTGGAGCTACCCCAATTGTGTATTGTGTTCTTCCATGCTTTCAAGGTGGCAGTTGGCAAGCTATAACCATTGAAAAACAAGGTGAAAATTCAGAGAGCATATTTTTCTTTGCCGACTGGCGGCATCTCTGTGTGGCATAACGACCGAACCAGGGCATTCTGGGAAAGAATAGGAAGAGGGTTTGGGAGTGGAAATGGTATACAGCTGTACAGAGACTTACTAACAACAAGTCGTTGCGGGACAACTTTTTTTTTTATTTCAATGCCTAACACACCTTGCTGTGCCCCCCAGAGAGATCCTAACAGTCTATCTGCTCTCACTGAGATGCCAGCTCACTTTGTATACTGAAGAGAGCTGTCAATTTATGTAAGATCAATAATGATCAACACATCCTTCACGAGCTCACGAGCACCAGGTTACTCACCGAGTGACGAATATCACGAATACCGGATTACCTGTGCTAGTCGCACGATTACACTCGCTCATCACTACTCATGGTGCCTTTCCTCTACTGGCATTTGTGTCTGCTTTGTCACAGTTTAATGCCCATTATCTTTTCATTTAGCTCCCTGCACTTGGGAAAGCAGGGAATATCACCCAGTTGTGGCACGCCATTTAGGGCAGGACATGCAAGTAGGCAGGAACACAGGGGAATTGGAACCAGCAGGTCCACTTCTCTCGGACTGTGCAAGATTGGCCATATAAAGGTATTGCTGGACTTGGCTTTGAAAGAGCTATATACATCTATATATATATATATATATATATATATATGTATATATATATATATATATATATATATATATATATCATATATATATATATATATAATATATATATACATATACATATATATATACACACTAGCTGTACTACGCCCAGGTTAATAAATAACTGATGTTAGCTATAAGAGAATAGAATTTGAATATGTCATATTAATGACCTGTAGGAAAATAGAAGCTGAGCTGTGATTGCTTGCTATAGGCAGCCTGATAAATCTCCAGCCAACAGTAAACCCTCCGCCCGGCCGGGCAGTATATGTTACCTCACACATACACATAATAGGCAGCTCATGTGACTGACATCTGCCTTAATTCCCTATATGGCACATGTGTTGCACATTGGCTGTTTTTAATCAGATGTTTATTTTTGGAAATTAAAGATAGCACACGTATGAGGCGAGTTGTGTGAGGTGATTTATGCACATCTGTGTCTGTCTCTGTGGTGTGTGTGTCCCTGGGCTGTGTGTGTGTCCCTGTGGGGTGAGTGCATGTGTCTCTATAGGGTGTTATGTGTGTGTGTCCCTGTGGGGGGTCTGTGTGGTGTGTGTGTCTCTGTGTTGTGTGTGTCTCTTTGTGATGTGTGTGTATGTACTCCTGTGGGATGAGTGCATGTATCCCTAAAGGGTGTGTATGTGTGTGTGTCCCTGTGGGGTGGTGTCTGTGTGGTGTGTGTGTCTCTGTGTTGTGAGTGTCTCTTTGTGGTGTGTGTGTGTGTCCCTGTGGAGTGAGTGCATGTGTCGCTATAGGGTGTGTGTGTTTCCCATGGGGGATGTGTTTGTGTGTCTCTGTGCTGTGTGTGTCTCTTTGTGGTGTGTGTGTGTGTGTGTTCGGGTGCGTGGTGAGTATCCAATGTTGGGGCTGCACCTTAGCGACTATAAGCATGCTGTTACTCTATGTGTGCATGTGGTGTGTATACATGTCCCCGTGCGTGGTGAATATTCCATGTCAGGGTCCCACCTTAGTGACTATATGCTGGTATATGCTGTTAGTCTTTGGCGCTGTCATTAAGCCCCTCTCATTCACAACTGTCAACTGGTAACTGTCACTTTCTCTCCATTATGTACATAGGGTCAAAATTGTTTGGTGAATTGGAACGCGCAGGGTTAAAATTTCACCTCACAACATAGTCTATGACGCTCTCGGGGTCCAGACGTGTGACTGTGCAGAATTTTGTGGCTGTAGTTGCGACAGTGTAGATGCCAATACCGGACATACATACATACATTCAGCTTTATATATTAGATATATGTGAAGTTTTTCTATCTGCTGTCATTCTCCTGCTATGAGATCTTATATCTGACATGTGTACTTCTGGTTGCCAAGGAAAACAATCACCAGAGCCTAGCTGAGTATGTCCAGTAGCTACATTGTAGGCTAAGGAATTAACTCTTGGACTACTAACCACATTTCTCCAGCACATTGATTTCTATACAGCAATTTACTGCTCAGCTCTCTCCCCCTCCTTTCAGCTCCTGACTTATTAGCATTTAAAAAAAAATCACAAATTCTTTGTCCCCACCATCATCAGTTTTCAATTGAGAGGGGCGCTTTTTCAGAAGACCTGCTAATTCTATATGAAAATATTATGATAAAATTATAGATTTCAGAATTAGCACTGACAGACTTCGATATGAAAGTAGCATAAGCTCAGCAGTAGGATGAAGCTAGTGGGCCAGAAGTGTCACTCAAAGAGGAATGACTGCCCCATAGCAACAATGATGTAGGGGGACTATAAGGCTGTGCGCTGCTCAAGACACAACGTAAGGTTAACTCTCTAAGTTACCGTAATTGCAAATTTTGAACTTAACCTGAATTCTGCAAATTTTTGCTGGAGTGTTCAATAAACTACGTTCCTGTGCAATGCATGACACTAGTTGTTATTTTACATGGTTTGGCTATGGTTGACAATATCTGACTGTATAACGCACCTATACAGAAGCACACTAAAGGTCATACAGCTTCTTATTAAGATGCACACCTGTATTAGATCTGTACACTGTTGTACAAGCTCAATCTACTTTGTGAATGAGCCTTAAAAAGTTTGAGAAGGGGTCCATAAAACAGAATTTGATGAAAGAGGATTCCATATAAGTATTTCAATCCTACCACTTCTGCTAAGCAAGGAATATAAGTTTATGATGTATCACAATACTAAACACACTCGTTGTAAGTCTTATGGCTGTGCAATGTTCTATTCATAACTGTATTTTAGATGGCCATTTGTTTAATTCAGCCGCATTTAATATTAAAATATTCTTTCCAGGCATAGGAAAATTTACTACAAGATTCCTTGCTGCAACCAAATACATCTGATAAGTCATTTATTATTTATAGCAGTAAAAACATGATTGCTTCGAGCAAGACTTTGCTTTCGTTCATTGTAGCAACTCTGTGGATTAAAAAAATTATGTTTCTTGAGTAGGTTCCATTACCAAGAAATTGTTTGTTATGTTTCTGACAATGAGAAATAATTAGCATTTTTAATCTTCTTTTCCCCTGGTCTTCTAAACATATATACTTATGTTTTGTCAATGAGTTAAAAAAATGTATGGACACGGTTTGTGTTTTGGGCATCTAATCATAATGCATAACAGCTAAGAGATTTTAAGTCTTGAGTTGACTTCTGTCTCGTTATATAGGAGCATGATGTTGGGAATTAACTCCTTTACTGGCAAACAGGTCTCTAAAGAGGAACGGGAGAGGCAAAAGGAAAACATTTATTGAGCTTCTAAGGGTAAGTTCACACTTACCGGCGGGTTGGTCGTCGGCGGCTGGGCGGGACCCGCCAGGAAGCTCCGGCGCCGTCCACCGGCTTCCTGGCGGATATGTGCGGGCGGTATCCGGCGGCTGCCCAGCGGGTTCTCGGCGGCGATTCTGCAGCGGCTGGAAGCAGCACATGATTCTGCTTGCAGCCGCTGCAGAACCGGCCGGTTTTTTAGAACATGGTCATTCTTTGCTAACCCGCTGGGAAACCTGCGGGTTAGCAACGGATGACGCTGGGTAACGCGGATTGTTCACAGGTCTTGGGGTTACATTATTCATGTTAATCAAACTCGTTTGGATACATTTAAATTTTAATAAACAATGTATCAAAGACGGCGGGTTACACAGTAAACGCGAAAACACCCATGTGCACATACCCTAAGTGTGTAGATGGCATTTGGCGCAGTAGATAGAGCAGCAATAATAGAGACGCTACCAAGGCAGACTTCAGACAAGAAATAGCAAAATGAGAGCAGGAACTGCAACAAGGCATATAAAGATGTAAACTAAATAGACGCACAATGGGGATTTATCTGGGGTTAAAATAGATTAAACAGTGGACAATCAGCTCACCTGGCATAGTTGTGAAAAGCCACAACTGCCTTTTGAGCATTAAAATGGAGCACCCCAAATATTGGTATTCCATGTGGAGAGAGAGAAAAGGGTAAAAGCTGTGCTGCACAAGGAACTTACAGTCCAAAGAATAAGGAAAGTCATTTTTATTTTGTCAACGCATTTCTGAGAGATTTCTCCTTCATCAGGACAAAAATCACATATAAAATGTAATTAAGAGAAATCTCTCTGAAATGCATTCAAAATGACTTTCATTATTTCTTGGACTGGAAATTCCTTGAGGCAGCGCGGCTTTTACCCTTTTCATCTCTTCACGAGGTGTAAGAAGGCATTCAGTTGGTTGGATTCCTTGTTGTCACCCAAAATAAAATTGGACAGGATAAAAGATCGACCAAGTCAGCAAAGCTCAGCAACTGCAAAGAGACTTGTGATATTAATAAAGTATCCAAAGCTTTAACTGGTGCACCAGAAAAGTAGAAACATTTTTTAAAGATAGGTTTTTTGAGAGCAGAAAAAGAAGAGTGCAGTTGTTGAGATCCTCAAATGTTTAGTTGATGTGTCATGTAGTAGTCATAGGAAAATATAAATTTGTGCCAGAGTGGACAGTCTTTGGATATGGTACACTGGGTTATGGATCCACGTTTCAAGGCCATCGCTAATACCGGACAGTGTTAACGGCATGCACTGCCTGGAAATGGAGGCTGATAGCAACCATTGCTTACCTTAGTAGCAGCCGCATACAGAGCGGCAGGAGGTGCACTTTTCCTCAGTGCACAGGAAACTCTGCCTGCAGTGTTTTCTTCATGAAGAAAAGTGGCTGCCCAGCAGCTCTGTGTGCGACGGCTACTAAGGGTAAACAGAAGGGTCCAAGGACCCACGCTTCCAGGCAGCACATGCCGCTAACGCTGTCTAGTATTAGCGATGGACCTGGAAACGTGGTCCATAACCCAGTGTGACCCTAGGCTTTGAAGGCAAAATGAGAGAAGGAATGTAGGGGGGAAGACAGGGGCACAGGTCCAAACTAGGATGTTCCGATTTCTGCAATGTCCCTCATTAAACAAGGGCTAGACAGAATTTTCAAAGAACCTAATATTCTGATGACACAATTAACTTAAGATCAAAATTGAAAATGTGTCAAGTTCAGAGACAAATTGTATCAATGATTTGACAAAACTTGGTGATACCAAGCAATACTATCCCTGATCATTCAAGAGGCATTTTGAAGTCAAACACCCTAACCATTGATTTGAATGTCTTTTAATGAATCCAGAGTGTCAGACTGTGCATAACCACTAGCTCATTACAATGAATCTTCACAGTAGTAACATTTCTGACATAGGAACTTTACAGCTAATCATGATTAGACCAAGATGTGACATCAAGCCCCTGTGCACAGCCATCTACGAGATCTGCCATTTTGTAGTAGAGAGAGAAACATGCACATAACATTATCAAAGTTTTCAAATCTTGGAGAAACTTCTAAGGCTCGCTTTACACACACCAACTACTGTACCAACTTCTGAACAGATCTGTTGCAGTAAATCATGGACACATTGTTACATTTGTCACAGCCACTAAATGAGCAATTGTCCATGAGTTCACTGCAACTATGAAACTTTCACAAGTTGTCACAAGTTGTGTGGTAAAGCGCTTAAATGCACAAACATACACTGACTTAAAGCAATTTATGCTAGAATTCTGGCAAACTTGCTTTGACAATTGTGGGAAATTTCAGCAGATTACATTAATATACTAATTACTACTTGTTATTAATTGCGATTATAGTTACATTGCATTTCAACAAAAAATGTATCTCTTTTACTACTAAGAGAACACTAAAGTGAGAGCCAACAAACACAGTGACTCCTACGCTTCTTAAAACACTAATCCCCATGTTACATTTGCATCAGCCATGTAATGCATGTATTATATTACTTAAGCTGGTCAAATGCATAAAATACAACTGGGGCAAACTATCCAATTTTAGCTGATGGCTTCCTAACTCTCCCCTGGTAATAGAAGTTAGATTTCATCATACAAGATAGACAGCTGCCAGAACCATAATCCACTTTTCCTACTGAAATAAGCATGAACATTCAGTAGAGTCGAATGTGCGTGTTTATGTTGGAGTCAGAAAAAATAGCTGTTGGCCAACAGTTTTGTATAGCCAATTTTAGACATGTGGTTGTGAATATAGAGCCAGGATTTATATTGGACATGAGAAGAATTTTTTCGAACATACAGCTACTATCTTAAAAGACAATAATTAATATTCTTCTAAGTCAAATGACATCTGTAAACTCAATATATTATAGTAATTTGATAAGAATTTTTAGACTATGCACTTTCTTTTGCCCCTGTCTAAAATGAGATAACAATTAGACTTAATGATGAGTGAGGTGTATAAACAAGACACACATTGTAATGCCCTCCTTCTTAGGTTAAAAGACACAGATGGATGAAAGGGTGTCTGTTTAAGTTGGGAATGTGAAATACAATAATACATCTTCAGTGCTCAGAGGTAACATGGATTATATGGTATCGTTATCTGACTAGTTAATTAGGGATCAACATTCCTCTGTCCAGAAAAAGTGCATAAAATATGAAATGAGAGGATGTGAGCCTTTCTCTGTTGTGACAAGTGGACTAAACAGGATCAAAGGCAAAATCCTGGTAGCTAGTAGAAGAAGATCTGTCCAGACACAAAGGCTTTGACTTAATCATTTAGAACTAGTGCTGTACTACTGTAGATGTACTTTTAAGAAATGGGGTAGGCTGCTGTACTTGAGTCAGTTATTTCCACTTAAGACTCAAGCTTATCCAGCCTATTGAGCTAGGTATATTTCAGGTTTACTGCACTGATATTTGTTAAGAGTATGATTTATCCAGATCTGTCCATTACTCAGCTGAGGACATGAGAATGGTTAGCATACATCATGCATATGTCCTATTCTAGTAATAAAACATGGGCAGGATACCTGCCGATCAAGTGTATATCTCAGCAGGTGTTTGCCATCATAACATCATCTGCATCGCTTACCTCAGATACGGAATTCAATTAGCAAAATTCATATCCCTTATTATATTCTCGACGTCTCCCAAGCATAATAAATGTAGAAAAATCCTTATACTCACTTTACCGCTAACATGTTCAGCCCCTCAGCTTCTCACAGTCACCTGTCAGGTCCTCTTCTCAACACCACCTATATTACTACACTTCTGTGCTATGTAATATACACAGTATTTAACACATCACCAGATTTCTGAGTAATCCACAAAAAGACTGCAGCACTCCAAGTAGGGTATCTTATGCCTTTATTAGGCCTTCAGGGCGACACTGCAACATTTCAGCCTCAGTGGGCTTTTTTCTAGCCAAGAAAAAAGCCCACTGAGGCTGAAACATTCATGAAAAAAGCCACGAGCTGAAAATTCAAGAACCCACTGAGGCTGAAACGTTGCAGTGTCGCCCTGAAGGCCTAATAAAGGCATAAGATACCCCTACTTGGAGTGCTGCAGTCTTTTTGTGGATTATATGAAGACTAAGGAATGGTTGGTCTGACTGATTTGCACCCATCTACCAGTTGTGCTGCTCCTTTTTTGCTACATTCAATTTTCTGAGTAGATATATTAGTTAAGGTGCTATTGACATGAATTTTTCATCAGGATATCAGTAAATACCCATCAATCCAAATCCACACAGCTAAAGAAATGAAGCCACAGATGTCCATAAATTTAGTGATGTATAATAATGAGAAATGATACAGAGTAAATGTATTGAACAGACTTATTGAAAATTTTTTTTAATAGTACAAAAGCCTTTGTTGGTGATGACAGCATGCACTGCTCAGGTGTGATTTTTGCCCACACTTCCACACTCTTTAAATCCTGAAGAATCCATGCTTCTTCAATGAATTCTGTGCTCTAGTTTCTTCCATAAATGTTCAAACAACTTTATTTTCTTTCTCTTGAACTAATTGAGAGTTTCCTTGGCTGTGTTTATGGATAATTATCTTGCTGAAATTATAACCCTCATCGTATCCTCGTCATCCTGGGATGATGTAGCAGATTTTTATTGAAATGACTTGGTACATTTGTCCATTCATTCTTCCTTTAAAGAGGTTATCTGGGTTACATAAATTTTAAAAAAATGTGCCTAAGCACCAACAGGTTGGTAGCTGCATCTGGTGGGGTAAACACAGAGCAGAGCAGCTATTCCTCTCTTCTCTGTTGTAGTGGGTGGAACAGCCAATGTCACACTGACTGCCCACTCCTCACTGCCTGATTGGGGGAGCTGGGTGTCAATTAGTATGATGTCGGCTCTGACGCTCATCAACAGAGGGGCAGATTCCTCCCCTCTGTAGTCATGACATTGGTGGAAGCCGAAAAATCACTGACAGGAGTGGTCTAACACCACTCTGGTTGTCGGTAAACAGTGATAGGCACAACAGGCAGGTAGGTGCCAGCTACCTGCCTGTTAGTGCTTAGGTGCAATTTTTTAAATTATATCCCAGATATCCTTATAGCACCCCTGGGGGATTGCCACAGGACTCGCCGGTGTGGGGAGGGATGAACACCTTGGTACACACAGCACTCAACACTTTCCGCCCCAGGCCTGGAGAGGGAGCTATACTGGCTGCCCTTAAGCCAAATTCCCTATAAAGATCCAGGTCTGAGGGAGGAGTTAGAACAGTTAGGACAGAAGAACAGTTAGGACAGAAGGTCAGCTAGGACTGAAGAGCCTAGAGGAGCTGGTTGCTGGGATTAGGCACCAGAACCAGAGAGGACCAACCCAGCTATGCAGCGCCTTAGAGAGAGGGATGGAGGCCAGTGGTAGCACAGGAAGAAGAAGTGAACATAGTGGTTACCCTTATAGTTCACCCAGATGCCGGAGTCCGTGCCTGCCAATAACCACTTGTGGCAGAGAAACCCTGGAAGAACCAGGAGGATCTAGTTCTCCCTGAAGCTCAGGAAGCACAGTGCCCAAATGTGACCAACTTATGACCAAGGACCCCAAGGAAAGAGTAGGGATCCCAAGAGGAGGTCCTCACCGGCAGTTGTGGAAGGAGCATCCTGAGGAGAAGAGAGCGGCAGATCTAGATCCAGGCAGATCTACCCAAATCATTGCATACACAGACAGAGGAGGCCTCACAACTGTCTAAGGTGGACATCCCAAACCGCACCAGCCACCTGGTTACCCTCTCTGGACCGTACCTGCACAGTGACACCAGTAAAAGGTACTGAAACAGAGACTGTTGTGTGCGTGTGAGCCTGATTCCCTGCCGCCGCCGCCTGCAGCAGGACCACAACTATAACTCCCCTCATCCACCCTGCCACGCTGAGGAAAAGCTCCACCTGTGGAGAGCTATACTACCTCTGCTGCACCGCACCAGCACCTGGCTGCAGTGCTGGTAACCGCTTACCATACACGACTGGTGGCGTCATGTATAATCTCCCAATCATCATCCCCATCAGCCATTGAGTGCCCAGGGCACGGAACCGGGACCCAACCAGTCGTGATCCCCACCGAAGCCAACGTCCCAGTATGTGAGTAACCCCTTCCCTGCTGGTCTGACTCATCCTCTTTAAATGAAGTTTGCCAGTGCTGTATGCTAAATGGTAGACCTACACCATGACGTTTCCACCTCCAAATTGCATTGTTACTGTGAAAAGAAAATAGGGAGGGGGACAAGAGGCGCAATAGTGCCCTATCACTGATGACACTTGTGTAAGGTGGTGGTGCTATGAAGCTGCTCACCTGGTCCAGTTGTGTTCCCCACAACTGGTTTGAAGGCGTTTTTGGAATCAAGTGTTCCAGCTGCTGCAGGACCTCCACCGACCACTGATATGGTTTGAATCCAAGATAATGATGGGAGTGCTGGTGTGTCAAGGTCCGCGCTGCTGTGGCATGAATAAACTCACCAAAGAGACAGCAGTATTCCATCCTTTTATTTCCTCCTCTTCCTACGCGTTTCAGCGCCACATTCCCTGAGGAAGGCGCCGGGTGTGGCGCTGAAACACGTAGGAAAGAGGAGGAAATAAAAGGATGGAATAACTGCTGTCTCTTTGGTGAGTTTATTCATGCCACAGCAGCGCGGACCGTGACACACCAGCACTCCATCATTATCTTAAATTGCATTGTTGGTATACTGTTTTTGGATGATATACAAACATGGTGTATTTTGGCATCCAAAGAATTCAATTTTGTTCTCATCTGACCAGACTATATTCTCCCAGTATTTCACAGGCTTGTGTAAATGTTGCTAAGAGAACTTTAAAGGCACTTGGACATGCTTTTTATTCAGTATTGGAGTCTTATATGGTGAATGTGCATACAAGCCTTGGAGATTAAGTGCATTACTATTTTCTTTAAAACAAATGTACATTCTGATTCCAGGTCTTTCTGTAGTTCTCCACAGCTGTTTCTTGACTCTTGGAAAAGTCTTCTGATAATTCTTTTAACTTCTCTGTCAGAAATCATGTAGGGCGCACCTAATCATGGCCTGTTTATGGTAAAATGACGTTTTTTTCCACTTCCAGATCATGACTCACTGGAATCATCAGTAGTTTACAAATTCTTCTGTAACCAATGCCATCAGTATTAGTGATGAGCGAGCATCTCGAGATGCTCGGGTGCTCGATAGAGCACCGAGCCCAAAGCAAGTCAATGAGTAATAGGCTCCACTCACAGAAATTCAGCTATAAAATGAGTGTTTCTGGGAAAGGGCAGGAGGGTGGGCTTTTTCAAATTGTCACAGCATACCACACCTTGTTGTGCTCCCCAGAGGGACCCTAACAATCAATCTGCTCTCTGTGAGGTCCCAGCTCACTTTGTGCACTGAAGAGAGCTGTGTATTTGTGTAATATCAATAATGAATAGTGATGAGTCCGAGCATTTCGGCGTACACAGTGCTCACTGAGCATCCCGAGTAACCGGGATACTTGTGCGAGTACTGAGTAGCGGGAGCATGCTCGCTCATCACTAATCAGTATGTTTTGCAACAATAAGGTTGCAAAGGTCTCAGATAGCTCACTGGTTTTACCATCATGACATGTGGCACCTTGGTACTGAGACATTTTTTTGTAGGCCATCAATCGATCAGCAATAATATTTTTCACTAAGTGGCATGATTTTTTCTAATTACTGATACGTTTCAGCTGATTTTATGACTTCCATAGCTTGTTGCACCTCTCTTTCTTCATGTTTTCAATATTTTTCCTTGTGTCCTTTTTCATCTTTACAGAAATAAAATTGTTCTGGACATCTATGGTTTGAGTTCTTTGCCCCTCTGGATTATATGGGTTGCAACTGACATGCGCAAGAAATTCATTTCCTTTGCATCCTTAGAAAATATTTACTTTGAAATTGGTGATGTGTTCAATACTTATTTACCCACTGAATCTTGTCCACTACTTGAACAACCCTTGTCAATCAGCACATAAAACATTTATACTCACATCCAGGGCCAGCGCCATTAGGGCTGTGTCAGGACTCACTTTACCAGACTCACATGACATTGGTATGTCACGTGAGCATGTGCCAAACAGCACTGGCTTCACTCTCCTGTTTTCATAAGAGTTAAAACATTAGTGAAGAGCAAGTGTAATAGTTACTATTCGTTAGTTGCACGATAGTACAGTATAGCGATACTTGTTACTGGCCAGTATTGCTGGTGCTCGTCATTGATGTGGTGATCATGAACGATCTGACACAAATTACAGATCCCTTCAGTATACAAGGATTTGGGCACCCAGTGACAGCAGATTGAATGGAATGCTCTCTCTGGGTGGCACAACAAGGTGTTTTATGTATTAAGAATGCAAAAAGTCCACCCTCCACCCTGTCCTGGAATGCTGGATGTTTGTGGGCGAAGCTATCAATAACTGACTAACATTGGACTCGCTTTGGACAAATATGTGAGTAAAACAAGTACTTGTTACGAGTATATGTGTTTTGCTACTCGGCAACACTATTAAACATCAACAGTAAGTCAGATCTATTGTGCCAGTAATTGCTCTTGTATGTTTGATACATCAAAAGGTAGGGGAGGGTGAAGCAGCATTGATCGGGCATAGACTCACTAGAAATAACAGTGTCACGTGAATGAATGCCACCACCAGAGGCAAGTATATGTGTATATGTGTTTTCATTTTGCTAAGGGAAAAATACTATTTGAGAAAGGTTGTCCAAGCAGAGGACAACCTTCAAGTGCTTATTTGAGCTGCAGACACTAGCAGGACCTGTGGCAAAAGTCCTGTGACACTAATGACATCATCACAGGTCCTTCTGCATTCCTAAATTTGCTGCCCATTATCATTGGTTAGCATGATGCAGGATGCAAAGTACACGCCCCAGTGAAAACTGTCTAATAACTAGGTGGCAAATATTTTATCGGTAGTTTCTCCATAACGAGATGTGAAATGAAAAAAAAATCTTTTCATTTCTCTCTGCAGACTCTATCACATAGTGTGTTCAGTTTAACATTAAACATTTGGGAAACTGCTTTTAAACTGGTAATACATTATGTTATCCTTTGGACTAGTCATGCATACAAGAACAATAGAATTGAGAATTTAGAGACTACAATAGTCTGTGACAAGCAGCTTCTGAAAGTCACCATTTGTTCTCTTCCTCTGACATCCATGTACATTACATGCAATTGCCTTTATTAACTCTTTACATTCTGTTTAATACTACTTTCTCTAAACTACAAATTCAACTGATGGTACCTGATTTTCTGTCTTACTCTATCCTATTCCCAATAAGTTTAAAATTAGAGCAGGCCATTGCTGGGTCTACCTACCCTGAAGGACACGGCTATGTTCTGCTCTAAATAAAAACAGTCAGGCTCGCTTAGGCCTGGGAAGCTAGTATATATAGTATTGTATCTTGTAGATGGGCTTACACAATAATTAAAACATTTATGAAAATATGCATCTTTACATAATTTTTATATAATGTAGAATATGTATTTTTCGGAAATGCAGTTTGGTTGTTTGTTTGCTTTTCCATAGCAAATTATTGTATCTCACAATAGTTTCCTGCTAGCTGAAGTGGTAAGAAACTGGTGTGTAAACAGTTGGCAATCAGATGCCAAGCATTAACTGAATATGCTTTGAAGTATAGCAATACATATACAAAACCTGCATAGAAAAAAATTTGCTGATCAGGTTACAAGTTTTTTAACTCCATACTGACATGTGATGTACATCTAATTGAAAGTATATGTAAACTCCTTAAAAGGAATGAAGTTATAAACCTAAAAGTATGGCAACATAAATTAAATTGTAATCTTTAAAATATTTTAATACTTTTTAAAAAAGTACATATAAAAATATATACCGTAAACTAAGGGTTAACTGGGCACATCCGGTGTACAGGAGTGGATATGACAGCTTCAGCCTGAAGTCCGCCGTCCCCTCTCTTTCTCCCCGCACTAACCATCTTGTAACAGTGATGGATTAATAAAAAAGAGATCTACAGCAACAACGATGAGTGCTGCTCTGCTTTTTTCTATTTTTACTTAAAAAGTATATACTGTATATACAGTCATATGAAAAAGTTTGGGCACCCCTCTGATCTTACTCTTTTTTTTTTGTTTAAAATTGTTTTTTTTGCATCAGCTATTTCAGTGTGATATATGTAATAACTGATGGACACGGTAATATTTCAGGATTGAAATGAGGTTTATTGTACTAACCGATAATGTGAAATATGCATTATTTAAAAAATTGACAGGTGCCAAAGTATGGGCACCTCAACAGAAAAGTGACATTAATATTTAGTAGATCCACCTTTTGCAAAAATAACAGCCTCTAGTCGCTTCCTGTAGCTGTTAATGAGTTCCTGGATCCTGGATGAAGGTATGTTTGACCATTCCTCTTTACAAAACAATTCCAGTTCAGTTAAGTTTGATGGTCTCCGAGCATGGACAGCCCGCTTCAAAACATCCCACAGATTTGACAGTGGGTAGCAAGTGTTCTTCTTGGAATGCTGTGTTTTTGTGGCGCCATGCATAACGCCTTGTTGCATGACCAAACAACTCAATCTTTGTTTCATCAGTCCACAGGACCTTCTTCCAAAATGAAACTGGCATGTCCAAATATGCTTTTGCATACCTCAGGTGACTGTTTGTGGCGTACATGCAGAAACGGCTTCTTTCGCATCACTCTCCCATACAGCTTCTTCTTGTGCAGTGTGCGCTGTATTGTTGACCGATGCACAGTGACACCATCTGCAGCAAGATGATGCTGCAGGTCTTTGGAGGTGGTCTGTGCATTGTTCTTGACTGTTCTCACCATTCTTCTTCTCTGCCTTTCTGATATTTTTGTTGGCCTGCCACTTCTGGCCTTTACAAGAAATGTCCCTGTGGTCTTCCATTTCCTTACTATGTTCCTCACAGTGGAAACTGACAGGTTAAATCTCAGAGACAACTTTTTGTATCCTTCCCCTGAACAACTATGTTGAACAATCTTTTTTTTCAGATCATTTGAGAGCTGTTTTGAGGAGCCCATGATGCCACTCCTCAGAGAAGATGCAACTAGGAGAACAACTTGCAAGTGGACACCTGAAATAGCTTTTCTCATGATTGGATACACCGGCTATGAAGTTCAAAGCTCAATGAGGTTACCAAACCAATTTAGTGCTTCAGTAAGTCAATAAAAAGTAGTTAGGAGTATTCAAATCATGAAGATCAGAAGGGTGCCCATACTTTGGCACCTGTCAAATTTTGAAATAATGCATATTTCACATTTTTGGTTAGGACAATAAACCTCATTTCAAACCTGAAATATTACTGTGTCCATCAGTTATTACATATATCACACTGAAATAGCTGTTGCAAAAAAACTATTTTAAACAACAAAAAAAAAGAGTAAGATTAAGAGGGGTGCCCAAACTTTTTCATATGGCTGTATATATACAGCTCTGGCAAAAATCAAGAGGCCACTGCAAAATGTTTAGTTTCTCTGATTTTTCTCTTTATAGGTTTATTTTTGAGTGAAATTCCTAGCTAAACATTTTGTATATATTTTCAGCAAATGAGAAATCATCAAAATAATAAAAAAGAAACCGTGCTTTCAGACCTCAAATAATGCAAAGAAAACAAGTTCATATTCATTAAGAAACAACAATACTATTGTTTTAACTCAGGAAGAGTTCAGAAATCAATTTTTGGTGGAAAAAACATGATTTTTAATCACAGCTTTCATGCATCTTGGCATGGCTTCCACCAGTCTTTCACACTGCTTTGGGTGATCTTATGCCACTCCTGGCACAAAAACATAAGCAATTCTTCTTTGTTTGATGGCTTGTGTCTATCCATCTTCCTCTTGATTACATTCCAGAGGTTTTCAATGGGGTTCAGGTATGGAGATTGGGCTGGCCATAACAGGGTCTTGATGTGGTGCTCCTTCATCCACACATTGATTGACCTAGCTGTGTGGCATGGGGCTTTGTCCTGCTGGAAAAAGCAGTCCTCATAGTTGGGGATCATTGCCTGAGCAGCAGGAAGCAAGTGTTTTTAAAGGATAACCTTATATGCAGCTTGATTCATACGTCCTTCGCAAAGATTAACCAGCCCAATTCCAGCCTTGATGAAGGATCCCCAGATCATCACCGTTCCTCCACCAAATTTCACAGTGGGTGCAAGACACTGTGGCTTGTACGCCTCTCCAGGTATACCGTATATACTCGTGTATAAGCCGAGTTTTTCAGCCCAAAATTTGGGCTGAAAAGTCCCCCCCTCGGCTTATACACGGGTCTATACGGTAGACCCGTGTGGTGGGGGCTGTGGGGCCGGGGCTGTGGAGGCTGGAGGAGGCGGGGGGAGTCTGCTGTATGAGCGGCCCCATCACGTGGGGCCGCTCATTATATATGCACTGCTTCCCCCTGTCAATCAGCGCAGGGGGAAGCAGTTCATATATTCCCCCCAAAAGCTGGCACTCACCCCCCCTTGTAAGGCCCCCCCCATCGCTGCTTATACATTACCATTCCGGTGTTCTGATCCGCGCCGCTCCTCGGTGCTTCTTCATGCTCCGTCCGCGCTGGCTGCATCCGGGGATCTCCGGCTGTCGCAGCGATATGACGTCATCGCGCGACGGCCGGAGAATGGAGATCCCGGATGCAGTCAGCGAGGACGGAGCATGAAGAAGCAGCGAGGAGCGGCGCGGATCAGAACACCGGAATGGTAATGTATAAGCAGCGGGGGGGGAAGCCTTACAAGGGGGCCGAGTGCCAGCATTTGGGGGCTGTTGGTACCCCCAGGGGGCTGCTGGGTACCCCCTGGGGGCTGCTTGGTACCCCAGGGGGCTGTTGGTACCCCCAGGGGGCTGCTGGGTACCCCCTGGGGGCTGTTGGTACCCCCTGGGGGCTGTTGGTACCCCCTGGCGGCTGCTGGGTACCCCCTGGGGGCTGCTGGGTACCCCAGGGGGCTGTTGGTACCCCCAGGGGGCTGCTGGGTACCCCCTGGGGGCTGTTAGTACCCCCTGGGGGCTGTTGGTACCCCCAGGGGGCTGCTGGGTACCCCCTGGGGCTGTTGGTACCCCAGGGGGCTGTTGGTACCCCCAGGGGGCTGCTTGGTACCCCCTGGGGGCTGTTGGTACCCCAGGGGGCTGTTGGTACCCCCAGGGGGCTGCTGGGTACCCCCTGGGGGCTGTTGGTACTCCAGGGGGCTGTTGGTACCCCCAGGGGGCTGCTGGGTACCCCCTGGGGGCTGTTGGGTACCCCCAGGGGGCTGCTGGGTACCCCCTGGGGGCTGTTGGTACCCCCAGGGGGCTGTTGGTACCCCCAGGGGGCTGCTGGGTACCCCCTGGGGGCCGCTGGGTACCCCCTGGGGGCCGCTGTATAACCCCTGGGGGGTGCTGTATAACCCCTGGGGGTGCTGTATAACCCCTGGGGGCTGCTGTATATACTGCTGAGGCCTGTATACCACTGGGGCTGCTGTATATACCACTGGGGCTGCTGTATATACCACTGGGGCTGCTGTATATACCACTGGGGCTTCTGTATATACCACTGGGGCTGCTGTATATACTGGTGGGGTCTGTATATACCACTGAGGAGGCTGCTGTATACCACTGGGGTTGCTGTATATACTACTGGGGCTGCCTGTATACTACCACTGGGGCTGCATATACTACTGGGGCTGCCTGTATACTACCACTGGGGCTGTATATACTACTGGGGCTGCTGCTGTATACAGCACTGGGGCTGCTGCTGTATACGACCACTGGGGCTGCTGTATACTACCACTGGGGAGGCCTGTATACCACTGGGGGGGGCCTGTATACCACACTGCTGGGGGCTGTATACCTCTGCTGAGGTCCACCCTCGGCTTATACACGAGTCAATAGGTTTTTCCAGATTTTTGGGGCAAAAGTAGGGGGGTCGGCTTATACACGGGTCGGCTTATACACGAGTATATACGGTAACTATTAGATGACCAGGTGTTGGGCAAAGTCGAAAATTAGACTCGTCAGAGAAGATTACCTTACTCCAGTCCTTTATGATCCAATCCTTATGGTCTTTGGCAAACTTCAGCCTGGCTCTCCTTTGCTTCTCATTGATAAAAGGCTTTTTTCTAGCTTTACATGACTTGAGCCCTGCCTCTAGTAGCCTGTTACAATCTGTTCTTGCCATGCATTTCACCGCAGCCACCATTTGCCAGTTCTTTTGTAGGTCACTTGATGTCATCCTGCGGTTGCTGAGTGACATACAAATAAGATGATGGTTATTCTGGTCAGTGGAGAGTCGCATTCGCCCTCTGCCGGTCTATAGCTTTATTGTCCCCAATGTCTGCTGCTTGAACTTGTTGTAATAGATTGCCGTCTTCTAAATTTTAAAGATGGAGGCAACATGATGCTAACTGTATCCCTCTGCTAGTAAAGCCATTTTTGAGCCCTTCTAATCCTCACTCAAGACTTTTCTTTTCAACTCCTTTGGCATGGCCAAAAGTTATTTTATCATTCAAATTACTTTTGGGCTATTCTTAGCACCGGTTTTGCCATCCAGATTGTCCTATTGCAAGAGGATTGTGTAGACCACAGCAGTGTTTTTTATACTTTCCCTCGTTAAATAAGGTTTGGTTCAGATGATCACCTAATCAGAAGCACATTAAGTAGAATGAGGTGTACTTTGGTTGGAATTCAACTAACACCGGAATGGAATGGCTGTCAGACATATAGAGATGGTGATTTTTTTTAGAAAACTGTGCAGTGGTCTCTTAACTTTTGCCAGAGCTGTGTGTATATATATATATACTACCATTCAAAGGTTTGGGGTCACCCAGACAATTTTGAGTTTGCCATGAAAAATCATACTTTTATTTATCAAATGAGTTGCAAAATGAATAGAAAATATAGTCCATATAATGACAAGGTTAGAAATAATGATTTTTACTTGAAATATTAATTTTCTCCTTCAAACTTTTCTTTAGTCAAAGAATGCTCCCTTTGCAGCAATTACAGCAGTGCAGACCTTTGGCTTTCTAGCTGTTAATTTGCTGAGGTAATCTTGAGAAATTTCACCACATGCTTCCTGAAGCCGCTCCCACTTTTTGTGTACCATATGGTCAAGCTGCTCCCAAAACAGCTCAATGGGTTGTGATCTGGTGACTGCACAGGTCACTCCATTACAGATTGAGTACCAGCTGCCTGCTTCTTCCCTAAATAGTTTATGCATAATTTGGAGGTGTGCTTTGGGTCATTGTCCTGTTGTAGGATGAAATTGGCTCAAATCCAGCACTGTCCACAGGATATGGCATGGCTTTGCAAGATTAAGTGATAGGGTAGGGTCACACCACCGTTAATCTCTTCCTGCGCTGAAAACTTAGAAATTTTCTGCGGAAGTACATAGCGTTAATGCTATGCACTTCAGCAGAACGCTGCCCCATAGCAACCCTTTATTTACCTTGCCAGTGGCTGCACACAGAGCTGCTAGGCTGCTTGGAAGAAGATCATATGGGACTGAAACATTGCCCTGTACACACTGGTTGGCTGAATAAAGCATACGACTATTTTTAAAATAAGGAGTGCTGCTTCCTGTTTTTCTTAGTCATTATATGCACAATTAAAGATTGTTTAGAGAGAATTTGCACCCGTTTCCTTTTTTACTCTGCTGCTTAAACACTTTTCTCTGAATAGATAGAGTGACAAGCAAAAAGGTAACAATATTTTGAACGTTTGACTTTCAAACTCCATGTCTCAACATCCACTACAGCGTTAAGTGGGAGACTACCTTCATTTAATAGACAATCATCTTGATTATCTCATACACAAACTTGACTCGCAACTATTTGGTATATGAATAGTTATGCAGATTCTTGTCATGGTACTGCATTGTTGCTGTTTTGCTTATAGTGTTTAAATAAACAATTTTTCCTGTATACTACAAATTATAACCTGTCTTCACCTTCCCTAATAGCTCAGTGTGTTATTAGGTTGATTCCCAAGGTCACTGGTTCATCGTCAATGAGCAGCCTTGAAGAAGATTTCCTAAAAAAAAAGAGAAACAGCGTCATCCAGTTCATTGATAGTGGTCTCTTGACCGAGAAAATTACAAAACATCATCATGTGAGTGCCATATATGTTCTTCCAATAATGCCATACTCATACATAAGGAGGACCGACATGCGCATTGGGGCGCAAGGACCAGGGTTATAGGACGCCACACCAGACTCTCCCCTGCCATACTTAAGGTATATCTTACTAATTGATACACACAACATCTTATAGTGAATGTGAAGCTATTAATGGACTGCAGTGGTATAGCTGTGTATACTGAGCAGAACGGTGGTGTAAGCTACAAGTTACACCCTTGTTGATTGCTCTTGAACTATAATGTTCAGTGTCATGAGGCAATGGATTGCATAGGCACAACAGTGCACATTGTGCAGCATGGAGGTATAAGCTACAAACTATATAATTTGATTAATGTTACCAGGTTATAACATTAGGTTGTATGTGGCAATAAATAGATAATTACCATATGGTTTTTAGCTATACCCATGCAGTTGATGCTTCACTATATCAATGTAAAGAGTATACTTTGGCCATATGAGAGGGGGGAAACATCACCCATAGTGTATAACACGAAGTATGGGAAGGTCTGGTCTGTCATATGAGTGAGCATGTCACTTACACCTGATATCCTTGAGCGTGTTGATGTATCATTTACACTCAAGGAGAATGTAGTTATGGATAGTAATAATGTCTTTAATAATGTTCCATAATATTTGATGTATACAATATCAGTGACCCCTGCCATATTATGTATATAGTCCAAATACCCTGTCACCATGTCTGTATAGCACATTGCACTTTATACTGCACTTTAATAAAATGAAATCAATACTATTCATGAGTTGTGTCGCTGAAGTTTTGTATGGTTAAATCATACATAATACAGCCTAAAGGTAACCGTTTCATATTTACCACACCTAAAAACAAATTTAATAGCATTTCAATAAGAAATTATGTTTTTTTTCCCATTCTACCCATAATCTACCCATAAAGATTTTTTTTCCTTTTCTAGTACAATATATAATTTAATTGTTGCTATTAATAATGACAACTTGTCCATATGGCAATATAAACAATAAATAAAAAAGTTATGTCTTTTGGAAAGAAGGGATAAAAAAAAGCGACAGGGTGAAAACAGGCCACAAAGGGAAAGGGTTAACACTTCTTTATTCAGTATACTTGTTAACATTGAATGAAGTGGATTCAATATTTTCAGCTTGGACTTTCTAGATAATCCTCTCGGTATATGCACACTCATATGCACAACAACCACCCAAAAATTCAATTACTTTGTCCTCATGAACATGTTTAAATCATTTAGCTCTTAAGATCATGTAACATGATATATTTAAACAAGCAGCAGACACTTACTGGATATTAAAAACACAAAAAAAGTAATTTAAGTGGAAACCTCCCTAAAAATGTAAAATTAATAATGTTTTCCTGCTCTTAGAAATTTCCTTTAATTTGCTTTGATCAAAGCTTTTGGGAAAGAGGAGAGAGTTTAAAAGAAGTTCTATGTTTAGGTAACAACCATGAAATTCAAATAAAAACAGTGTTTAAAGTTTCGGAAAATGTCAGTTCTCCGCGTGCTCTTCACACAGTGAAGGCTTTGGAAGGCTCATATTTATGGAAGTAAAACCGTTTGATGTGAAGTGATTGAGCGTTCAGTTATACTTCTCTGAAAACTAAGCAAATGCTGTGCATAATATATAAATTTCCATATGTGGGGACCGACAGAAGAAAAGGTATATTTTAGCCACCCACTATTTGGTACACAGTGACATGTACTCTGCCATTAAAAGGGTTGTCGTTGTCTCATAATGTCAACCCATATCCATACGCCCCTGCACATGGACACATTCTTCTCGTACAGTTTTAAATAATCTGGCACTCTAATCATACTATCATAATGCAGAAAATTGTGGCTCCTGTGTACATGGACTTCAGATCCTCATTGGACTACTAAAGTGAGACAGTATCAATTGGTAGAAAGTGTGTGCATGGATACAGGTGTTACAATTGGCTGCATTACATTCGTGTGTTGAGGGTGCTGAACCATTTAGAATTTACACAGGGACAATGTGACTGAACCCCTGAAGACCAGGGATGAGCGAGTATACTCGTTACTATTCGGTACTCGCCGAATAGTGCAGTATTCGGGCTACTCGTTACTCCCCAAGTTTCCTTGTTATTAGTCGTTAGTAGTAGCGAGTACAATGCAAGTCACTGGGAACTTGTCACACGGGGGGAAGAAGAATCCTGTGTTCCTATCCCTGTGTAACATATCAGGCTGTAGTTTCACTTTTGGAGTGTATCTACATACACTGCGAAAGTGAAATAAAAGTTAACAACAGGTGTTAAAAATAAAAATAAATAAAATGCTCACCTATCTGCCGGCTGTCCGGGAGCCAAGGAGATGGTATCCGATTGGCTGCAAGGACGTTAACGATATGATTGGCCGGTAGCGATCAGCTGACGTGTCACGTGACAGCATCAGCTGATCGCCAGCCCAAACCCATCGGCTGAGGTGTCGACGGTGGGCCATTTAAACACAGTTGACTTCTCATCGGCTCTTGGACAGCCGGCGGATAGGTGAGCATTTAATTTTTTTATTTTTAACACCTTTTGTTAACTTTAATTTCACTTTCGCAATGTATGTAGATACACTACAAAAGTGAAACTACATGCCACATATGTCACACGGGGGAGGAACACAGGATTCTTCCTCCCCCTGTGTGACATGTCAGCTCAGAGAGAGACCACAGACCATGCGACAAGGTGGAGCACAGTCTCCATCGATCAGCATCATGTATTAGCAGGGTATAAGGCCACCCCAATCCCATTTAGTGTATTGGTGATTAAGGTATCGGCCCAATAATGTATGTCTCAGCAGGGAAATGTTAAGAGTGAAAAACTTAACTTTTACTGTTATTTAATCAAAAAGACTAGATTGTCTAATAAAACTATGCAGCACAAAAAAATGGACAAAAGGTGCTCAGTAATCTAGGATAAGGGTGAGAATGCGCAAATAGGGTCTTATCCTTAGGAGACAGATAATTTAACAGCACGCCAGAAGAATCAGAAATCTAAGATAAGGGTGAGAATGCGCAAATAGGGTCTTATCCTTAGGAGACAGGATAATTTAAGCTGGAGTTCATCCTTGCCGCACATAAACCAGCCTGCAAGCATTCCCCATGACCTGGAGGGGGCGTTCCAGCAGCTGACCTCTTCCCTGGACCTGGGCCTTCTGGCCGATGTCACCTGCACTTCCAGGACGGACAGCGCGGCTGAGCCCCTGTTTCTGTAGACATTTCCCAGTCTTCCGTCCCGAGAAGGAGAGGCTCATCTGCAGGTCCTATAGACCTAAAGTCGGACCTTTGGATGATTTCCTCTTCAGTCCTCCGGTCACCGGAGTCAGGGGACGCTGCACGTTCGGTGCCGGATGTGGACCTGTCCAGTACCCTGTATGCCTCTGACTGGGAGCCTCTGTACAGCACACTGTCTGCGGAGATGGAGCCGCTGTGCACCCCGGTGGTGACCTGCACTCCACCTGCACCACGTACACCACGTCCTTTGTCTTCACCTACCCGGATTCTGGCTCTTTCCCCAACTGCGGAGCCACCCATTGCAAGGCAGCAGAAAAGAGCAATCCTCAGTCTCCTCAACTCGCCAACCTTACTTGCCTTGTATCCCTGGAGTTTATAGGACCCTCATGGTGGAGGACTGTGGACTTGTACTGTGCCCACAGGCAATAACGGGACGTGGGCTTGCCTCCCGTGCTGTGCCACTTGCTGCTATACATGTGCCCTGTGCATGTCTGGTCTCTTCATCTCCTCTTGCCAGGGCTGGCGCTTTGGATGGCTGAGCACATGGTCAGTGCTTGGGTTGCTCCACACGTGTGACGCAGGCTGGTGGTCCCTACTTGCTGCTTCCTACTGCCACCAGCGCCTGCGGCCTCTTCCTGGCATGGCACGGGCCGGCTCCCTCACGTTTGATATGTAGCATGATATGTTCTCACTGCTGTGCCAGTGACGTGTTGTCCCCTCCTGACCTAGAGCTGCTGGTTCAGTGTCTTGCGATGGCCGCCAGCTCTGCAGGATCACGCTGCCGACTATTAGACTGTCTCCCCCCGGCCAGGACTCATGGTGACCATCTCCCCAGGCCGGACTCATGGTGACCGTCCCCCTGGCCGGACTCATGGTGACCGTCTCCCCCGGCCGGACTCATGGTGACCGTCTAACCCGGCCGGACTCATGGTGAACTTCATGTATCTTCCGTTCACTGTAATTCCTCTCACTGTCTTTCCAAGTTTTCCATGAAAACGTTTTATTTTCCAGTAGACTGTTCTAGTTAATTTATTTATGAGAATATTTATATTTTTCTTTTTTACTCTGGCGGACAGAGGATCGTCTCCTCGAGCATTAGATTGCTTCTTGTCTAGAACATTAAAATGCTTTTTTAAGTAAGTAAAAAAAAAAAAAGGATGCTCCCTGAGGAAGGAGTTTGGGATATGACTCCGAAACGCGTAGGAATATAAACTAGCTACTACCTTATCCAGGCATACCGGTGTCTCTGGTTTTTCCATCATACGAAAGCAGCAGCTCGGACCATGAGGTACTTTGTCCTACTGAAGCTTAAAAGGTGCTCAGTGTCACACCAGTGTAGATTTTAAAAGGATCCAATAATTACCCAGGATCACAAATGATTGATTATATACTATCATCCAATTTTCTCTCATATAGCCAAATATCAAACCTTTCTATATCTGGATGCCACCACAAAAGGATCAAAATACTCCCTCTTGTTGTCAGACCAAATTTACATGTGTTATGAACAGCAACCCTTCTTCCCACCTATAAGGAATGATCTAACTGGGTTGTCACACTGGTTCACATAAGTTTGAGTTCTTCAAACACTGGATTACCTTTTGCTAATGACGTCCAACCTCAATTTGGCTCAGTTAGATGTTCAAATTGTCTCCATGTCATCTGATCTGCTCCCGACGCATTTCAGATTCCTCCTCATCAGGGGAGTCATGGTTTAGGTGGAGGGATTATTTTAATCATACAAAGCCCCCTTAAAGATGATGGCACATACAGGTGTCCAGCATGGCCCCTTGTCAGCATACACGGCCGGAGTTAAGAGTAGTGAATAATAAATTAACATTTACATACTGCGGACTATTCTCTAGTCCGGTCATATTTACTGTTTACTGCCTGTGGGTGTGACGGTTTTAAGAGCAAGAAAACAACAAGGTAATTATTTTCACATATTTTGAAAGATCTGCACAGGCAGTATTCAAGTGTACAACTGAAAATGACCTGACAGAGTCACTTTAAGGTGTCATAGAACCAGTTAGGGAAAGCAGTTTAAAGAATTGTGGTTCGCTGTATAGTGCTGATAGAAAATGCACTTATTACCTGGCACTGTATAGTGACCCCATATTGGTCAGGGCTCCACTTGCAAGAGACTCGCATGTCTCTTGCATCACATCCCTGGCATGTCTTCTCACTCTGCAGACAGGAGGGTGGAGCTGCATAGAAACACATTCAACCATGCAAGTCTCTCGCAAGTAGATCCCCAGCTCTAAACATCTTCTCTAACTAGTGCTATGACACCTTGATTAAGCTTCATAAGAGTCTAAACATTATTTTTTTTGTCGCTTGATGCAATGGTGGTATTTCCACAATCCTAGCGATGTACTGATTAAAGAGCACAAATATGTTGATCTGGCATCACTTTGCAATGAATTTGTTTACATATATTCTTACAATTGACTTATTGACATTAGCACTTTTTGAATGACCTTTCTATTTGTACAATTTGCCTAGCTATTAGTGCTATGACTAGACTGGTTGCTGTATCTTGAACATGTGTATATCCTCTAGGCGTGTTTTTATTCATTTTAAAGAAATATTGATAAAAGATACGTTTTATTAGCTTAATGAAATTTTGTTCTTCTATTTTGAGCATATATAGTTTAATTTCTTTTTTAATGATTGAGACATATCTGAACATAGAAGTACCTATCTTTTGAAATAAAAATGTATACCTTTATTTTTAATGGGTTGCATAAGTTGTAGTGCACTACACAGTCTGTTTTTTCTGTAGAATCATATGGAAGTGCAACATAGAAGATAAAGAAACAAGAAGAAAAGTCAACGCCATTGAAATGTGGTGCTGGCGAAGGATGTTATCAATACCATGAATGGTAAGAAGAACAAACAAATCAATTTGGGAACAAATCAAGCCAGACATGACACTTAAACAAAGGATCACCAAGTTACGACTTGCCTGCTTTGGAAACATGTTATGAAAAGAGAAATCACTTGAGAAGGACATTGTAGTACCAAGAATAGAAGGTACAAGGTGGAAAGGAAGAGCATTCATAAAGTTGTCTGTTTTATTTTGGGAATAGAGGCACACTGTTCAAGGTGTGTACACCCAGTATTTTATAGATTACTATCTCTTTGGGTAAGGTAAAAAATGTTTGTACCAGTGTTAGCCAGTAGATAGAGAAATATTAGAATTTGAGAGTCCTCAGTGGTTGATACCTTTTAACGGCTAACTGAAAAGATGGTAAGTGAAGGAAGCTTTCGGAACACTATGGCCCCTTCATCAGGCTTTGGAATAATCTTGCCATACTGTACACTTAAAATTTGCATACTTATTATTATTTATTTATATAGCACTATTAATTCCATGGTGCTGTTCATGAGAAAGGAGTACATACAAAATTATGCATATAGTTTACAGTAAACAAATTAACAATCAAAGACTGGTACAGTGTGGAGAGGATCCTGTCCTTGCTGACTTACATTCTGCAGCATATTGGGGAAGAGACAGAAGGTCAGGAGTACGGCAGCTCTAGTGGTGGAGAGGAAGCAGCTCTGGTGGGGGTGAGGCAGCAGCTCTGGTGGTGGAGAGGCAGCAGCTCTGGTGGTGGAGAGGCAGCAACCCTGGTGATGGTGAGGCAGCAGCTCTGGTCATGGAGAGGCAGCAGCTCTGGTGATGGTGAGGCAGCAGCTCTGGTCATGGAGAGGCAGCAGCTCTGGTGATGGTGAGGCAGCAGCTTTGGTGGTGGAGAGGTAGCAGCTCTGGTGATGGAGAGGCAGCAGCTCTGGTGGTGGAGAGGCAGCAGCTCTGGTGATGGTGAGGCAGCAGCTTTGGTGGTGGAGAGGCAGCAGAATGGTCATTGCAGAGGATCCTGTCCTTGCTGACTTACATTCTGCAGGATATTGGGGAAGAGACAGAAGGTCGGGAGTGCAGCAGCTCTAGTGGTGGAGAGGCAGAAGCTCTGGTGGGGGTAAGGCAGCAGCTCTGGTGGTGGAGAGGCAGCAGTTCTGGTGGTGGAGAGGCAGCAGCCCTGGTGGTGGTGAGGCAGCAGCTCTGGTTGTGGAGAGGCAGCAGCTCTGGTGATGGTGAGGCAGCAGCTTTGGTGGTGGAGAGCAGCAGCTCTGGTGGTGGAGAGGCAGCAGCTCTGGTGGTGGAGAGGCAGCAGCTCTGGTGATGGTGAGACAGAAGCTTTGGTAGTGGAGAGGCAGCAGAATGGTCATTGCAGGCTGTAAGCTTTCCTGAAGAGATGAATTTTCAGGTTTTATATGAAGGTTCTGAGCATGGTGGATAATCGTATGTGTTGGGGTGCAGAATTCCAGAGGATGGGGGATGAGAATGTAGCACACCAATCATTCATCGATTGAATGATTCAACCATCAACATGATAGTCTTTGAGTTTGGCTAGCATTAAATGATATCACTAATAAATCATCTATCCACCAATTCAAAGAGAGCTGTTTCATACACAAATAATGCTCTGAACAAAGAAAAAAATTATTTTTTTTAGGAATTGTCCTTACCTGGCAATCTTAGCAATTTGCAGATTGACCCACTTGAATTGGATGTTGCCATTTTACACATTGCAGAACATTACAGCAGCCAGAGAAAGTTCACTTGACCACAAGCACAGTTGACCAAGCTTTTCTATAATGCTTTGCATCTATTACATCACGAGGTATCAGGAGAGACTACCATAGCATATATAAAAGCTGAGGTAGTGAATTAAGTAACCATTTTGTAGGGAATCTGGCTATTAAGAGGATGTCACAGCTGATAACCTAGCCATGGCGATTAGGGATGAGCGAGTAGTGAAATATTTGCACTCGCTATACCGTAACGAGTAGGTCCCAATACTCGGGAACTCGTTATGAGTAGCGACTGTAATGTAAGTCAATGGGAAATGTGAGTATTGCGAATAATTCCACAACTGGACCCTATACAGTGGTCTAGGGGCTGAGAAAAAAGCTGAAATGGGTGCATGATTGTTTAAAAGCCGGCGGTAAAAAGCCGCCGGCTTTTAATCAATCAGTCATCCTGATCCTCTGCCTTCCATCCTGATCCTCCTCTCCCCCCAACCGAGTACCACCCCGATCATGAGTTAGGACCGGGTAGGGAGCGCAGCACAAGGGAGCAGGGAGCGCAGAACCCGGGCGGGGAAGCTGGCAGTGACCAGACTTCACCGCCGGCTTTCCCGTTCTGTGCTGTGCTCCTTGCTCCATGATGCCCCCTCCCCACTCCCTGGTTCTGTACTCCCCGCCCGGTCCTAACTTATATGAATATGTCCTAAAAATTTTGACATGGGGTTCGCCATATTTTTGTATCCCAGCCAGGTACAGCAGTCAGGAACGGGCTGCCCCCAACCCCCAGCTGCCTAGTTGTACCTGCCTAGAAACAGAAATATAGGGAAGCACTTTTTTTTATTATTTCATGAATTTCATAAAATAATTAAAACAAATACATGGGGCTCCGCGCTATTTCTGTGTCCAGCCAGGTACAACTAGGCAGCTGGGGGCTGGAATCTGCAGCGCAGGGAGGCCCAAGCTTTCAGGCCCCCACCCCCGCTGCAAATTGCAGTACGCAGCCACCCAAGAAGATGGCGCGTTCATAGAAGCGCCATCTTCTGGCGCTGTATCCAACTCATCCAGGGCCCTGGTGCATTGGCTCACTGGGTAATAAAGGGTTAGGGCAGCTTTGTATTATCAGCTGGCCCTAAGCCCGAAATTCATGGAGTCACGCCAATAGTAGACATGACCGCCATGAATTTCTATTAAAGTGTTAAAAAAAACTCAACACAGAGAAAAAGTTTTATTATTAAAAAAAACAAAGCAACACTTAGAGACTCCATCTTTATTAAGAAAATTATCTTCCATCCGACATAGTCCAAATGGGATGAATCTCAGCTCTGCATCCCTCTGCATAGACGTGTGCAGGCAAGGACCAACTGTGACAGCCAGAGTTTACCCCAGGTCATAGCTGGGGCTATGACCGCGAGTGAACTCTGCCTTCAAAGCCATAACACTGCCGAGCGGCGTCAGAAACTGCCGAGCGCAGGGCTAAGCAGTGAATAACTAGGAAGTTAATTGACTTCTGAGTTATTCACTGCTCTGTCGGTGCTCGGCAGTTCCCGCCGTCGCTCAGCAGCTATGACCTGGGGTGAACTCTGACTGTCACAGTCAGTTCTTAGCCTGCTCTTCCTCTGCATAGACGTGTGTCTATGCAGAGGCATGCAGAGCTGAGATTCATTCCCATTTGGACTATGTTGGACGGAAGATTATTTTCTTAATGAAGATGGAGTCTCTAAGTGTTGTTTTGTTTTTTTTTCTTATAAAAGATTTTTTCTCTATGTTGTGTTTTTTTTAACACTTTAATAGAAATTCATGGTGGTTATGTCTAATATTGGCGTGACCCCATGTATTTCGGGCTTAGGGCCAGCTGATAATACAAAGCTGGCCCTAACCCCTTTATTACCCAGTGAGCCAATGCACCAGGGCCTTGGATGAGTTGGGTACAGCACCAGAAGATGGCGCTGCTACAAACGCAACATCTTCTGGGGCAGCTGCGGACTGCAATTCACAGTGGGTGGGGGGGGGGGCAGAAAGCTTGGGCCTCCCTGCGCAGCAGATTCCAGCCCCCAACTGCCTAGTTGTACCTGGCTGGACACAGAAATAGTGTGAAGTCCCACATATTTTTTTTATTGTTTCATGAAATTCATGAAATAATTTAAAAAAAGGGCTTCCCTATATTTCTGTTTCCAGGCAGGTACAACTAGGCAGCTGGGGGTTGGGGGCAACCTGTTCCTGCCTGCTGTATCTGGCTGGTGTAAAAATATATGGTGAAGCCCACGTCAATATTTTTAGGAAAAATTCATAATTTTTTTTTAAATAGCACATTTAGGGACTGCTTATTTATTAACCCCTCCACTTGAGAGGTTAATAAAGATGCAGTCCCTAATATATATTTTTTAATTAAATTTTCCTAAAAATGTTGATGTGGGCGTTTCCGTATTTTTGTACGCCAGTCAGGTACAGCAGGCAGTAACGGGCTGCCCCCAACCCTCAGCTGCCTATTTATACCTGGCCGGACACAACAATATAGGGAAGCCCTTTTTTTATTTCATGAATTTCATGAAATAATAAAAAAAAAAAACCATGGGGCTTCGCGCTATTTCTGTGTCCAGCCAGGTACAACTAAGCAGCTGGGGGCTGGAATCCAAAACGCAGGGAGACCCAAGCTTTCTGCCCCCCCCCCACAGCTGTGAATTCCAGTCCGCAGCTGCCCCAGAAGATGGCGTGTTCATAGAAGCGCCATCTTCTGGCACTGTTGTGGTGCCCCTGCGTCCAGGAGGCCACAAATGGGAACTGCAGCCAGGCAGGTAGGACGACTGTTGCACATCAACACCCTCACTGCCCACACAACCCACGTACAGTAGAGGGCAGCATCCAGCCCTGAGCTTGGAGACTCTAGGCAGGCGAGGGTGGTGGATTTAGAGGAGTGGGTGGGCACAGCAGAAAAGACTGAATCACACATCCTGGCAAAGTGGGGTGTAAGGAGCGCAGAATCTGTACCGAGCCAGTGTGAGCCGGAGGAGAGAGAAAGCCTATCTGGAGTCAGTATCCCCAGGAGTGTGAAGGGAAGAGAGGGACGGTGATACCCGGGCCCTAGAACCACAGCCGAGGCGACTAGACTGCAGGCGGAGTAGCCCTCCTATGACACTGGAAGACACAGTAGAGAGAGCCTGGTAGAGCCTCACACTGGAGGACTGCTGGAGGCTGGGCTGAGTAGAGTGTCGGCTCTAGAGGGGACCGTAGTTTTACCCGGAATCCCCAGACAACCGACGGGGGACTACAGCTACACGTCAGGGTCCCTACCCCAAAGGACAGGCAGCTCAGTGACAACCAGGAGGACCCACAGGGGCCCGAGTCACCGCCATACTGTCCGGAGTCACACACAACTGAGTGAACACAGAGAACGTTAACAGCCCGGGACACGGTCCAGGACCAGGACCACCTGTGACTTCCCCTGTAGCAGACCGGTCCGGTACCGAGTACCCTTGTCCCAGTGGGCTCAACACTGTACCCAACTCATCCAGGGCCTTGGTGCGTTGGCTCACTGGATAATAATTGTAATAATGGTTGGCTCACTGGGTAATAATGGTAATAATGGTAATACAGCTTTGTATTATCAGCTGGCCCTGAGCCCGAAATTCATGGGGACACGCCATTATTAGACATAACCACCATGATTTTCTATTAAAGTTTTAAAAATAAAACACAACACTGAGGAAAAATCTTTTAATAAAAAAAACAAAACAACACTTAGAGACTCCATTTTTATTAGGATAATAATCTTCCGTCCGACGTAGTACAAATGGGAATGAATCTCAGCTCTGTCTGCATCCCTCTGCATAGACACACGTCCATCCAGAAGGAGAGAGGGCTAAGAACTGACAGTGACAGTCAGAGTTCACCCCAGGTCATAGCTGCGGCCAGGGGTGCACCAAGCTACCCTGCTGCCTGAGCCGCAGGTGAGGAGCGGGGGGGTGCTACCAGTGGCGGCCGCCGGTATTGCGGTATAGTATAGCTGGGCTGTTGTACCTGCCACCCTTGTGAGCTGAGTTGAGCAGCAGGCGCCGCCCCCTTCAGCACTGCCGCTCCCTCTGCCTCCTTGCTGCCTGAGCCTGAGGGCTCACATTGTCCAATGGACAGTGTGGCCCTGGCTGTGGCTATGACCACGAGTCAACTCTGCCTTCAAAACTACAACACTGCCGAGCGGTGACAGAGCAGTGAATAACTCGGAAGCTAATTAATTAACTTCCGAATTATTCACAGCTCTGCTTTGTGCTCGGCAGTGTAGTGGCTATGAAGACAAACTTCACTCGCGATCATAGCCCCAGCTATAACCTGGGGTGAACTCTGACTGTCACAGTCAGTTCTTAGCCTGCTCTCCCTCTGCATAGACGTGTGCCTATGCAGCAGGATGCAGAGCTGAGATTCATTCCCATTTGGACTACGTCGGACGTAGCCAGGTACAGCAGGCAGGAACAGGCTGCCCCCAACCCCAGCTGCCTATTTGTACCTGGCCGGACACAACAATATAGGGAAGCCCTTTCTTTTTATTATTTCATGAACTTCATGAAATAATAATTTAAAAAAATGGGGCTTCGCGCTATTTCTGTGTCCAACCAGGTACAACTAGGCAGCTGGGGGCTCATAGAAGCGCCTTCTGGCGCTGTACCCAACTCATCCAGGGCCCTGGTGCATTGGCTCGCTGGGTAATAAAAGGGTTAGGGCCAGGTTTGTATTATCAGCTGTCCCTAAGCCCGAAATTTATGGGGTCACGCCAATATTAGACATGACCGCCATGAATTTCTATTAAAGTGTTAAAAAAAACACAACACAGAGAAAAAATCTTTTATTAGAAAAAATAACAAAACAACACTTAGAGCCTCCATCTTTATTAAGAAAATAATCTTCCGTCCGACGTAGTCCAATCCAGTTTTGTTCTTTAGCTCAGCTACATCTCTGGTAGAGCTAGCTGAGCTGTGCACTGGGTGGCCGTGGGAAAGTTCATGTGAGTTCATGCAGTCAAGCATGAACTCACATGAACCCTGACAGCACTGCGGCTATTTCAAATGAACAGCTGATCAGCATCAGCTGATACCTCAGCTGTTCATTTGAAATAACCGGCGGGAAAGTCGGCAGTGAGAAGACTTCACCACTGGCTTCCTGTGTGGTGCTGCGCTACCCGCTCCCTGATGCCCCCTCCCCACTCTCCCGTCGCATCTCCGCCCGATCCTAAGTTAGGACCGGGCGGGGAGTGCAGAACCAGGGAGCGGGGAGGGGGCATCAAGGAGCGGGGAGTGCAGCACAGAACGGGAAAGCCGGCGGTAAAGTCTTCTCACCGCCACATTCCCCGCCCGGGTCCTGTGCTCCTGCTCCCTTGTGCTGCCCTCCACGCCCGGTCTTAACTCAGGATTGGGGTGGGACTCATTGGGGGGAGTGGAGGATCGGGATGGGAGGCAGAGGATCAGGCTGAATGATTGTTTAAAAGTCAGCGGCTTTTTACTGCTGGTTTTTAAACAATCATGCACTCATTTCAGCCTTTTCCTCAGGCCCCAGACCACTTTGTATGGTGCAGCTGAGGAATTACTCACATTTCCCATTGACTTACATTGTACTCGTTACTCCTAGCGAGTATTCACATGGAAACTCGCGGAGTAACGAGTAGCCCGAGTACTGTACTAATCGGCGAGTATCAAATAGTATCGAGTATACTCGCTCATCCCTAATGGCGATGAAAAAGAAAACCATGAAAAGACATTGCAGCAAATCTGTTATAGGAAAGCAGAGAAGAATAGTTTTATTTATTTATTTATTCTACTTATTTATTCCCCTCATATTCTGCAGTGCTTTACAGACATTACGAGTAGGGATGAGTGAGTATCAAAATATTTTTAATCGCTATACTCATAACGAGTACTTTGTATTACTCGCATACTTGTCCGAATAGCAAGTCCAATGTTAGTCAATTAGTGATAGGCTTCGCCGACACACATCCGGCAATAAAACGAGTCTTTCCGGGACAAGGTGGGAGAGTGGGCTTTTTTGAATTTTCACTGCATACAACACCTTGTTGTGCCCCCAGAGAGAGACTAACATTCAATCTGCTCTCACTGGGGGGGGGCAACTCCCTTTGTGTACTGAAGAGAGTTGTCAATATATGTCAGATCGTTCACAATTGACACATCACTCACAAGCACCAGCGTTACTTGCCGAGTAACGAGTATCGCGAATACTGTACTATCCCTGCGAGTAGCAAATAGTAACAATTATACTCACACATCACTAATTACCATCCCTTTACTTATACCCATATATGTGAAGGTCACTTTAACATTACTGAGGCCGGGTTTTGATCAAAGAGTTTGTAATGTGCTGGATACAGATCTATGAGAAATCAATGCCTATTCAGGGTAATTGAAGAGTTTACAATTTGCCATGAATTGATGCTCCAAAATCATAATTTGAAAAAATTCAAAATAGCTAGCGAATTTGAATTAAAGATTCACTCATCACTAAGGTAAAAACTATGTAATGTAATATGAGAAAAAATGGATCACTTATCTACAAATACTATATAGTTCTTGGGAAGCTTGTTTAGTAAGAGCTTGATTTAAGCCAGCCCTCAAATTAAGAAGCCCTAGGATAAGGATTAAATCATATATTATGGAAAATTCATGTAATCAAAATTCCCTGTTTGGATTCTAAAAACTACTTTAGACTAAAAAGGTGTGAGAAATAGATGTAACCTCCAGACTGTGATAGTTTGCAGATGAGCTAACCATACGGTAAAGTGTTCACCATTTATACATATTGATTGTACATCTGAGTATGATGTTTAAACCTTGATTGCATCCAAATTCTTTCTATTATCTACATAAATACAAAAGGCATCTTCATTCTAAATGGAGTTAGGTGTTAGGAGCATGTGCCAAGCATTGTCATATGTAAACTTTTTTGGATTTTGGTCATATTTTACAAACCTTTTCTGGTTGTGTTTTTAAGATAATATTCACAGCGGTACCCGAATAGTCTCCTAGCCCCAGTGATGGAGCACCAGTCATGTGTATCTCATTATTGACTGAACATAAATTTGATTCATGTGATCCAGCCATGATAGTGAACAGTGAATGAGTGTCTACCTTATGAAATATGCACATAATTCTAATAAGAGCTTTATACTACCCTTGAGTTGTGCAGAGTCATGATATATAAAAGTCATAGACAGGGCCGGCGTCAGCACCCGGCGCACCCGGGCAAATGCCGGGGCCCGGGACAGGTGGGAGGGCCCATTTGCTGTCAGGCAGGGGTGTCCTTCTGCCAGTCATAGCAGATCTCTCACAGCAGCTATAGGAGCTGGAGGGCTGCTGCTGGGATTTTCCCCCTCAAACTGGAGCAGTCTATGTGTGGAGGATCGCGCAGCCAATGGGAGCTGCAGGGGGCGGGACTTTATTATCCCGTCCATGCTTAGCCCGCAGCAGATCAGTGAGGAGCCCTGAGGTGAGTGTGTGCTGGGTCCCTCCAGAACAGGAGCAGCAGTGGTATCCTCAGTCAGCCGGTGTGCTGTGACCCGAGCTCACTGAGGAGGATGGCCGCTCCTATGACTCTTCTCTTGTCAGCAGTAAATCTTGATAAACTCCGGGCAGATTGCTGGTGTTTGTGCTTGGGGCCTCCTCCTCCACCTACTGCTGTGAAGAGCCATAACAGGACAATACAACTCAATTCTTAAGATTCCCAGAGATGTCATTTACTACCAAACTGCTCTGGAAAACCTGAGTATGGAGCCTGGGTGTCCTGTCAGGGGTCAGATTGGGCACAAATATCCTTATGCTCAGCACTAGGTGGGGGAGAGGTCATCAGCACACAGTGCACTGCACTTATAAGGGTTAATAGCAGACAGATACTTTCACTTTCTATAGATGTCATTAAACACACACAGTGTATGTATCCAACTATATATATATAAATCTATTAGTTACCCATGCATCAATCATCTATCTGTCTGTCTATCTTTGTGCATATAACTATAGTACCACAAGCACTGCACAGTTTGATATATGCAGAAGCCACCATTTCCATCTAACTTTGCAAGTATTATGCATGTAGAAAAAAAAGGTAAAAAATGTAAAATGGCATGTTGACGTGTTCCTCAGCGTCAGTGCATGCCGTCTTCATCCTCCTCAGTGGCAGTCGCCGTCTTTCTCCACTCAACAGTTATAAAAAATTATTGAGGCAGGTGTCCAGCATGAGATGGGTTAATATGACAAGATCTGCCGGGGGGGGGGGGGGGGATAAAGGATCTTACACTTTTTCACCCAGACTTTGCAGAGCTGGCTCAATTCTCTCTTATATACATATATACCATAATTAGTCCTTATATTGTAAAATACTCTGGAATATGTGTCCTTCACCCTATGCTCTCTCATTATATGTACATATTCAAGTTCATACAACTTCACCAACCGTTGATTGGACACCGGCTCCTCACTAATGCCAGGTCACATATAATAGTAATAATTTTTATTTCTCTAGCACCAAACATAATCCACAGCACTTTCCAATTCAGAGGAAACAGGTACAGACAATATGAGACAATACAGAGTAGGTATGTGCCCACAGGACGATTTTCCTGCTCTCAGGCGTTTTTGGTATGGTTTTATGCAAATGTATGCTAATATGTTCCAGCGTTTTGGCTTTCCAGCAAAACCAATGTGTTTCACAGAACTACTGAATCTACATATTGGTTTTGGAAGTTGCTGAAAGTGTCAAATCCCCAGTTTTTGCTGTGGTTGGGAAAGAATGACCATGTCCAAAAACGCAAGAAAAACGTGCAAAAAAACACAGGTCAAGAACGCAGCAAATCTCCTGTCAAGGACTCTAGAGATACTTGAAACCACTACAGGTTATGCTGCATTCTGGACCGCAGCAAAAATGTCCTGTGGGCACATAGCCTAACAAGAGATTCACCAGATACATAAGGAGTGAGGACCCTGCTACAATCTATAAGGATATAGAGGAGGTGAAAAGGTGAATGGTAAAAAGTGCCGTCATATATGGTCCAGCCATAATGCTGCATGAACCGTTCACCAGCCAGGATCTGTACAACAGATAAAGTGCTATTAAGTGCATGGGGGTGTAGAAAGGTGGCACAAGAGACCAGATCTGGAAAAAGGCAAAATGGAAATAGTTAAATTGCTGAGGTGATAGCCAATCAAAAGAAATGCGTGTTTAAGGCTCACATAAAAGTGTGGATATTGGGAATTAATCAAATTGTTTTGGGAAATACATTCCAGAGAATTGGTGCAGCTCGTGAGAACTCTTGGAGACCGGAGTGTAAAGGGCCTGTCACACGCGTCAATATCGCCTGCACGATCTCGGCTGCGAGTGACGTTGCAGCGATATTGACGCGTGTGACATACTGAATCAACCAGCGATAAATCGCTGGTTGATGATCGCCAGGTTTTAGAATCTGTCCTAAAACCTGGCGATTGTCGCCCGGTGGACACGCAGCATCGCTGCGTGTGACACCAGGAGCGAGCGATATTCCAGCTCCCAGCGCCTCTCACAAGCGCTGGGAGCTGGTATCCAAGGTAAACTGCGGGTATCTAGGCAGCGCGCGCTGCCTAGATACCCGACGTGTACCTTAGTTACCAGCCTCCTCCGCTCACCGGCTGGTATCTAAGGTACACAGCGGGTAACTAGGGTCCCTAGTTACCCGCTGTGTACCTTAGATACCAGCCTTTGAGCGGAGGAGGCTGGTAACTAAGGTACACGTCGGGTATCTAGGCAGCGCGCGCTGCCTAGATACCCGCAGTTTACCTTGGAGACCAGCCTGCTCCTGCTTCCAGCAGGCTGGCAGCGGGAGCAAGACATCGTGGAAACGATATTTAAATCGTTTCCATGATGTCTCTGGTCAATTGATCGCTGGTGAGTCTGTCTGTGTGACAGCTCACCAACAATCAGCCGTCAATGTCGTCAGCGATCATCTCACTGACGACATTGACGCGTGTGACAGGCCCTTTAGGTTCAGTTTATAGATAATGTCAGTCTTAGGTCATTAGCAGAACAGAGGTAGCGTGTAGTAGTTCGATAGTCAGAGATAAGGGAGGAGATGTAGGGCAGCATTGTGCAGAGGATGGGTAGGTGATAAAAATAAGGAGGAGATATTGGACAGTGTAGTACTATGGAAAGGATGGGTAGTTGACAGACAGAGATGAAGAGAAGATGTGCAGAAACTGTAAAGGGCTTTGTGGTTCAGAGTGATAACATTATATTGTTCTCTGTAGGGGATGGTATGTGTTAAAGGGGCCCACTGTAACTCTTTCGCCCAGGGCCCATGAAAACCTGGAGCCGGCCCTGGTCATAGAAGTGGTTCCCCATGTATGTCTTTGATTACTTATACAGTATTTTCTGTATGCATCTGACACAAATAACTGTTGCAAGCTCCAGCTGACTTAGTATGATAGAAGTACTACGCCTAAAAACTTGCAGCACTATACTGAAGGACCATATGGCAGCATAAAGTTTTCTTATGGCTCTATGGTTTGGAGCTGCACTGTATATGCATGTGAACAGATCTATGATGTCTAGGGACCATTTCCGCAGTATGTTTGGGAGTTCAAATTGGAAATGTTGCTGTATCTGTCTGAACAGGTGGACACAAAAAAAAGAAACAAACCAAGTTATTTTGGGCTACATTTATGTCAATACATTCTATGGACCTGTTGGTTTGTCTGAATCCTGTTTTTAGGGGGATTCAGGTATAACCCTTGAATATGCTGTAGAACAGTAGTGTGAATAGTGTCTTATCAACCTTACAGATATTCTGGTAATGATAACCAGATTATATCTATTCTTTTATCTATAATTGTATTGTAAAGTAGTAATAGTAAGATGAACATATCTTTTGAATTCAAATTTGCCATACTTGCCAAATTTTCCCCAAACATTTGATTTGTTCTGCATTGATTTTCTGCAAAAGGCAAGAACTGCAATTGTCCAGAAAAGATGTTCTTACATTCTGAGGTCTCCCAGGACTTGATCCAACTCAGGGTAGTACATACACTGCGTGCAGAATTATTAGGCAAGTTGTATTTTAGAGGATTATTTTTATTATTGATCAACAACTATGTTCTCAATCAACCCTAAAGACTCATAAATATCAAAGCTTAATATTTTTGGAAGTTGGAGTGGTTTTTTTTTTAGATTTGGCTATTTTAGGAGGATATCTGTTTGTGCAGGTAATTATTACTGTGCAGAATTATTAGGAAACTTAATAAAAAACAAATATATTCACATCTCACTTGTTTATTTTCACCAGATAAACCAATATAACTGCACAAAAGTTAGAAAAAAAAAACATTTCTGACATGCAAAAATAAAACAGGAAAAAATTAGGGACCAATATAGCCACCTTTCTTTATGATGACACTAAACAGCCTTGCATCCATAGAATCTGTCAATTGCTTGATCTGTTTACGATCAACATTATGTGCAGCAGCCACCACAGCCTCCCAGACACTGTTCCGAGAGGTGTACTGTTTTCCCTCCCTGTAGATCTCACATTTTAGTAGGGACCACAGGATCTAAAGGAAACAAAGAGAGGAGCGCACTGTGAAGAACCTAATGCTTTATGGGAATGGTGGGGAGGGGAGAGGCCTTAACCTGGGGGGGTTCGGTTAACCCCTGCACAACCCTTGTCATAAGCCTGTTAGTGTGCCATTGGGGCTGGGGATTGTATGGAACCTGCCGCAAGCCTCCGCTCCCGCATTGTTTCCGGGTGCAGTCATGTGACCGAGCCGGCCAGAAATACGTCACCATAGGTCCTTCAGCGTTGCACCTCATTTCCAGGGCGACGTTAGGTCCTTCAGCCTTAGATGTGGAAACCAGAGCTGCTTCTGCCGCTGCTGCCTCAGCAAGGGAAGAGAGATATAGGAAAGAGATTGTAGTGGTCTAGTAGAAGCGCGAATGTAAAGCAGGCAGGAAACGGGCCAGAGACAGGGCAGGTGGTGACAGGAAACAAATAACGAAGGCCTCCTCTGAGAAATCTTCTGTGCTGCTCAAAGACCTTCGAGCAGCACAGAGGATCACTCAGAGGAGGCCTTTGTTGTTTGTTTCCCGTCACCACCCGCCCGTCTCTGGCCCGTTTCCTGCCTGCCTTAAATTTGCGCTTTTACTAGACCGCTACAATCTCTTTCCTATTTCACTGACTGATTTAAACTTCTACAATGTGTAAAATGGCAGCAACCATTTTAGGTGATTTGTGTGAATTGAATGTACCGTATATACTCGTGTATAAGCCGACCCGTGTATAAGCCGACCCCCCTACTTTTGCCCCAAAACCTGGGAAAATCTATTGACTCGCGTATAAGCCGAGGGTGGACCCCAGCACAGGTTTACAGCCCCCAGCAGTGGTATACAGGCCCCAGCAGTATGATATACAGCAGCCCCCAGTGGTATATACAGCAGCTCCCAGTGGTATATACAGCAGCCACAGTGGTATATGCAGCAGCCCCCAGTGGTATATACAGCAGCCCCCAGTGGTATTGCAGCCCCTATATACAGCAGCCCCAGTGGTGTATACAGCAGCCCCAGTGGCATTGCAGCCCCTATATACAGCAGCCCCAGTGGTGTATACAGCAGCCCCTATATACAGCAGCCCCAGTGGTATTGCAGCCCCAGTGGTATTGCAGCCCCTATATACAGCAGCCCCAGTGGTGTATACAGCAGCCCCTATATACAGCAGCCCCAGTGGTATTGCAGCCCCAGTGGTGTATACAGCAGCCCCTATATACAGCAGCCCCAGTGGTAGTATACAGCAGCCCTAGTGGTATACAGCAGGCCCCCAGGGGTACATATAGCAGCCCCCAGGGGGTACCCAGCAGCCCCCTGGGGGTACCCAGCAGCCCCCAGGGGGTTTATACAGCAGCCCCCTGGGGGTACCCAGCAGCCCCCAGGGGGTTTATACAGCAGCCCCCTGGGGGTCCCCAGCAGCCCCCTGGGGGTACCCAACAGCCCCCAGGGGGTTTATACAGCAGCCCCCCCTGGGGGTCCCCAGCAGCCCCCAGGGGGTTTATACAGCATCCCCCTGGGGGTACCCAGCAGCCCCCAGGGGGTTTATACAGCAGCCCCCTGGGGGTACCCAGCAGCCCCCAGGGGGTTTATACAGCAGCCCCCTGGGGGTACCCAGCAGCCCCCAGGGGGTTTATACAGCAGCCCCCTGGGGGTCCCCATCAGCCCCCTGGGGGTACCCATCAGCCCCCTGGGGGTACCCAGCAGCCCCCAGGGGGTATCCGCAGCCCCCAAATGCTGGCACTCGCTGGCAAGGGCCCCCCCCCGCTTCTCTTACCATTCCGGTCTTCTGATCCGTGCCGCTCCTCGGTGCTCCTCGCTGCTCCGTCCGTCCTCCTACATCCGGGATCCCCAGCCGTCGCGCGATGACGTCATATGCCTGCGACGGCCGGAGATCCCGGATGTAGGAGGACTGACGGACGGAGCAGCGAGGAGCACCGAGGATGGGCGCGGATCAGAAGACCGGAATGGTAATATAAGCGCCCTGGGGGGGGGGCCCTTACAAGGGGGGACAGTGCCAGCATTTGGGGGCTATATGCACTGCTTCCCCCTGCGCTGATTGACAGGGGGAAGCAGTGCATATTTAATGAGCGGCCCCACGTGACGGGGCCGCTCATACAGCAGCCTCCCCCCGCCTCCTGCAGCCTCCACAGCCCCGGGACACAGCCCCCACCTACATGTACCGTATATGACCCGTGTATAAGCCGAGGGGTAGACTTTTCAGCCCAAATTTTGGGCTGAAAAACTCGGCTTATACACGAGTATATACGGTAAATTGAATTATTTTGCTGAGTTCAGCAAATTCCCCAAAATTTGACATAAAGTCAATTAGCATTGAATTAATTCACTTATCCCTGATTAATATAAGTCAATTATGTTTAAGATTTAGCAATCAATAAATGAGTTAAAGTGAAAAGTAAAAGAAATGCAAATGAATATTTGGCAACCAAAGCGATGAAGAACTTAAAAAAACTGTAAACCTTTTGAGGTGTCCATGTGCTTGCCTCAATTTATGTCAGATCTATCACCAGAAATCATAGTGATCATTTATAGATCAAATTTGCTGTTATATATTAATATTTTATTAAAAATATATGTTAATGGACCATCTGGAAGCCTAGACCAACCTTTACACAAATATTTCACCTTTTACCATAAACTAGTAGAGATTCTGCTCATGCAAGGATAAATATTATAAGCTGAAGAGGCACATTTTCTCGTTGTTACTATAATATATGAGTCCGTCAACAGGGTAGGGGTTACTCAGATACCGGGACAGGTTGCTACTTCAGTGGGGATCACGGCTGGTCAGGTACCGTTCCCGTGCCCTGGACACTCAATGGCTGAGGGGGAAAACTATTTGGGAGAGGGGATTATACGTGATGCCACCTGTGGTACCTGGTAATGTAGTTACCAGCACTGCAGCCGGCCGCTGAGGTGATGGTGATGCAGCTTTGGGTAGTAGAGCTGACCACAGGTGGAGCTTTATCTCAGGGCAGCGGGGTGGATGAGGGGAGTAGTCGTCCTTGGCTTCTTTGTAAGTTCTCCAGGTGGCGACAGTAAATCAGGAACACACACACAATAGTCTCTGTTTCAGTATCTTTTTTTACTGATGTCGGGTAGCAGGTATGGTCCAAGAGGGTAACCAGGTGGCCGGTGCAGTTTGGGACATCCACCTTTGAAAGTTATGAAGCCTCCTCTATTTGCATGTGTGGTGATTTGGGAAAGTTCTGCCTCAAGCTGAACCTGTCACTTTCTCTCCTTCTCTCTCAGGATGATACTCCACAACTGAACATGAGGACCTTTCTATGGAGATCCCTACTCCTTTCCTCGAGTCCCTGGTCCTTTGGTCAGGTTTGGGGTCTTGGTCTCCTGAGCTCCAGGGGGATTAAATCCTCCTGTCTTTCTGGGCTTTCTCTGCTATGACTGGATCAACAGCAGCTTCGGACTCCAGTGTTCAGGTGGGCTAAAGGGCAATTATTTCTGTTCTCCTCTTTCTAGAATTTCTAACTTTCCACTTGCCTCCATCCCTTTCTAGGGTACTACACAGCTCCGGTCTCAGTCTTTTCTGTTTCTTGTCCTGACTTGGTTCCAGCCACCAGCTCTTCCTCCTTCTTGACTCCTCAACTGTCACTCCTTGACTGAACTGACACCTCCCTCAGACCTGGATCTTTATAGGGGATCTTGCCTATGGCAGCAAGTAGAGCTCCTCCTTCAGGCCTGAGGTGGAAAGTGTTGCGTGCTGCGTGTGCCAAGGTGTACATCCTTCCCTGCACTGGTTGGTCCTGTGGCAATCCCTACAGGAGTGCCACATATACATTTCTTATAATGGAAGATCTGCTATCGCTAATGAAATAATCAATATTCACTATCATTTCTGAACTTCAACACAAATGTATAGATTGAGTATAGAGGAGTTCACTTGTTATCATCCAAATGAACATTTCTGCCAGGGAAATTCCATATGATGGAAAGTGATCTTACATAAATATGATTTACATGGTTTATAAAATTAAATGAGGAGAACTGGGTAAGAACAATAAACAGTTCTTTCTCTTGCGGAAGATACTTACAGACACATGAGAGAAGCCGAGCAAGCGGCAGTTTACACTTTTCACAATTCGAGACCAAAATTTCAATAAAACCCTGGAAGCCATTCACTTACTTCTAAAGAAAATAAGAGACAGCTGTGTTATTTTGAATACAGAAGCTCCATGAAACAAGATAGAAAGGGAGAATTTTTTGTAGCTTAAAAAAGCTTGTATGTGTTAAGCAAGAGACAGATAGAGAGAGACAGACAGACAGATAGATAGATAGATAGATAGATAGATAGATAGATAGATAGATAGATAGATAGATAGATAGATGAAAAAATGAAAGGCAGCACTTCCTTCAAAAAATCCATGTGGGTTTTATTTATCCTAGGACTGCAACGTTTCGGCACCCAGCCTTTCTCAAGCAGACTGCTTGAGAAAGGCTGGGTGCCGAAACGTTGCAGTCCTAGGATAAATAAAACCCACATGGATTTTTTGAAGGAAGTGCTGCCTTTCATTTTTTCATCTATATAAAGTACCAGTGAAGTGGTAGGAGGGCCTTGCACCCGACCGTGTGTGACTGTGCTGTTTCGTTTTTTTTATTTTTTTAGATAGTTAGATAGATAGATAGATAGATAGATAGATAGAGTTACTAAAAAATAGAGGCAGCACTCCAATAATTCAAAAATATAAAGAGGACTTTATTCAGCCCATATGACGCGGCAACGTTTCAGTGGAAACCCACTATTATCGAGCAATGAAATACAATTATTTATGTCTGTAATCAAATGTTTTGTGATAATTGTGAATTATATTGATTAGAATGTGTGGCCCCACCGGTCTGGTTGCCACAAAGGGGTACTGCACTCAATGGACGGGTGTGGTGTCTCAGTCCTAAAAGAAAATAGGATGGTGAACTCAGGCCCCCACCAAACACACCCACACACCATAGGACCCAGGGGACCATGGGCAGACCTGGGGGGAAGGCCCAGTCAAAGGGGACAGGGGAAGAACAAGGGAGAGGGGTTAGTTAGTGAGTTAGTGAGTAGCGAGTGAGTGAGTTAGGTGGTGAAGAGTGAAGGAGGTGGTAGCCAAGTGTGTAGGCATAAAATGGGGAACAGAGAAAACCCCAGGGGCACAGGTGGAGTGGTGAAGACAACCTGGGTGCCCAGAGTTTGGACTAAGATAGTTGGATGGAGGGGTTAGTCAAGAACCAGGGACTCAGTCCTGAACGTGGCACAGACGCTGTATGCCCGAACCACTGAACCGGAGGCCACGCAGTCTACAGGAGTGATAGCTGCAACCCAATGCACCCTCTGAGAATGCAACTGAACTAGGATCAAGAGACATGTACCAGTCGTCCAAGAGGACCCATGGATGCTAGGTCGGGGCACTGTGTGTGGAGGCCCTGACAGGAGAGGCAAAGAAATAACACTGGGAGAGCCCAGAGAACAGAGAGGCACACAAAGGGGTCCTGGGCAAGCTATCCCGATTCCTTGTGGACTGGCCAGACATGCATTGGTAGAGAGAAGAGCTCGGTGACCAGTTGCAGCTTCAGTGAGTATACCGGGTACATAATACCAATGATATGTGAGACTGATTTATTCTCTTGCCTGCAGAGCCACTGAAAAATGGTTGTAAAATGGTAATAGTATGGGCTAGGGATGGCCCTGCTCACTAGATTATGATTGATAAGGAGATAGGGTGAACCAGTAGGTAAAAAGTGCTTGTCATGTATAATCTAGCCACCATTATAGTAAATTGGGCTGTTCATATAAAGATGCATGTGTTGTTATCAGCCAGCATCTGTGTAAGTGCAGTCACCATGTGCATGGAGGATATAGAGAGATGAATAGAAGGGGCCAGGTTTGGAGGAAAATTTAGAAAGTGGAAATAGGGAAGAGTTATATTAGTGAAGTTCAATCATTGAAAATAAATCTAGTACAAAAAAAACAAACAGTTCATTAATTCTGTGCACTGGTCAAAAATGGTCAATAATCACAATGCTATATTTAGTTTTTAAACAATAGAAATAGTTCATTCCAGTCCTGAAGAATACAGGACCAATACAACCTTCAGCTTCAAGGAATCTTAAGTCAAACAAACACTTAACTCGAAAACAATTCAATGAAAATGATTTTAGTTTTTTTGGCTCATGAAGCAAACCCACTTAAAAGACTAACACAATGCAAAATATTATATAGTGTAGCTGTCAAAATGAACAGATGGAGGGTTGCCACAACATAGTGATGTGTTTCATGTCCTTACAGGGCCTCTGTCAGAGCACGTTTACTGAGTGTACAGTACACGCTCTTTATATAAAATGACTGGTTTAGCCAACTGTATACTGTAACTTCCATATACATCAATGATATTGATGGAATAAGGATATTATTCAAAGACCAAGGCCAACGCCAAGATGCTGTATTCAGACTCTATTGAATCCAAGTTCTTTCACACAGCTTCTTTTTCTTTACAACCGGAACAGATCTGTAGGGCGAGCAAAGAATCAGAATATTAGACTTATATTCTTCAATGGCTGTACATAACTTTGCAAAAAATATATATATAATTCTTCCAGTACGTCTGAAAAAAATAAAATAACTGCAAATATTCTTGATTTAAAAGTATCTGTGGTTCTTTGTTTTCAGCTGCTTGTGGAAACCAATTAATCTCCATGGTAATAGACTACTGACAAATGCCTTATTGCCTGATATTGCAGCCATACTGTTTTTTGGACTGAAGGATCACCCTACATTTGGTTTGTTTATAGCCTGATACCATGAAAAATCAATCATGGATCTGATAGGAACTTAAGTTACAAAGAGACATGTCATTTTGAATATAGATAACTTACATTCATTTGGGTAGATAAAAAATAAAAATGAACTAATTTATTGTTAAGGGTCAAAAACATCTGTGAATGAAAATTTGTACAAACGCCATAAAGCTCGTCCAATTCACAGATTGTACTCTATAGACTTGGGGCTGACAATTGGCCAATTTAGACCATCTTCTCCCGACCTTTGTGCTGTAGTGAAGATGCCGTTCATGCTAAATAAAAGATGTGTATTCCATCAATGGAAGTAAAAACGAGGCCACAGAGTAAAAGTAGTGATTTGAAATTTATAGCTAATGGCATTGTTGATCAAAATGGTAACCTTTACAGAGTACCGAGTACACAGTACTTATATTTTAAGCTCATTTGCAATCTGTGCCATTGTGTTCTTCATGGGGGCTTCTATAATGGTTCAACCAACAATACATCCGTGTGTCTATTGTGTTGGTTTAGTTACCTATATTTCAATTAAACTATGTTTTTATCATTCTTGTGACTATTTTGATCCCATATTTTTTGGAGAGTTTTCAATTTTGGTTCATGTTTGTCCTTTGGGACATTCCACTTGGCTCCAGTTAAAGGTTTGGGGACTTAGTCTGTGGTCACAGTTGGCATGCGTTTTTTTAGTGCCTTTTAAAAACGCATGCTTTTTTACATGCGTTTTTCATGTCATCATGAGTTTTTTAAGGTGTCTGATGGCTCCCTGCGTTTTTGGCTGCGTTTTGAAATCTGCACCCAAAAATAGGCCAGGGTCACATCTCCGTTCTGACCCTAGCCTGCCGGATTCCGGTTTTATCTTAGAACTTTTTCCAGCGCCGCATAGCGTTACCGCTATGCGGTGCTGGAAAACGCTGCCCTTAGGGCCCTTTCACATCAGCGTTTTTTTCGCGGCCGCACCTGCCGCAAGTGCAAAACCGCACTTGCCTCACCTGCCGCAAGTCCGCCTATACTTTGCATGGCAAAAACCGCAACCGCGCCGCAAGTGCAGCCGGTATGCGGTAATCGCGGCAGATGCGGTTTTTTCACCGCATCTGCCGCGATTTGAAAAAAACGCTGATGTGAAAGGGCCCTTAGTTACCCGCTGTTTACCTTAACGACCTGTCACACAGGCAGCGGCTTGGAGTGCGTTTTACAGCGCCGCACAGGAAACGCTGTCTGTAATGGTTTCCTGTGCGGCGCTGTAAAGCGCACTCCGAGCAGCTGCCTGTGTGACAGGTCGTTAAGGTAAACAGCGGGTAACTAAGGGCAGCGTTTTCCAGCACCGCATAGCGGTAATGCTATGCGGCGCTGGAAAAAGTTCTAAGATAAAACCGGAATCCGGCAGGCCAGGGTCATAACGCAAATGTGACCCTGGCCATAGTGCATGTACTATTTTTTGGTGCGTTTTGAAAAACGCATGCGTTTTTGAGGAAAACGCATGCGTTTTTATAACATGGGTGCTATGGAAAACGCATGCAAAAACGCATGTACAATTAGTACCTTTTAGTGCCATTCAAAAATGCATGCGTTTCCCATAGGAGCCCATGTTAAAAAAACGCATGCGTTTTCTAAAACGCATGCGTTTTTTTTAACATGGGCTTCTATGGGAAACGCATGCGTTTTTGAATGGCACTAATTGTACATGCGTTTTTGCATGCGTTTCCCATAAGGCCCCATATTAAAAAACGCATGCATTTTTGGAAAAGCACCAAAAACGCATGGGACTGTCCACATGCTTTTTAGCTATTAGGGCATGCGTTTTTTAACATGGAGGTCTATGGGTGCGTTTTTTACATGCGTTTTTGAAAACGCAGGTCTCCAAAAACGCATGTGAAAAATGCTACTGTGACCCCAGCCTTATATGATAAAAACTAGTTAAACAATGGTTGAGGGATTGCATCTAGATAAATCTTCTATTTTTTTTTAGTTTTTCATGGTGTAGAAGGCATTCATTGTCATTGAAATTTAACATGCCCAATTCTTCTTTCTTCTAAAATAATGCATAGAGTAGAAGATGAGAGACTACAAACACATTAAACTCCTGACGTAATCAGTGGTCTAAGTGGTTTACCAGTGACTCCACCGAGTGACTGAAGAGGTCATGCGTTGTGGATAAAACATCATCATAAGAGATGAGCAAATTTTCCCCAAACATGTTCACCAATTTCAAATTCGGCATGAACATTGCAGATTCAGATTCAGGATCAGAAACCAGAACATTTTGCTAAAAGTCAGCTTTGTTCGCTAACTGATCGGATGAAAAAATGCATTTGTAGTGATGCTTTTCTTCTACCTTTAGACCATGTAGGATAGCAAACAGGACATGTTTGCTGAGGGGAGAGGGTGAAAAGAGGTCAGAGGAATGTCAGTCTCAACTTTTTGTCACAGCAATTTCTGTGTGGATGTTCCAGGCCGGCAATCAATCAGGTTACATAAAACATCCACAACTTGTAAACACAAGGGCTGGCTTGTGCCATTGGCTGCCTAAGGCTATAAAAAGCGGCCCTTTGCCACTGTCGCCATTTTCAGAGTGTTGCTGCTAGGGACAGTGCTGCCGCTGCTCAATGGCTACACAAAAAGATAAAACAGGAAAAAATTCACTGCAGCATTCAGTTACTACCAATTATGTACATGCTAATAAGCAGTTTATATTTGAGAAAAAACGTTAAAAACTTACATTTTTTTCAAAAAACTCAATATTCACATGTTTTTATTTACTAAGGTTCTTTGGTACATATATTGGCCAATATCTGTTTGCCCATCAACCACTTACAAGGTGACCTTAGATCTGATGGGTCCTACGCTGACATGCCTGTCCTCCTTGTCACTCCCTGTCCCACGTCTTCACTAAGTCTTTTGCTTAACTGCGCCTCTATTTCTATTTCTGAGTGGGTGGACTCATCTCAATCACAGACCACCTGGGGTTAATGGTGGTGCAATGTGTAGCTGTGGAGCCAGCAACTTCATCTGTTGTATAAGCACAAAAAAGCTGCACAGCACTCAAGAAACAATGTGAACTGTTGCAAGCTGTGATGCTGGAATAAACAAACAGGAAAAATTCACTGCAGCACTCAATTACTACCAAGAACCTTAGTAAATAAAACATGTGAATATTGAGTTTTTTGAAAAAATGTAGGTTTTTAAAAAATGTTCTCAAATATAAACTGCTTATTAGCATGTACATAATTGGTAGTAACTGAGTGCTGCAGTTTATATTTGAGAAACATTTTTAAAAACCTACGTTTTTTCAAAAAACTCAATATTCACATTGCACCACCATTAACCCCAGGTGGTCTGTGATTGAGATGTGTCCATCCACTCAGAAATAGAAATGGAGGCTCAGTTGAGCACAAGACTTAGTGAAGACGTGGGACAGGGAGTGACAAGGAAAACAAGGATGTCAGCATAGGACCCATCAGATCTAAGGTCACCTTGTAAGTGGTTGATGGGCAAACAGATATTGGCCAATATATGCACCAAGAACCTTAGTAAATAAAAACATGTGAATATTGAGTTTTTTGAAAAAACATACGTTTTTATAAAAAATTCTCAAAAATAAACTGCTTATTAGCATATACATAATTGGTAGTAACTGAGTGAATTTTTCCTGTTTGATTATTCCAGCATCACAGCTTGCACCAGTTCACACTGTATCTTAAGTGCTGTGCAGCTTTTTTGTGTTTACACAAAAAGATAGCTAGTTATGCAATCGCTTTTTAGATAGAATAGGTATAAAAGGAGGGTGAGAGGGTCCATCCGGACATAAGCATGTTTTGCTGCGAACAAGAGTGATTACCAAATCTATGTTCATTTACAAAGGCGCGTTTTTTGCTTACAAGTGATTACCAACTCTTTGTGGTTCGACTAAAAGACTTTTTTTAGCCTCAAACAATTGTTTAACAAATATTTCTGTTTCACCTAAAAAGGCTTCTGGTTGACCTCTAAAAAGTGATTGCAAAACCTTTGCTTTTCCCCTAAGAGGCTTTTTTTTTGTCTAAAACAATTGATTACCAAATCGTTCTTTTTTCCCAAAAAAGGCTTTTTTTGTGGGCTTCAAAGGACTAGGAGAAGCTTTTCCAGTCGGGAAGGAGATACAGAAAGTCCATCACTCAAACCGCGCATGCGCAGTTCAGCTTTATAGTATTCAGCAATAGACTTAATGCAAAATTTGGGCAAAGTGCAAGGAATAGGGATAGCATGAAAGAGGAGTCAGAATCAGAGTAACAGGAAAGAGAAGAGACAAAGAGACAAAGGAAGTGGATTTAAAGGAACACTTACTAGAAATTAAATAGCTTGTTAGGAAATAAGAAATTCAAGTTACATATATATATATATATATATATATATATATATATATATATATATATATATAGATTGATTCTCATTTCATAAACACAAATTGTTAAATGAAAGTGCAAACATTTATATTATCAATGAATGCTCATCTCATCTGCCTCAAACATGTGGTTACCAAATCTTTTGTTTCCCCTAAATAGGCTTTTTGTTGGCCTCAAACAAGTGATTACCAAATCTTTCTGTTTCCCCTTTTTTGGCCTCAAACAAGTGATTGCTAAATCTTTGTGATTCCCGTAAAAGGCTTTTATTGGCCTCAAACGAAGTGAGTGCCAAATCTTTGAGGCCAAAATAGCCTTTTATGGAACAATAAACAAGTGATTGCCAAATCTTTATTTTATTACCATAAAAAGGATTTTTTGGACTCAAAAAAAGATTGCTAAATCTTTGTGTTTCTCCTAAAACGGCTTTCTATACCTCAAATAAGTGATTGACAAATATTTGTGGATTGCCAAAATAAGCTTTTTCTGCAGCTTGTCAGCAGCGTTTCCTTTGTGCTCCTGAAAAGCGGCCGCCCAGCAGCTCTGTGTGCAGCCGCTGTCAAGGTACACTGCAGGTTGCTATGGGGCAGCGCGTTCTCCAGAAGTGCATAGCGTTAACGGTATGCGCTTCTGGCGCAAATATCTAAGTCATAAACGCAGACCGGTAAAATCTGCTAATAACAATAGTGTGCCCCAGCCAAAGGCTTTTTTTTGCCTCAAACAAGTAATTGCCAAATATTTGTGTTTCCCTGGGAAGGATTTTTTGCCCTCAAACAAGTGATTGCCAGAACCTTTCCTTTCCCATAAAAAGACTGTTTTTTGCCCTCAAATATGTGTTTGCCAAATCTTTCGGTTCTCCTAAAATACTTTTTGTTGCCTCAAACCGGTAATTGCCAAGTATACGTGTTCCTCTAAGAAGGCATTTTTTTGACTCAAGCAAGAGATCACCAAATATTTGTGGTCACATAAAAGGTTTTTTTTTGCTTTTTTTTTTGCAAGTTTTTTTTTTTGCAAGTGATTTCCAAATCTTTTTTATCCCATAAAATGGCTATGTTTTGCCCTTAAAAAAGTGATTGCCAAATCTGTTTCCCCTAAAAGACTTTTTGTTGCCTCAAACAATTGGTGGAAAAATCATTGTGTTTCGCATTAAAATGCATTTTTTGTCCTCAAGCAAGTGATTGACAAATATTTGTGGTTCCACTAAGGAGACTTTTTTTGGTCTCAAACAAGTGATTGTCAAAATGTTTTGTTTCCCGCAACAAAACCTGTTCTTTGCACTCAAACAAGTGTTTGACAAATCTTTCTATTTCCCCTAAAAGACTCTTTGTTTACTAAAACAAGTGAATGATAAGTATATGTGGTTCCTCTAAAGGCCAATTCACACACTACAACATCACTAATGATGTCGCTGCAACAACACAGGTTTTGTGACGTGCGGGTCATTCCATGTCAAGTGAACCAATGATTATTACCTCTATATTTTTAATTCTTTTGAGATTTTGTTATTTGATAATAGCATGTCAGACAATGCAAAATGTGAAGAGAAAATTTTTTTTTTAAATTTATTTTTTTTTAAAATGATTTTCAAAGTTCGGAAAAAGTGCAAATTTCGCTGTTGCCTGCCTTTACGTTTCTCCTCATAACTAAGGCTAGGAATAAGATAGAGAGACAAAATAAACACCATTCTACTCAGAACTATACAGGCTTTCACCAGATATGTCACAAGAGGATCTTTGTTAATATTTTACCCATGTGATCGCAAGCGCAAAACTTTAAAACGCATTTCCGACAAATTGGCGCGCTTTAAATATTTCAAAAACTGCCCATGTGTCTGCTTTGCTCTTAGCCACATCTGTACCAAATTTCAAGTTGGGATCGCGATGGGATCATATTTTAAAATATTTTACTATTAATAGCGTCAATGGGTCATTCCATATCAAGTGATCTAAATATGAATATTTTTTTTTACCTGACGTCTTTAGATTTTTTTTATTTTTTTTCCTTTATGAAGTACTAGTTTAGTTAATTACAAATTAAAAGTTTAGAATTTTTTTCTTCGTCAGTTAATTTTTTACAGATTTTTAAAGTTTAAAAAAAGTGTGAATTTTGGCCTGGTATGACTTTACATTTTTTTATCTTGGGCTAGAAATAAGATAGAGAAACAAAATAAACACCATTCTACTCAGAACTGTCCAGGCTTTCACCAGATATGTCACAAGAGTATATTTGTTAATTTTAATTTTTTACCCATGCGAACGCAAACGCAACATTTTGAAACGCATTTCCGAAAAAACGTTTTAATAAAAATTTTCCAAAACTGCCCATGTGTCTTTTATGCTCTTAGCCACATCTTTACCAAATTTCAAGTTGGGATCGTGATGGGATCATATTTTAAAATATTTAACTATTATAGTGTCAATTTAAAAATCTTGAATTCAGATCTGTTCAACCTGTGGTCTAAAAGTGTGGGGTCTATATTTATCAAATCCATTATTTTTAGACATTACTGTATTATTTTGATATGTTACAGCTTAGAAGCAGGAGAGGACATATAGGAAAAAGCTTTGTTAGGGCTCAACCTGAGAAAGCACAGGGATAGACAGTGAATGCAGAGCAGATGATAGGCCAGCAGCTCTGTCAATCATGTTAAGTGTCTACCCACTGCATTCAGGAAGTAAGACAGCTCGTTCAGACCTTTCATGTCCTGACAAGTCTGGACATCTTCACTCCTGAACAAACAATTATTATTATTATTATTATTTATTTATATAGCGCCATTAGGTTCCATGGCGCTTTACATGAGGATGAGGGAGACAAGAACAAGTACACTAAATCTAGGCAATCAGGATGTACAGGTACAGGAGGGGCAGGGACCCTGTCCACGAGGGCTCACAGTCTACGAGGGGTGGGTTAGGATACAGTAGGATGGGGGAATGTCAGGTATGGGGCGTTCGCTTGGGTCTCATGGCAGGTTGTAGGCTTGACGGAACAAGTGAGTCTTCAGGTGACACTTGAAACTACTTAGGGTAACAACAAAAACAATAGTCTGCACAAAGCCATCAAGGCTGTGTACTAAAATATGGGTGAGTAAATATATTAATAGTTTAATGCTTTTATTATTAAGGGCCAATACACACAGTGCTATTCTTAGGGATCATCATTTAGAAAAACAGCCCCATTGATTTCTATGGGGTTCACCACATGCAGTGTTTTTAAATACACTCAAGAGTGAGTAAATCACTGCTTGAACTACTTTTTAATCGCTGCAATAAACGCAGCATTTATCATTTATATAAAAAAAGCTGCCATTTTTTTCACTAGCGATTAAAAAAACTAACACATATGTGGTAAAAACTTGGTAGAAAAACAAGCTACCAAAACTGCAGCGTGTATCTGCAGACAGAAAAAACTGTGCGCGCTAGCCCTAAAACTCACTTTATAGTAATACAGTTCTATCTCAAGTGTACTGTAAATCTTTATTTTTATTACCTATCTTCCTTACTTAATATTAACTGTATTTTTCCCACACAGCAATGGCTGCTACTTCTCAAGAAACAGCATTTTATCATAGACACTGTTGCAATCCTTTTGAAAAAATATGAATATGATTGGCGCTGGTGGCTGGCTACTGTACTCTCCAAAGATTGTGAAAATGAAGACGTAGAATTGACTTTATTGCATCCTTCTGGTCCAGCGCCATCCTTTGTGTATCCAAGAAAGCCAGACATTTTAAAAGTGCACAAAAATCAGATATTAACTCAGGCGGAGCCTAACACCGTGACAGGCCGGACATACTCTTTGACACACAAGGAAATGGCGATTGCTAGTAAGCGTTTATGGACAAGATTACATTTCACCCACTAGAAGGGATAAGATGATAAAATGCCACTTTAAAAACATACTATTAATTGTTTGATTAGTTCATAATTTATAGAACGATGATTTAACTACTGTACTATTCTTATTAAACACTTCATAAATCACATGTTTAGTGATAGAATAGAAAACAAATTTATATGTATAAATAGGGGTTAACATTTTTGGTTCTTTTAATCTTGTTTAATCAAACTTGAGGATATGATCACCTTTCTTCTTTTGGTTTGTTCAATACATTCAAGTTGAAAATGCTGAGCGTTGTGTTCTGATGATTAAGATGTATTTATCCTGGCACTTATGGGATTTGTTTTTTGTGTTTCTTTTTTGTTGCATATAAATGTTTTATTCAATAAGTTGTGATAACTCATACAACCATAAAATAAAAAATATATAAATTTGACCGGTCCCAAGTTGAATCTCTGCACAAATATAACCAAGAACACAATCAGTCATTTTTTCACAATTGCCCGTCAATAGTTTGAATTTGATATAAAGAAACATAGTCTTGTAGCATCTCAAATGAAAGCTGTTACCGTTCTGAGTAAAATGATGCCTCTCCCACTTCATTATCTTATTTCTAGCCTGAGATAAAAAAATGTAAAGTCATACCAGGCCAAAATTCACCCTTTTTTTAAACTTTAAAAATCTGTAAAAAATTAACTGATGAAGAAAAAAATTCTAAACTTTTAATTTGTAATTAACTAAAGTTGTACTTCATAAAGAAAAAGAATTAAAAAACCTAAAGACGTCAGGTAAAAAAAAAATTCATATTTAGATCACTTGATATAGAATGACCCATTGACGCTATTAATATTAAAATATTTTAAAATATGATCCCATTGCGATCCCAACTTGAAATTTGGTACAGATGTGGCTAAGAGCAAAGCAGACACATGGGCAGTTTTTGAAATATTTAAAGCGCGCCAATTTTTCGGAAATGCGTTTTTAAAGTTTTGCGCTTGCGATCACATGGGTAAAATATTAACAAAGATCCTCTTGTGACATATCTGGTGAAAGCCTGTATAGTTCTGAGTAGATTGGTGTTTATTTTGTTTCTCTATCTTACTTCTAGCCCGAGATATGATAGAAAATGTAAAGCCATACCAGGCCAAAATTCGCACTTTTTTAAAACTTTAAAAATCTGTAAAAAATTAACTGATAAAGAAAAAAATTCAAAAATTTTTTTTTGTAATTAACTAAAGTTGTTCTTCATATAGAAAAAAAATTAAAAAAATCTGAGGACGTCAGGGAAAAAAAATATTAATTTTTGGATCACTTGACATGGAATGACCCGTAACAGCGAACTCTCAAGCGATGTTGTAGTGTGTGACAGCCACCAGCGACCTGGCCCCTGCTGTGAGGACACTGGTTGCTGTAGGTCGCTCAGGACCATTTTTTGGTCGCAAGTCTCCGGCTGGTCAGCACACATCGCTGTGTGTGACCGCGAGAGATGAGCGAACCAGCGACCTCACAGGCTGGTATCCATGATAAACAGTGGGTAACTTAGCAGCGCGTGCTGCTTAGTTACCCGGTGTTTATCATGGATACAACCATCTTCCCTGCTTAGCGCAGCCTGTAAGCAGGGAGGATGCTGGTAACTATGATAAACTGCGGGTATCTAGGCAGCGCTGCTGTGTAACCGCAAGAGACGAGCGAACCAGCGACCTCACAGGCTGGTATCCATGATAAACAGCGGGTAACTAAGCAACGCACACTGCTTAGTTACCGCTGTTTATCATGGTTACCACTGATCTCACGAGTGCTGAGTCGCTGGTGAGTCGCTGGTGAGTTTGTCTGTTTGACAGCTCACCAGCGACTCCAGAGAGACTTTCCAGCGATCCCAGCCAGGTCGGATCGCTGGTGGGATCGCTGGAAAGTCTCAGTGTGTGACGGTACCCTAAGGCTGGTTTCACATTGTGATTTTCTTCAATACGTGGCTGTCCGATGTAAATTGGACAGCCACGGATCTGATTTGGCCCCCATGCTGTCCTATGGGGGTCGGATCGGATTGGATTTGGCCTCATTGCCATCCGATTGGTGGGATCCGATTTGTGTCCGATTTTTTGCTATACCCAAACACGTGGCCTTTAACACAGGGACCTATGAGCGCGGGTACGAGGAAACAGCTGATCATTCCTTGGACCCGATTTTAGTGTACTGAGCATGCTCAGTACACTAAAATTGCTCCTAACCTTCTAATTTCACTTCTGCAATGTATAATATACATTGCAGAAGTGAAATTAAGTAAAAGAAAGAGTTAAAAATAAAAAAAAATCTGTATTCTCACCTATCAGCGATCCACCGCTGCCTCCAGTAAGGTCCGGGTGCTTACAGGACCTGCGGTGATGTCACAATTCGGCAGCGTCATCGGGTCACCTGCGGGGCCAGGTGGGAAAAGGTGCTGCTCCCCAAGTCTTGAGATCCCCCAAAGCTTCCACCTCCTCTACATCCTCTCATTCCTCCAGCTGTGCCTTTGACTTCTCACTTTGTGTTCCAACAGTCCAGAGAGAATTCACCTACCTCTATACTGCGCTACCAGGGCTCACCGCCATCAGGCAGTGTTTTAATTAAAAAGCCTTGGAGATGTCAGTCACACAGTTGAAGAGTTGTGAACTATTATGCAGACCAAGCTTGACCAATGGCTGTTTCCTGTAAACCTGGAACCAGGGAATGCCAGGTGCATTAACTATTCAAACCTGTTGATGGCCCATGCCGGGTACAACTTACAAAAGTGCCTTGCATGGCTCACATCATCAACATGATTGTACAGCAATTCCCATGCCACTATCCTGGCCTTGATGAGCTGCTACAGAAGGCACAGTTGCTATGTGCTCACTTCCACCATTCGCACCCAACGGCTCATTGACTAGAATAATCTTTTGGATAAGTGTTTAACCATTTGATACGCGATATCTGGCCAAAACAGTAGAATTCCACTATGCACATGTTGCAGCGACTGTGGCAGCAGCAACAAGCCTTGACGGCATATGTCATGACACGTAGAGTGATTCAAAGCAAGCCGAAGGTGGTGCAAATGGTGCTTACAGAGTGGCATAGATCAAGGACCTCTGCAACCTTCTACACAGTTTCAAAATCGCTGCTAAATGGTTAGCGCTGACAATCCCGTCATCAGGATCACTATACCGGTCATCTACATAGTTGAGAAACCTTTAAAAAGTCTGCAGGATGAGGTGTTGGTCCCACAGGAAGAGGAGTAGAAAGATGAGGAGGATGCAGAAGGGATAACAATATCTCACAGCTTCAGATACTCTTCGCTCAGGCAGGTGCCATGGGCGGGTAAAGTAGAGCGACACTGTAGGGCTCATGATACCAGACAAATTGTTAGTGAAGGTGCATGAGCTGAGGAACAAATGTAGGAGGACGAGTATGAAGAAGTGAGATAGTCACAGAACAGTCAGAAGAAGAAATGATTCCCCTGTCTGTTTTACAAGGTTAACCGGAAAGGACAGAAGAAGCAAGCTCGATTCTTAACCCACCACTAACACAACAAGGACTTGGACCTCATGGATGTATCAGACACATGAGCGTCTTCTTGCTGCACTACCTGAAACACGATGTCATATTGTTATTATTCGAATTAGCGATGACTACTACATGCCACATTGTTGAATCCATGGTACAAAAGTAAATTTATCCAATGCTCTCCTCCCTGGACAAGGACATACACATGATGAAGTATCAAAAAATGCTTGTAATCAATCTTATACTAATTTTTCCAAGACAGCAGTGTGGGATACAGTACGCATTACAGATCTGGACTTCCGACCCAGGGAACTTCAAGCCGTCAATGCAGAAACACTAGCACAGCAGTTTAACTGTCAGAAGCCATTTCTGGGAGTTGTTTGACCAATTTTTTAACACTAGAAGTCCCAGAGAGGAGTCATTTAATATTTCTACTTTTGGAACCCAGAGACAGGTCGAATGACCTGAAGGATTTTAGGCCACATTTACAAATGAAAGGATCTAATTGGAGCCATCAGAGTTGTCAGTTTGGACTAAGGGTCATTTGACCCTCTTTCGGACTTCAGGGGAAGCTCGAAATTTCTGGGACTTCTAGTGTTAAACCAGCTCATCCACTGGCAGAACTGAAAACAACTCTGACACATAGTAAATGACTGGAGAGGATGGTTCAGGAGTATCTAGAGCTCAATGTCCATCTATTAGAGAGGTTTGGACCCTTTTGCATTTTGGACTTCAAAAATGGAGGAGTGACCTGAGCTTCCCAGTCACACCGTGGTGGTTTTGTCATGCCCAGCAGCCAGCGTTCACTCAGAACAACGTCTTCAGCAATGCTAGTGGTGCCCTGATGGATAAGTGCATCCAGCTGTCCCCTGAAAGTGTAGACCGCCAAACTTTCATCAAGATGAAATTGTCATGGATCTGCAAGGACATTATCAACCCATTTGCCGCAGGGCAGGCTAGGCAATGTTGTACTTGTTAGTGTGTTGCATTCATCTTGCCATTATACAAATTTTATTCAGGGTCAATTGATGCCACTTTTATGGTATCTGACCCTAATTTTTTCAAATGCTGACACTCTTATTGGGGTCTCCTTCTAGTCTGATTTTCTAAATTTATCAGGGCTCTCTGAGCACCATGCCTACACCTGTTAGTGACCCAGCTGAATAATTCTTCTTGTAATATCTAATGAAACTGATATTCGTGGCACCTTACTGTGCACAGCATAGAATATATTAGACCTGCCTCATGTGGTATGAGGACCCCCAGCCCACTAGACCTACACATGTCATTGACCCAGCTGAATAATTCTTTATTTAAACATCATGAAACTTATATTTGTGTTACCTGAGTGTGGCGCAGCATAAATATACTGAATCTGTTTCATGAGGTATGAGGGCCCTCAACCCTCCAGGCCTACATGTGTCCCTCATTCCCCTATACCTGATCAATGTTTAACCTTCAAATACTAGGCCAAACACTGTTCCAGAACCTGTGCCATGTATGTAGGCTGCACTACTATACAATTTCTATTCTGAGTCAATTGATACCACTTTCATGGTATCTGGTCCTAATTTTTTGAAATGTGGAGACTGTTTTTGGGGTCTCCTTGTTGTGTGTTTTCTTAACCCTAGAATGCATGATGTCTGAAATATAATAGCACCATGCCTACATCAGTCACTCATCTCCCTGTTTCTGATCAATGTTGGAGCTTGAAATGCTAGGCCAAGCCTTTCCATGCATCCACAATGCACTGATACAAATGGCAACACTGGGTAATAGATGACACTTTTCTTGGTGTCTGCCCATAATTTGAAACTGTTTTGACAGCTTTTGAAACCCCCTGAAGGTTTTTTCCATGCTTTGGTTTTGCCTGGGGTTTGGGAGGTTCAACGAACTGTTTATCGAACTAGTCGGCGAACTTACTGCCATTCAACTAACCAAACTCAAACTTTAAAAGGTGATCAATGGTTGGCACTTAGCTACAGTATCTTTGTCATTGTCATAGACTATCAATAGATAGGTGATAATATTATGTTTAGGCTTGAATAACCCATGAACAGTTGTTTTGCATATCTAAGGTGTCTGTTAATTCTAGTTTTGATGCATCCCTGATGTATCCTACTAAAAGTATGAGGCCACTTTCTGAATTTTTTTCTGCTCTCAATTAAACATTCTCTGTGAACTCTAGATGCTCTTGCTTGTGAAATTCAGAGTAGATTGTCCATCTCTGCAATGTTCAAACTACCCTGTCTGGCACCAGCAATCATTCCACCATCCAAGTAACTAAGATCACATTTCTTCTCCAATCTCTTTGTAGCCCTGAATAACGATGGAAACTCAGGACCATGTTCTCATGATTTTGTGACTGAGTTGCTGCCACAAGATTGACTGATAAATATTTGAATTAATGATTAATTGTACATATGTACTTTATGCCGATGCTCCGGGTTTATATGGCAACTCACTAGCAAATATCAAATTTGGTGAAATAATTGAAGTAACTATATTTGAAATTGCAATATTATTGCAGTTGTATTATTTATTTCTACTTAGACACTAATAGAAAGTCTACATTTTATTACAGTCAGTAGCATATTAGTACAGATATTTTAGGAAACCAAATCCCTTAACTATTTTACTCAAAGGAAAGGACATAGCTGTGAAAAAGACAGCTTGAAAGAGACCTATACTGATTCATATCTGAACCTACTGAAAAGTTAGCTGTGCCACCAACATAGCTTCAATTGACTGTAATCTGTTTGCCCAAGGGTGGTCCATCCGGCAAGATTATATTGCATATCCTATCCCACACTGAAATTCCTAGCTTGCTGATAGTTCTGCCTCATGAAGGTACTAGCTCCTGTTACTCTCCATGTACAAGAAAAGAAGGACTGGATATTAAGTGAGCTGATTGGAACAGGTATCACTTTACACAGACAATGATTATACACAGCTGAAACACAGACTATAGAAACTTGTGTTTGCCTTATCACCAAGCAGATGTCTGCATTTTCTAAGATGAACGCACATAAGGCTCCCATGCACATTCATTAGAATGCAGTAAGTCAAATTATGCTTTGGATGATTGATTGACTAACAGCATCTCAACTAACTATCATCACCATATTTAGATAGAGCAATATATAATGACTACAGTGAAATATTCTGATTGCAGTGTTACTAAATGGGATTGCAAGAGTGCTGCTGGGTAGAGACGAGCAAACCTTTCCTAACAAGGTTTGCCAATTTCAAACTTGGCACGAACATTGAAGATTCAGTTCGTGATCGGAAACCCGAACAATTTGCTAAAAAATAGGCACATTTGGCTTTGTTTAGAAAAATTTTCAAAACTTCAAAATGGACCCAAAATTTTCCTTGAAAGTTGGAGCCACAATGCTCACCAGAAGACCCGTTGGCTGGGAACTCTGCTAACTTATAGGTTAGCTTAGATCACATCAATAGGGTCTCCCAGCTTCTTTCAATCTGATTAATTTAAGGGAGCTTTAAAAGAAAGTTTTTAAGCTTGCTCGAGTTTCCAGGTGTTGGGACACTTGCAAGCTGTGAACTTTTGGAAGGATGCCAGATGAGCTAGCAGCTGTAAACTCCAGGAACTTTAAAATGTCATAATCCTTTTAAGAGAGCTTTTAATTTTTTTACATTTTTTTTAGAGAGGATGCCTTTATTGTTGCAGAGGGTCAGCAGAGTGCGAGGCCACCTCTTCTACACTTGTTTGCTAGCAATTCAGACAATAATAACATGTCATTGTGAGACCACCGGCATATGTTCTCACAATGGGTTTGAGGATGTCATCCCGGTACCTAATGGCAGTTAAGGTAGCTTGCGCTGGCTAGAACTTGGAAGTCTGTGCAGGGTAATAGAAGGAATTAATTACAGCTGAGAATTGACAGCTGTCATCAAGCCTCAGGCCTCCATGGGATCTCTTCCTTACCAAACCGGTGAGTAAAAAACACACATAGAGAAAAATCCTTTATTTGAAATAAAACAGGGAGACACTGTCTTCTACCTATTTCTCCATACCCAGCCCTGACGGTAATCTCTGCACCATTGCTAGTTTTCAATTACTGTCTGTATAAGGAGATTACATTGATGGTTTGCCTATTGTTTTAATTGATCCCTCCTGCCGACTACCATAGGCAGGAGTATGTTTGGGTGGGTGACAAGTTACCCAGTAACTGTTTTAATTGTTTTTATTTATACTCTGTGTTGTACTGTCACTTGAAAATTTTGAAAAAAAATAAACAAAAAATACCTCACTAAAGTGTGCACCCCCATCTATACAGTAGTTCTTTTTCTCCCATATGCTTCTCTTTTACCACTGAGTGGGGTAGCACCTAGTATTATATTTTCTGAAGCCTGGGCACTCCTATCTCCCTAGTTGACGGTAATCAACAACACGGTGTCCAGTGAAGATCTCTGACTCTGCTACATTGCTGTACACAGTTACATTATAGTGTCCACTCATTGCAAGCAGCACTCACACTGACTGAACCACAGCTGTCATTGGTGACATTTGAGAGTTCATCTGAGATCACAACTGGCGCAGTTTCCATGGGCCACCAGCTGTTACCTCAAATGAACTCTCTGACATCATCACTCTCACAGTCGACTGCTAGTGTGAGTGCTGCTTGTGGTGAGTGGACCCTGTAGGCCGCATTTCCCAATTCAGCGTTGTCATCACCTGGCACAGCTGTCCGCTCCCTGGAAAGTGCGCTACTCCATAGAAATACATGCATCTGCATGCTCCTCTCTGGAGAGCAGTTGGTCAAGGCAGTTGATGCCATGTTTAGGACCATGGCCTAATGTCTCCGCACACCACAATGTAGCAGAGCTGCAGAGCTTCATCGAGGGACATCATGTTGTGGATTAATGTCAGAGGGTATGTTTAGGGTTAATAATGGTTAAAAGAGGGAGACTCTGTTTCATTTCATATAAAGGATTTTTCTGTGTGTATTTTTTAAGTATTTTCTTAAAGAATTGGTAATGTGGGGGTCTAATAGAGGCGTGAATTTCCCAATCCAGGGCTTGATGACAGCTATTGGTTCTCAGCTGTCATTAAACCCTTCTATTAACCTGATTGTCACCGCACCAGGGCATTGGGCAAGTCGGGTAAAGTGCCCATAATTGGTGCTTGTAATGAATATAGCAAATATGGGGCAACTGCTGACTGCTATTTGTACCCTGGTGGGGCAATAACTATATACCTCTCCAGGGTGAAAATACCAACCACAAGCCATGTTCTTTATCTTTGCTTGTTTGAAAATTGAGGGCATCCCACAACAATGTTTTCGATTATTTATCTATTTTTACACTGCGCCAGTGTAAAAATAGATCAAAAAACATGGCATCCAGTCAGCTACTGTTTACGGCAACCAATCACAGATGCTGGCACAGAGGGTGGGAGGGGAAATTCTTACTTTAATCAATCATGGAAGGAAGCAGTGAATATTTATGAGGTTAATGAGCAGGCCTGAAAGCAGGGTGACAACGGTGCTGAAGTTGGTAAGTATAATAGTTTAGGAAGCTAATGGTTGTGCCAAAAAAGCTAGGCTCCACTGTAAAATGGTTTGATCCTTGTTTGGCAGCTGTTGGGCTCCCCTGAAGGTGTTTTCTATGCTTTTGATTTTGCCTCCCATTGAATTCAATGGGGTTCAGAAGGCTTGTGAAATTGTTTGTCGAACGTCTGGAAGCTCGGAGAATCGAATCAAAATTTAAAGGTTTGGTCATCTCTACTGCTGTGGTCGAGGAGCTACATTTCAATGATGGTATCATAAATAGTGATGGGCGAACCAGCTGATGTTCGGGTTCAACAAACCCCGCCCAAACTTTTTTTAAGGTTCGGGTTCAGGGTCGAAAATGGCTCGAACTTGAGTCCAAACCTCGAAATAGGAATGTAAAGTTATGGGATGGGAGCTGGAGGCTATAAAATAAAGGAGATAGTTATTCAACAGCATCATACTTATCGGCATTCACCCTCTTGTACTTTCAGGGCCACTCATTAACTTCCTGGATATTCACTGCAGGGGGACCCAACAGCCAATCACAGATGCTGTCACAGAGAATTGATGCACCAAAACCACAATGAGATTTTGGCGGATTTCATGCTCTTTTGGTGTAATTTTGGCACAAAACTGCATGCATTGTGTTCAATGTGTTCATCTGCATCTCCTGGCCCAAAAAAGCACCTAAACCACAACGCGGTTTTTGCCGCAGATTACATCATTTTTTGGTGCATTTGGGTTCAATATTTTCACCTGCATCTCCTGGCCAAAAAGAGCACCAAACCCGCCACACAGTTTTTGCCGTGTATTTCATGCTTTTTTGGTGCAATTTTGCCACAAAACTGCATACATTATGTTCAATGTGTTCATCTGCATCGTCTGGCCCAAGAAAGCACCAAAACCACAACGGGGTTTTTTGCTGTAGATTTCATGTTTTTTTGGTTCATTGTGTTCAATGTGTTCATCTACATCTCCAACCCAAAAAAGCATCAAAACCTCAACGCGGTTTCTGCTGTGGATTTCTTGCTTTTGTTGCATTGTGTTTAATGTATTCATCTGCAATCTGCATCTACTGGCCCAAAAAAGCACCAAAACTGCAATATAGTTGGGCCCTTTTTATAAACTTATTCCTTGAAATGATTAAAAAAAAATTACATGGGGCTTAACTGTATTCTTGTATGCCAGCCAGGTACAGCAGGCAGGTACAGCAAGCCCCTTACCCCCAGCTATCTATTTTTACCCAGCTGGAAAACAAAAATATAGGGAAGCCCTTTTTTTTACTGATTTCATAAATTTCAATATAATTAAAAAAATGACATGGGGTTTTGCTGTATTTTTTATTTCAAGACAGGTACAACTAGGCAGCTGGGGGCTGGAATCCTCAGCGCAGGGTGGCCTATGCCTTTTGGGGCCTCCCCGCTGTGAATTGCAGTCTGCAGCTGCCCCAGAAAATAGTCCATTAATTGAAGAGAAATTTTCTGGCACTGCACCTTGACTTTTCCAGTGGTCCTGGAGGCATTAGCACGCTGGATAATAAATGAGTAAATGCCAACTTTGTATTGGCTGCTGTCACTAAGCCTGAAATTCATAGTGTAAGCGGTAAAAAAACATTGAAAAAAAATTTGAAATAAAATTTATGACGACCCTGTTCCTCATTTTTAATTTTTAATAAAAAGCCTTGCCTCTGACATAATCCACAGGGAACATGTTCAGCTCTGCTGCATATCTCTGTGAGCAGACGCCCATTCTCTGTGACAGCGTCTGTGATTGGCTGTTGGCCCCCTCTGCCATGAATATCTAGATAATGAGCAGCACCGGAAGTGACACAGCAGGACGGCAGGGCAGTGGTACACAATAAGTATAATGCTATTTAATAACTATTTTCTTTATTTTTACAGCTTCCCCGCCCCCAAACCCAAACACGAACTGTAACACGGACTTCTCAGGAAAGTGTTCGGCTTCGCCCATCACTAATCATGAATTCACAGCTGTACTGCTCTATTTATAAATAGAAGATGCTATCATCAATCTGTGCCCTTGGTAAATGTGCACGTTTCAAAAATGACAATGATCCAAAACAGATGTTACATTAATAAAAAAAATGAAAAAATAAGGAGAAAATGGTTCAGTGACCAAATGTTGTGTCTTGATCTGAACCCACTGGAACACTTATGAGGAATTCTTTAGAGACAAATAGAGCATCACTCTCCATCCACTAAATAGGCTCAAAAAAGGACATTCTTGAAGAATGGAAATAGATGTTTCAATGTGTTGCCAGCTTGTTCATTCCGTGAACATTCCTAGAATATTTCGCTCTGTCTTAAAACTTCATGGAGGTCATACAAAAAACTAGATGTAGTAGTTTTTAATGTGGGAGTACTCATTTTTGCATTAACTAAGTAACTAAATAAGTAAAACTGATATGGTAAAAAATGTTTATACCATGTTAGCCAGTAGATAGAAAATTATTAGAAGCTCTTCTCCCAGCTCCTCTCTCCCTCCCAAGCCTGACTCTGCTTTACATCACCTGTTATATATTTACTGCATCATCCTACCCTGCATATGTATATATGTGTGTGTCTTCAGAATTTGTCTCATTATTAGCCTGATGAAGAGGCCATAGTGTCTTGAAAGGTTGCTTTGCTTACCATTAGAGATGAGCGAGTACTAAAATGCTCGGGTGCTCGATGCTCGGGCCGAACATCCCAAGATACTCGTGTACTCGGCCCGAGCACCGAGCCCAATGTAAGCCAATTAGTGACAGGCTCCGCCCACAGACTTCCGGCTTTAAAACGAGTGTTTCTGGGAAAGGGCGGGAGAGAGGGCTTTTTCAAATCGTCGCAACATACAACACCTTGCTGTGCCCCACAGAGGGACCCTAACAATTAACCTGCTCTCTGTGAGATGCCAGCTCACTGTGTGCACTGAAGGGAGCTGTGTATTTGCGTTAGATCGATAATTATTAGCGAAGTGTCCGAGCATCTCGGTGGTACTCGCTGTTTGCCGAGCATCCCGAGTACAGGGATACTCATGCGAGTAACAAGTAGCGCCGAGCATACTCGCTCATCACTACTTACCATCTTTTCAGTTAGCCATTAAAAGTTATCAACCACCGAGGACTCTCAAATTCTAATAGTTTTCTAAGTAAAACTTAAGATTTTGAAATTAAAGTTACATTATTAACCTTACTTTCATGTTGGATGTTAAAGAAATGTTGTTTTGAAACTCAGTATTATTAAAAATGTGTAAATTGGTATTGTGTCCAGTCAGATACTAATTAAGATCCAACTTTTCAAAGGGGATTGGGGTTGTACTCATTTACACTGTGCAATATATATATATTGTAAATGAGTACAACCCCCAATCCCCTTTGAAAAGTAGGATCTTAATTAGTATCTGACTGGACACAATACCAATTTACAAATTTTTAACAATACTGAGTTTCAATATATAAATTTAAAGTCATGTTTGAAAGCACCCTTGACATTTCTCCAGAAAAGGAAGGATTTCTCACAGAAAATTATCGCAATTACATGTTTTATTATATACATGTTTATTTATTTTTTATGTTTTAGAAAACCAGAAAATGCAACAGAGAAAAAAAGGCAAATTGGACATAATATCACACAAAACTCAAAAAATGGTTTGGACAGAATTGTTGGCACCCTCAACTTAATATTTGGTTGCACACTCTTTGGAATAAATAACTACAATCACATCCTATAACCATCAGCGAGCTTCTTAAATCTCTCAACTGGAATTTTGGACCTCTCTTCTTTTGCAAACTGTTCCAGGTCTCTCGTATTTGAAAGGTACATTCTCCAATCAACAATTTTAAGATCTCTCCACAGGTATTCAATGGGGTTTTGATCTGAACTTATTGCTTTCCATTTCAGAACTCTGCACCACTTTGTTTCCATCCTTTTTAGATGCTTCTTGTGATATGCTTGGGGTTAATGTCCTGCTTGAAGATCCATGACTTAGGACACAAAACCAGCTTTCTGACACTGGGCATTACATCGCGACCCAAAATCCTTTGGTAATCTTCATATTTCATGATGCTTTGCACACAGTCAAGGCACTCAGTGCCAGAGGCAGCTAGACTATCTGAAAGCATCTTTGAACCTCCATCATATTTAACAGTAGGTATTGTGTACTTTTTTTTGAAGGCCTAATTCCATTTTTAGTAAACAGTAGAATGAGGTGCCTTCATAGACAGCTCTATCTTGGTCTCATCTGTCCAAAAGACACTTTTCAAGAAGGATTTTGGCTTACTCATGTACATTTTGGCAAATTGCAGTGTTAGGTCCTCTTGCACCGCTCCCCCGCTCACCTCTCCTGGGTCTGCATCCTCTTCTCCTTTACAGATCGGGCATCCGGCATCCAGGCATGCTGTGTCTCGGAGCCATTGATGGGTCCCCTTCCTGTCTGCTGACCACCGGGCTCACACATCAGCACAGTCATGAATCTAATCAGCGGTGCACAAGGTGTGGCCGCGCTCCTCCCCTGTGAATCTAAGGGATGGCACAGCTCAAAAAGTATATCAGGCCACCTCCACTGCTGAGAGGTGCCTGATTATTGAGTTAGTTAAGCTTCTGCATTGCTGACTGTTGGTCAGCTACTCTTCGTGCTCTCCTCCGGTAGTACCATTCCTGCTCTCCTGTACCCGGGCCCTGTTACCTTGAATCTTCCTTAGCTATACCATAGTATAGGCTAACCCTACAAGCCACCCCCCTGGTACTAGCAGCTGTGGTATTTAGACCCCCGGGGCTTGCCCCTGACAATCCCTGTATAGGGGTTGATTAAACTAGGACCAGCTCATCCATGGGAGTTCAGTACCACAGCCTAGTGGGTCCACTCTAGAGCGCCTTCCCCCGGAAATGTGACATGCAGTCTGTCTTTTTCATGTCTCTGTGTCAGCAATGGGGCGGGTATAAGTGGTGATGTCACTGCAGGAGGCGGGAAGGCTGGCCTCCTGCTCTGACATCACCGCCTTTCCCCGCCCTGCTCCCTGTTAACCATGGAGCAGGGCAGGTATAAGCGGTGACGTCACCTCAGGGGGCAGGGCTAAGCGGCCATTACTGCAATAAGCTCTGTGTTATGCTGCAGGCGAGGGAGACAATGATTGGCATCAGGGAGGCATTGGTGGGCAGATTAAACATGCAGGAGGTGTGAATCTGCCCTTTGGCTCCAGCCACAAGCCACCTCCTATTTGGCTCCACAATGTAAGTTTTGAAAGTGTATTATCTCGGGGTACAGGGGGCTCAAGGGCTGGGGGACGCCTTGCCTGGATGCAGCAGACATGCTGCATTCAGTGCTGTAATTAGATCACCATGTGTGGTTGGTGACAGGTCCTCTTTAAGTCAACTTTTCCACTTATTATCTGGTTTCAGGAGTCATTTTGATGTTGCCCACATCTGTTATTTTCCACAGATGAGTTTAAAGCGGCATCTCATGTTTAAAACAAAATTGTATAGCTACTATTGTGGAACGTTGCCAACAATTGTGTCTGACCCATTTATTTGTAGTGTTGGGTAAAATTATATCCAGTTGGCTTTTTTCACCCTTTTTTATGTTGCTCTACACATAAAGAAAATAAACATGTGTATATGGGTAAATACAATTATCTAAGAGAAATCTTTCACTTTCTGGAGCAATTTCAAGGGTGCCAACACTTTGGCCATGACTGTGTGTCTTAACACTCTTTTTGCTTTCATAAGGTCAATGTTGGTGGCACTCACTAAGCATACTCCAAAAGTCTATTACTAATGAATAGTGCAAAAACCTAATGGCCCCTTTACATGCCGCTACCGAAAGGTAGAAACCGGCAGGTATCAGAGACAATTGTACCTGATACCTTCAAAACACCACGCAGTAGCGGCGTGTAATTCAGGTTGTTCCTCCCTGTCTCTCTGGATACCTGTCTTTCAACCTGAATTACATGCCGCTACTGCGCGGTGTTTACAAGGTATCAGGTACAATTGTCTCTGATACCTGCCGATTTCTACCTTTCCGTAGCGGCGTGTAAAGGGGCCATAATAGTACTCTCTTCATACCTTAGTACTTCAATTTGTAGTAGAAAATTCCCATGCAACAATCTCTTAAACCCATGCTTTGTTGATGCAACTCACTACATTACTGCTGACTTATCCAAAGTAAAGTATCAAAGACACCTGGTGTATTCCTCAATAGACTTTATTAATCTCAACAGAAAAAGATAAAACTGCCATGTTTTGGCTAAAAAATGGTGTCTACCAAGCCATTAATTGAAAAAGTAACTTTTTTAATTTATAGCTTAATACGGGTGGTCTCTGTGGCCAACATGTCTTGATTTACACTTTATGTTGTCTTTAATAAAGACGTTTCTTGAGCAATATACTCAGTGCCTTTGATACTTTTTCTTACATTACAACATCAGTTTAGATAAACACATTATCTCAGCGCAGCCATACAGTTGCACGTAAAAGTTTGGGTATCCCTGGCCAAAATTACTGTTATTGTGAACAGTTAAACAAGTTGGAGATGAATTGATGTCTAATAGGCATAAAGTTAAGGATGACACATTACCTTTGTATTTTAAGCAAAAAAAAAACATTTTCATATTTTGCATTTTAAAATTGACAAAAAAGGAAAATGGGCCGATGCAAAAGTTTAGGCACCTTTCATGTTTAGTACCTTGTAGCCCCTCTTTGGCAAGTATCACAGCTTGTAAATGCTTTTCATAGCCAGCCAAGCATTTTTTAATTTCTGTTTGAGGGAATTTTATCCATTCTTCCTTGGAAAAATGTTTCAGTCCTGTGAGATTCCTGGGTCGTCTTGCATGCACTGATCTTTTGAGTCTATTTTGGATTTTGAGTTTAGGATGATTCATTATCCATTTATAGAAGCTATCCTCTTTCCAACTTCATTTTTTTTATAGATGGTGTTATGTTTGTATCAATTTTTTACTTTTATTTCATTGATTCCATACTTCCCACTACCCATGAAATATTCCCTGTGCCATTGGCTGCAACACAACCCCAAATCATGATTGATCCACCCCCATGTATAATGGTTGGTGAGATGTTCTTTTCCTGAAATTCTGTGCTCTTTTTTCTCCACACATACCTTTGATTTTTTATCCACACATACCTTTGATTTTGTTCTCTACACATACCTTAGGCTGCCTTCAGACTTGCAGATGCATCTGCAGCGTTTTGCAGATGCATCTGCAAGCATCTGCATGCAGACCGCGGCCCCTATGTTTATAATGGAGCGCACGGCGGTCTGCAGATGCTTGCAGACCGCCGTGCGCACCCATTCACTCCTATATGTGATCTGTGCGCAGGCGGATGCCTGCGTACAGATCACACACTCTCGTCCGCACCAGGGACGCGACATCTCGCGTCCATGGTGCGGGCGGGAGTGTGTGATTTGTGCGCAGGCATCCGCGTGCGCACAGATCACTAATGGCGGGCAATGAGAGCGCACGGCAGTCTGCAAGCATCTGCAGACCGCCGTGCGCTCCATTATAAACATAGGGGCCGCGGTCTGCATGCAGATGCTTGCAGATGCTTGCAGATGCATCTGCAAAACGCTGCAGATGCATCTGCAAGTCTGAAGCCAGCCTAAGATCATTGTGGCCAAAGAGTTCTGTTTTAATCTCATCGGTCCACAGGAATTATTTCCAAAATGCATCGGGCTTATTTAGAAGTTATTTTGCATACTTCTGATGCTCAATTTGAGGATGCAGGAGAGATTTTTTTTGATGACTCTTCCATGAAGACCATATTTGTTCAGATGTCTCTGAATAGTAGAATAATGTACAACAACTCCAGAGTCTGCTAAATCTTCCTTAACTTCTTTTGCAGTGAACCAGGGTTTCGGATTTGCATCTCCAGCAATCCTACAAGCAGATCTCACTGAAATTTTGCTTGCTGTTCCAGACCTTATCTTGACCTCCACTGTTCCTGTTAACTGCAATTTCTTAATTACATTTTGAACTGAGGAAAGGACAACTTGAAAATGCTTTGCTGTCTTCTTGTAGCCATCTCCTAGGGTACCTTTACACGTCACAACATTGCATGCAATTTCACTTGCAGCTTACTGGTTGCAGTGAAATCATGGACACAATGTTCCATTTGTACACGGCAACAAAATAGAACAATGTGTCCATGATTTCACTGCAACCAGTAAGTTGCAAGTGAAATTGCATGCAATGTTGTGACGTGTAAAGGTACCCTTATTTTGTGGGACTCCACCATTTTAATTTTCACAGTGCTTGCAGAACCTATGACTTCTGAATCTTGGCACAATGTTAGAGGATACTGGGTTTCTATAAAGCTGGGAAATTTGTATCACCTGGGCTTTCCTATGATGATAGTGAATAAGCAATAATCTTAAGAGGCCAATTAAGGTCTGAAACCTTGGTCAAAGTAATCTAAGCACACAAATCTCCAAGAGTGCCCAAACGTTTGCATCGGCCCATATTTCCTTTTTGTACGTTTTAAAATGTGAATAAGGAAATTGTTTTTTTTTTTGCCTAAAATATAAAGGAAATGTGTCATCTTTAACTTTATGCCTTATAGTGATCATTTCATCTTCATCTTATTTAACTGTTTACAATAACAGTAATTTTGGCCAGGGGTGCCCAAAGATTTATATGCCTATGTCATTTTTGCCCGTCACATGCCTTATTTTTTCTCTTTTTAATAAAAGTGAAGCAGATGTCAGTTTAAGGAACGTGTGGAATATTCTCTAATATTTACTTAAGAAAAGTTTAATGCTATCTACTTTTCCCTAAAAGAAAAAAAACTGTGAGAACAAATCTTGATCTATAACGGGCTTGATTTAAACATTTTAAGTAGAGTAACTACATAATAGCATTAAAATCAAACAGTTTTCACACTGTCTCACATATCCCTACCATTGTCTTGTCTCAAGTACGTTTGGCAGAAGACGTTGAACGACTTGTTCAAGAGTCTGGAAAGTACTTGTGTTTTTTCTAGTACTTCACTTTTGGACTCAGTGTATTATATTTATGTTTAATACAAAACCCATATACAGCTCACTATTTATTATACTCCAGTTGAGAAATATCAACCTTCTGGAGTTAGTTAGCATACTCAAACAACATTTTAAAACTGGAGAAAAATTGAGTATTTTATGCAAATAAATTTATTCATTATACATCAAGATCATAGAGAGATGATTCATACAGTAAAAATTTAGGGATCTATCCCATATCAGAGTTCCATAATCAGTAATGTAGTACAACATTAATTACATATAACTGTAGTACAAATCCATATAGTGGGAAATAAAGTGCATATACTATAGTGCAGGTTACTGTGGACTCAGTATTCAGCAATCTATGTTCACTTCACCCAATATGTAACATAAGGAATGCTAGAGGATTCATTATACATCTAAAACATCTCAACCAAGCTCCCAATGGGTATGGATCATAGCTTTCTATGGTCACAGACTGTGCACAATCATGATCTAAGTTACATATCGCACTACATGAACAAACAAAGAGAGTACAACATCACATAAATACAAGTGTACCTGAGGGAAATCCCTGAAAAAGAAAGTGGATCCTTACATGTAGCCCCTACACGTGTTTTAAGCACAGGCTTCCTCGGGGGGCGAGGGTCTTATAGTGTAGGCAGGTATATCGCTATGTTACTCACTCTGATGCGCGCCATTATATGCCACCAGTCGGCGGTGACCGCCGCCCTCATTTCTGGGTAATAACGTCACCGTGTGCGCCCACTCATGTCATCTCTCCCCGCCGGCCAATCATGTCGCGGCATCACTGTGCATGCTCCTGGTCTGGGAGGCGTCACCAGGACGACCGGGCATGCACAGTTAGCACAAACAGACAGACAGCGCAGCAGGAGGAGCAGACATAGGCGTTCTATGCTAGTTACCTACAATTGAAAGGCCATCTTAACTCTCTCCTGTCAACACCCAAATGTATATCATTAAATCCAACAGTCCATATCACAGACTTCTTGTTCCAAATCATCCACTTGGGCATATTCCGACAAGTTATTGTGTCTTCCAATTGACTGCTCCTCCAACATCACGGTGGCTTGGCGCGATCAAATAGTGAAAAACGGAGCAGATAGCCAGATTATTTACAGTTCCTACACACAAAGTAAGTGTCCAAAAAGAACAAGAAAAAGAGAAAGATAAATTAAGATAAAAAAAGCAATGTGGGGGCAGATAGAACATATCAATCACTTACAGAAATGGTGCATATGAAAACCCCTCATTCCGGCCCCGTGAAGCAAGTGTATCCAGGACAACAATCCACTTTGCCTCCATTTGGGCTAAGATTTTTCTGAGGTCCCCTCCCCTGGATCCACCACAGACCACATCAATCCCCCTGACTCTCAGTGACGCCGGTTTGCATCCGTGAAACTTCTTAAAATGTTTGGGTATCGTTTTGAGTTCCCTATCGTCCTCAACCTCCTCGGCAGCAACAATGTCACGAATGTGCTCCCTTATTCTCACCCTCAGCTCCCTTGACGTAAGGCCCACATAAATCTTGGAACAAGCAAAGAGTGCAAAATACACCACATAGGCAGTACCACAAGTAATTCTGTGCCTGATCTCAAAACTGTGGGCCCCATCTGAGGAGTGAAAATGGGAGGCACGATCAACATTCCTGCAGGAGAGGCAGTGACCACACGGAGAGCAACCGGCCTTGGCCCACCGGAGCCAAAGGGGACACAATATGCGGCACGTAGTGGCTGTCCACCAGGATGTCCCTCAGGTTCCTTGCCCTTCTTGGTGGCATCAGGGGTCTGTCCAAAATACACCCACTCAATACAGGATCTGTATGGAGTACGGACCAGTGTTTAGAAAGAATGTAGCGAATAGTGCCCCATTCATAGTTATATGTGCCCACGAATCTAGGCATATTATATTTATGTGTATTATTTAAAGATATTCTTTATTTATATTGAATTCATATTAAATATAACTGTCAACCTATATCCACTACTTGGACAAAACCCTTCTCACTCCACATGTTTGGCCCCACTAAAATAAAAAATAATGTATTCACTACTGTGCTGGCACATTTCCAGCGGTGTTGACACCTGTGGTCAAGTAAGGCTGTGATTGTCACGTAAGGCCTGCAACCGACCACCAACAGCTTCTATCTCCTCATCTTTGATCGTACAAGTAATCAGCAAGAAGAGAGAGCTGCAACTGGCCATGCAAGGCTGCCTTCACATCACGATTTTGGAGCATCCGTGTGTATCCGTTTTGAAACGGATACACACAGATCTGATTTTGCATCCCATGTATTACTATGGACTCGGATGTGTCCCCATTGGCATCCAATTTTAGGACTATCCATTGCTGTCCGATTTAGTCACGGAGCCAAAATCATAGACTGCTGCGATTTTGGTATCCGTAACTAAAATCGGACACCACGTATCCGTGATGGTCCGTAGGATGTTACAATGGGAGCCTATGGACATTGGATCCGTGTGTACATCGCATTCGATGTCGGCTGCTTGGTTTTGTACTGAGCATGCCCAGAAGCAGTGCTCAGTATATAACCCTGTCTCTCCCTGTTCTTCCTGCATCTCCTTCCTCCATCTCCTCTCCCACACTCCTCTATCCTGTGCTCTCCCCTGTCCTCTCCCCTATCCCCTCTCCCCTACTATTTCCTCTGGTATGTAAAAAATAATAAAATCTCCTCCCGGAGGATACTTCACCTTTCCGCCACATCCGGGGATGCGAAAGTCTCCATCTGGGTGCAGGACCTTTTGTGACGCCGATCAGCTAACACATCAGCTGATTGTCTCTGTGACGTAATAACAGGTCCTGCAGCCAGATGGAGACAGTCGCATCCCCAGAGGTGCCATAAAGGTGAAGAGGAGGAAAGAGGAGGGGTGAGGAGAGGGGAGAGGAGAGGGGGGACATGATAGACATGTGGGGGGAGAGGATATGGAGGAATGAGAGACAGGGAAAACTGGGAGAGATAGGGAAGATGCAGGGAGACCAGGTAGAGACAGAGGGACCACAGGATCCACACAGATCCTGCATGGAGTCAGTTATGGATGGCTATTTGCCATCCGAATACAATGATCCCCACGGACAGCCCAAATCGTGAGGTGAAGGCAGCCTAAGACAAATCCACTTAGACAATGGAGCCTCCCACTATGTCTAAGACGGGACACCATTGAAGTACATATGCAGTAGTTAAGGCCCCCATACACATTAGAAAATAGCTGACTGACCCAGCCAATTTTGATAGGATCGGCTAATCATTCAATCTGCATGTGCCCTCCTGATTGCTCCCAAATAGATGACTAGGAAACATAAGGTTCAGGAAGCTGAAATTCAAGTACATGATTCTTGTGTTTGGAAAGGAGATAAAATGCTGCCAATTAGTTCTGACAGTAGGTCTCATAGAAAATATCACAACAGCTCACAAATATCTAGGACTTTATAACAGAAGCTAATCATTAAGAGGACCGGTACAACTGCAGTGGTTAAAACAGTGTTTTATCAAAAGATCAGCAAGAAGCCCAGTAAGTGATATATCAATGAATCAGGACCTCTGATCTTTTTGCTGTTCTCAGATGTAGCACCAAATCCTGGAGACTGGTGATGAGTAAATCTGATGAAATTCAAAGTGGGCAATTCAATTGTATTTAGCCAGGAAGTATGACTTACAACTAATATTTTTAAAGTAAATAAAATATATCATATTTTGCATTGGGGACTCTTCAGATTCCTAGAGCACAATAAATGCAGAAATAAAAAAAATAAAAAAAATCATATGGTCATCTTGCAGCTCTCTACTCTCTTCTGGTCTTCCTTCATTTTGCACTTGTGCTCTCTACACTGAGTATGCCTTGTGTGATGAACACTGTAATGTCACAGCCAGTGTCATACTGCTTAAAGCGTCAGACCAGGCATCAACTATAGGGCATGTGAGTCGATGGGCTTGGTGCCAATATTGTAGTTTAAATAAAGTTGAAAACAATAATGTAAAAAAGAGCCATCAGATCCCTCTTTCATCATTTTCCCTCATCTCAGCACAGCAAACATGATAATGTCACTAGATCACGATTGCTGTGCCAAGTAGTGTAGGAATTCAGGCCAGAGCAGCGAAGGAATGAGGAGAGGTAAGTATTTATTTTTTTACTCAATGAGTACTTTGATGGGACCACCATACTGTTTAGAAGGATATTTGGGTGGGGCATCATACTATTGAAGGGCTATTTGGTGCACCATCATACTATTTGAAAGGCTGTTTGGGGGGATCAGCACAATATTTTAAGGACTATGTAGGGGGCTATCATATAATTTGGAAGACTACTTGGGGGCCATTATGTTACTTTGAGCATTGTGTGAGGACTATTCTACTGTATGGAGGTCTGTTTGAGGGCCAACTAAACTATTTGGAGAGCTGTCTAGAAGCCAATTATCCTGTTCAGAAGGCTGTGTGGAGGTCATTATACTGTTTCGAAGGTGGTGTGGGGACCTGTTATACAGTTTGAAGACCTGTTTAAGGGCCCATATACTGTTTGGAGGGCTGTGTGGGTGTCAATTATACTGTGTGGAGGGGTATGTTGGGGACCAATATAATATTTGGATGGCTAGTTGGGCCCTTAGACTGTATGCAGGACTTAATACAGTGTGGAGGGTTGTTCTTGAGCTATTATATTGTGTGGAAGGCTATGTGGGGTGCCATTCTACTGTTTATATGGCTATTTGAGGGACCAGTGTAGTGTGTGGAGGGCTGGGTGGGCTGTTATTCTGTTTGCGTTACATTATACAGAGTAGGGGATTACGTTTTGGCCATTAAACTGTTTGGAATTTTGTGCAGGGACCATTATACTGCCTGAAGGGCTATATGGGACCATCATTCTTTTTGGAGGGCTAGTGGGGGCCATTATAATGTGTGCAGGCCATTATAGTGTGTAGGGTTGTGTGGGGGCCATCATACTGTGTGGACAGCTATGGGGGCCACTATACTGTATGGAAGACCACTACACTGGATGGAAGACCACCATACAGTATGGAGGGTTGTAAAAGGCCATCATATTCTGTGGAGGATGTGGAGGGGCAATCATGCTGTGCACATAGGATTATGTGGACTATTGCACTTTTATCATACTTTGCAGGGGAGGTGGAGGCACTGTGGGGTCATCATGCAATGTGTATGGAGTGTACCATGAAGAAATTCACTTTGGCGATCTCTTACACTTTTTTGGGGAGCACATTTGGTGACATCATACTTCATGGGGGCCATGAAAGGGGTATCTTAGTGTGTTGAAACTCTAAGGGGCTTCAATAGGTGCAAAATTACATTGTAAGCACTGCAAAGATGTGAGATCTGCTTTCTGTGACACTGCTAAATATTTTTTTTTTTTTTAGGGGGGGAATTAGGAATTCTTCTATGAGGTCCCGTGATTGCTATGCACACACCTGGTCACAACATCTGCAAATCAATTAAAAGGCTCTTGGCCGCTTACTATTTTGCTAAATTTGCAGAAATCTAATTAAAATTAAATACAATTTGGCCAAATCCAATTTTTTATGTAAATGTATATGCTCATCTCTACTTGAGTCAGATTCTCTTTATAAGTGCATGATTGGGTGCATGACGTATGTATTGTGCATGTTTGGAACCCATAAACTAAAATGAGCAACTGACAACTTGGAGTTACAATTATTTCATAAAAATGAGTTTGTCGATCACTTAGTAGGAAGAAATGGGAGGATATTAGCACGGAGCAGCAAAAAAATGAGGTCTTGAGAAACAAATTGGGGGCATGTCAAAGTGCCTAGGGCTCATCGTTACAATTCATTGACACTCCCCCAGTGCACTTCCAGTCTTATTTGCATATGTCAACTTTGCAAGATTTTTCATAATTGACGCATTGGAGTTCTATAAAAACACATATAACATGATAAAAGATAAAAGAAATAGTCGCTTATGGATATTTAGCAATATATAAAACACAGGAATGACAGGGTGCTTATTCATAAGGAAGTCATAAGTTTTAATATCGATAATGACTGATGTAACGCGGGCGCCGCAGTCCTGACCTGTCAGCGGCTGCAGTTGCGCATGCTGCACACAGGATCGGAGGGCATAATACCCCCCCACTCCTGTGTGCTGATCCAGTCCGCAGCTGTCTGGGTCCTCCCGGACAGAACCGGACCGGATCATGCCGCAGTGTGAAGCGACCCTAACTCTTATCACCAAACTCTCAAACTAAGAAACTACTTTTGTAAAGTTGGATTTGAATGGTTGAGCAATGGCAAAATAAAATGGGATATGGTATTAAAAATCTTATTTGGCTGACAAGATTCTCTCCGATATGCCTATATACATCAGATTGTAAGGTAAGGGTTATGTATAGACATTTCTTAAATTTCAGTTTCCAGTTTTTTGTAGCAGAGGTTATGGGAAATACCCTGAATCGCATACAACTCTGTGTGTTCTTGGGGACTGTTGCCAATTTTCCATAAAAAATATAAAACAATATGATTCACAAGAAATGGGATTAAAATCCATTATTTATGGGTCATTAAATTGAGCTTAATATTGATACCAAACTGTACAAACTGTAGGTAATGGAAAGAAAGAAATATAATGGAAAGATAGAAAACATAGGAATGTTTTGTTTGTCGAAGATGCTGCTTAGGCTATTAGCCAGACAATTGGCAAAATATGTATGGGAAAAATGATGTATCCATGACAAAAACATTCAATATGATTCTCTTGGCTTGATTTTTTGGCATTTTATATAATATACTCATGTTGATATTTTAATGAATGTGAAATTCCCTATGAAGTAGTTTTGTTTCTGCATCTGGACTGAACATACTTGCAGGACTGAGGAATGAAAATTGCCATCTCAAGAGGCGTACACGGTGCTCGCTGGAATGTCTATGCAAATATTACAAAGATATGTAAATCATATTTGATTTACCCTATTTACATTTCACTCCTGACACTAATTTTTTTGCCAACAAAAATATCATTTCCATTTTTGCAGACCTCCTTTTGGAGGAATGTGTCCTGCTTCGGAAGTATCTTTTTTTTATTATTATTAAACTGGAAAAAAAAGCCACAAGTTATACAGGCGGTCCGTATTACCCAACAACTGCCGTAAACCATTTATGTAAAAATGTCTGCTATGTATGTAGAATTCTCTGCAATGATCTGCAGTGCAAATGAAATGTATTCGGTGGATTTTATTTTTTAATTTTTTAAATCAGTTTAATACAAATTGAACTACGAGCCGACAAGAAAACAATTCAAAAGGCACAGACGGATAACTGGGCAATGGAATAAGGTTTTACTGAACATTAATTCCTAAAGTAAACTTAAAGAAGAATACAAATTGTATATTCTTGATATAGAGAGTTATAGAGAATTGCATGCTGTACATCACCTATAGAGAATTGATTCATTATAAAAAATATATATGCTGTATTATTTTTATAGAATCCTGAGCTCTTAACTCCAATCTGATTTTTTTTTTAATACAAAGGTATAGTCATTTAGGCTGGGTTCACACTAGCGTTCCACTCCGCAGCGTTCTGCGGAGGGGATTCGCCATGTGAGCGCAGCCACCGCAAGCCCCTATGTTCATAATGGGAGCGCACGGTGCTGCGCTTGACTGCGCATGACCGTGCACATCCATTCATGCCATATGTGATCTGTGCGCAGGCGAATGCCTGCGCACAAATCACACAGTCTCGTCCGCACCAGGAACGCGACATGTTGCATAGAAGAGTAAAATGCCTCATATGTATTATTACCCTCCTTGCGGTTTCTTCAGGGTAATGTGAGTCATATATCTGAAGATCAGTCCCTTATATATTATAAATAATATCAAAATAAGTAGAAAAATTTTACATTTTCTAAGTAAATATATTTCTAAAAATGGGATTGACATGAATTTCTTACCAGATGATGGTAACAACTCATACAATCCGCACAGGCAAAGAAATCAAACTATAAATGCCCATAAATTAAGTAATGTGTAATATTGAGAAATGACAGAGGGAAAATGTATTGAACACAAGAAGAAAGAAAGGTGGAAAAAGTAATGTAAAATCATGACATAAGCTGACATCTATCAGTTCTAAACCAAACAGTTAGTGAAAATTAATATAAACTGGTTCCTCTGATAACCCATTAAAGGGACACTGTCAGGTCATTTTTCAGTATGATACTAATATTACCCTTGAATAGTACCTGAGCAGACCTTTTAAAAACAAGTAAAATCATTATTGTACTGTTTGTAGTTTCCATGTTATCAACATTGTCAGACCCTGCAGGGAGCTGCTGGATTAGACCTCTTTATTATAAGCAAACAGGAACAGTCCTGTGCTGTGTAAGCTGTCATGTAATTATGCACTCCCTCTCAGCAGCTTTCTTCTCCGTCCTCCCTCCTCCCTTTGCTAGCAGAGCACTGTCAGGTTTCACTTACAGGAAGTCTGTTCAGTAGATATCACCACAGAAGGTAAGAGCTTTTGCATATCTGCCTTATCTAGACTCCATCTGTTTTTCTAAGCAGGTATTTCTGCTGTAACAGTTTCTATGTTGTATTTGACCTCTTGTGATGCTGCAAACACAGAGAGCAGAGAAGAGGATACAACCCCCTCCCCCCACTAATTTCCTGTGCAGTGATGTGAATATGTAACATGATTATCTTATGGGGAGTAGACAGAAATAACTAAGTGGATCATTTACTGTGAGTGACAGATGGAATGCATCTCTTTATTTGAAGTTTACAGAAGATAGGAGGAAAATATAAATAAAAGAAATACATAAATAGAGAGGGTTTAGAGCGAGGAATTAGAAAATAATAGCAGTTACATATGGATTTTTGACCTGACAGTTTTCCTTTAAAAGGTGTTTCATGACCATGGTGCCATACAAGAATCATCCTATCATGGATAAAACAATTGAGCTGTCTCAAAACCTACACATGACATTGGTTACACAAAATTTCAGACACAGGAGTGAAAAGAATTATCAAAATAGTTGTCCAAGAAAAACCTATGGAGAGCTACAGAATGACCTGGAAGAGTAAAGAAAACAATAAGTAAATCAACTCCTTGGCTTGTATGCATGCTCACCACACAAGACGCCATGGCTGAATATTAAAAAAAAGTTTGTTCAGCATTTAGACATGCCTGTGAATTTCTGGGAGAATATAGTCTGGTCAGTTGAAACAAAAATTGAACACTTTGGATGCCATGCTACACACCATGTTTGGAGGCCAAAATGCACTACAGTCATGGCCAAAAGTTTTGAGAATGACACCAAAATTATATTTTCACATGATCTGCTGCCCTCTGGTTTTTATTTGTGTTTGTCTGATGTTTATATCACATACAGAAATATACCGTACAGCAGCCTCCCCAGTAGTAGTATACATCAGTCTCCCCAGTGGTATATACAGGCCCCAGCAGTATATACAGCAGCCCCAGTGGTAAACAGCAGCCTCCCCAGTGGTATATACAGGCCCCAGCAGTATTACAGCAGCCTCTCCAGTTGTATATACAGGCCCCAGTGTTATATACAGGCCCCAGAGGTATATACAGGCCCCAGTGGTATACAGGGGCCCCCCCCCATCAGTGGTATACAGGGCCCCCCCTTGCTGCCACACACCTGTAAAGTAATAGATCAATATACTTATCCCTGTCGCTGTCGCCGCTCTGACACCGTGCTTCTCTGGGTCTTCATGCTTCTTCCTGCTTGTGACCGGCGGGCGCAGGCAATGACGTCACTGCCTGTTCACCGAAGGAAGAAGCATGAAGACCCAGAGGAGTCCGATCCCGCAGCTGAAACAGTTTTAAGATACGGTCCTGGCGCTTGCTGGTCTTTCTTGGGCGCCCTGGAGCCATTTTGAAAACAATGGAAGCTCTCTCCTTGAAGTTCTTGATGATGCGATAGATTGTTGACTGAGGTGCAATCTTTCTAGCTGCGATACTCTTCCCTGTTAGGCCATTTTTGTGCAGTGCAATGATGGCTGCACATGTTTCTTTAGAGATAACTATTGTTAACTGAAGAGAAACAATGATACCAACCACCAGCCTCCTTTTAAAGTGTCCAGTGGTGTCATTCTTACTTAATCATGACTGATTGATCGCCAGCCCGGTCCTCATCAACACCCACACCTGTGTTAATGGAACAATCACTAAAACAATGTTAGCTGCACCTTTTAAGGCAGGACTGTAGGGATGGGCGAATCTACTCACTAGGACTCGTTACTCGGCAAGTAGTAAGGGACTCGCAGGACTCGGTACTCTGCGAGTTTCCCAGTGTTTACTCGCACGAGTCCAATGCAAATCAATGGCAAACGCTGACAAAACTAGGATTGCCATTGTTTGCATTAGACTCGGCTACTGTGCCAGTGATAGCAGGGAAACTCGCAAAGTAACTGCTGTTACATTGCGAGCCGAGTCCAGCTGTCTTCTCTGTGCAGCTCCAGGGTCCTAGAGCCCACCTGCTCACAGAGATGATGTAGCAGTGCTGAGATTGTTCTCAGTCTGCTCATCCCTGTGCATAGACATCTATATCTATGCACAGGGGATGTAGCAGAGAGAACATCGCGTTTTGGACTACGTCGGACAGAAGAGGATTTTTTTAATTAAAGATGGAGTCCCTAATGGCTTTTTTTTTTATTTCAAATAAAAATTTTTCTCTGTGTTGTGTTTTTTTAACCCTTTATTGGAGATTCTTAGTGGCTGGGTCAAACGTGCCCTGACATTAAGAATCTCGGGCTTAATACCAGCTTGTATAACAAAGCTGGTATTAACCCCTTTATTACCCAGCGTGCCACCGCCACCAGGGCCGCTGGAAGAGCGGGGTTCAGCGCCAGAGGATGGCGCTTCAATGAACGCGCCATCTTCTGGGGCGGCTGCGGGCTGCAATGTGCAGCGGGGGGTGCCCAGAAAGCTTGGGCATCCCTGCGCTGCGGATTCCAGCCCCAAGCTGCTTAGCTGTACCTGGCTAGACATAGAAATTGCACGGAGCCCCACGCATTTTTTTTTTATTATTTCATGAATTTCAGAGTCAGAGTCTCAGAGTCAGAGTCTCAGAGTCAGAGTCTCAGAGTCAGAGTCTCAGAGTCAGAGACAGAGTCTCAGAGTCTCAGAGTCAGAGTCTCAGAGTCAGAGTCTCAGAGTCAGAGTCTCAGAGTCAGAGTCAGAGTCTGAGAGTCAGAGTCTCAGACTCAGAGTCTCACCCTCAGAGCCAGAGTCAGAGTCTCAGAGTCAGAGTCTCAGAGTCAGAGTCTCAGAGTCAGAGTCAGAGTCTCAGAGTCAGAGTCTCAGAGTCAGAGTCTCAGAGTCAGAGTCAGAGTCTCAGAGTCAGAGTCAGAGTCTCAGAGTCAGAGTCTCAGAGTCAGAGTCAGAGTCTCAGAGTCAGAGTCAGAGTCTCAGAGTCAGAGTCTCAGAGTCTCAGAGTCAGAGTCTCAGAGTCAGAGTCTCAGAGTCAGAGTCTCAGAGTCAGAGTCTCAGAGTCAGAGTCAGAGTCTCAGAGTCAGAGTCTCAGAGTCTCAGAGTCAGAGTCAGAGTCTCAGAGTCTCAGAGTCAGAGTCTCAGAGTCAGAGTCTCAGAGTCAGAGTCAGAGTCTCAGAGTCAGAGTCTCAGAGTCAGAGTCTCAGAGTCAGAGTCTCAGAGTCAGAGTCAGAGTCTCAGAGTCAGAGTCAGAGTCTCAGTCAGAGTCTCAGAGTCAGAGTCTCAGAGTCAGAGTCAGAGTCAGTCTCAGAGTCTCAGAGTCAGAGTCTCAGAGTCAGAGTCTCAGAGTCAGAGTCTCAGAGTCAGAGTCAGAGTCTCAGAGTCAGAGTCTCAGAGTCAGAGTCAGAGTCTCAGAGTCAGAGTCTCAGAGTCAGAGTCTCAGAGTCAGAGTCAGAGTCTCAGAGTCATAGTCAGAGTCTCAGAGTCTCAGAGCCAGAGTCAGAGTCTCAGAGTCAGAGTCTCAGAGTCAGAGTCTCAGAGTCAGAGTCAGAGTCTCAGAGTCAGAGTCTCAGAGTCAAAGTCTCAGAGTCTGAGTCAGAGTCTCAGAGTCAGAGTCTCAGAGTCAGAGTCTCAGAGTCAGAGTCAGAGTCTCAGAGTCATAGTCAGAGTCTCAGAGTCTCAGAGTCAGAGTCTCAGAGTCAGAGTCTGAGTCAGAGTCTCAGAGTCAGAGTCAGAGTCAGAGTCAGAGTCTCAGAGTCAGAGTCAGAGTCTCAGAGTCAGAGTCTCAGAGTCAGAGTCAGAGTCTCAGAGTCAGAGTCTCAGAGTCAGAGTCAGAGTCTCAGAGTCAGAGTCTCAGAGTCAGAGTCTCAGAGTCAGAGTCAGAGTCTCAGAGTCAGAGTCTCAGAGTCAGAGTCTCAGAGTCAGAGTCTCAGAGTCAGAGTCTCAGAGTCAGAGTCAGAGTCTCAGAGTCAGAGTCTCAGAGTCAGAGTCTCAGAGTCAGAGTCTCAGAGTCAGAGTCAGAGTCTCAGAGTTAGAGTCTCAGAGTCAGAGTCAGAGTCAGAGTCTCAGAGTCAGAGTCTCAGAGTCAGAGTCTCAGAGTCAGAGTCAGAGTCTCAGAGTCAGAGTCTCAGAGTCAGAGTCAGAGTCTCAGAGTCAGAGTCTCAGAGTCAGAGTCAGAGTCTCAGAGTCAGAGTCTCAGAGTCAGAGTCAGAGTCAGAGTCTCAGAGCCAGAGTCTCAGAGTCAGAGTCAGAGTCTCAGAGTCAGAGTCTCAGAGTCAGAGTCAGAGTCTCAGAGTTAGAGTCTCAGAGTCAGAGTCAGAGTCAGAGTCTCAGAGTCAGAGTCTCAGAGTCAGAGTCTCAGAGTCAGAGTCAGAGTCTCAGAGTCAGAGTCTCAGAGTCAGAGTCAGAGTCAGAGTCTCAGAGTCAGAGTCTCAGAGTCAGAGTCAGAGTCTCAGAGTCAGAGTCTCAGAGTCAGAGTCTCAGAGTCAGAGTCTCAGAGTCAGAGTCAGAGTCTCAGAGTCAGAGTCTCAGAGTCAGAGTCTCAGAGTCAGAGTCAGAGTCTCAGAGTCAGAGTCTCAGAGTCAGAGTCAGAGTCTCAGAGTCAGAGTCTCAGAGTCAGAGTCTCAGAGTCAGAGTCTCAGAGTCAGAGTCAGAGTCTCAGAGTCAGAGTCTCAGAGTCAGAGTCAGAGTCTCAGAGTCAGAGTCTCAGAGTCAGAGTCAGAGTCTCAGAGTCAGAGTCTCAGAGTCAGAGTCAGAGTCTCAGAGTCAGAGTCTCAGAGTCAGAATCTCAGAATTTCATGAAATAATTTTAAAAAAATGCGTGGGGCTCCGTGCAATTTCTATGTCTAGCCAGGTACAGCTAAGCAGCTGGGGGCTGGAATCTGCAGCGCAGGGATGTCTAAGCTTTCTGGGCACCCCCCGCTGCAAATTGCAGCCCGCAGCCGCCCCAGAAGATGGCGCGTTCATTGAAGCGCCATCCTCTGGCGCTGAACCCCGCTCTTCCAGCGGCCCTGGTGGCGGTGGCACGCTTGGTAATAAAGAGGCTAGGGCCAGCTTTGTATTATCAGCTGGCCCTAAGCCCGAAATATATGGCGGTCACGCCAATATTAGACATGACCGCCATGAATTTCTATTAAATTGTTTTAAAAAAAACACAACACAGAGAAAATTTTTTATTAGAAATAAAAGAAAAGCCATTAGGGACTCCATCTTTAATTAAAAAAAATCCTCTTCCATCCGACGCAGTCCAAAACGCGATGTCCTCTCTGCTCATCCCTGTGCATAGATATAGATGTCTATGCACAGGGAATGAGCAGACTGAGAACAATCTCAGCTCTGCTACATTAGGCAGCAGGCGGGCTCTAGGACCCTGGAGCTGCGGCAGCCAGCACACAGAGCAGACAGGACTCTTATCTGTGCGAGTTTCCCAGCGATTACTTGCAAAGTAAACGAGTCCAATGCAAATAAATGACAAAACTAGGATTGCTTCAGGCTGAAGCTTCCGAGACACATCTGTGATTTGTAAATCTCACACTACTCGCTATTACTCGCTTCCCCATTCATTAACATTGGACTCGCTAGACTCGCAACGAGTAGCGAGTCCTGTGCTCGGACTCGCTAGAGTCAAGCGATTCCGAGTAATTTAGGATTCGCCCATTACTACAGGACTGCAATGATGTTGAAATGTGTTTTATGGGTTAAAGTTCATTTTCTAGGCAAATATTGACTTTGCAAGTAATTGCTGTTAAGCTGATCACTCTTTATGACATTCTGGAGTATATGCAAATTGCCATTAGAAAAACTGAAGCAATAGACTTTGTTGAAATTAATATTTGTATCATTCTCAAAACTTTTCGCCATGACTGTACATATCACTCCAAAAGCACCATACCAATAGTGATGTTTGGAAGTGAGAACATCATGGTGTGGGGCTGTTTTCCAGCATAAGGCACTGGCAAACTTTACGTAATTAAATCAAGGATTAATGGACAAACGTACCAACACATTCTTGATAAAAAAAAAACTGCTGCTATCTACCAGGAAAATGAAGATGAAATTAGGAAGAACATTTCAGCTAGACAATGAGCCCAAATACACAGCCAAGCAAACTCTTAATTGGTTTAAGAGAAAGTAAGTAAAGGTGCTAAAATGGCCCAGCCAATCAACAGACCTGAATCCAGTAGAAAATTTAAGGAAGGAACTAGGAACTATTGCTCAGAATTCATAGAAGGAAACCACAGACGCTTAAGGCTATGTGCGCATGCTGAATATTTGGTGCAGACATTTGGTGAAGGGCTTTCTGATGGCCACTCCAAAACATTGACTTTATTATCCTTAAACCACTTTGTAACCAGTTTGGCAGTATGCTTTGGGTCATTGTCCATTTGGAAGACCCATTTCTGCCTACGCTTTAACTACCTGGCTGATGTCCTTAGATGTTGCTTTAGTATTGCCACATAATTTTCTTTTCTTATGATGCCATCTATTTTGTGAAGTTCACTAGTCCCGCCTACAGCAAAGCAACCCCACAACATGATGCTACCACCCTGAATTTAGCAGGGCTCTGTAACTCTGTAACTCTGTATGATGCCTAGACGTGTTAGTAATTCCCCTGTTAGTAATGAATATTTAACCTTTAAATGCTAGACCAGGACCTGTTCCATGCATGCAGGCTGTGCCATTATACAATTTTTATTCTTTGTCAATTGATGCCTCTTTGGTGGTATCTGGCCCTACTTCAATGAGGTTTGTGGGTCCCCTGACCACTGGGTATATACAGGTCACTGTTTACTGCTGGATGTATTAGTAATATCCCAAAGCAGCTGCTGCCATGACCCTCACATGAAGGACATGGAAAAAATTGTTGTTGCGATCTATGAGCACTAGGGTGAAGGGGTAAATTAAAACAGATTATAAGGACAAACCTTTACCAACCCTTAAGGGTCCACAATGTGTTTCGACAACTGTCTTCCTCAGGTTCGTCAATGGCACTGGATATGTGAATCATGTAGCAATTTCAGATATCCATTGGCATTGAGGTTTCCATTGAGGAAGAATGGAGCCACGAACTTTGTACTCCATTTACCACACTATACCTTCAATATTTGTGTTCCAACAGTCTTGGAGGGATCTATCCACTGTGGGTTAGTGTCAGACCAATAGCGGTGGTTTTGTTTGTTAACTTCACAATTCACAAAAAAGTTTGCCTCATCACTCATCTGAACGCAATTGTCTATGCTGTGAAGATACGAGATGTGCAGCATCTGAAACAACGGATACTGGAAGCCTGTGCTAGCATTTCTTCTTTGGTGTTGCTATCAGTGTGTCCAGAGTGGAAGAAGAGGGTTGCATTGACAATACAACACAATGGGCAGCACTTTGAACATATTTTATAAGTGGTCATAAACTTATAAATAACTCATGAAAGAATAAAGTTACGTTAAAACGAAGCACACCATTGTTTTTCTTATGAACTTCTCAATAAGTTTGATGTAATGAAAGGCAGTAATTCTGGCATTATTTAGGAGCGCTCAGTAAAGAGAAGCAGATATCAATAATTAAAGTAGACCTGTTTATTCTGGCTTGTCCACTACGCGTTTCAACAGTGGCCTGCTGTCTTCCTCAGGTGAGGGAAAAACCCTCCTAAATAATACCAGAATTACTGCCTTTCATTACCATTATCCCTTATGGGATCTGGCTGGAGCTGCACAGTAGTGAGGAAGCTTAGTTAGAGAACTAAAGGGACCTGTCGTGGCATCAGAAAAATCCCTAGTCAGATGACCTAGGCGGAACACGTGACCGGAGGAGGCGGCTGGGAGCAGCGATGTTTGGAGGGGTACATAGGAATCAGCAGCTACACGCTGACACTGTGATTGTACACGGACAGCACAACCAGTCCAGGTGAGTGGTGATTACCGTCACTAACAATATATCCCCACTAGACCACCGGGTATTATACAAAGATTGCGCCTCTCATTTTTGTAATTTCAAATAAGGTTGTTGTGTCACATGACCCTCTTCCCATTGAAAAAAATAAAGTTGCATCCAAAATGGCCAACTTTAAAATGGCCGCCATGGTCTCCACTCATCTGGAAAAGTTTTCCCCCTCCCATATACTAATGTGCCACAAACAGGAAGTTGATATCACCAACCATTCCCATCTTAGGCTAGGGTCATACATGCCATGCGTTTTTTTAGGTGTTTTTTGGCCACCTGCGTTTTTGCAGTAAGGTGTGGGGCCCCCTTAAAAAGCCCTTTTGTTAAAAAACGCATGCAAAAATGTATGTCCATTTTGACATTTTCAAAAACGCATGCATTACCCATAGGGTCCCTTGTTATAAAAACGCATCGTTTTTAAAAAAGCACCAAAAAATACTGCTTGCTGCGTTTTTGGGTGCGTTTTCAAAAAATGGTGCATCTTGCAGCTTGTGCCATTTAGACATGCGTTTTTTTTCGCGGCCGCACCTGCTGCAAGTGCCGAAACCGCACTTGCCGCATCTACCGCACCCTTACCGCAAGCCCCATAGACATTGCATGGGGCTTGCCGCAAGTGTGCCGCAAGTGTCGCGGTTATGCGGTAATCGCGGCAGATGCGGTTTTTTCACCGCATCTGCCGCGATTTGAAATTACCGCTGATGTGAAAGGGCCCTTATGCTGCTGAAACGCGTTATAGAGCTTTCAGTATTAATAAAGGTTTGTCCTTAGAATCAATGTTTTAATTTACCCCTTCCCCCTAACGCTCATAGACCGCTACAATCATTTTTTCCACCTGAGTGTGAAAGGGCATAAATAAACTTGAGCAGCTGCATGAGGTTTGAGGGCCCCCTTCCCACTGGGTCCATACATGTGACTGACCTAGCTGAATAATTCTTTTGGTAGTACTTTATAAAACTAATAGTTTTTGCACCTGACTGTGGTGAAGCATAACAATGACTATAACAGTTGCATGACATCTCAGGGCCCCCTGGCCACTGGGCCTATACAGTTGTTGCCAAAAGTATTGACACCCCTGCAATTCTGTCAGATAATACTCAGTTTCTTCCTGAAAATGATTGCAATCACAAATTCTTTGGTATTATTCTCTTCATTTAATTTGTCTTCCATGAAAAAACACAAAAATAATTGTCCTAAAGCCAAATTGTATATGATTACACACCAAACATAAAAAAGGGGGTGGACAAAAGTATTGAAACTGTTAGAAAAATCATGTGATGCTTCTCTAATTTGTGTGATTAACAGCACCTGTAACTTACCTGTGGCACCTAACAGGTGTTGGCAATAACTAAATCACACTAGCAGCCAGTTGACATGGATTAAAGTTGACTCAACCTCTGTCCTGTGTCCTTGTGTGTACCACATTGAGCATGGAGAAAAGAAAGAAGACCAAAGAACTGTCTGAGGACTTGAGAAACCAAATTGTGAGGAAGCATGAACAATCTCAAGGCTACAAGTCTTTCTCCAAAGACCTGAATGTTCCTGTGTCTACCGTGCGCAATGTCACCAAGAAGTTTAAAGCCCATGGCACTGTGGCTAACCTCCCTAGATGTGGATGGAAAATAAAAATTGAAAAGAGATTTCAACGCAAGATTGTGCGGATGGTGGATAAAGAACCTCGACTAACATCCAAACAAGTTCAAGCTGCCCTGCAGTCCGAGGGTACAACAGTGTCAACTCGTACTATCCGTCGGCGTCTGAATGAAAAGGGACTGTATAGTAGGAGACCCAGGAAAACCCCACTTCTTTCCCCGAGACATAAAAAAGATAGGCTGGAGTTTGCCAAAACTTACCTGAGAAAGCCTAAAAGGTTTTGGAAGACTGTTCTCTGGTTAGATGAGACAAAAGTAGAGCTTTTTGGGCAAAGGCATCAACATAGAGTTTACAGGAGAAAAAAAGAGGCATTCAAAGAAAAGAACACGGTCCCTACAGTCAAACATGGCAGAGGTTCCCTGATGTTTTGGGGTTGCTTTGCTGCCTCTGGCACTGGACTGCTTGGCCGTGTGCATGGCATTATGAAGTCTGAAGACTACCAACAAATTTTGCAGCATAATGTAGGGCCCAGTGTGAGAAAGCTGGGTCTCCCTCAGAGGTCATGGGTCTTCCAGCAGGACAATGACCCAAAACACACTTCAAAAAGCACTAGAAAATGGTTTGAGAGAAACCACTGGAGACTTCTAAGGTGGCCAGCAATGAGTCCAGACCTGAATCCCATAGAACACCTGTGGAGAGATCTAAAATGGCAGTTTGGAGAAGGCACCCTTCAAATATCAGGGACCTGGAGCAGTTTACCAAAGAAGAATGGTTTAAATGGTGTCAATACCTTTGGCCACAACTGTACAGGTCACTGACCCACCTGAATCCTTTTTCCAGTAGTAGTCCAGGAAGCTGATACTTGTGCTACCTGAGTGGGGATGAGAATAACATTTATTGGAGCTTTTGCATGAGGTATGAGGGCAGCCTGTCGAACAGTCCTACACATGTCACTCATTCCCCCTTTCCAGATCAATGTTTAACCTCGAAATGCTAGGGCAGGCTCTGTTCCAAACCCTGTCCCATGCATGCAGGCTGTGCCATTACACAATTTTTGGTCTGCGTCAATTGATGCCACCCTAATTTTTCAAAATGTGGAGACTCTTCTTAGGGTGTCTTCATTGTATGTTTTGAATTTAGCACATGAAGCTTCAAATGCTGGGCCAGGCCTTGTCCCATGCATCCATAATGCTCCATGATAAAAATTTTAGCTCTGGGGAATATAAGGCACTTTTGGGCCCCTTTGAATGTGTTTTCTATACCATTGATTTTGCCTCCCATTGATTTGAATGGGATTCGGAAGTTCGGCAAACTTTTCATCAATCTATTTGGCAAATTGAAGAGAATCCAAACCTCAAAAGGTTTGCTCATCTCTAGTAAACATGTGAACTCTGTCCAGAAAAGCGCAGTGCTGGGAACAATGAAGATCCTGCCTAGAATGCTCAAACTACCAGGCCTCCGTTAAAGGACTCGAGAATGAGGAAGGTTAAATAACCACACCACAGAGGGTGAGGAGGTAGGTTTTTTTTTAATTATATCTCTTTAAAACATTATGTCACGAGATATATACGCTCTATGCTGCGGCCCAGTGATTGTGATGCATAGTGCAGCTTGCCTAGAACATTTACAGATTTGCTGGAAGATTGACAATTTGTATCATTTGTGTTTCATGAGAAATTGGAGTCCTTACCTAAATTCAAACAAAGGTATGCTTCAACATATATACATATGTAAAAATCTTTGTGCGTATTTACATGAGGGTTATTTTTTTAGTGTGGCGTATAATCCCATGTGATTTATAACCAAATGGAAAATGAATCCCCACGACTATCTTTATATTGCAAACACAAAATAGTTTCATAATTTAGGCAGTCATGAGAAGGTCTGAGGAACCCTGGAGGGCCCATTCACATATGACATGGGCTTGTCTGTTTATCCTTTCTCCTCCAGTACTTTAAACAGCTTGAGTGATTTGACTATTGTAAATGTAGTTGGTGAAATATTTCTCAGACAAGGAAATGTTTATTCTATTGAGTCTGGTCAGAAGAGCTAAACATAGCTGGTCTGACCTTCCACTTGAAAAGGTAAACACAACATAGTTTGTGCCATCAGCAAATCATCTAACCTCCAAACATAGTCCCAGGTGTGCCCTGTTTTCATACAGATATGTGGAATAGAAAAGCAGATAAACTGCAGGGTCTGGCTTTTTGAACAGCTACAGAGACCTAGGTCACATATGCCAGGGGCAAAGAAATCAAAAGTTGTTGTGAAAAAAGTATTGTGATGTTGTGAAGTGTATATGAATGAATGTAAGAAAGACTGTTAAACTGAAATACTTGAAATTTGTAAAGTTAAAAAACGAGAAAATACCTCATCTTTTTTTCTGAAAAATACTTCCAAGCAAAAATGTATTACAGGAGTATCTATAAAAAATGACCCCAGCCCCCACAAAAGAGAAAAACAAAAACAAGGAGCAAAAAAAAAAAATCACATCAGCATGAAAAAAAATCGATTTGAACTGCATTAAATGCAAAATATGTGAAAAACAATATTCTTCTATCAAATCTGAAAAAGAGAGATAAGGCATATATGTATGTATATATATATACATATATATACAAAACAGAAAGAACTGTACATATATATGTATATATATATATATATATATATATATATATATATGTATATATGTACAGGTGCACCTCAATGACTTAGAGTATCATCAAGAAATGTATTTATTTCAGTAATTCAATATATAACCATGCACTCATAAGAAAGTATGAGACGGCACTCACAGCTTGTGGTGTTATAATCTCGGCTTCTTTATTTCATCCGTGCAGGTTACAGGCAATGGTGGAGGGAGGGGGTGCGGAGGTGGATTACGGGAGCTCCGTTTCGCACTGAATATGCTTCAACGGGTCCAACACCGCACCCCCTCCCTCCACCATTGCCTGTAACCTGCACGGATGAAATAAAGAAGCCGAGATTATAAAACCACAAGTGGTGAGTGCCGTCTCATACTTTCTTATGAGTGCATGGACTTGTTTTCTGAGACTAGTGCAACACCGCTTAGCTCAGTGATGAGAAGGGGTCTGATAGTGGGCCAAGGCTAGTGCCTGGGAATTTTGCTTTGGATAATTCAATATATAAAGTGAGACGCATATTATATACAGTCATTACAAACAGATGATCTTTGTCAAGTGTTTATTTCTGTTAATGTTGATAATTATGGCTTAGAGCCAATGAAAATCCAAAGGTCATTATTTTAGGGGTCTTTCACACTTGAGTTTTTTTCCTGATCTGGAAGATCAGGAAAAAACCTGATTCTTACAGGATTCATTTTTTGCCCATTCACTTTAATGATTTCAGGAAAAAACCTGAAGTAACAAGGTTCTACCTGAAATCATTAAAGTGAATGGGCAAAAAAATGAATCCTGTAAGAATCAGGTTTTTTCCTGATCTTACAAATCAGGAAAAAACCGCAAGTGTGAAAGGCCCCTTAGAAAGTTAAAGTGGTTACTGGACTAAAAGAGATGACTACACTGTAGCAGAACATCTATCGAGGCAGGCTAACTGGAGGCCTATGAAATTATTGCATTTTTTGGTGAGATTGGGCAAGTTGATTCAATAGAAAATGAGAATATACTGTACATGTCACAGAGAACTAAGCAAAAAAGCTAACAAATTCTCATGGACACACAAAGAAATGTATGTCCGATGAAATTATGAATGATTTTGGCACCTCTGGCAGTGGCTTATCTTGCTTGAGAGCAAAATGAGCAGATTTGTTGAAGTCCATACACATTAGGTGATTGGCTAATATTTCTGAAAAGAGTAATGTTGGCTGAAATTTTCCTAATCTATGTGGCCAGCTTCACATAGGCATACAATGAGAGAGACTGTATAGGAAGCATATATTTCAATTAAGTATGGTCAATATTTTGCATCAATATTTGTGAGCTAAACCTTGGTCGAAAACACAAAAGAGATGCATAATATTTTTTATTTGTCAGCTTTAGGCAAAAGACTGACCAAAATATTGGAGCGTGAACAACCAAATATGAAAAAATACATGTTGTAACACGTGTGTCAACTATGATTTGAGAAATTAGCGGAAAACATGCTTTCTACTACTCTTTCAACAGCATTCTCCAGCTCCGTAGTATATGGCGTTAAATGAAAACTGGGTTAAATAGACAGTTCTATCAGGCTAAATGCCTTGTTACTGAGTAATTATAGTCATGTTAAAAGACGAGTATTGAAGGATCTCATTTGCTAAACATGTGATGAGATCAAAGGGTTGCCATAGGAATACACTGCATTCCTCAAGAATTTGCTGACCTCAAGAGTACAAGTTATGGTCACAAGATCAGAGATCACTTAATCATTGTGTATAGACTAAAAAGTCAAACTAGCCTGGGAGAATATTAAAATAAATCCATACATCCTTGTATAATATACAATAGGTCAATTATGTCCAGCACACATTTATTAATTTACCATTCATGCAGCGCTCAAAAAAAATAAGGCAAAACGACATATTTAAAAGAATTTCCAAATTCATGTTGATTTGCCACTGTAATTACTAAGAATGGGTGAAACAAATGTTGCCTGAAAAGTAGAATTTAAAGTCATCGGAATTCGTAGTGTTGGCATGATCAGCAGACTATTGAGCATTTGTGAGGACCCCCTGAGTCAGATCATGTTAGAGAAAGGAAGGATTGGGCAACTTAAATTTAAGGCTGAAGGCACACTGATCCCTCCAAAACGGCGCGTTTTTGAAGCGCGATATTGATGCGAGTTTGATGCGTGTAGTAGTGCTAGTGCGGTGCTAGTGCGGTGCTAGTGCGGTGCTAGTGTGGTGCTAGTGAGGTGCTAGTGAGATTTTTTCATTCCTACTGCGATCCGACAGACTAGCACCCTTCTCCTGGTGTCAAGACTGCACTGATTTGCTGCCACTTATTTGTCAATCAATGGGGGTCACTTGTGGGGGAGCTTCAATGTTGAGGCACACAGGGGCTCACCAAACGCGACATGGTGTCAGCTAACAATTTGAGCTGATTTCCATTCAAATTGTTAGCGGACACCATGTATCGTTTGGAGAGCCCCTGTGTGCCTCAGCATTGGAGCTCCCCCACAAGTGACCCCATTTTGGAAACTAGACCCCCCAAGGAACAAATCTAGATGCATAATGAGCACTTTGAAGCCCCAGGTGCTTCACAAATTGATCCATAAAAATGAAAAAAAATTTTTCTTCCACAAAAATCTTATTTTTTTATTTTTACGGATCAAATTGTGAAGCACCTGGGCTTCAAAGTGCTCATTATGCATCTAGATTTGTTCCTTGGGGGGTCTAGTTTCCAAAATGGGGTCACTTGTGGGGGAGCTCCAATGCTGAGGCACACAGGAGCTCTCCATACGCGACATGGTGTCCACTAACAAATGGAATTGTTAGCGGACACTATTTCACATATGGAGAGCCCCTGTGTGCCTCAACATTGGAGCTCCCCCACAAGTGACCCCATTTTGGAAACTAGATCCCCCAAGGAACAAATCCAGATGCATAATGGGGTCACTTGTGTGGGAGCTCCAATGTTTAGGCACACAGGGGCTCTCCATACGCGACATGGTGTCCGCTAACAATTGTTAGCGGACACCATGTCGCGTATGGAGAGCCCCTGTGTGCCTAAACACTGGAGGTCCCCAAGTGACCCCATTTTGGAAACTAGACTCCCCCAAGGAACAAATCCAGATGCATAATGGGGTCACTTCTGGGGGGGCTTCAATGTTTAGGCACACAGGGGCTCTCCATACGCAACATGGTGTCCGCTAACAATTGTTAGCGGACACCATGTTGCGTATGGAGAGCCCCTGTGTGCCACCAGCATTGCCACCAGTGCAAGGGCAACTGGAAGAGTTGGGGTACAGCACCAGAAAATGGCACCTCCAATGAATGCGCTATTTTCTGGGGTGGCTGTGGGTTGCAATTTGCAGCGTGGGGGGGCCCACAACATTTGGATCTCTCCACGATGAGGATTGCAGCCCCCCAACTGCCAAGTTGTACCTGGCTGGCAACCAAGAATATGGCAAAGCTCCATGTCAGTTTATTGGTAGAAGTAATAAAAAAAATGACGTGGGACTTCGCCATATTTTTGGTCCAGCCAGGTACAACTTGGCAGCTACGGACTGCCACCAACCCCCAGCTGCCTCGTTGTACCTGGCTGGCAACCAAAAATACAGCGAAGCGCATTTTATTTTTATTTCTAGAACAAATTCTAGAAAAAAAATGACGTGGGGCTCCGCCAAATTTTTGGTCCAGCCAGGTACAACTAGACAGCTGGGGGCTGCAATCCGAAGCATGGAGAGGCCCAAGCGTTCTGGGCCCCCCATGCTGCGAATTGCAGCCCGCAGCCGCCCCAGAAAATGGCGCATTCATTGAAGCACCATTTTCTGGCGCTGTACCCATGCTCTTCCAGTTGCCCTGGTGCCGGTGGCAAACTGGGTAATAAAGGGGTTAATGCCAGCTTTTTATTGGCAGCTGGCACTAAGCCCGAGATTCATAATATTGGGCCAGTGTTAGACCCGCCATTAGGAATCTCTGGTAAGTAGTCATTAAATATACACAAAGAAAAGTAATTTTATTTGAAAAAAAACACAAACAAAATTCAGACTCCATCTTTATTAGAAAGATCCGACGTAGTCCATAACGAACGTCCCACGATGCTCGATCGCCTCCGACGTAGTCCACAATGAAGGTCCCACGATGCTCGATCGCCTCTGCTCCAGAGATTGCAGCAAGGGATCAAGTGTCCTCTTCCTACAGTCTCTGGGGTCAGAGTTATGGTGCACTGTATGGCAATGATCTGTCATACAGTGCACCATTACTATGATCCCTGAGACTAGAAGAGGACACTTGATCCCTTGTTGCATCCATCCATCCACCCATCATCCACGCATTTACACATCCATTCGTGCATACATCCACACATGCAGTCACACATACGCACACATCCATCCACGCACGTATCCACGCACGTATCCACGCACCCACACATTCACGCACCCACGCATCTACGCACCCACGCATTCACGCACCCACGCATTCACGCATTCACGCACCCACGCACTCATGCATCCATGCACCCACGCATCCACGCATTTACGCATTCACGCACCCACGTATTCACGCACCCACGTATTCACGCACCCACGCATTCACGCACCCACGCATTCACGCACCAACACATCCACGCACCCAAACATCCATGCATCCATGCACCCACACATCCACGCACCCACACATCCACACATCCACGCACCCACGCATCCACGCACCCACACATCCATGCACCCACACATCCACGCTCCCACACATCCACGCACCCACACATCCATGCACCCACACATCCATGCACCCACACATCCACGCACCCACACATCCACGTGTGCTTACAACCACGCGTGCACACATCCATCCATCCATCCATCACACTCATCCATCCATGAACCCATTCATCCATCCATGAACCCATCCATCCATCCATGAACCCACTCACATTCATTCATTCATTCCATTCATTCATTCATATGGTACTTGCCTCTGGGCGGAGCTGCACTGGAGGAGGGGCGTTCCAGCGAGGAGAAGAGGCAGAGCGGCGGTGGGATCGAGGAGCGGTGAGATCGGTCACGGGGATCGGGGAGGTGAATGGCAGGGACAGGTGGGGGCCATCCAGGGGTTGGGGAGGCCTGAGGAGGGGGAGGGTATCCGCCCCCTCCGCCAGCAGCGCGGCGGGAAACCGCAACAAGGTGCCGGCATCGGAGTTGGGGGGGTGGAGGGCAGTGACAAGTAGGGGGAGCAGGCCTGAGGAGGGGGAGTGCACCCGGCTCTGCCGCCAGCAGCGCGGCGGGAAACCGCAACAAGGTGCCGGCATCGGAGTTGGGGGGGTGGAGGGCAGTGACAAGTAGGGGGAGCAGGCCTGAGGAGGGGGAGTGCACACGGCTCTGCCGCCAGCAGCGCGGCGGGAAACCGCAACAAGGTGCCGGCATCGGAGTTGGGGGGGTGGAGGGCAGTGACAAGTAGGGGGAGGCCTGAGGAGGGGGAGGGCATCCGCCGCCGCCGCCAGCAGCGTGGCAGGTGAAGCAGCCACACGGTCCCGGCTGTCACTGAGATCACAGCCGGGATCACAGAGACTCGCACTATGTGATTGCACGGTGCGTTTTTTTAACGCACCCATTGTTTTCTATTGTAGCTGGTGCGTACAACTCGCATGCAGTCGCAGCATGCCGCGACTGAAACTCGCTTTGCGAGTTCAGGACTTCAAATGCGCACCAGTGTGCCCGACATTATAGAAAATCACTTGTCCTAGTGCAATGCGAGTTTATCTCGCATTGCACTCGTGCGAGGCACTGGGATCATGTCGGATGATGTGCCTTCAGCCTAAAAGAAAGACAGTCACGCCCAAATGCTTATACATATAGAAGTACAGTGATATAGAGACACTGTATCTAATAGATACAGTCACCCCAAACGCACAAACAAATAGATACAGTGTTATAGGGACCTTTACCCTTCTAAAAATGATACTAACACAGTACATGATATTGGTACAGTGCCTGATAAAATAACTTTTAATTTAAATGACAGGGCTTTGGTGCGTCATTAAAATGGACCAAGTCACAACATCATACTGAGAGCAGGGAAGAAGATTAGTGGTGCCACACCGGATCCGGTTGAATACAGGTGCCAGAAACAAGTGGCTGGTCACTACTCATTAGCAATAGCAAAGAAAGAAGAAAAGTTCCAGCACCAGGTGTCTCTTGCAATGCCTATGATTAAGAACTTTGTTTGAAACACGTCAGGCGTTTAGTGCCTGAGTCCCCGCATGATGTTTTATTCTTGACATGGAAATAAAATATTGAAGATTTTAATGAAGAGACTCCTGGTGCTGGAACTTTTCTTCTTTCTTTGCTGTGGCCCAAGTCACAGTTCTCCGGTATACTTTATCAATTTACATGTTTGGGATGTTGCCTGCTTTTGATGGACAGCCATGAGTGAACACAGCCTGAACTTAGGCTAAGTGTCTGTGAGACTCACTGAGCCTAGGGTGACATTAGCGTCAGCCTTTTTGCTGACAGATCCGTGAAAAAACTTAGAATTTTGCAGGCTGAACTCAGCCTTAGCGAAGCCTTAATGTTCTGTAATGACACTGTAATGATGCTGGCAATTGATTTTTATGGGTGCCGGACTTACAGCACAGGCTGCCACTTGACACAGAAGTCCCGGAGTTTCAAATCTTGTGCTATTTCGGAGCGCACAGGAAAATGCTGCAAACCGTTTTTTCCTGTGCACTCCGAAATAGCGCGAGATTTGAAACTCCGGGACTTCTGTGTCAAGTGGCAGCCTGTGCTGTAAGTCCGGCACAAATAGGAATCAATTGTCAGGATTAGCACAGCATTACAGAACACTAACGCTTCGCTACGGCTGCGTTCAGCCTGCAGAATTCTAAGCTTTTTCACGGATCCGTCAGCAAAAATGCTGACGCTATTGTGACACTAGCCTAACACTGCCTGAGCCCATCAGCATTTTTTTCTACTTAAGTTGCTTGCTCCACGTCAGGGAGTATTAATTTGTTGACCACAACTTAATAGAAATGCCAAGGTGGAGAATGCACCTACCCACACTGTGGGCGTACTACTGTGCTTAGGCAATGTCGGTTCATTTGCAAGTATAGGGTTTATTTTTGCCCTATCTAACGCCTGGCAGGCAAGTACTGTCAAGCAGAAGTAGGGGAAGTTTCCAAAATTCAATTTGTGGAGGTGTAATGGTGCATTTATTTCTTGGACATGCCAAGGGTGCACCACACAAGGCACTCATTGTTTGCATTTAAATATTAAGTAATTTTCTTGGGCACCATACCATTAAAATGTATATTGCTAGTATCAATTTTTTATGGACGCCAATTTCATTGTACAGCTGGTTGCATTTTGGGGTGATATATTTCTTTTAAGAATCAGATCTGTTTGTTCTTAGGGGAGACAAGTTGCTGCCAAAGTAAAGGTTTTCTACACTCACCTCAATTAAAAAATATGACTATTTAGTTGATCTGGACATTTTTGTGTACTTTGGAGAATATAGCCAAGCATCTAATATTATATCGGCCAAATGCTATCTTGTGTATGTCCAACTTAAGTAAAAATCAGCTTAGTTAATATGGATATAGAAATGACAATCATTTGGTTTAACCTCAATATATGATGTTGTTCCATACAGTGCTTGTGAAAGTACTCACACCTCTTTGCTTTTTTCAGCCCGGAATTTCACTGTCTTTTTGATGGTTTGCATCAGTTCATATAAAGAACTGTTAAGTAACTATGAACATTTGGTTTTTTTTTTATGGTGAAGCAAATATCAAGTAGGACAAAATATCTGAGAGCTTCAGTGTCCCTAAGTATTCAACTCCACCTAAGGACAGTGCTTTGCAGAGCCTCCTTTTGTGGCAATTACAGCTGTAAGTTGCTTTGGATTTCACATCATGCCCCTAGGATTTTACCCATTCTTCAAAGCAAAAATGCTCCAGCTACTTAAGCTAGATGGTTTCCTCTGGTAAACAGCAATCTTCAAGTGTGACCACGAGATTCTCAATTGGATTAAGGTCTGGGCTTTGACTAGCCCACTCCTATACATTTAATGTTTTCTAGTCTTAAACCACCAAGTATTGCTTTAGTAGTATGCTTTGGGTCATTGTTTTGTTGCAAGTTGAACCTTCATCCCAGTTTCAAATCACTGACAGACTGAAACAGGTTTTGCTCAATAAAATCCCTTTATTTTGCACCATCTTACCCTGGACTCAAACCATTTTCCTCTTCCTTGCTGCTGAAAAACATCCCACAGTATTATGTGGTCACCACCATGTTTCACTGTGGGGATATGTTCTTGAGGTTGTGGGCTGTGTTGTTTGGCCTTCAGTTTTTGTCTTAAGTAAAGTCTTTTTTTTAGCCACTATTCCATAAAGACTGGCCTTATGGAGTGTATGGCTTATTGGGGGTTGTCTGGACAGATACTCCAGTCTCTGCTTGGGAACTCTGCAGCTCCTTTAGGGTTACCTTTGTTCTCTTTGCTACCTCTATGATTGGTGACCTCCTTCAAGGGCTGAAATTTTTGGTGGGTGGCAATCTCTTGGCAGCTTTGTTGTGGTACCATGTTCTTCCCATTTGATGATAATAGATTTGATGGTGCTTCAGGATTCATCAGAGATTGGGATATTTTTTTACAACCCAACCCTGACTTGTATTTTTGAACAATTTTGTCTCTGACTTATTTGGAGATCTCTTTGGTCTTCATGATGTTGTATAGTTAGTGTTGCCTCTTGCTTTATGGTGATGCAGCGTCTTTGGTCTTGCAAAAAAAGGTGTGTACATACTGACAGACCCTTGCACACAGGTGGACTTCCTTTCACTAAGCATGTAGCTTAGAAAGTTAACTGCTTTCAAATTTTTAGTTCATAGTAAAAGGGATGAAAGCATAGGCTTTTATTTATTTTACCCCAGAAATATACCTTTTGCTACATATTTATTACATCAGCTCCAGAACTTAGACTATTTAGTGCTGATTTATCACACATAAAGCAGATTACAAAAATATTTAAACACAGATTATAATGTAAAAAAAATAGTTAAAAAGCCAAGGAGGGTGAATACTTTCATAAAGCACTGTATAGTTCAGATCACTTATAAGAACGCTCTTGTTTGAAATAAACCAAGTAGATCAGAAGAATCATACAATATACTGGACTCGCAAATAAATTAGGTGTCTTCTTGGAGAAGAAAAAGAAGGATGGCCATGGGAAACATACCTGGATATGTATTTATTTATTATTTTGTTTCCTGCCTGGTGAATAACAGATGTGACCAGCAATTGGTCTACTTGTTTAGCTACTTGGGGATAACTCTGCAGTTCATGTTAGCAATAGAAAATGGTAATAATAATGCATTAAAAATAAGCAATATTTCAATAAAAGTTTTACTGAGAGCATTCTTATTTCAATAATGTCAAGGATTAAGTATTTTTCTCACCAATGGTTAAAACCGCCATGTACATACTTAACCATATTTAAGTTTAAATAATTTTGTCCAATGGATTTGAAATTAAAAAGAAAATAATTTATCATGCAATCTGGATTACAAATCCCTAGAGTTCCTATAGTTTTGTGTCACTGCTCTTTTGTAGAACTTTCTGGCATAAGAGTAAGCCCAATGCAGGCCAACTTGATAGCAAAAAGCCTCTGTACTCTGATCCTCACTTTCCTGCAAATGTTTTTTTTTTTTTTAAAAAAAACAGTATTCATGTCCTCTTTATACCTCTTATGTAATGCAGATGCTTTATTGGTCCTCGTCTTATGTTTATAAGTACCCATCATGTGATCACTGATGTTACTTCCTGGTAGCAGCGTTCTTGTGCCATAGTTTATAGGTATCATGGCTCACAGCTGCACCATGATACAAGTAATATGTTTAATTAAAGGGTTTGGCCAGTTAGAAATCCTTGAAGACCTGTGTGTTGGATAGGTCTTAAATTTGAGATCAGTGGGAACACCAGACACCTGACACCCTCACTGATCAACTGAAAATAACTCCGGTGCCTGCCAGATGTAAAAACGTTGCATAGAGCCTCTAGTTTTTTTTAATAGGAGCCACTCTGCAGTAGCTAGTAGTAGCCACAGCACCTTAAATGAAGCTGTGCTGAGCACCTGTCGAGTGTGGTTATATCCAGTCCTGCAGTAGCTGATTTTGTGAGATCAATTCCTTATTGATAGGCTATCAATAATTTCTACCCTAACAGCCCATTTAAGTATGATGGAGCAAAGTGTGATAAAACGACCAAAGGTTCAATACAAATACAGTGGTGCACTTGACAATTGTTAGTTACACCTTTCTAAGGGGTATTGCTTATGCTTCCAAAGACCACTAGCTGGCGTAAACAGACCTGTACACCAATTATTGATTTCTTGGAAAAACATATGTAAGGCTAGGGTCACACTTGCAGATTTTACCCCAATAGCAAAAACGCATGTCTGAATGTACCATGTGTTTTTGGGTGCGTTTTTGCCTCCGCACTAAAAAATACTGCAAGCAGGGTTTTTTGGTGCGTTTTCCAAAACGCATGCGTTTTCATAACATGGGGCCCTATGGAAACGCATGCGTTTTTTATATGGCACTAAATGGTACCATACGTTTCCGCATGCGTTTTTGCATGCGTTTTTTAAGGGTCCCCCACACCTATCAGCAAAAACGCATGCAGAAACGCAGGGTGTCAAAAAGCACCTTAAAAAACGCATGCCAAGTGTGACCCTAGCCTAAGTTACTGGAGAATAGTGAATTTATTAAGGTACTGTCACACGGTACAACCTTGAAGCAATGTTGGCAGCGTGCTCGCTTCCGACATTGCTCACTTGGGTGTCACACGGAGAGATGTTGGAAGCGATGCAGCCACAATGTTGCAGCAGCTATCGCTCGCTGGATTGTGCACAACCCAGCGAGCGATATGCATCAATTTTGTGTATAGGCAACATCGCTTACAACATTGTTATCGCCGTGTCACACGGGGCGATGTTAGCAGATCACTGGATCAACATCGCCAGGTTTACCAACATGGTGGTAAACCTGTCAACTGCGATCCAGCGATTTATTGCAGTTGCATTGTGCTGTTACACGGCACAACGCACTTGCGATGTTGCTGTGACATCAATGAAACCGGGACTTTTTGGTGATGTTGCACGCAACATCGCCCCATGTGATGGTACCTTTAAAGTGGTAATGCATTCCCCATGAATTGTACAAAATTTATAATTGGCTCCACTTGACTTTAACAAAATGGCAGCCCACCACGTTCACCACTTTGCTACAGAATAAAAGGCCAGCAAAATATTTTAGACAAAAATAATTATAATACTAACCTCACTGCTCATCTACTGCACTGCCACAACAATCCACCATCTATGAGGCCTTTTGTTTTTATTTTCCCCCCAAATTGCACATCCTCTTCAGCCTACCTAACTCTACACCCGCAGGGCTTCCCATGCCAACTAGACCTTTGACATTGGCCAGGGTCACATCTCCGTTTTGACCCTAGCCTGCCGGATTCCGGTTTTAACTTAGAACTTTTTCCAGCACCGCATAGCGTTACCGCTAAGCGGTGCTGGAAAACGCTGCCCTTAGTTACCCTATGTTTACCTTCACTACCTGTCACACAGGCAGAGGCTCGGAGTGCGCTTTACAGCGCCGCACAGGAAACGCTGTCTGCAACCCTGGCCATTATCAGGTGCCGAAAGGGCAGAACAAGCAAGCAGTGTGGTATTGAGTTCTTATATTTTGCATTCTATGCTTCAAATTTCCTGAAACAAAACCTGGGTTGGAAATAAAATGCAATCATGCAGTTGTGCGTGTTCACACTGGCCTTATAATGGCAAAAACATCAATAAAGAAATTTAGCAAATACCCTAGAATAAATATAAGTAAATAGCTAAAGTGGCTGAAAATAAACATGGTACTTGATGACATTATTTGATCAAAAAATACGCAAGCTGTCCAACCAACAACAAGATGACCCCATGGGGACAGACTTTACCTAACTGTTAAAAAACCTTACCATGTGTCCTGCAACATGCGTGGTAAGGGGTAAGTAGGTCTGGGCCCTTACAGAGAACACTAGCAGTAGGAGGCTGTGCACATTAAATAATGAACAGCTAAAGGGCAAGGCCACACCTTAGATTGCATAAACGGCAACAAAACATACTGAAACAAAACCTGGGCTGGAAATAAAATGTAATCATGCTGTGATGCATGTTCACATTGGCCTTATAATGGCATAAACAACAATAAAGAAAAATTAGCAAATATACTTTCCTTTATTCTAGCATATTTCCTCATTTTTCCTTACTGTTGTTTTTGCTATTATAAGGCCAATGTGAACATGCACCACTTAGTGTTCCCCGTAATCCTTTACAGCTAACATATCTAGGGTGATGTAGAATAGAAGCGAGAGCTCAAAGCTCAGCAATATATATGGAAGATAAATTAAAATATTTAAATAGTGATGAGCTGTATAACTGCTGCAATGAAGAAGATGAATGTAGTAGTCTGTGAAGAAGGTCAAGTTCACACGTTGAGTATTGGGTCAGTATTTTACCTCAGTTTTTGTAAGCCAAAACCAGGAGAGGAACAATCATAGGAATAGTATAAGGGCAGAGAACACACTGTGCAAGATGCATGCTAGATACTCACATGAGTCTTGCATGACTCACCCGGAATGTCCCCTGCCTCTGGACAAGAGCATGTCAGCTGCTTGTGTTTCTATGCAGCTCCACGCTTCTGTCCAGAGTTAGGGCCAATCTGGGTGAGTCATGCAAGACTCATGTGAGTATCTAGCATGCATCTAGCATAGTGTATCTCTGCCCTAAGAGAAACACTTGCCCCACTTCTGCATTTTACACCCACTCCTGGTTGGGGCTTACAAATACTGAGGTAAAATACTGATCAAATACTAAACGTGTGAATGTGGCCTATTATACAGGGTGAGCCATTTATATGGATGCACCAAAATAAAATGGGAATGGTTGGTGATATCAACTTCTTTTTTTGGAAGCACATTGTGGCACATTAGTATATGGGAGGGGGAAAACTTTTCCAGATGGGTGGTGACAATGGCATTTTGAAGTCGGCCATTTTGTATCCAATTTTATTTTTTTCAATGGGAAGAGGGTCATGTGACACTTCAAACATATTGAGAATTTCATAAGAAAAGCAATAGTGTGCTTGGTTTTAACATAATGTTTAGTCTTTCATGAGTTATTTAAAGTTTTATAACCACTTATAAAATTGGTTCAAAGTGCTGCCCATTGTGTTGGATTGTCAATACAACCCTCTTCTCCTATTCTTGACGCACTGATAGCAACACCACAGAAGAAATGCTAGCACAGGCTTCCAGTATCTGTTGTTTCAGATGCTGCACATCTCGTATCTTCACTGCATAGAGAATTGCCTTCAGATGAGTGATGAGGTAAACTTTTTTATGAATGGTGAAGTTAACAAACAAAACCACCACTATTGGTCTGACACTAACCCACAGTGGATAGATCCCTCCAAGACTGTTGGAACACAAAAATTGATGGTATGGTGTGGTATATGGGGTACAAAGATAGTGGGGCCATTCTTCACCAATGGAAACCGCAATGCCACTGGATATCTGAATCATGTAGCATTCTCGCTGAGGAGCGGCTTATGCTCACCCTAAGATATGTGTATGGCAAACACTTCCTTTTCCCATGTTTTGCTTATGATTGCATAAACTCCGCATGTTTCTTCCCTTTAAATATATTCTGTGTATAATAACAATAATCTTAATTTATTCATATTCTGCAGCGTTTTACAATTCACAGGTTCAAATACAAACAGTCATCAGAAACAATTATAAAAAATACAATAATTAAAGCAAAAAATAATGACGGCCCTGTTTGTAAGAGCTTACAATCTAACAATGATATAGGGGTGACATAAAATACAGATGTTGATTTACAATGACGGTCCAGCCAATTTGAGGGGATGGAGAGTAGATAAGAGCTGCATGAGTAGCCACCAGCCAATTTGTGTAGAGCTTTTGGGTCTGGTGGAGATATATCTTTTCCATTGTGCCCTTTTTAGTGTACATATAGCTCTACTAAGTATTCTCCCAGCTAGCCTTATGCTGCCCTTTAAATGTGTTCAGAATGCTGCTCTTTGAGAGAAGTGGATATTGCCCTTCCCTGTCTCATGCAATTTTTAACATGGTTTTTTTTTGTGATGAATCCAGCTGACAGCAGAAGTGTGCCCATCAGAGGGCAAGTACATGATAAATCAGGGAGCATTTTGGCTTTTGACTATTGCACTTCCACAATGGCTATGGTTTCCCAAATGATGAAGTAAAATAATGTTTGTATGGCCAAGGCCTTTTTTCGATTATATGTGCATATGTTTTAAAATTATGCCAGCTGCAAATAGCGAGAAGCATTAAGCAATACATCCAAGGGTACAAAGTATACACTAGCAAACTGACCTGCTAAATCACTATAATATACAGTGTTGGCCAAAAGTATTGACACCCCTGCAATTCTGTCAGATAATACTCAGTTTCTTCCTGAAAATGATTGCAATCACAAATTCTTTGGTATTATTATCTTCATTTAATTTGTCTTAAATGAAAAAACCCAAAAGAGAATGAAGCAAAAAGCAAAACATTGATCATTTCACACACAACTCCAAAAATGGGCCAGACAAAAGTATTGGCACCCTCAGCCTAATACTTGGTTGCACAACCTTTAGCCAAAATAACTGCGATCAACCGCTTCCGGTAACCATCAATGAGTTTCTTACAATGCTCTGCTGGAATTTTAGACCATTCTTCTTTGTCAAACTGCTCCAGGTCCCTGATATTTGAAGGGTGCCTTCTCCAAACTGCCATTTTTAGATCTCTTCACAGGTGTTCTATGGGATTCAGGTCTGGACTCATTGCTGGTCACCTTAGAAGTCTCCAGTGCTTTCTCTCAAACCATTTTCTAGTGCTTTTTGAAGTGTGTTTTGGGTCATTGTCCTGCTGGAAGACCAATGACCTCTGAGGGAGACCCAGCTTTCTCACACTGGGCCCTACATTATGCTGCAAAATTTGTTGGTAGTCTTCAGACTTCATAATGCCATGCACACGGTCAAGCAGTCCAGTGCCAAAGGCAGCAAAGCAACCCCAAAACATCAGGGAACCTCCGCCATGTTTGACTGTAGGGACCGTGTTCTTTTCTTTGAATGCCTCTTTTTTTCTCCTGTAAACTCTATGTTGATGCCTTTGCCCAAAAAGAGAGAACATTCTTTCAAAACGTTTTAGGCTTTCTCTTATAAGTTTTGGCAAACTCCAGCCTGGCTTTTTTATGTCTCGGGGTAAGAAGTGGGGTCTTCCTGGGTCTCCTACCATACAGTCCCTTTTCATTTAGACGCCGACGGATAGTACGGGTTGACAATGTTGCACCCTCGGACTGCAGGGCAACTTGAAATTGTTTGGATGTTAGTCAAGGTTCTTTATCCACCATCCGCACAATCTTCCCTTGAAATCTCTCATCAATTTTTCTTTTCCGTCCACATCTAGGGAGGTTAGCCACAGTGCTATGGGCTTTAAACTTCTTGATGACACTATGCACGGTAGACACAGGAACATTCAGGTCTTTGGAGATGAACTTGTAGCCTTGAGATTGCTCATGCTTCCTCACAATTTGGTTTCTCAAGTCCTCAGACAGTTCTTTGGTCTTCTTTCTTTTCTCCATGCTCAATGTGGTACACACAAGGACGCAGGACAGAGGTTGAGTCAACTTTAATCCATGTCAACTGGCTGCAAGTGTGATTTAGTTATTGCCAACATCTGTTAGGTGCCACAAGTAAGTTACAGGTGCTGTTAACTACACAAATTAGAGAAGCATCACATGATTTTTCTAACAGTGCCAATACTTTTGTCCACCCCTTTTTTATGTTTGGTGTGGAAATATATCCAATTTGGCTTTAGGACAATTCTTTTTGTGTTTTTGTGTTTTTTTCATTGAAGACAAATTAAATGAAGATAATAATACCAAAGAATTTGTGATTGCAATCATTTTCAGGAAGAAACTGAGTATTATCTGACAGAATTGCAGGGGTGTCAGTACTTTTGGCCAACACTGTATTATGAAACTAAGTTATTTTCTTTTTTGTTTTCTCGATAGGTTTCTGGCTACAGGATGCTCATATGCTGCTATTCTTTTTGAATTTCTTTTGGGCAGTTCCACTATCGGTGCCATAGCAACCTCTAAGTGTGTTGCTATTTGGGAGCCGCTACATACCACCCTCATGCCTGAGCCAACAGAAAAGCATTGGTTCTGGATAGCCCATGCTTCCAAAATAAGTGCCAGTTTCCCTAGATGGGAAACATATTCGGGTTTGCAAGCTGCCAAACTCTGGGTCCCAATACTACAATTATAAACATTACTTTTCTGTAATGCTGTTGGCTTTGGCTGAATACACTTACAGGTTTATAATTGTAACTCTTGGGGCCTATAGAGGATGTGACACAGTGACTCAGTTGCAGCACTGTTGCCTTGCAGCACTGGGGTTCTGTGTTCAAATCCCACCAAGGACAACATCAGTTGGTATGTTCTCCCTGTGTTTGCATGGGTTTCCTCCCTCGTTTAAAGGACATATACTGATAGGATGTTTAGAGTGTGAGACCCAATGGGGACAGTGTTGCAAATGTATGTATAAAGTGCTATGGAATTAATAGTGCTATATAAATGAATAAATATAATTTTTAGTATGTAGAGATTTCCAAATCTTCAACTCCACCATAATGGGTCACCAGCTACGCAGCAATGAATTGCATGTTGTCCAGCCCCAATAATTACCTGACTCTGGGTCAGCAACAATACTTTATGTCCTTATAGCGGACAAAGGGTTACAATTAGTTCCAAATATTATGTGCCACTTAAATGATATCAGGTGCATTTTCAATTACAGACACACCAGAGCAAGGCAGGTAGTGCAATATGCCTTTGTGATTCAATTGTCTCTGGACAACTGTCTGAGCATTAAAGGGAACCTGTCACAAGGTATTTGCTATCCCATCTGAGAGCAGCATAATGTAGAGTCCCTGATTCCAGCGATGTGTCACTTACTGAGCTGCATTCTGTCATTTTGATACAATTACTGTTCTCTCTGCTGAAAATTTAGCAGCTCATTATTTATGCCGCACTACTTGAGTAGTCCTCTAATGATAATTCCCAGATGCTTAAAGGGATCCTGTCACCTCCAAAACGCCTCCTAAGCTAGCAAAACATGTCTCTGCAGCATCCTATCACTAATCTCACACTCCTTTTATCTCCTAAAAGCATCCTGTGAAAATGCATAAAAACGTTTTAATACTCACTCATTAGCAATGTTAATTAGCAGAGGCTATATTCTTTAGTCACCAGGGCATGTTGTTTTGCAGCCTCAAGGATAAGGTGCTTTAGTAGTTGCTTTAGGTATGGGTACTTGTTGTTGCTTGGAGAAGCTAGGGAGCAAGGTTGTAATATTAGGTATCTGAGTCTATAAGTATTCGCTAAGTATTTTTATAAATATATGTATCCAAGAAATATCTTACCTATATAGGTGATCTTGCTAAGGAGCTTTAGTAGTTGCTTTAGGTATGGGTGCTTGTTGTTGCTTGAAGAAGCTAGGGGATAAGGTTATAATATTAGGTATTTGGGTCTATATGTATTTGCTAGCGAATACTTATAGATCCAGATACCTAATATTCTAACCATGTCCCCTAGCTTCTTCAAGCAACAACAAGCACCCATACCTAAAGCAACTACTAAAGCTCCTTAGCAAGATCACCTATATAGGTAAGATATTTCTTGGATACATATATTTATAAAAAAACAACAACCTAGAAGTGGACATACTACTCGTACTTACACCATTACAGTATTTCTCATATTGCATTCATAGTGCATAAGAGATCTAGCATTTGTAGTCTAGTCACCTCCACTTGACAATGGACCCTACCACTCAGGAGAGCTAACAGCTTGTTCCAACATACTGAGTGAATTTTAACTTTGATCTTAATATAGTTTTTAATATAGTTTTTAATCTCCAAACACGCACCTTTTTCTTCTTCTTTAGTATTTTGTAATATTACTGAGCCAATAAACATCCCGAAAAAGGGTTAAATATATACTGGCGGAACTCTTTTTACTAGTTGCCATTGATAGGGGTCTAAGTTAGCGCTGAGCCTAGATTAGACTATAACCATTCTATAATAAACACAGTAGGAGAAGTAGAACACGATGGCTTCCCCCAGGCTTCCTAGCAGCAACAACCCACTACAAAATCACTTTTGACTAGCTCCGGTATTTATCCACTACCAAGTCTCTTTTTCTGTATGAAAAAGTAATCAATAAAAAAGTCAATGGCAGGGGAAGGAGGGAACATCTCAGTCAGGAGAAGAGCGGAATGATTTATGCAGTTCCTGTTTCTACATAGAGCCAAGAAAAGAGAAGAATTGACTGGGTAGAAAGGAAAAATGAACAATTGTAAGTACACATTACTATATTATATTTTGATTGCAATATATTAAGAGGATAAAAACTTTGACAGGAGTTCATCTTTAAGTTTATCGGTGTAATGTGAAAAAATTGGAAATGTTTACAGGGTATGAATTTATGAATACTTTTTGAAGGCACTGCATAGGAATAGCAAATAGCTGCATATCATTGAGGGTCCGCTTTGGTGAAAATGGTGTATGTACCCATACATTTACTATGGAGCCCATTTACTGCTCTGTCACACTGTTTACAAGAGCAGCATGCTCAGAGCTGTGTTTTAAGTACCGTTTTTTTTTGGTTTATAAGACGCACCTGATTATAAGACGCGCCCCTAAATTTAATGAAGGAAAAGAGAAAAAAATAATTTTCAATGTTAAATGGGGTCCATCTTATAATGCCAGTGTCCATCTTAAAAATCATATAGGGTATATATTTCTCATAGCCCCCTCTTCCTGTTACATGGTCCCTCATCCTGGGATATAGCCTCCCCATTCTAGATATGGCCCCCTTAATCGGTTTATGGCTGGCACACATCCTCCAGTGTTGGCACACGTCCCCCAGTGCTGGCACACATCCCCTATTGATGGCACAAGTCTCCCAGTACTGGCACATCCCTCACTGCTGGCACACGTCCCCCATTGATGGCATACGTCCCCCACTGCTGGCAGACATCTCCCACTGCTGGCACACATCCCCCACTGCTGGCACACGTCCCCCACTGCTGACACACGTCCCCCACTGCTGGCACACGTCCCCCACTGCTGGCACACGTCCCCCACTGCTGGCACACGTACCCCACTGCTGGCACACGTACCCCACTGCTGGCACACATACCCTATTGCTGGCACACGTACCCCACTGCTGGCACACGTACCCCAGTGCTGGCACAAGTCTCCCATTGCTGGCACACGTAACCCACTGCTGGCACACATCCCCCACTGCTGGCACACATCCCCCACTGCTGGATATGGCCCCCTATAATTACACATGCCTCCCCTCATGCTGCATATGGCCCACCATGCTGCTGCCCATAATAAAATAACAAACATTTTACTCACCATTTCCAGCGATGAGCTACTTGTCTCCATCCTGTCTCCCTCCGTGCAAGCTGCGCCCGAACTTCCTGCTTCTCTGCCAGTCAAGTGACTTTCTGCTGAGCCGGTCACATGAACGGGCGCAGCTTGCACGGAGGGAGACAGGATGGAGACAAGTAGCTCATCGCTGGAAATGGTGAGTAAAATGTTTGTTATTTTATTATGGGCAGCAGCTTGGGGGGGCCATGTTCAGCATGGGGGGAGGCATTATTAATCACTGGGGGGGTGCAGGCAATATAATATGCACTGCTCCCCCAGTCCCATCACCGCGGTGATGGACAGCGGGTGCAGTGCATATTAAATGAGCGGGAGCAGGAGATCTCCCGCTGCCTCCTGCAGCCCCCAGCCAGCACACCAGACCCCCGGGCACACTCCAGAGCTGCCCCCACCATCCCGTGCACTATAAGATCCGTATATTTGGATTATAAGACGCACCCCCCACTTTACCCCAAAGATTGGGGGAACAAAAGTGCGTCATATAATCCGAAAAATATGGTAATTGATGGAAATCTATGGGCCAGACTCCTACCAATCAGAACTATTTGCAGTGCGTATTACATAAGTATCAAAAAGTAAAATATTCACAGTCTAAGCTGTATGACTGTAAACATCACTATATATGTTACTATATGTAACTTGTAAATGTTCCTATTGTCCCCAGAACATGCTTAGCAGCTTTTAAATATTTTTAACATATCTTTAATTATGACACTGTTATTGAAGTGAGTCACATACACTCTAAAAGGCTTAATATTCAGTAGCATAAACGTTACATTTCTGTATAATATATACATCAACAAGATAGAAAAACGTCATTTTATAATTCCATAGCCACTTTCCTCTATACCTACAGTAAAATGACTCATGTGCAGAAAAATCTGCTTCAGATTTCTGGACCTATAGTTTATGACATTATGAGGTCAGTTGTTTTCCCAGCCCGAGGCATCCAAATGCGTCTAAGTTTCCAACAGTATAGCTCTCATTAGGTCAGCACTGTATATGAAATATCATTATTTTGAACAGAAATCTCTTTTTTATAATGGAAAACATGCATTACAAAGAAAAGACTATAAATAGCTCCATAGATACATTTAGCTGTTGCTTCTATAGACCCCTTTTGTTTTATTCTCCATGAACAATAGGACATAAAGAGAACCATGGGCACTTTACAATGAAGCTACAAATATCAGCTTTATGTCAGCTGCAGATATTAATATCCCATGTTCCTCTGCAATATATATTAATAGTACTGTCTGGGAAGAAGAGTAAATTTCAGTGCTGGGCTCATTCTTGTCTTCTGTGTTATTAATAAGTCAAGCAGAGGCCTCCGCTGTGCTTCCTGTCAATCCTTGAAGACATTTTTAGTTCATATAATCAGCTTAGTTCAGGCTGCACTTGTTATCGGTGTTAGGGCAGTCTAATTGTCATTTTCTGTGATATTTAAGGCCGAATATTAAACCTTATAAGAATCATCACTGTTCAGAAATGAAAGAATAGGAAAGCCTGTTGGATATTAAAAAGACATATAGATGTGAAAGAAGTGTTTTTTCCAGGCACGTAAATTATGCAGATATTACCAATCTATTATATCCATAGCTAAGCAGATTAATTGTACAATGTAGTCAACGTGATGTGTATAATCCCACCATGTCCACTCATAATGTGCATAATCTCACCATGTCCAATCATAAATGTGCATAATCCCATGTCTGGATTTTCTACCATCTTTGTAAATATGGGTGAAACTGCCCATATCTGTTACATAGTATATGTACATAGTAACTGTGGTCAGGATATAAATATGCACATTCTCTTTGCATGAAAGTGAAGCCCGAGTGTCAGAGTATAATCCTAACAACAATCATTTGTGTCATCATAAAGAAGTTGCTTTTAGCCCATCCACATGTGCACAAAATGTGAGGAAGGGCTACTAACTCAACAGGGTGTTATGATAAAGAAAAAAAGGCTCCACTGCAATTCACCAGTCTGTCTATACAGGGCAACAGGGGTGATATCATGCCCACAACATGTGACTATTGGGCTCAGGATAGTGATGATTCCAGGGTACATGGTCCACGACTGCTGAACCCCGTGACTGGCTGCAATGGACACATGTTTTAGATATGACTTCACAGTGCTGCCCTGTAATGAAAGCCCGCTAATGATAAGTAAGACTGGGGTGTCAGAAAATGTAATAGGCAAATAGAGCTTATTTTGTTATTTTAGAGCATAATAAGAATATTCATAAGACTAAAGTCGGCCGAACTCATCAATAGGAATGGATGAGAGTTCAATATGCATGGGCCCCTAAACTTTCTTTTAAAGCACTACTTAGGCATGAAGTACCTTGTACCGGTCTCTTTCTGCCTCTCATAGAAATGCATTGTGAGCTTGTTATGTAACGTCTGACTTATGCATAAGAATTTACAGAAAGATGTACGCCAACTTGATGGAACTGAATCATTAAAAAATCAAGACCTACGGTGATATATGACATGGGGCAGAAGATTTAAGCTAGGGTCACATTTGCATTGTGACCATAACATCACAAAACGCTAAATACTACAAATTCCCACCAAACGCTATGCTGCCAGCAAAAAGCCCCATAGTAACCCGCTGTTTACCTTAGCATGGTCCTACACAAAGCCAGGAAGTGCGCTTTAACCGAGTGCACAGGAAACATGTCCTAAAAGCGTTTCCTGTGCGCTGTTGTTAAGCGCACATCCTGAGGTTTGTGTGTAGCTGGCTGCTAGGTGCTTTCACACAGCGATTTTACTGTGATCCGTGGCTGTCCGTTGTAAAATGACAGCCACGATCAGAATTTTGGCCCATGTTAATCCTATGGCACGGATCACATCGGATTTGGCCTTATTGGCATCCGAATTTTTGCGTCGATCATCCTGTCCATATTATTTCTGTGCCCAAATCGCGCCTGCTGCGATTTTTCCGCTGCACAAGGTCAAATCGGTACCGAATTGTATCCGACCTGATCCGTGCCAATAACTATGGCCTATGGAGCGAGTAACCGAGGAATTAGCTGATGTCCCCTCGACCCGATCTTAGTGTCTGAGCAGCTCATACACTAAAATCGTCTGTGCCATCTAAATACACTTCTGCAATGTATAATTATACATTGCAGAGTGATATCCATTAAATGAAAGGTTAAAAATAAAAAAATCATTTCCTCACCTCTCTCACACGATCCAGATCGATGCCTCCAGCGCTCTGTCCTTCTAGGACCTGGCCTGACGTCACAGTTGAGTCACATGACCGTTACCGACGTAACCGGCTCATGTGACTGTGACATCGCCCAGGTCCTGTTGATCAGAAGAAGAAGCTGGAGCAGCGGATGTCGTGGAGGGTGAGAATGAAGATTTTTTTCTTTATTGAGCTCTGCAAAAGAGGGGACAACAGGAGGACAAAGAGGGGACAGAGGGACCAACAGGAGGACATAAGAGGGACAAAGAGGGGAGAAAGAGGGGACAAAGAGGGGGAGAAGAGGGGACAAAGAGGGGACAAAGAGGGCAAAGAGGGACTAAAGAGGGCACAAGAGGGACAAAAGGGGACAAAGAGGGGGACAGAGGGAGAAGAGGGCTGAAAAGAGGGGGATAAGAGGGACAAAGAGGTGAAAAAGAGGGACAAAGAGGGGACAAAGAGGACAAAGAGGAGAAAGGTGACAGAGTGGAGAGGGGAGGGACAGATGACAGGACTGCAGTGGAGAGGAGGAGAGGAACCAAATGATGCTAGCAAAATATCGGAACCGGGATGCTATTGTGCATCCGATTGCCAGTCATCAGTTTGGATCCGTTGCTAGTCCGAGGGGAGCAAGCAAAAAGTCTGATCCCCTCGACAGCACATAAAACGCTGTGTGAAAGCAGCCTAAGGTAAACAGCGTGTTACAGCTCCATTGCCTGCGGTGCATAGTGTTAACGCATATGCGCTGCGGGGACAATTTCTAGTATTTAGCACTTGCATCATGCTAGGGTCACAACGCAAATGTGACCCAAGCCTTAGATATAGCACCATTCTAGCTCTGAGAAAAAGGAAAATGCTAGAGTGGGGTTTAACAGATGATGTCTAGGGAGGGGGAAGGATCCCGTCTGTTGTATTTCCAATTGCCAACCTTTTTCATCTCTGAGAGACTAGCCACAGTAAGGGAAGTCTGGCAGCAGCTCTTCCATAAAAAAACACATTAGCAGTCAAAAGAAGAATAGACAGATACAGTGGTGTGAAAAAGTGTTTGCCCTTTTCATGATTTCTTATTCTTTTTCATGTTAGTTACACTTAAATGTTTCTGATCAACAAACAAATTTAAATTTCAGACAAAGATAACACAAGTAACACAAAATGCAATTTATAACCTTTGTGAAAAAGTGATTTCCCCACTTAAAACATAAATTAAATTTGGTTTATCACATTTTTGGGAAGCTGAGTTCAATTTCCCTAGCCACACCTATGCATTATTACTGCCACACTTCTTCTCAATCAAGAAATACTTAATTAGGACCTATCTGACAAATTGAAGTACACAGAAAGATCCACAAAAGCTAGACATCATGCAGTGATCCAAAGAAATTTAGAAACAAATGACAAGAAAAGTAATTGCGTTCTATCAGTCTCAAAAATGTTTTAAAGCCTTTTCTAAAGGTTTGGTAATCCAGCAAACCAGTGAGAGCCATTATCCACAAATGGTGAAAACACTGAGCAGTCATGAAGCTTACCAGGAGTGGCAGCTGACCAAAATTAGCTCAAGAGCACAGTGATGACTCTTCCAAAGGGTGTCTTGCCTCAGTTAAGGTCAGTGCTCATGATGTCACCATAACAAGGGACTGGGCAAAAAATGGCCTGCATGGCAGAATTCCAAGACGAAAACACTGCTGAGTAAAAAGAACATTAAGGCTCATATTAGTCTTGCCAGAAAATATCTTGATGATCCCAAAACTTTGTGAAATACTTAGTTGACTGAGAGGCAAAAGTTGAGCTTTTTAATGCCATATGTGCCCATTACATCTGACATATGGAAGCAACAAAGCATTTTAGAAAATGAACATCATACCAACAGTAAAATATGGTGGTGGTAGTGTGATAATATGGGGCTTATTTGCTGCTTCAGGACCTGGAAGACTTGTTGTGGTAAATGAAGCCATGAATTCTGTTGTCTACCAAAAAATCCTTATCAGAATGTGACCTCAAGGTGACAGGCAGAGCACAATGATCCATAACACCCCTGTAAGTTCACCTCTGAATGGCTGAAGAAAAACAAAATTAAGACTTTGGAGTGACCTTGTCAAAGTTCTTACCTTAATCAATTGAGATGGGATAGCAATATAACTGAATTACAACAAATTTGCAAAGGTGAGTGGGCCCGAATTCCTCCAGGGCATTGTAAAAGACTCATTGTAGTTATCACAAACGCTGATTGCAGTTTTTACAGTAAGGGTGTCCAACCAGTTTAGGCAGCAATCACTTTTAACACAGCACCAGTAGGTTTGTATTTATTTTTCTCATAATAATAAGACCTTCATTTATAAACTGCATCTTGTGTTTACTAGTGTTATCTTTGTCTCATAGTTCAATATGTTTGTGTATGAAGTTAAAATGTGACAAACATGCAAAAGAATAAAATCACTTTTTCACACCACTGAATCGGTCAGACTAATGTTCATTTGGCCAACAGCTATCTATTGTGAAGGGGATTCTTAGCCCCATTTGTGTCTTTATTTAACTAGACAACACCTCTAAATGGAAAGTCAAAGTCAAAATGTCTACAGCTTTGCACAAGCACTGTCATGTCTAATGGTCTGGAGTATGATAGTGTGGAGTCCCACTGGTCAGTGCGCCACAGTAGGGGTACTGCACCCACAATAGAGTGTGCAGTATTTCTGTCATCGGGAAGTGTAAAGTTAACCTGAGGCTCCCACCCCGGCATCCTTACACCTAGACTAGAGGACCAATTGGCAACCCATTACGAGGATAACCAGTCTCGGGGGAAGGAGAGTTAGGAAAGGAGAAAAGCGGGGAGTAACACAGTTGGATGTAGTCTGTACTGAGGAGCCAAGCAAGGAGGGAGTCCAAAAGTGAGGGGTCTACCAGGGAGGGCGCTGAGAAAGAAAAGGGTGGCCCAGGAAAAGAAAGAAGAAACCCTGTGCCAGATCTTCATAGTCTGGGGAAATCCTAGTCCACTAACGGAGTGCCGGATCTGAGGAACGGTACAGGCGAGTTCACCCCTGAGCCGTCGACACTGGCCTGTCGTGGGTTAGTTTAGAAACCCCGACATCCCCATCCAGAACGTGCAGCCCCACCAGGATCACCCAAACCGGGTCGAGCCCCTTAGAGAGAAGAGGGGTACCTCATCTCCTACATCCATGACCTCTTCATCACCAATAAATTCAAATTCCTCGGCATCACCGAAACTTGGCTCACCCCCGCCGACACAGCCTCCCCTGCCGCCCTCTCCTACAGCGGACTCACGCTCTCCCACACACCACGCCCTAATAGCACCCGTGGGGGTGGTGTGGGTATACTCTTGTCCGACAGCTGCTCCTTCATCCCTACTACACCGCCTCCCTCCGCCTCCTTTCCCTCCTTCGAACTGCACTCTATTCGCATTTCTCTCTCCCTGCAACCTCCAACTCGCGGTCATCTACCGACCCCCGGGATCAACCACCTCCTTCTTTGACCACTTCAGCACTTGGCTTCTCCACTTCCTCTCCTCCGACATCCCCACCATCATCATGGGCGACTTCAACATCCCCATCGACACCCCCGACCCGCCTACCTCCCGACTCCTATCTCTGACCACCTCTTTCGGCCTGTCCCAATGGTCCTCCTCAGCCACTCACAAAGACGGCCACACGCTTGACCTCATCTTCTCCCGCCTCTGTTCCCTCACCGACCTCTCAAACTCACCCCTCTTCCAATCTGACCACAACCTGTTGACCTTCTCCTCCCTCTTCCCCCCCACCTCACCCCCCCCTCTCCCAAAACTCAGTCACCCACGCAGAGACCTAAAAGCCATCGACTTCAACTCACTCTCCCACTCCCTCCTCCCTCTGACGGACCTTGCCTCCTCACCCGACGTTAACACTGCCGCCACCCTCTACAACTCCACACTAACTGCGGCCCTCGACCAGGCTGCCCCCCTCACACACACCAAAACCCGCACACACAGACAACCCTGGCTCACCCCTCTCACAAAAGAGCTTCGCCGAACGTCCAGGGTCGCTGAACGGAGATGGAAGAAATCCCACTCCACGGCCCACCTCACCATGTACAAGCAATCCCTCTCCAACTTCAAGGACGCACTCACTGCCGCAAAACAAACCTACTTCTCTTCTTTAATCAACACACTGTCCCGAAACCCCAAACAACTATTCAGAACCTTCAACTCCCTTCTCCGTCCCCAGCACCTCCTCCTTCCCCCCTCATCTCCGCTGACGACTTCGCCACCTTCTTCAAACATAAGATTGACAAAATTAGAGAAAGCTTTGGCCCGACGTCCCCCCAACCCATCACCATTACCGCCCAACCCTCCTCGACCAAAGGAAACTTCTCCAACATGACTGAAGCCCAGCTCTCCACCCTCCTGTCACGATCTCATCTCACCACCTGTGCCCTCGACCCTCTCCCTACCCACCTCATCCCAAACCTCACCACTGCCCTCATCCCTGCCCTAACCCAACTCTTCAACCTGTCACTCACTACTGGCGTCTTTCCCTCTTCCTTCAAACACGCCTTGATCTCACCCATCCTCAAAAAACCCTCCCTCGACCCATCATCCGTCGCCAACTATCGCCCTATATCCCTTCTCCCTTTCGCTTCCAAACTACTCGAACAACACGTCCATTCTGAACTGTCGTCCTACCTATCCTCCCACTCCCTCTTCGACCGCCTGCAATCTGGTTTCCGACGTCATCACTCCACTGAAACAGCCATTACTAAAGTCACCAATGACCTCCTGACCGCAAAGAGGAAAAAACACTACTCCGTCCTCCTCCTCCTCGACCTATCCGCCGCCTTCGACACAGTCGACCACTCCCTCCTACTCCAAATCCTAGAATCCCTTGGTATCACCGACCTCGCCCTCTCCTGGATCTCCTCATACCTTACGGACCGCACTTTCAGCGTCACCCACTCCGACACCTCTTCCTCGTCCTACCCCCTTACTGTCGGCGTCCCCCAGGGATCGGTACTTGGACCGCTACTTTTCTCCATCTACACCCTCGGCCTAGGTCAACTCATTGAGTCCCATGGCCTCCAGTACCATCTCTATGCCGACGACACCCAGATCTACCTCTCCGGGCCCGACATCACTTCCCTTCTGTCTAAAATCCCCCAATGCCTGTCCGCCATCTCATCTTTCTTTTCTGCTCGCTTCCTCAAGTTGAACATGGACAAAACAGAGTTCATCGTCTTCCCCCCCAGCCGCCCTCCCCCTCTGCCAGACCTGTCTATCCGAGTCAATGACTGCTCTCTCTCCCCAGTTCTCCACGCAAAGTGCCTCGGGGTCACCCTCGACTCCTCCCTCTCCTTCAAGCCCCACATCCAAGCCCTTGCCACCTCCTGCCGACTCCAACTCAAGAACATCTCACGCATCCGCCCGTTTCTTAACCACGACACCGCCAAAACACTCGTCCACGCCCTCATCATCTCCCGCCTTGACTACTGCAACCTACTGCTAACTGGTCTCCCTGCCTCCTCCCTTGCACCTCTCCACTCTATCCTGAACTCAGCTGCCCGTCTAATCCACCTGTCTCCTCGCTACTCCCCTTGCTCCCCTCTCCGCATGGCACTTCACTGGCTCCCCACCCCCCAAAGATCTAAATTTAAAATCCTAACCCTGACTTACAAAGCCATCCACAACCTGTCCCCTCCTTACATCTCCGACATGGTCTCCCAGTACCAACCTGCACGCAACCTACGCTCCTCACAAGAACTCCTCCTCTCCTCCCCCTCATCTCATCCTCTCACAACCGCATACAAGACTTCTCCCGTGCCTCCCGTAGATTCTGGAACTCCCTCCCCCAGCACGTCAGACACTCGCCTACCCTCAAGAGCTTCAAAAAGAACCTGAAAACTCATCTATTCCAACAAGCCTACAACCTATGATGAGACCCAGCGCCGCTCCACCAAATGCTTGGAGCTTCCCCCCCCCTATCGTGTCCTCCCCCACCCCTGTAGACTGTGAGCCCTCATGGACAGGATCCTCTCCCGTCGTGTATCCGCAAGCCTTGACTGCTAATATGTACTGTACCTGTCCTTGTTACCCCTACTTCTTATGTAAAGCGCCATGGAACCAATGGCGCTATATAAATAAATAATAATAATAATAATAATAATAGCACCCAACTGGTCTGTTAGACAAGAGGGCTGTGCAGGGCAGCGCAAGGAAAGTAAGGAGGCACAAGTAAAGGCAGTAGGATGCAGGATAGACAAAAGAAAGTATACTATGGGAGCCTCAAAGAGACTTTACCCTCCTCAGTGACTACCCAGCCAGCTACCTGTTGAAAGACTGAGCAAGCTGTGACCTAAAGTGCCATCTGAACCGGTTTCAGTAAAGTACCAGTGCAGAGTCACAAGGCCTCCATGTCTCCATTCCACACAAACCGCTGTGCAGCTGCGCTGCCTACAACCTGCATCACGACAACAACTGCAGTGCTATCCTGCCCCGCGGATCCGGCTCCTCCTGCAAGGAGCCATATCACCCAAGCTGCAATACCATCGTCCCCAGTGGTCTGACAGCGGCGCTGGTGAACATCATCAGAAACTGCTGGTGGCGTCACAATAAACTTTTACTTTTATTTTTTTCCCTTTCTACAATACCCCAATTTTTGGGCCAACCACCAGGGTTACGGGTCCAGGCGGGCCACCAGTGGCATCCCTCCAATTCCAAGTCTGGGTTCCGAGTTCCCATAGATCCCTGGGTGAGTGAATAGCATATTCTCATCTATTACAGGTGTGTTGACAAGCAAATTTAGGGCCATGTCACACCTGGCGTCGTCGTCGGCGATATTATAGGCGAGGCGGGGGAGTGGCCTATCGCCGCCGACGTCGCCCTATGTAACTAGGCAAGGGCGACACATTCGACTGGTCGCTTGGTTTCACAGCAGCGCTGTGAAACCAGGCGGCCGATCTGGGGTGATGTGTACACATTGCCCCATATAAACGGCCGACGGCGACCTGACAGGCGATGGGAGCCATAGGCTCTCATTGTACTGCATCGCCGCTGGGGTTTTGAGACACGTCGACGGAGGTGTTGCCCCATGTAAATGGGGGATGGCAATGCTGGCGGGGCGCCAAAAACGTGCACGCTTCCGCCACCAACATCTCCGGCGCCATCGACAGGTCTGACGGTACCCTTACTGTTTGCAGTATTAACTGACAGAATTTTTAATGCAGCTCTGGGTTATTATACATTATGCACAAAAAACATTGACCTTTTTAAGTAGATTGCACAAACCCTCTAAAAACCATAATAAACTTATTCTTCAATTGACTTATGTTAAATGCAGCAAAGGTAAACTTCTTTTTTACATTTTGATATTTTGAACACATTTACAGAAATATTATTCTCTAAGGATTTGAAAGTATGACATAAAGTAAATAATAATTATACAGTAAGAACAAATCATGCTAATATGTTTGGTGTCTTATTCGGCCGTATGTCTTCATTTTGTTACAATGACAAGAATTCTTCAATGTAACCAAATTAAAAAGAAAAAAAAACTTCATTTTTGATACATGTTCTTCACATACACTGTTCATATGATTTTTCTAAATTATTAACCCCAATGGCCTAGACAGGATGCCCTCAAATAAAGTGTAAAGTAGACAAAAATAACCAGTCCTGAACCTACAGGCTTTCTATGTGACTCCCGGGGCACCCAGCACACATATGTCTTTTCAATGTTATGATTTCCTCTTATTGTTCCTTTGCCATTAATATATTTCTTTTGTTAGCAGGCAGCTGTAGTTGCTCTCTGGTTGCCTTATATCCCCCTGCTTTCCACAGGTCATTAGTGCACCGCTAGCACCCGTCTGGCCTCCAAACAACATATGTACACTTTCATTTTTTTCCCTGACGATTTCAAAGACAGTTGGAAAGGTTAGCGGTAGAGGTGCAATGTTTCAGAACACATCCAGACAGCAACTCATTCTTGTTAATGCCAAGCCAATTTGTTGCATACCTAAAATACTTATAGCTGAGGATTACACGTTCTGATTCTAAAATTGGAACATTACAGTGATTTTAAGAATGGTACATTAAGGGTTATTAGGTTTGTCTGGACACTACCTCAGCATTCATATGACAGGAGCACGTCAAGGCATAGCCAAGATTAAAATTCACAAGACTGTGCAACCAGTAAGATCATGTCATCGAGATTTTTCGTAGGAGCTGCTGAAGAATTGATGGATCTTCACAGCAAAGGTTGAAACACTCCTGTACTGTGTACACCATGTCCCTCAAACCCTCTGCCTCCAAGTTAACAAGGTGTGAAGTTTCCTTATTCTGCTACTTTGGTGCTATGCAATGCATTTTTTCAGAGAGTTTTAATGGGGTGGATTGTGGACTTTTTTTACTTTTAATTTGACAAACTATAAAATGCGCATTAAATAAAATGTATTTACACTACAGGACCAATGTATCAAGAGGCAATGGAAATAAATCATAATTGCTGCCTGAATTGTTTGAAGGTACAAATCACCTTTAGGATGTAAGTAGAAATTAAATTAGGGCTCTTAAAGGGAAGCTGTCTGGTCCAAATACACTATTAACCTTTATATATTGGTGTATATTGCAGGATAATAGCATTATGAAGGTGTCCAGCTGCAGTGCTGAAAGTGTGTAACCCAAGAGGAAATTTTTTTTTTTTTTTTCTCCCATGAGCCACAAGCTTTCAGTCATGCAGGAGTGCCTGGAGTAATTACAGTCACCGCTCGCAGCATTGAGAGCTGCAGCTAATAGTAAATCCTTTCTCTGAGTGACAGCTCGCTCTGTACTGATGAGTTATGAATCAGTGCCCAGGCATGCTTACAGCTGTAGATCTCAGTGCTGTGAGAAGAGGCTCTAATTGCTCTGAACATGCCTACATGACTGCAAGCTGGCAGCTACAGGAAAAATAGAAGTCATTTTCTTTTGGGTCCCACACTTTCAGAAATGCAGCAGGACTCTTTATAACACTAAGAACCTGCAGGTTCATGCAATCTCTGAAGGCTAATAGCATTATTGGACATGACAGGTTCCTTTTAATGGTGAATGATAAAGAAAGACGTGGCACACTCCAAAATCTCTTCCTTTATTTCATAATAAACAACAGGTCCAACCTGTTGAAGCACAAGTGTGCAAAACAGCTGTTGTCCTCCCATACCACCTGCTTTGTCCTCTCCTCTCACTATCCTGTGCACCAGTTTTACATTTATTATGAGCTAAAGGAAGAGATTTTATCTCCTGGTAGTGTGCAGTGGCTTTATTCATCGTTCAGACTTGTATTGCCCATGACTGGGCTGTGCGGGACAAGCACCACCACAAGGACTCCTCTTGATGGGCTGTCTGTGGAATCAAGGTAGTCTGCAGTACTTTCACCTATATGTACAGTGGTGCCCATGTATATCATTGTCTCCTGTTGTTATCCTTTTACTGGTGAGATTCACATAAAAGTAGCTTTCTGATTCTTCATAATTGATAATGTCTGAGAATAATCTTATTTATCCTAATTTCCTAAATTAGGAATGCCCAGTCCCTTTTTGTTACCATTATCCTCTGTCACATTCTGTTTATTGTTCATTTAATCAGTAGTGATCTGCGTTGAATGTTGTTGACCATTCTGAAAATGACCGAGCCTTGGCGGTTTGTTCCTACATACCGAGATCATGATAAAAATACTTTAGGCCTTGTTCACACATACCTGCGTTTTTGGCATTCTCTGCGCTTTTTAGCTGTTTATAAAAATCGCAGATGCGTTAATGCATGGTGCACTTAAGTGTAGCTGCGTTTTTTAACAACACATGCGTTTTTTTCCACTATTTCAAAAAACACTGCATGCAGCGTTTCTTGGGTGCTGTAAAAAAAACGCATGGGTTGTTAGAAAAATGCATGTGTTTTTTTCAACATGGGGCCCTATGGGAAATGCATGCGTTAACGCATGGCACACGTAGGCACCTGCGTTAACGCATGCGTTACCGCACACGCGTTTTTAATGAAAAAATTATTAAGTCCAAAAACTTCTCAAAAATGTTCAGAGGCCATGTTCACACACATGAGCTTATTTGCCCATCTCTGCGTTTTTTGGGCTGTTAAAAAAACGCAGGTGCGTTAACGCAGGGTACATTTGAGTGTACATGCGTTTTTCAGCTCCACTTGCGTTTTTTTCCCCCAGTTCAAAAAACGCTGTATGCAGCGTTTTTTGGGTGCTCGAAAAAAACACAGGGGTTGCTCCCAAAAACGAATGCGTTTTTTTAACATGGGGCCCTATGGGAAACGCATGCATTAACGCAGGACACATATAGGCAACTGCATTAACGCTAGCGTTTTTAAAAGGCTCATTGAGGCACCCTGTGTTAACGCTAGCGTTTTTGCCTGCGTTTTTGGTGAAAAAATGACAAAGTCCAAAAAGGATTATAATCCTTTCAGACACACAAGGGACATTTTTTGGCACTCTTAAAAAAAGGCATGTGGTTTTAGGAGTGCTAAAAAAACGCAAATTGTGTGTGAACATGGCCAGCAAGGCCAAAGTCCAGTGTTTCCTAACCAGTGCATAGGAAACGATATATGGCACTCCGAATGTCCATAGCTAATGACATCATCAGAATTTTATAATAAAAAGGGAAATGGAGCGCACATAGAGTAATTTCCTTTTGTACAATTATCCTCAGTGCCCCCCTTTAGTGGAAGGACTCACCTGATTTGGTTGTGCAAGTCACAACCAACTAACTCCGCTCTCTGTTATGGTCGCAGCAGGTGCCCAGCAAAAGTAAGGATCCAAAGGGTTAACAGAAAGTGCTGGGTTTCATAGATCCACCGCGCTGACCTCCAGTGAAGACAAACAGAGTGATGTATAAAACTCTGTTTAATGGGCAATTTGCCTACCGGTTTCGTGATTTCAGTTATCACTTCATCAGGGCATCAGGATGCCCTGATGAAGTGATAACTGAAATCACGAAACCGGTAGGCAAATTGCCCATTAAACAGAGTTTTATACATCACTCTGTTTGTCTTCACTGGAGGTCAGCGCGGTGGATCTATGAAACCCAGCACTTTCTGTTAACCCTTTGGATCATCAGAATTTTGGAAGCTACTACCAGTTTTAAGCCTACATGTCAGCCTCAGATAGTACCTATGTCACATGGGAATAGTCAAACATTCCCATTCCCAACTGTTTATTACATAATGTAGTATGCTATATCAAGAAAAAAATTAAAAATAATTAAATAAATAGTAAAAAAAAAGGAAACAAAAAAAAATATATATACCGTATATACTCGTGTATAAGCCGACCTGTGTATAAGCCGACACCCCTACTTTTGCCCCCAAAATCTGGGAAAACCTATTGACTCGTGTATAAGCCGAGGGTGGACCCCAGCACAGGTATACAGCCCCCAGCAGTGTGGTATACAGCAGCCTCCCCAGTGGTATATACAGCCCCAGTGGTAGTATCCAGCAGCCCCAGAGGTATATACAGCCCCAGTGGTAGTATACAGTAGCCCCAGAGGTATATACAGCCCCAGTGGTAGTATCCAGCAGCCCCAGTGGTATATACAGCCCCAGTGGTAGTATAAAGTAGCCCCAGAGGTATATACAGCCCCAGTGGGGTAGAATACAGCCGCCCGCCTGCCTCCCCCATCAGTATACAGGCCCCCCCATCAGGATCCAGGGCCCCCCTCCTTGCTCCGCAAAACCTGCAAAGGAAAATCCTTATACTTATCACTCTCCAGTCGCCGCCGTCCCGCCGCTGCCATCACGATCCCCGTCTTCTTCCAGCGTCTTCCGACTTCCTGTGGTCCCGGGCAATGACTTATGAATTACCATGAGTATAGGATATTTTTGGTTGTCTGATATAAAATTCTTATTTTCATTAATTATCGTTTTTCTTGTCACATTTCTATGTAAGAGCAAAGGCTGTGCTAATGTAACCATTGTCTGCATGTAGTGCAAACATTCCCCTCACTGCACATCACGTATGTCAGCACATCATTACGCTGGTATGCAGCACACATAGTTGGTGTCCAGTTCTCTGTGTACTCTGTGATCATTCATTTACATGAACAATCTACACGTTTGAACCGGTCATTAGAATCTGCTTACATCACTTGTGCAAATGATGATAGCTTGAGTTATAGCGTTGCTGTGAAGTAGTCTTGACATCTTTAGGACATTTACCATCTGGGCTCTGATGTCGTTGAAAAGACAAGTGGCTAAATAGAAGAAGTGATCATTTTAAATATTCAGCGATGCCAGTATAAATGAGACACTACTTACTCCTTCCTAATCAAATTACGATAGTGTCAACATAATGAGTGATAAGTATCCAGCACCACTGCTTTCAGTTTGCTTCCAAGACATTTCTCTCTTCATTGATATCTGGAATTTTGCCTCTGATATTATCTGCATTTGGCACCTCGGTCTCAAACATTCTCAATATTAATAGCAATTTGCATAATGAAGTGTATAATATCACTTATATAGCTCATACATGCAGACTAACAAGTAACTGATGTGTGCATTTCCCCTAGAAACACCAAAACAGATCCTGTACAACAGTAAAGGGGCAGTATTGTTCCCTAGCATGAAGCCACTTATACAGGCGCTGTTGGGTGCCATGCATTGAGAGCTTTGATTTGCTTGCTTTTTTCACAAATATAAACTATTTTTTATTCTTAAAGGGGAACTCCAGTGAAAGATAACTTTTTAGTACAGTCCCTGCCCTGCTACATGATGAAGCAGAGCCGTACACTGCAGTTCTAGCATCTATAGAGCTCTTATAAGTCAATAAAATCATACCTGCTCCTCTGCTCTGCTCCCCCTCCCATGGGACAGAGAATCTTCAGCATGTCAGCTTCATGTAGGAGCAAAAAGCAGGAGGTGTGTCAAGGGCGTAGATGATGGGGGCTGCAGGATCATCCTACATTCCAGCCCCCTTACATTTCTGTACAGATAGGGGGTGTTGCAGGGGTGTGGCCACCTGACCCATGCAAACACATGCAATCCTGCTCCTGATATACCATCCTATGTGACAGGGGGTTCAGACATAAAATAGCAATCATGTCACCAAGCACAATACACACTGTGATCCTCTACTGTATGATGATGCATAATGTGCACTGTTATTGTGAGGGTAGGAGAAGAGGCAAATCATTGCATTGATCGATTCAGCTCTGCTTGGTCTCCCCTCCCTCATAGGAACATGATATCTTCCTATCCCTCCAACTTTCAATGGATCATCATCATCACTGTTCACTGGAATGTAGTATGATCCTGCACCTTCCAGGGTCCACGCCCCGATACACCTCCTTCTCTCTGCTGTTACATAAGACTGCCAGGCTGAAGATTTTCAGTCCCATGAGAGCGGGTCAGAGCTCAGGAGCAAGTATGATTTTATCGATTTATAAGAGATCTATAGATCATAGAACTACAGTGTACAGCTTTGCTTCATCATGTAGCAGGGCAGGGAATGTACTAAAAGGTTTTCTCTCCCCAGAGTTCCCCTTTAAGTGTTATTATTAAAATTGCATATTTGTGTACATATTGTGACAGAACACATTGTAATCTCAGTTACTCACTTGCATGCTGATCTTTAAGGTAGTAAAAGAAATCACTTCTCCATTTAAAAATTCACATGGTTTATTCAACACTCCATATATCACCATAAGATAAAAGAGCATGAGCTTAAAAAATCTATTTAACTCACACACAGGTCCTCCTATACAAGCTCGGATATACTTCTTCAGAAGTGTCAATTCACTGGCTCTAGTCAGTAGACCCGTGGTTTGCAGACCATTTTCCTCTCTAGAGGTTTGGGTAGTGTTCACACACTGCTCCCACGACCTCCCAAGAGGCTCCCTCTCATAGCCCAGCACCTGTATCCACTGTCTGACCTTACTCTGTGTCACCAGATAAGCTACAGGGTTTCTTTCCTGGGACCCTTGGCATTAAGATAACAGATGATTCACTACCTCTAAGGCTGCTTTCACATTACGATTTTTTGAGATCCTTGGCTGTCTGTTGTAAAATGAACAGCCACGGATCCGATTTGGCCCCCATGTTAGCCTATGGGCACGGATCTGATCGGATTTGCCCTTAGTGGCATACGATTTTTGTCAGATCCGTTTTGGTCTGATTTTTTTTTTGTCCGAATCAGATCCTACATGATCCGTGACCCATAACATGGGGGCCTATGGAGCACGGTCCGAGAAAACCTCTGATGTTTTCTCGGACCCTATTTTAGTGTACTGAGCATGCTCAGTGGTTGCAGTCAAATCATGGACACATTGTTCTATCTTGTTGCTGTGTATAAATGTGTGTCCATGATTTCACTGCAACCAGTAAGTTGCCAGTGAAATTCCTAGAAAAGTTGCCGCGTGTAAAGGTACCTTAAGACTATTGCGTCCACTTCCTTCAGGACATCTTTGGTTGTCTCTGGCCCTTTTCACATCTGTGCTTGGCTGCGTTTGGCTGCATTGTGTTAGTGCTGTGTTAGCAAATGCAAATGCAGTGCAAACTTAGTCAAACGCAGTTGCACATGCTTGTGCTAACGCACCCATTACTGTTCCCAAAAGGGCAGCAAAATCGCAGTAAAACAAAAATAAGGGGTTGTCAAAATATTGAAAGAACAAAATCGGAAGCTAAAACCAAAAGATGAGGAAACTGGAATGACTGGTTTCTAGTGAGTAAAGATGATAGAAGAACAGTTTGGTTCCAAGACAGAGGCTGGATTCACATCTAAGGTGGGTTGCGTTTGGCTTACATTGTGCTTGCATTGCGTTTTGAATGAATGAGCATGTCAATTCTTTTCTGCATTTTTGGCATTGTTCTATGGCCAAAATGCAGAAAAATGCAGCAACCAAAATCACACAAAAAAGATGGGAAACCCGCAGCAGAAAATGCAAGTTTTCTCCAGCCAAGAAATTTGGAGTCAGGAGAAACCTAGACACACACCCAAGGTTTTGCTGTGTTTTCGCTAGTGCAAAACCTTACATGTGTGAACATAGCCTAAGACTCTCCTCCTTACCCACAATGAAGAGCAAAACCATATGATTTTCCCTGGGTATTTTGTCTTCATTGTCACCTGGAATTCATAATCTCACAACTCCAGCCTTATCCACCATTTCCTGCATGGCTCTTTCATTTCTTCCAATGACTTTCCTCACCTGATCAATGGGCACCTGGTCGACATCATCTAGAAGATTTTGAGCTTCCCTCCCATGCTCCAGCCATTTAGCAGCTTCTTCATTCCTGAACAGGATCATTTGCTTTGTGTGGACACAATGTAAGTTCATGTCCCTAAGGATAGCCACCCACTTCACTGTTTCTTTAGTGGCAGACCATTAACTGTTTAACCTCTGAGTTCCAGTACACCCTTAATGCTCCTACAGCCTTCCTAAATTCATCGTGCACAGACTCACTTGCACACACTTGCTTTGCTTTTTTCTCTCTCTGAACTTCATCTTCTTTAAGACATTTTGCCAGGATGAACACCTTGCCTCCATTTTCTCCAAGGTTGTTCATAGCTTGATGCTTTGACAGCTAACCTCTGAGCTCTCAGACGTCTTTCTCCAGCTCATCTACTTGGTCTCTAGGAACATCCACCATGCCCTTCACCTCAGACTCCTTCTCTTCAGTGGGTTCTTCCAGCATAGCAGCTTAATCTTTCTCCTTGTTCTCCACAGCATTACTTTCAAATTTCTCTTGGGTCTCTGTCATGTCACCCTTAGCTGCCTCTTGGTTCTCTGAAATCTCAGAGAATTTTACATATCCCATCTGTTCACTATCAGGTTCTCTGGAGTTTTCACCATCCTCAGATACTTCGCCATTTTCTGCCTCCAGAGATATGGGTTTATTAGTGGTCTGTCCTCCATGACCTTTGTGGACTCTTGTTCCACCAGTGCTCTTGGCTAACAGGTCATCAGACTCTAAATTAGCAGTTGTTCTGGCAACATGACTTCCTCCTTCTTGATTGCTCACTCAGAGTCTGGAAGAGTATCTGCATTTGGAACAGAAGTACATGACAAAACATCTTTTATCACATATTCAGAGGATACAACTTGTTTAGCCTCCCTGCGTCCCTTAGGTGAAGTTCACATCTGAGCTGTGCTTTGCGTTTTGAATGCATTGTGTTTTCACTGCGTTTTTGCATAAAACGTGGTAAAAACGCATGCGTTTTGATCCCACAGACTTTGAAAAAATGCATGCAAACATGCTTAAAACGCATCAGAAAACGTGGTTGCAGGAAACGTTGCTGTGACCATCTAGTTGGAAGGTGGCCGGGAATATACAGATCACATATTCGCAGTCACATGACCGCTATTCCCCATTATGACACTGGAGAATCCATGCTGTGCAGGGTGAGTTGGAATGTGAGAATTCACAAGGCTGTAGTCACATAGAGGGAATTAGACCGGACGACCCCTCTAAGGCCAGCTTCACACCACGGCTATTCACTGTCAGGTTGTTTCCAGTGTTTTTCAGGATGCACCGGACACAACCTGACAGCCCTGGCAAAGCAGAACCAGAGAGCAAATCTTCCCTCCGATCCTGCTTTTTGCCAGCTTTATTGCTGATGTTGTTCAGTGCTTAAATTTCAGCTTGGAGCTCTCGAGGTGCTGACATTCAGTGGCAGCTGCTTTTAACAGCCGCCGCTCTTTCAGCATCAGGCGTTTGGGACCCAGCACAATTTTCTGCTGGATCGGTGTGATTCGGGACCCATAGACTACCATGCTATGGGCGCCGAATCCGGGAGGATGCGGTTTTATCCGATTTTTGCATCGGACACAAAAAATGCTACATACTCCGGTTTTGTGCCCGATACAAAAATTGGACAAAACCAGATTCTCCCGGAAAAGCCCCAAACTGGATGGCAAATAACAGCCATCCGGCCCCATAGTGATACATGGGGGGCAAATTCGGATCCGGGGCTGTATGAAGCCGGCCTAAGTTGCCTCACATCTTAGCAAGCCATTGAAATTCAGCGTAATTTTTTCAGTTTTATTTTCAGCTAATAAAATCCAATTGCAAGATTCTAAGGTGCTATTATTGTGATGCATAGCATATACTTCTGTAATTCAGAGTTAAGCATTTGTTTATATGGGCAGACAAATAAAAGCACTGCAATAGCCTATTTGCAAATCTAGAACTCAGTGGAGCACCATAATTAGGATGATTGGTGTACAGGAAATTTCAATGCCGTTTGCCATGGAACAGTTTGCCAAAGAAATTTGGCACCAGGTATGAGCTGACCCAACGAATGACGAAGGTATCACTTGAAATAACAGACAACGTGTTTTGGGCAGATCTATCACATATTTAAAAGAACAAAAACTAATTTTAAGGAACATATTTGATTTTGGAACATACAGATTTTTTTTTACTTATTTAAGTGAATTTTGCACTGGAAAAGCTTTTAAAATGTGAGTCTTTGTATGCAGTTTCATAAAAATATTATATATATCCCAGGTGTACCTAATTACCCGGTCTTTATTGCAACCATGTGTTACATGTTGTTTTCTCCTGATGAAGTGTTACTGCCGAGACAGAAAACATGTCAGGTGTTTGCCGTTTCCTGTAATATTTTAGCTTTAGACTGAAATAAGGCATTTTTTCCTCAAATAAAATATTAGCCTTACTTGACATATGAGTTCAGTTGATTGTGTGCAGTGAAAATACCATGTTGATGTTCTTGTGATTGTAAACATTGAAGCGAGCGAGCTTTGCCAGAGATAAATAGGCTCTAATTCCTTACAGATTTTCCTACATATATATAAAACGCATAAGGAAACATTTAAGTCTGTTCATTATATAATATCTATTTAAAGAAATAAGCCAATGCAGTGATTAGCATGGCTGGTGTAATGTTGGATTCTATTTTCTTTCTACTTTTAAACATAGTACACAACAGAAAAGTGGCGTTAATGTGGAGTTAATACAGTCCCTATTTTATTTAACCAGTGGGGGTATTTTGTCTCCTAATGATATATATATATATATATATATATATATATATATATATATATATATATATATACGTATATATAAATAGACAAAAATTGGAACAGCACCGTAAACACATGTCAGGTGCAAGCTTTCCTACCATCACCAAGATATTGGATATACAGCGGCACTTCCTTTACAGTGGTAAAAATGTGGATTTTAATCCTGGACTGCGACGTTTCGGCTAGACAACAGCTTTTATCAAGCAGATAAAGGCTGTTCTCTAGCTGAAACGTCGCAGTCCAGGATTAAAATCCACATTTTTACCACTGTAAAGGAAGTGCCACACTAGAAGTCCCAGAGAGGGGTCATTTAATATTTCTACCTTTGAAACCCAGAGACGGGTCGAATGACCTGAAGGATTTTAGGCCACATTTACAAATGAAAGGATGCTAATTGGAGCGATCAGGGTTGTCAGTTTGGACTAAGGGTCATTTGACCCTCTTTCGGGACTTCAGGGGGGAGCTCGAAATTTCTGGGACTTCTAGTGTTAATGCTGCAAATCTAAGAACACCTGACACATGAAAAGAATGTTTCAGCTATATATATTTGACAGACACTGTCCAGTTACGGAGGTCTTGAGGTTTCATACGAACAAACTTCATTTTAAAGTTGCTTTCATTCAATAGATCTTGGAATACTAATACAAGTGTAATGAATGTGTCTGACTGTACAGGGACATGGACTGATCATACCACATCTTCTGTGCTGGGATAATCTTATATATGTGCCCCTGCTATGTACTGTGTAATGGATGTGTCCCTGTACGGTCAGACACATCCATTACACAGTACAGAGCAGAGACACATATGTAAGATTATCTCAGCACAGATGTGGTATGATCAGACCATGTCTCTGTACAGTCAGACACAGCCATTACACAGTACACAGCAGGGACACATATATAAGATTATCTCAGCACAGGAGATGTGGTATGATCAGACCATGTCCCTGTACAGTCAGACACAGCCATTACACAGTACACAGCAGGGACACATATATAAGATTATCTCAGCACAAGAGATGCGGTATGATCAGACCATGTCTCTGTAAAGTCAGACACAGCCATTACACAGTAAATAGCAGGGACATATATATAAGATTGTCTCAGCACAGGAACGTGTTTTTTAAACACATCCAATTCTGGAGCTTATAATTATTCCAAGATCTGTTGTTTTAAATCAACTTTAAAATGAACTTTATTCAAGGAAAAACTCCTTTAATGCTTACTGTTAAAGATCATTAAATACATTTGAGTGAATTCAAAACTCAAGTTTTACAGAATTCCTAATTTGCTAAAATGTTAGCTGTATTTTTGCAATTCGCTTCCGCATGGATTAATCAATGGTTGTCCACAATTATTTTGAACTGCCATCAAAAGGTTAAAAAAATGTTTAAAAAAATCCTTACACTTTCATAACCACTCAGCACTCTGGCTGTGCTCCTCATAATTAACTATCTCTTTGCATTTTATGATCCCTCTTGCTAAAATTCCTGGGCCTCTAAGGGTGCGTGCTCACGGTCCGGAGGAGCTGCGTGTTGGACGCAGCTCCTCTGGACCTGAGGGAAGTCGCGGGTGTCCGCAGGGAGACCGCAGCCGCCCTGTACTCACCATGTGAGGCGGGTGCAGGGCGGCTTCTCTCTGCAGTCACCCGATGGGAGCCGCTTCCGACTCCGCAGCATGAAATAAACATGCTGCGGAGGAGCGGACTCCCGGAAACCCGCACCGCAGCTTCAAAGACGCTGCGGGCGGGCTACGCATAGTGAGGATGGGATTTCTTGAAATCCCATCCACTATGCTACTACTGTACTACGCAGCGTTTTGGACGCAGTGCAAAGACGGTGCGTCCAAAACGCTGCGTCTCCTAATCGTGAGGATGCACCCTAACACTAAATCAGGACTTCCAGCCCTGATAAGAAATGTGAGGATTTGGCGCAAGCACAAAAGTTTATGATGTCAAGATGTGACAATACATGTCATGATGTTTTTCGCGCATAACTCTCCTGGATCTAGTGAGCATCAGAGGTCCCGGATCACTGGTCATTGCTTGTGGAATTAAAAAATGATGGTGAGTAGTGGAAGGGCAGATAAGTTTATATATTATGTTTACTATGCTCTGGGGTCCAAAAAGATCAAAATACCGTATATACTCGCGTATAAGCCGAGTTTTTCAGCCCAAAAATTGGGCTGAAAAGTTACCCCCTCGGCTTATACGCGAGTCACTATACGGGCGCCCCCCCATCAGTATACAGGCCCCCCATCAGTATACAGGCCCCCCCCATGGTCCGGAAACCTGTAAAGGAAGATGATTATACTTATCGCTGTCCCGCTGGCGTCCCCGCTCTGCTTCGCGATCCTCCATCTGCATCGCGCTCCTCCATCTTCCGGCTTCCTGTCGGCGCCGACAATGACGTCATTCGGCGCAGAACACAGGAAGTCGGAAGCCGGTGAATGAAGATGGAGGATCGCGATGCAGATGGAGGATAGCGATGCAGAGCGGGGACGGGAGCCGGACAGCGGTAAGTATAATCATCTTCCTTTACAGGTTTCCGGACCATGGGGGGGGCCTGTATACTGATGAGGGGCCTGTATACTGATGGGGGCCTGTATATACCCTGGGGCTGCTGCTGTATGTACCCTGGGGCTGCTGCTGTATGTATCCTGGGGCTGCAGCTGTATGTACCATGGGGCTGCTGCTGTATATACCCTGGGGCTGCTGCTGTATATACCCTGGGGCTGCTGCTGTATATACCATGGGGCTGCTGCTGTATATACCATGGGGCTGCTGCTGTATATACCATGGGGCTGCTGCTGTATATACCCTGGGGCTGCTGCTGTATATACCCTGGGGCTGCTGCTGTATATACCATGGGGCTGCTGCTGTATATACCCTGGGGCTGCTGCTGTATATACCATGGGGCTGCTGCTGTATATACCCTGGGGCTGCTGCTGTATATACCCTGGGAAGGCTGCTGTAACACTGCTGGGGCCTGTATATACCACTGGGGAGGCAGCTGTATACCACACTGCTGGGGGCTGTATACTACCACTGGGGAGGCCTGTATACCATCGGGGGGCATGTATACCACACTGCTGGGGGCTATATACCTGTGCTGGGGTCCACCCTCGGCTTATACACGAGTCAATAGTTTTTCCCAGATTTTGGGGGCAAAAGTAGGGGGGTCGGCTTATACACGGGTCGGCTTATACACGAGTATATACGGTAAGTGACATTATATTTGTAGAGAATAACTTCTCCATGAATTAACATGGGAAATAAGTGAAATAGGCAAATTTCAATTTTGCCTTATCTACCCATCTTTACTTACAGTGGCTTGGTGCATGTCACGTGTTGATTTAGGCCATCCATTCTTCATAAAGATTACCAATTGACTACATAGAAATTCATTAGCACTTGTTCAATGTCCTGCTTACATGTCCGACATACAATGATGGGGACAGAATTATCACTAATATGATTGTTCTGTCCCAATACAGTGCCATGTTATCGGCAGCACATGTTATTATTACTATTATTATTATTATTATTTATTTATATAGCGCCATTGGTTCCATGGCGCTTTACATAAGCAGTGGGGGTAACAAGGACAGGTACAGTACATATGAGCAGTACATATGACAATGCTTGCTGATACACGACGGGAGAGGTTCCTGTCCACGAGGGCTCACAGTCTACGGGGGTGGGGGAGGACACAATAGGGGGGGGTAAGCGCCAAGCGGTTGGTGGAGCGGCGCTGGGTCTCATCATGGGTTATAGGCTTGTTGGAATAGATGAGTTTTCAGGTTCTTTTTGAAGCTCTTGAGGGTAGGCGAGTGTCTGACGTGCTGGGGGAGGGAGTTCCAGAGTCTAGGGGAGGCGCGGGAGAAGTCTTGTATGCGGTTGTGGGAGGATGAGATGAGGGGGGAGGAGAGGAGGAGTTCTTGTGAGAAGCGTAGGTTGCGTGCAGGTTGGTATTGGGAGACCATGTCGGAGATGTAAGGGGGGGACAGGTTGTGGATGGCTTTGTAAGTCAGTGTTAGGATTTTAAATTTAGATCTTTGGGGGGTGGGGAGCCAGTGGAGTGCCATGCGGAGAGGGGAGCTAGGGGAGTAGCGGGGAGACAGGTGGATTAGACGGGCAGCTGAGTTCAGGATAGAGTGGAGAGGTGCAAGGGAGGAGGCAGGGAGACCGGTGAGCAGTAGGTTGCAGTAGTCCAGGCGGGAGATGATGAGGGTGTGGACGAGAGTTTTGGCGGTGTCGTGGTTAAGAAACGGGCGGATGCGTGAGATGTTCTTGAGTTGGAATCGGCAGGAGGTGGCAAGGGCTTGGATGTGGGGCTTGAAGGAGAGGGAGGAGTCAAGGGTGACCCCGAGGCACTTTGCGTGGGGGACTGGGGAGAGAGAGCAGTCGTTGACTCGGATTGACAGGTCTGGCAGAGGGGGAGGGCGGCTGGGGGGGAAGACGATGAACTCTGTTTTGTCCATGTTCAACTTGAGGAAGCGAGCAGAGAAGAAAGATGAGATGGCGGACAGGCATTGGGGGATTTTAGACAGAAGGGAGGTGATGTCGGGCCCGGAGAGGTAGATCTGGGTGTCGTCGGCGTAGAGATGGTACTGGAGGCCATGGGACTCAATGAGTTGACCTAGGCCGAGGGTGTAGATGGAGAAAAGTAGCGGTCCAAGTACCGATCCCTGGGGGACGCCGACAGTAAGGGGGTAGGACGAGGAAGAGGTGTCGGCGTGGGTGACGCTGAAAATGCGGTCCGTAAGGTATGAGGAGATCCAGGAGAGGGCGAGGTCGGTGATGCCAAGGGATTCTAGAATTTGGAGTAGGAGGGAGTGGTCGACTGTGTCAAAGGCGGCGGATAGGTCGAGGAGGAGGAGGACGGAGTAGTGTTTTTTCCTCTTAGCGGTCAGGAGGTCATTGGTGACTTTAGTAAGGGCAGTTTCGGTGGAGTGATGAGGTCGGAAACCAGATTGCAGGCGGTCCAAGAGGGAGCGGGAGGATAGGTAGGACGACAGTTCAGAGTGGACGTGTTGTTCGAGTAGTTTGGAAGCGAAAGGGAGAAGGGATAGGGAGAAGGGATATTGGGCGGTAGTTGGCGACGGATGATGGGTCGAGGGAGGGTTTTTTGAGGATGGGTGAGATCAAGGCGTGTTTGAAGGAGGAGGGAAAGACGCCAGTAGTGAGTGACAGGTTGAAGAGTTGGGTTAGGGCAGGGATGAGGGCGGTGGTGAGGTTTGGGATGAGATGGGTAGGGAGAGGGTCGAGGGCGCAGGTGGTGAGGTGAGATCGTGACAGGAGGGTGGAGAGCTGGGCTTCAGTCACGTTGGAGAAGCTTCCTTTGGTCGAGGAGGGTTGGGCGGTAATGGTGGTGGGTTGGGTGGACGTTGGGCCAAAGCTTTCTCTAATTATATCAATCTTGTGTTTGAAGAAGGTGCCGAAGTCGTCAGCGGAGATGAGGGGGGAAGGAGGAGGTGCTGGGGGACGGAGAAGGGAGTTGAAGGTTCTGAATAGTTGTTTGGGGTTTCGGGACAGTGTGTTGATTAAAGAAGAGAAGTAGGTTTGTTTTGCGGCAGTGAGTGCGTCCTTGAAGTTGGAGAGGGATTGCTTGTAGATTGTGAGGTGGGCCGTGGAGTGGGATTTCTTCCATCTCCGTTCAGCGACCCTGGACGTTCGGCGAAGCTCTTTTGTGAGAGGGGTGAGCCAGGGTTGTCTGTTTGTGCGGGTTTTGGTGTGTGTGAGGGGGGCAGCCTGGTCAAGAGCCGCAGTTAGTGTGGAGTTGTAGAGGGTGGCGGCAGTGTTAACGTCGGGTGAGGAGGCAAGGTCCGTGAGAGGGAGGAGGGAGTGGGAGAGTGAGTTGAAATCGATGGCTTTTAGGTCTCTGCGTGGGTGACTGAGTTTTCGGAGAGGGGGGGTGAGGAGGGGGGAAAGAGGGAGGAGAAGGTCAACAGGTTGTGGTCAGATTGGAAGAGGGGTGAGTTTGAGAGGTCGGTGAGGGAACAGAGGCGGGAGAAGATGAGGTCAAGCGTGTGGCCGTCTTTGTGAGTGGCTGAGGAGGACCATTGGGAGAGGCCGAAGGAGGTGGTCAAAGATAGGAGTCGGGAGGTAGGCGGGTCGGGGGTGTCGATGGGGATGTTGAAGTCGCCCATGATGATGGTGGGGATGTCGGAGGAGAGGAAGTGGAGAAGCCAAGTGTTGAAGTGGTCAAGGAAGGAGGTGGTGGATCCCGGGGGTCGGTAGATGACCGCGTGTTGGAGGTTGCAGGGGGAGAAAATGCGAATAGAGTGCAGTTCGAAGGAGGGAAAGGAGGCGGAGGGAGGAGGTGTAGTAGGGATGAAGGAGCAGCTGTCGGACAAGAGTATACCCACACCGCCCCCGGGTGCTATTAGGGCGAGGTGTGTGGGAAAGCGTGAGTCCGCCGTAGGAGAGGGCAGCAGGGGAGGCTGTGTCGGCGGGGGTGAGCCAAGTTTCGGTGATGCCGAGGAATTTGAATTTGTTGGAGATGAAGAGGTCATGGATGTAGGAGAGTTTGTTGCACACTGAGCGGGCATTCCAGAGTGCTCCAGGCAGGGGGACTGGGGTTGGGTGAATGGGTATGAGGTTGCGGGGGTTGCGAGAGTTTGTGATGGGGGATGGGCGAAGATTGGAGGTGAGTGGAGGGATGCGGTGGGGGGTCCAGGGTTGGGGAGATGTCACCTGCAAGTAGGAGAAGTAGCGAGAGGGTTAGGAGGTGGGAGCAGGAGAGTTTGCGTGGGGGCCGTGTGTGTGTGGAGAAGAGTGATTGGGTGTGGAGGAACAGTTCGGAGGAGGGGGTGAGATGGGTGGGTAGGAAGGATGGAGAGATCGCTATGGCCTTGGTGGGTGGAGGGATGTGCGGGGTTAGGAGGAAGTGGAGCAGGATGGGGGTGAGGGTGAAGAGGAGGGGAAACATTGTGGGCAGCTGGTTTTGGCGGTGAGAAGTGACAGGGGTGGGGTGTGGCAGGTGAGGTGCGTGGATGGAGAAGGGGTGTGGGTAGAGCTAGGGGGTGGCGGAGGACAGGGTGGAGTCGGGGGTGGCGCGCGGTTTGGTGTGGCCAGGGGTAGGGTGCGGTCAGGTGGTGGGGTGCAGCCTGGGGTGGGGTGGAGTCAGGGATTGTAATAGGAGGGGTGGGGTGTAGCTGGGGGTGGAAGACAACTGGGGAAGTGGTACAGCCGGGATGCAGGAATAGCCCAGGATGCGTAAAAGCCAGAGATGGGGTACAGCGAGGGGGTACAGTCGTGTTCACAAGTGGGGTGCAGTCCGTGGATGGCGTGGAGCAGCTGGAGACGAGATGTGCTAGTTAGGCTGACTTCACATTACGATTTTGAGGCATCCGAGTGTATCCATGTCAAATCGGATACACTTGGATGCGATTTGGTCTCCCATGTATGTAGCTGTCTGATTTTATCACGGAGACAAAATCGCAACCTGCTGCGATTTTGGTGTCCGTGACTAAAATCGGACACCACGGATCCGTGTCGGATCCGTGATGGTCCGTAGGACTACACAATGGGAGCCTATGGACATCAGATCAGATTCTAAATCAGATCCGATGTTGGCTCGGTGGTTATGTGCTGAGCATGCCCAGAGGCAGTGCTCAGTACATAATTCTGCCTGTCCCTGTCTGACCCTGTCTGTCCCTGTCTCTCCCTCCTCTATCTCTGCTCCCCCCTGTCCTGCATCATGACACGTCAGTTGACCGGCTCTGTGACATCACGAGAGGTCCTTTCAGCTAGATGGTGACTGTCTCATCCCCGGAGACGCCGGACAGGTAAAGTATCATCTAGGAGGACTTTTAATATTTTTAACAGACCGGAGGGGAGAGGACATGGTATAAAATAAGGGGGACAGGATAGAGGACAGGGGGGAGCAGAGATAGAGGAGGGAGAGACAGGGACAGACAGGGAAGACGCAGGGAGAACAGGGTACACAGGGACCGCAGGATCTACACGGATTATGCATAACACGGATATGGATGGCTATTTGCCATCAGATTGCAGGGATCCGTGTGGATCCGTAGCTGTCTGGGGAATCTGACCTAAACACGGATCCCCATGGACGGCCACAAATCGTAATATGAAGCCAGCCTTACATGGAGCATTGTGCTAACAATAACAATGTTTGTTTTTTTTTGTTGCATGCATCCCAATGATTCATTATGTTCATTCATCAGGTGATCCCAGGCATATCTACTTGGGCAGAAAATCGGGAATGAGCATTCATACAAACACTCATTTGATGATTAGTTGAAATAAACTATATGACTACAGTATGTAGGAAAACACCCCAATGCCCAACAGAATTGTAACGCTTGGTTGTCCTTTTAATAATACATTTCCATTAGGAACAACAGCGGAACCACACAACATAACATAGAGTTCTAAGTAAAGATGATTTCACATTTTTCATTTCTTGAGGAATACAAGTATTTAGTAAAACAGATGATGGGAGCTGACAGGTCCCCTACTATTGATTATGATATGTTTACTTTTTCATTAAATCATTCTTGAGGTTTAGTCCTTTTTATTTATCCACCTGAATACACTAAGATGTCAAAGTGATTTTACCATGGCATTGATAGAAGTAGGATAAAGTCCATTCTATGCCTCAAAGGACCATTGTAAAGCATTTTAACTTACACATGGCTGCAGCTTATGTTATGTATGTAAAAAAAAGGATAAATTATTTATTAAACTTCACATGCAAAATGCTCATTGATACATAAACAATAACTTAAATATTCTACAAATCTGGACAATTTAGGGGAAACTTCTTCTTTGTGAGAGAATCATGAGAGATAAGTTTAATAACACATTACACCTTTTGTTTCCATGCGACAATACCATACTTGATACCTGAAATATGAATTAAGGCCCAAATGTATTGTATACTTACAGTGGTAGAGGAGACCTTCTTGCATATCATACAATAAATGAACAATCTCATTACATTCAGATGTTTCAAAATCATATTTGCTTTTGGAAATATTGGTTGGCAGAATAAAGCCCACAATGGCAGATCATACAAGGAAAGGTTCCCAGTTGTTCTATTTCTATGCTGCTCACAGATGTTTGCCTGCCAGGAATCTGTTTACATATTGCTATCTGTTGAAATCTAGATTGTAAATGATTTAATTGACTTTGTGTTACTCTTCTCGCTAAGAACTTACCGGCAGGTAGTTGCTAACTACCTGCGTGCTCTGCCTTGTGATGCCTTGCCAGCTCAGGCAGTGATTCTCCTCCTCCTATTGACATCACATCAACAGAGAAGTTCTTTCTCTGTTACTCATCTTTGTCCATTGGGCATCACTGTCAACGGCATGCTTATTGATAGTGCAATTTGGAAGCAGGGAGCAGGAAGTCAATCAGCATGACATTGGCAGTGAGGCTCCATTAGCAAAGCAGAGTGGAATACAAAAACCTGCTCTGATAAAGTGATGTCACCAGATGTTGGAGAATGGTATGAGCATTCGATAGCTGCTCTGAGCTGGAGCAGATCATCGCAGGGCAGAACAGGCAGAAAGCATCTAGTTCTTAGCCCAATAGCAAAGGAAAAAATGAAGTCCCTAATAATCCCTTTACACATTTCCTAAAATCATTTCCCCTATGACATACTACAAATGTGTCAGTATCAAAGTTAAAAGGAACCTGTCACCTGGATCTAGCCCTCTCTCCTATCACTACCTGTCGCTGCACCTTCATAGCTGTTCCTAACCATCCCTCTCTGAGCTAAAGCGGTCCTATAACGATTTAGGCCCAGAATGGACCGGGATAATCAGACCCATAATGCACCGGACCGGATATGACGTTCGGGCTCGGGCATTACACTGACTGAGAGGGCGGGAGATTCCAAATGGAGGCGGCAAAGCAGTAAGAAGGATGACGCCCAGCGGGGTGTGCTTGGACACTACAAAGAGGGATTAATGGAGCCCGGAGCCTGCCTTTCCAGTCTCCTACATGGGGACCATATGTAAGTTTGAATTCATTTTTCTAAATCATTATAGGGCCCCTTTAGCTAAGAGAGGGATGGTTAGGGAACAGCTAGGAAGGAGCAGGGATAGCTAGTGATAGGAGAGAGGGGTAGATCAAGGTGACAGGTTCCCTTTAAATAAATCTCTTGAAAAATCAATTTCTTCAGATTCGTCCAATTCTGAGGGGGAAATTTAATTGACATCAAATAAATTTGAAGCAAACTGAATCTGCTGCAAATTATTTTTAAAAATAAAAAAAAATCTTGTTCATAACTTTTTTTGGCCCCTTCAACCCCTCTCTGCCACCTCTCTTGTGATTGTCTGTCTTCAATCTTCCTTCCAGGCCTTCACCCAGTTCCAGCCTCATCTTCCATTCAGTAAGAAGCATGATGTAAAGTGAGGTGAAATTGATGTCAGTGATGTTAATGTTGTGAGCCGTGCCACATGCACTAACGGATATCACCACCCACATTATGGCATGGGTCCTAATGAATGAATCACATGGCCAGAAGCAACTAGAGGCAGAAAATATAAGACAGAAGATAAAGGATAAAAGACAGAAAGCCCATCAGTGTTGAGACATGGGCATGGCCAAGGAGAAGTATAATATGCTTTTAAGTCCTTCCAGATCTTCTACAAACCCAAAAAATGGCAGCTGGCTGTTGGCCATATCGCTGGTTATTATGACCACCGCAAAATATCCAAAATTAAGATTAGAGCAATTTAGAATAAAAAAAGTGAATTCAATTTGCCTTGATTCTATTTGCCCATCTCTAGTCATTATTCCTTGGACGTTATGAAGGATATATCAATCTTTACAGCTACTCAAGGGTCTAGCTTATAGCTTCCTTCATGTTAAAATTTACCAAGATATTGTGAACTGCTGTATGTGAATCCAGTCTATGGGGCAGCTTTCATTTCTGCATGTGTCCTACAACTTTAATACATTTTATTGCTCCCAATTACTGATTAGAGAGACCCAAGGGGATATTTACAATGAGCTAATGAAATCCAAGGGTCCCATATTCTGTTTTTGCATTAGGTCTTTATTTTGTCTGTGTCAGCTCAGATCCTTACATAATACTGTTCAACAGATATAATACATTGAGTTACAAATTTACTATCACAATTTTACAATGCTTTAATCTGCATTTCATATGGAGATGTTTTAATTTATAGTAGCTTGTATTTAATATAACATGCACATTTAATATATAACCGTGATTTATTTCTTCAGAGTTCACAAAATCTCTTTAGTGCGCTTCATTAATGGTCTTCTGACTTACAATGTCTTCTATGTGGTCGATTAAAAGTTGTTCTTCCATTTATCTAGGAATAAATGTAACAATATGTTTTAATATATTCATGAAATTACATGTCGTCAATAAATAAGACAGATATAACTTTTATATGTCTATTTAAGTGAATAATCTTAAATATAAAGCAGTGTTTATGTATATGTGTGCATATGTCTGTATGTAGTCCCGCGCCCCAGATTGCATCGCCTCTCCTGTTAGCCCTACTCCCTTTATAATATGCCGGATGGATATGGCTTCCCTTAAAAGGAGGCCTCACTCAGCCCCAATATACTGCAGAAGGCCGCACACAGCCCCCGGTATACTGCAGGAGGCCGCACACAGCCCCCAGTATACACCAGGAGTCCATACACAGTCCTCAGTATAAACCAGGAGGATGCACAGTGCCCTCAGTACAGAGCAGAAAGCCTATTTACTTCGTGACTTTTATGCGCAAAATAATGTTTTATTAAACCATTCTATTTTGTTATAATTAGTTACTATCCCGGCACCTCACTTGACTCAGGGAACTTCCTACACTATGTTTTGAGTGGAAAGTTTAACCCTGCACTTTACAGTCAGTCTCCAAAAAAAGGCCTGTTCACTGTTTGTATGTGTGAGGTAATAGATACTCTTTTGACACTTAGCCTGTATATTTGTCAGGTGACCTGTAACATACGATATACGGAAGAGAACAAAATAGTGATGTTCAATTGAATACATCAATCGCAAATACACAATGCAAATCCACCAGTAGAAATCAGGAGACAGAAATACCGCACAAATACATCACTGTTTTGTTCTCTGCCATATATGGTAAATTATGGGTCACTTGATAAATATTCAGGCTAACTGTCAAAACAGTATCTATTACCTAACAAATACAGTGAATAGGCCTTCTTTTTGTGATTGAGTGTAAGGCGCGGGGTTAAAATTTCCCCTCAAAATATAGCCTATGACGTTCCCTAAGTCAACTGAGATGGCAAAATACTAGCTGTATTTTCTGTCAAGTTAATTTGTGACTTTATGTGCAAAATAATCATTCTATTTTGTTATAACTAAGAACAGTTAGATACTATGCCCAGGCAACGCCGGACTCTACAGCTAGTGTATATGTATTTTTAATACTGATTCTGGGGCATCATTTCGTAGAATTCACAATTGTGCTGTTTTTCTGTAACTCCAACTAGAATATTTTTAAGAAATTGACAACTTTGTCACAGAGGTGTGTCCGACACACTTTAATTCTGTCAGGATTGTTTGGACAATGTCAGAGAATAACAGGGACCCCACACCTCCCAACTGATAACACCCAGCTGTCAATTTATTCATAAACCTCTTAGGAGGAGATGCACAATTGTAGAGTTCTAAGAAAAATGCAGATTTGGTGTCATGGGAAAAACCCATTCACTAAATAGACACATTATATCAGAAGAGATGACAGTTTTCCTTAATAACACAATGCAACAGTAAAATATAAAGAAAACATGTCTACCATCTAGATCTGATTTCTTTACAATGTCTTTAAGGAACCATCTATTGTATATGAATCACTTCTGAAGGCTTTCATTGTAATAACTTTTCTTTCTCACAACAAATCTCTACTGTTACAACAAAAAAAAGTTTTAATAGAAATCAGTGAAAAGATCTTTTCTACCTAAACAATATTAGAAAACCAGAAAAAGGTAATGAAGATTATGCAGATGCTAGAACTACATGGAATGTAACTGATCAAAGCTCTCAATGCCCCTCTGAGACACAAATAAATTCTACAGACTCATTCACTAATAAGTAATACAAACAAATAAGACAAAATGATAGCGGGTGATATAAATATTGAGCACGTTACCAATTTTCTAAGTACATATACCGTATATACTCGTGTATAAGCCGAGTTTTTCAGCCCAAAATTTGGGCTGAAAAGTCTCCCCGTCGGCTTATACACGGGTCATATACGGCATGGAGTGGTGGGGGCTTTGTCCGGGGCTGTGGAGGCTGCAGGAGGCGGGGGGAGCTGCTGTATGAGCGGCCCCGTCACGTGGGGCCGCTCATTAAATATGCACTGCTTCCCCCTGTCAATCAGTGGCAGGGGGAAGCAGTGCATATAGCCCCCAAATGCTGGCACTCGTCCCCCCCTTGTAAGGGCCCCCCCCCGCTGGTTATATTACCATCCCGGTCTTCTGATCAGCGCCGCTCCTCGGTGCTCCTCGGTGCTCCGTCCATCTGTCCTGCTACATCCGGGATCTTCGGCCGTCGCAGGCATATGACGTCATCGCGCGACAGCCGGGGATCCCAGATGTAGCAGGACGGGAGCAGCGAGGACGGAGCGCCGAGGAGCAGCGCTGATCAGAAGACCGGGATGGTAAGAGAAGCGGGGGGGGCCCTCGCAAGGGGGGGCGAGTGCCAGCATTTGGGGGCTGCTGGGTACCCCCTGGGGGCTGCTGGGGACCCCCTGGGGGCTGCTGGGGACCCCCAGGGGGCTTCTGGGGACCCCAGGGGGCTGCTGGGTACCCCCTGGGAGCTGCTGGGTACCCCCAGGGGGCTGCTATATGTACCCCTGGGGGCCTGCTGTATACCACTGGGGCTGCTGTTTACTACCACTGGGGCTGCTATATACTACCACTGGGCTACTGTATACTACCACTGGGGCTGCTATATACTACCACTGGGGCTGCTGTATACTACCACTGGGGCTGCTATATACTACCACTGGGGCTGCTGTATACTACCACTGGGGCTGCTGTATACTACCACTGGGGCTGCTGTATACTACCACTGGGGCTGCTGTATACTACCACTGGGGCTGCTGTATACTACCACTGGGGCTGCTGTATACTACCACTGGGGCTGCTATATACTACCACTGGGGCTGCTGTATACTACCACTGGGGCTGCTGTATACTACCACTGGGGCTGCTGTATACTACCACTGGGGCTGCTGTATACTACCACTGGGGCTGCTATATACTACCACTGGGGCTGCTATATACTACCATTTGGGCTGCTGTATACTACCACTGGGGCTGCTGTATACTACCACTGGGGCTGCTATATACTACCACTGGGGCTGCTATATACTACCACTGGGGCTGCTGTATACTACCACTGGGGCTGCTATATACTACCACTGGGGCTGCTGTATACTACCACTGGGGCTGCTGTATACTACCACTGGGGCTGCTGTATACTACCACTGGGGCTGCTGTATACTACCACTGGGGCTGCTGTATACTACCACTGGGGCTGCTGTATACTACCACTGGGGCTGCTGTATATTACCACTGGGGCTGCTGTATACTACCATTTGGGCTGCTGTATACTACCACTGGGGCTGCTGTATACTACCACTGGGGCTGCTGTATACTACCACTGGGGCTGCTGTATACTACCACTGGGGCTGCTATATACTACCACTGGGGCTACTGTATACTACCACTGGGGCTGCTATATACTACCACAGGGGCTGCTGTATACTACCACTGGGGCTGCTGTATACTACCACTGGGGCTGCTGTATACTACCTCTGGGGCTGCTGTATACTACCACTGGGGCTGCTGTATACTACCACTAGGGCTGCTGTATACTACCACTGGGGCTGCTATATACTACCACTGGGGCTGCTGTATACTACCACTGGGGCTGCTGTATACTACCACTGGGGCTGCTGTATACTACCACTGGGGCTGCTGTATACTACCACTGGGGAGGCCTGTATACCACTGGGGGGGCCTGTATACCACACTGCTGGGGGATGTATACGTGTGCTGGGGTCCACCCTCGGCTTATACATGAGTCAATAGGTTTTTCCAGATTTTTGGGGCAAAAGTAGGGGGGTCGGCTTATACACGGGTCGGCTTATACACGAGTATATACAGTATTTCTAAAGGTGCTATTGACATGAATGACTTACCAGATATCAGTTACAATCCATCCATTCTATGCATTCAAGGAAATCAAACCATAGATGTCCATAAATTAAAGGGAACCTGTCAGGTACCCCATACCCTACAACCTAGCAGCATTCACAACAGTTTGACTAAATTCCCAGCCCTGTTTAATGCTATTGACTTAACTAATTATTTAAAATACCATTCATAAGATCCAATTTTCCTAATCTAATAACTGCCTTGACTAGTCAATGGGACATTAGTTTCCTCATACTGGTCGACCTTCTTAGGCTGCCTTCACACTTGCAGATGCATCCGCAGCGTTCTGCTTTCAGACCACCATGCGCTCCCATTGCCCGCCAGGAGTGATCTGTGCGCATGCGGAGGCATGCGCACAGATCACACACTCCCGTCCGCACTGGGAACGCAACAGGTCAGACACCGTGCGGACCATTATAAAGGATAGGGCTGCGGTCTGCATGCAGAGGCTTGCAGATGTCCTCCGCAGGACGCTGCGGAGGCATCTGCAAATGTGAACCCAGCCTTACTCATGCTGTTATGTGACTGTGGGTGAGATAACATGATGTTCAAGGACCGGAATCGTTGTCAGCTCCTGGAAATCTTATACATGTACAACAGGCTAATTTCAGCACTATTACTGCGCCTCTGAAGCTGAGTGTTCATGTCCCAGCTTCAGAGAGGGGCAATGTGCATGATTGGAAGAATAGCTTTATATTTCTGATCATGCACAATGCACTTCTCAGAAGCCAGGATGTGTATAATCGACTTCAGAGGCGCAGTGAAGCTGCCTAAATGAGTTGCGCATGTGCGCAAGATTTCCAGGAGCTGACAATGTAACCGGCATGTAGAAATTATGTTATCAATGTTAGGATATCATGTACATCATGTTATTATCACACTTTCTGAAACTGTTCGCTGTAGTGGTCTCTTATTGGAAAATAACAATAATAAAGACAATCAGCTCCCATCGAATATTGAACATCGATCCTAGTTAACTCGGCCTATTTGGCCACGATATTCTTGTATCCTTGGTTAAACCGTGAAATGCAAAAGAACAAAATATAACCATATTAAAAGGGGGAATTAGAAGAGGGATGGGAAGAGGGAGCGGGACTAATGTGCCAAGTATCTCATATTCATAAAATATCATATTGGTGACGTAGCTCAAGTAAATATTGTCATCAGATATGAATGGACTCAATCGACCAAGGAGACCCAGGTATCCAAGTCCTCAGACTCTCTATATAAGAGCCAAGATACCCATCTCTCACGGTGTCTCTCCAGACCCTTGGGATCTCTCGAGGCGTAAGATACCATTTCTTCCATCCTGCACACCTCATTTATTTCTGCCACCAGAGAGGGACGCCTTATGTGTGGATATGTATATTTTCTCCCAGTCTAGGATCGACAGAGGTATCCATACGTCATTACATACCGACAAAAATATAGGTCCTAAGAGGTCTGCGTATTTTTTATAGAAACCCGCGGTGTATCCATCAGGTCCCGGGCTCTTGCCCACCTTTAAATCTCCGATCCCAGCTTCAACCTCCTCCAGAGTAAAATCAGTTGACAACCTCTCTTTCTCCTCCGCAGGAAGTTTGGGTAAACCCGATTTCTGAATATATGTTAGAAAATCTTCCTCAGTGGCCAAGGGAGCCTCTAAGTTGTACAAGGAGGCATAGAAAGTTCTAAAACAGTTTAGGATATCACTTGTAGTATGCTGCATCGTGCCTCCCGGATCTCGCATACGTGTGATGTACGTTCTAGGGGGGCTGGGGTGTAGGGATCTAGCCAATAATTTACCACTTTTGTTACCCGACAAATAGAATCTAGACTTAGTCCATTCCCTATGTCCCCTGTCTTTCTGGTCAAGGAGTGATAGAAGTTTATGTCTCGTAGTAGACAGCTGTGAGAGAACATGCGGAGTCGGGTCAACCTTGTGTTTCACCTCCAAGTCAGTGATCTGGGCAAGTAGGGCTTCAATGTCATGTGCTCTTTGTTTCTTAAGACGGGAGCCATGTGAAATAAGAACCCCCCTTAGAACACTCTTTAGGGCCTCCCATTTCACTGGACCCGGAGTTGAATCTGTGGAATGATGTGTCACAAAATTCGTAATCGTGGTCTTAATATCTGAGTGGCATGCCTGGTCTGCTAGTAGGTTTTCATTCAGCTTCCATGTATAACCAGTCCCCCTAGATGTTGAAATAGTCAGTTTTAGATACACTGGTGCATGATCCGACCATAATATAGAACCCACGTCCGCTGTCATTCCCTTATCTATTAAAGAATGTGACACGTAGAACCTATCTATCCTACTATATGTCGTGTGGACATGAGAAAAAAATGTGTAGTCTCTGGCGTCAGGGTGGAGTATTCTCCACACGTCTATCAGGTGGGCTCCCTCCCACTGTTTGTTCAGGCGGTGGAGAGATGGCGTCGGCTGTGAGGACTTACCGGTCGACGTGTCTATCACCGGGTCAACAGGATAATTGAAGTCTCCTCCCAAGATGATCAGAACCGAGCCGGCGAATGTCTCTAGATGTCTCTTTAGACGTGAAGCAAATCTTAGCTGTTTCCTGTTGGGAAAGTAAACGTTAGCAATAACGAATATGTGAGAGAAAATATTCACCTTTAGGAACACAAAACGACCTCCCGGGTCAACTTCCTGTGCTAGAATCTGAGGAGTGCAGGATCGATGAAACGCCACCGAGACCCCCCTTGCCTTGGAATCCGTGAATGTACTATGAAACCATAGGGGATAATCCCTGGTCTCGCATCTAGGGATCTTGTCCGAGCGGAAATGGGTCTCTTGTAACAATAAGATGTGTATTCTCGCCTTATGGAACGAGTAACATATCTGTCTCCTTCTTTCTGGTTTATTAAGACCATTTGCGTTCAGCGAGCAACAGTTGAGCTTAGCCATATTTGACATAATGACAAATATCTATTTGGATACTCGGCCTGGGGATAGGGACAGGTTTGGACAGTTGGGGTGGGGTATTGGAAGGGAAGGAAACAATAAGAAGACAACATAAGTAAATATACATAATATTAACTAAAAAGGGGCACCAATTGGTGCGTTTTTGTGTGCAGCTATGAATGGCAGCCGCCATCCAGCACGTGGGGTACGGACTCCTGCCTAGGCACCCGTTCCTCCGTGACGCCACTTCAGTTCACATTTCTGACCATCGTCCAGCACATCCATATAGAGGTCCGGTTACTCTAGAGTAATCACGGTGCATTCGGTAGTCTATAATAACTTGAAAACATTCTCAGCCCAACCCCACCTCCCCCCGAAGGTAACCCGGACCCCCCCATCTGCACCAAATAAAACAAGAACTGCAATAAACAATAGGTAAATGAGGGTGAGCGAGCCATAATGAGAAATGGGGGAATCTAAAGAGAGGTTAGAAGAGTACTAGAGATTTGGGAAGAGTCACAAACAAGGGGAGATAGGAAACGACAACAAAGGTCAGGAGGCAAGCACTCCAGGACAGGCAAAGCGTATAGGATAGAATAGGAGATTGGCGGTTCTAGAAGAACCAAAGAGTAGGTTCAGGTAGGAGTGTGAATTTAAGTAGAGCAACTATGGGGAAACGAGAAAGGCAACAGGGCCCAGAGGGGGCGAAAAGAGACACAGGCAGGGGCCAAAGAGATACAAGACAATATATGTAAGGCTTAGTATAGAAGAATCTCCAAGATGGTCCAGAGGAGAAGCACAATAATAATGAACAGTAAAGGGCAGAGATCAGGCCAACCCCAGAGCAGGAGTCAGACTGTCATCACCCAATAGGGAGTCGAACAGGGCCCCCACATGTTCATTGGGGATGACCCATTAAGGAAGCATGGTGCCAAAGAAAGTTAGTCAGGACCAGTCCGTCATCTCAAGCCGGTGGGCTCCTGGGCGAACGCTGTCGTCGTGCTCTTTGCCATCTCGGAGGGGCAGGTGGTAAGCATGGTGGCGCAGGCCAGTCCGGCAGGTCCATTACGGGAACATCCAGGGTCTTGCAAAACGTGTGCAGATCTGATAATCTCTTAAAGGTTGCTGAACGACCTTCATGCGAGGCAAAGAGTTGAAATGGGAATCCCCAACGATATTTAATCTCCCTTTCCCTCAACACCTCCAGGAGTGGACGTAGTCCTCGGCGCTGTTGGAGCGTGCGGCGGGATAAATCCTGTAGGAATAGTATGGGGGTGTTCTGATATAACACTTGATCCTGCTGTCTCGCTGCAGATAGTATTGTCTCTTTTATTGCATAAAAGTGTACCCTGCAGATCACGTCACGTGGCCTGGCTTCTTGTTGGGATCTGGGGCCCAATGCTCGGTGTACTCGGTCCAGTTTAATATGTGGACCTTGTGCATCTCCCAATACTTGTTTGAATAACTCCTGGACTGTTTTAGCCAGCTCCAGGGCAGGGATGGACTCTGGCAATCCTCTTATCCTTACATTATTGCGGCGATTACGGTTTTCTAAATCCTCCTGTGAATATGCCATGTCCTCCAAGAGACCTGAATGGGCAGTCAGCATCTCCCTGTGTGCCTGCAGTTCGTCCAGGACTACCTCCTGCGTCCTCTCCACCTCCTCCACTCTGGAGGTGACCTCCTGTCTCAGCGCCGCCATCTCTTCCCTATATGTATTCTCAATACGGCGTACGAAACGCTCTAGGTCACCTTTAGTTGGGAGATTCTTTAGGTAATCTCCTAGTTCGCCTCCCTGGAGAGCCTCAGGTGGATCCTGTGAGTCTGAATCCTCCTCCTGTGTGCCGCCAAGAGCCACATAGCGATTCCCGCTTCTCCTCTCCCGCTCCTCCCATCCCCCAGTGGCTGGCTGGGAGCGGGCCGGCGCCATCTTGGGAGTCGAGCGGTCTGGGGCTGGGGTCGTTCCGGACCTCAAAAACCGGTCCATTCTGCCCTGGGACCCCCCATCATCAGCCCCCAGACCTCCTGAAGGCTTCCTCATCTTTCCCATGTTATCCGGACTGTGATGTCGGCTGGTAATGGCTGGTATTTGCGGCGGCGTCACGGAGCTCCGGCTCTGTGCGACTTACTCCTCCATGCGCTAGGCTCCGCCCCCCATGAATACTTTTTTTAAACATTGAGTTTAAATACTGCACTGCACTGCACTGGTAAAGAAGGGAATTTAGTCATACAGATGTGAGTGCTGCTGAGTTGGAGGGCATAAGGGACCTGACAAGTGACAAGTTATCTTTAAAGTGAACCTGTCCCCAGGTTTTGTCACATAAGCTGCGGCCACCAACAGTAAGCCCTTATGTACAGCAATGCTGTAGATAAGTCCCTAGGTCGATCTGTAAAATATAAAAAATTTCGTTTTTTACATTCCTCTGTGGGGCGGTCCAGTCCGATGGGCGCCACCGGTCTTGATCCGACACCTCCTCTTTTCTTGCAATCGTCGCCATTCTGGGCTTCTTGTGGATGAAGCATCCTATGTCATCCACTCACTGGCCGTCATTGCGCTCCTGCACACATCCTCCCATCTCTGCCCTCCTGAGGGCAAAGCAAATTACTGTAATGCCCAGGATAAGGGTAAGGCAAAAACAAAAATGCCACCGCACTACAGTATGAATGGACAATTGTACAAAGACATTTTTGAAAAAAGAATCTCCTGCCATCTACAAGGATGGTGATGAGGAATGAAGGTGGACATTTCAGCAAGACAATGATCCCTAACACACAGCGAAGGAAACTCTCAATTGGTTTGAAAAAAAGAAAATTAAGTTTTTAGAATGGCCGAACTGATCACCTGACCTGAATCCAATAGAAAATTTATGGAAGGAACTAAAGCTCAAAGGTTATAGAAGAAGACCTGAAAACTTGGAAACCTGGAAACTTCAGGATTTGAAGAGTGATTTTGTAGACAAATGGTCCAAAATCACACCTGATTAATGTATGCGAATACTTTCTAAATAAAGGAGGCGTCTTGAAGCTGTCATCACAAACAAGACTTTGCACAAAGTATTAAAAACATTTCAGTAAGTATGTTCAATACTTTTTCCCAGTGTCATTTCTTATTATTACACGTCACTAAATTTATGATCATCTGTGGTTTGATTTCTTGGCCTGTGTGGATTGGATGGGTTATTACTGACCTATGGTAAGAAATTCATGTCAATAGCACCTTTAGAAAAACATTTGCTTAGACATGGTGACATGTTCAACTGTTTTCACCTGCTGTAAGTCACAAAGATCCAGTGACTGGTACTGGCATTGGTGAAGTCATGATGTTCCATTTACTTCCAAACTACTATACTACCAAATAATATTTTAATAAATGGTAACTGTGATGTCGCCTTATCATATAATATACTGATCTTAGACAGGGAAATTTAGAAATTTAGATTTTGAGTTCCACTTAACACAGAATGCAAAAACAAACCAAAAGTAGATTGATTGGCCATGCAATCTATAAATATAAGAATAATTTAAAGGGATGCCCTATAAACAACATTATACACCTATTCTGTTTGATTTTTTGGGATCGGGCTACTCAGACCCCACCAACCATGAGAACTGGAACTTAAAGTCCCATATGTGAAAGGAGAGGTAGTAAGCGTATTCAATCAGCACTCCCTCTTCTTTTGCTCCCGCCCTCCACTAACCTCCCTAAATATGACATCTCTCTCTCAGTGTGTGACACCACAATAACGCCTAGTCAGCAGGCTCGCTGTCTGGGTGTTATGTTTGACTCTGAACTTTCCTTCACCCCATATATACACTCTCTTGCCCGCTCTTGCTGCTTTCACCTGAAGAAGATCTCTAGAATTCGCCCCTTTCTCACCTTGGAATCCACAAAAACCCTCACTGTGGCCCTGATTCACTCCCACCTTGACTATTGTAATTCTCTTTTAATTGGCCTTCCCTGCTCTACACTCTCCCCTCTCCAGTCCATTTTTAATGCAGCAGCCAGGATCACCTATCTAGCTAACCGTTACTCGGATGCTTCTGCTTTGTGCCAGTCCTTACACTGGCTGCCTATACACTATAGGATCCAATTCTAACTGCTTGTTCTCACCCACAAAGCTCTTCACAGTGCACCACTGTCCTAAATCCCCTCCCTCATCTCTGTCTATCACCCTACCTGTTCTCTTCGCTCTGGAAGTGACTTTAGACTCACTTCTGCACTAATCCAAACCTCCCACTCCCGGCTCCAAGACTTCTCCCTAGCTGCACCAATTCTATGGAATGCTCTACCACAAGAAATTAGGTGTATCCACAACTTACATAGTTTCAGGCGATCCTTAAAAACACATCTTTTTAGGGCGGCCTATCATGATCCCTAGTCAGAGTCATCTAGACATAGCCTATCCGCTCCACCAGTCTCAAGTGGATCACAAATAATGTTTAGTGGCCACTTATGTTACTCCTTTCTGATCCCCATCTCCTTAAGTTGACTATACCATCATTGTAAATAAGCACCTGTACTTTGTCACCCCCACCTCATTGTTAGATTGTAAGCTCTTATGAGCAGGGCTGTCATTGTTTTGCTCTAATTATTGTATTATGCTTTGTATTGTATTTTTTTTTTGTATTGTATTGTATCGTATTTTCTGATAACTGTTTCTTATGATAGTTAAATATGATCCTCTGTATTGTAAAGCGCTGCGGTTATATGTTGGCGCTATATAAATAAAGATTATTATTATTATTCCCATAGACAGTGAATGAAACAGTGTATGTTCACTACTGATCCATTCATAAAGGGGCTTTGAAATTCTTGTTTTCGTGAACAGTGGTGGTTCCATTGATTAAACCCCTGGTGATTAAAAATGTATCACCTATCTTGTAAATTTCCTATGTGTTATTTATTGGACAAGCCTTTTTAACATGTGGAAGAACGCAGAAGGATACCAAAGGCTCTTGGCTCCAGAGCAAAAAGTCAGATTGGTCTCATCCCCCTAAGTTTGTCCCTACATCTATGACGAACCAATAACTCCCACTGTACACATCTATGTTCTAGCACCAGCCGTTTCGCCCAGTAGAGCGCTTCTTCCGGTCTTATGAAGACTAGAGGAAGCTCACTTTTTCATGAAACAACTGTTGTCTCACGAAAGCCTGTTACACACCTGTTGATTTATATCTTGGCAGTAGTGAAGTGTTTTAGGATTAGATGAGTGCCACTCCAGAAGTTTCTTTGTGAATATTTCAATGTGCGTGTGAAAATTTAACCCTTTCATTACTAAGCAGTGCTCCCGTATATTATGTGAAAAAGGGATCATTCACAATCATTTAGTTCTGTACAACTTTGAGATATATAAAACTAATGTAGTTTGTTTAGCAATTATTATGACTCTAAGGATAATATTTTGATGGATCATGTTAGAATTATGACAGCTGAAATAAATTATATTTGGGAAATATTTTAAGAGAAATACCTGTTTGCCTTTCTGGCAAACACCAAAAATTGGATGACCTGTGGCAGTAGTGCAATTCTAATGTGCCCTTTATTTGCTTTTTATTTTTGCAAATAAAATACCAATAATCTGTACCATTGTCAGTGCGTGGGTATGCTTATCACTTTTATTATGGATAGTTTACTCTTAATGGGAATTGTTAGCAGGCTTTTACTATCTCATCTGAGAGCACCATGATTAGGCAAGAATACCCTGAATCCTACAATGTATCACTTAGTTCACTGGGTACAGCAGCTGTGATACAATCAGGGTTTTTACATTTATCAATGCAGAAAAACTCAAATAGCTGTCTCTGCCCAAGCCAGGCTCTGTTTACAAAATTTATAGATCGTAAACTGCTAATCACAAAAAAGGGGCAGAGCTGGACAAATCGACAGTTAGCCAAAGCAATAACAAGCTACTGGTGCTAAAACAAACATTGTAGGTAAACAGAAGCACACAGTTTGATAACAAATGCATCACTGAAATCTCTGTGTTAACCCCCACAGCATGCAATCTTAAAATTACATAGCATCAACCTACTGACAGTATTTTCTGTATTTCTGTAATATAGCCATTAAAGCCAGTAAACAGCAGCAGACTGTGAGCCAGTGCATGTGCCCACCAGAGATCATGATGGCTCAATGCTTCTGCTGTTACAGGGAGATGTCAGCTATGTAAAACAGCCAGCATCTCCCTGGTATGGCGCAGGTTCAGTTCCTGAGTCTTCATACATGGGGACGTGTCTTATGGTGCTATATAACATGTCAGCAGGGGTTCATAAGTTTTATAGGGTAGCTTCCTGCACACTATGGAGACAGCTTTGTTTTTACTGGAGGAGAGCAAATTTGCATAGCCTTTTCCTTCAGACCTATGAAGCGCTCTGCACTGTGTGCAGAATTATTAGGCAAGTTGTATTGTAGAGGATTATTTTTATTATTGATCAACAACTATGTTCTCAATCAACCCACAAGACTCATAAATATCAAAGCTTAATATTTTTGGAAGTTGGAATGTTTTATTTTTAGATTTGGCTATCCTAGGGGATATCTGTTTGTGCAGGTAACTATTACAGTGCAGAATTATTAGGCAACTTAATAAGAAACAAATATATTCCCATCTCACTTGTTATTTTCACCAGGTAAACCAATATAACGCACAAAATTTAGAAATCAAATTTCTGACATGCAAAAACAAAATCCCAAAAAATTAGTGACCAATATAGCCACCTTTCTTTATGATGACACTCAACAGCCTTCCATCCATAGATTCTGTCAGTTGCTTGATCTGTTTACGATCAACATTGCGTGCAGCAGCCACCACAGCCTTCCCAGACACTGTTCCGAGAGGTGTACTGTTTTCCCTCCCTGTAAATCTCACATTTTATGAGGAATCACAGGTTCCCTATGGGGTTCAAATCACTGAACAAGGGGGCCTTGTCATTATTTTTTCTTCTTTTAGCCCTTTACTGGCCAGCCACACTGTGGAGTAGTTGAATGCATGTGATGGAGCATTGTCCTGCATGAAAATCATGTTTTTCTTGAACGATACCGACTTCTTCCTGTACCACTGCTTGAAGAAGTTATCTTCCAGAAACTAGGCAGTAGGTCTGGGAGTTGAGATTCACTCCATCCGTAACCCGAAAAGGTCCCAAAAGTTCATCTTTGATGATACCAGCCCATACCAGTACCCCACCTCCACCTTGCTGGCATCTGAGTCGGAGTGGAGCTCTCTGCCCTTTACTGATCCAGCCTCTGGCCCATCCATCTGGCCCATCAAGAGTCACTCTCATTTCATCAGTCCATAAAACCTTTGAATACATCAGTCTTAAGATATTTATTGGTCCAGTCTTGATGTTTTATCTTATGTTTCTTGTTCAAAGGTGGTCGTTTTTCAGCCTTTCTTACCTTGGCCATGTCCCTGAGTATAGCACACCTTGTGCTTTTTGATACTCCAGTAACGTTGCAGCTCTGAAATATTGCAAAACTGGTGGCAAATGGCATCTTGGCAGCTTCACGCTTGATTTTCCTCAATTCATGGGCAGTTATTTTGCACAATGTTTCCCCAACACGCCTCTTGCGACCCTGTTGGCTATTTGCCATGAAACACTTGATTGTTCGGTGATCACGCTTCAAAAGTTGGCAATTTCAAGACTGCTGCATCCCTCTGCAAGACATCTCACAATGTTGGCTTTTCAGAGCCCGTCAAATCTCTCTTTTGACCCATTTTTCCAAAGGAAAGGAAGTTACCTAATAATTAAGCACACCTTATATAGGGTGTTAATGTCATTAGACCACACCCCTCCTCATTACACAGATGCACATCACCTCATTTACTTAATAGGTAGTTGGCTCTCAAGCCTATACAGTTTGGAGTATGACAACATGTATAAAAAGTATCATGTGATCAAAATATTCATTTGCCTAATAATCCTGCACACAGTGTAGATTGGGTTTTCCACAAAAACAAAAAATAAAAGCAGCACTTCCAGAGATCCGGCATGGATACAACTTATCAAGCAGCAAAACATGCAACAATTTTATTACGAGGTACTTTGTCAAAGCTGGGAAACACTCATTTTGAGTTATTATTGTATAATTTGATTTCAGAGTTTTAAAATGGAATATTTTATCTTAAAATATTAAAACAATGAAATTGACAGTTGCTTTTAATTATCATTATGCAGCTCCCAAAAGACAAGCTCCATACAAAGCAATATTTGTAGTAAAGCACTATGCTAGCAAGTATTTCCATGTTTATTTGAGTTATTCATTATTTATGTGGGTAACGCTGGTTTAAGTAATTTGACTCGTGAACACCTAGACACTAATTCATTTTCTCTTATGCAGCAGCCATTTTAATGGCAATTTAGTATTTTTTACGTGAAGGTGATTCATTAAGTTCTATTTTTGGTACCTTAATAGCTACCATGAACATATAACTATGAGTCTACAATTTAAACAGGGTGCATTATTAGCAAATAAAAATGCCACTTATATAAAATAAAGCCTTCATTAGTCTAAAGCTGATGTGTATACCAACATGTGTACAGTTATTGTACCATTCACGCTCAGAAAACATTTCATGTCTATACTGTATACTGTATAAGGAGTTATTCAACTAAAATGTCTGTGTAATTTAAAGAGCATTTTCCCTAAATTAAAAAATTACCCATAACAAATTTTCCATAATTTATCCATAAAGTGCATCCATCATTTTAATTTTATCTCATTAATTAATAGTACACAGGAATATAAGCAACTTTGTAATACATCTTATCAGAGAAATGTGCTTCTTTCTCTGCCAGAATTAATCAGTCATTATCAAAAGTCTCAACTCTGAGGTAAAATCTGTATTCAGTGAAGACTTTCTCATTACTAAGATAGGAGATGGCAGCTGTTACTGATGAGATTTGGGAGGAGAAAGAAGCTAGAAGCACATCCCTCTGCCTCTAGCTCCTCCTTCTTTCTCTAGCTCCTCCCTATGCCTCTAGATACTCCCTCTGCCTCAAGAACCTTCCTCTGCCACTAGCATCATCCTCTGCCACTAGCACCTCCCTCTGCCTCTAGCTCCTCCCTCTGCCTCTAGCTCCACCCTCTGCCTCTACATCCTAGGTTGCAGTGAGCATTAAGAAATGTTACCAATCACTGCAGCTTCAGTTATACACTGAAGAGCCGCAGCTGTGAGAGTAATGACATCAGTGAGTTCAACTGAGGTCATAGCTGTGGGCTATCCATGCTACCCAAGCTGTGACTTCAAGTGAACTGTCCTGAGGTGAGCTCATTGGGTTCCCCTAAGGTAAGTTCACTATGTTCAATGAGATCACCTCAGCTCAGTTCACCTAAGGTCACAGCTGGGCTACCATGAGAATTGCACAGCTTGGGACCTCAGGCGAACATAGTCATCAAGATGTCTTCGATGTTCCTCCATTAGTGTGTTCCTGAGACCTCAGCGAACAGCCATTTTTTCTATTATGATTACACAGTGCGATCTCAGGATGTAGCATGACTGCGATTTTCATGAGACATCATGTGTGTGGATTACTTCTGACCTACAGGTCATGATAACACAAGCCAGGTGCTGTACAATGAGATTCATCCATCATAAGAATACTGCACCAGTGACCTTTTGAAAAAGACTCCTTTGAGTTGAAACATTACTTTGTCACATTTTAGGAGCACCCTTGTATATTTAGCCATATATCTATAGCACTTCATTACTAATCCAGGGCTGTGTTGCAGCTGTGATTTTTTGACAAATCACAGCTTTCGTCAACCCCTTATATTACCGCAATTGCCAGAGCACCAGGGCAATCAGAATGAGCCAGGTAACTGCCAGGATATAGAGTTTCAAATGGATGCACCAATTCTGTGGTGAATGTGGGCTGCTATCTTTAGCATTGGGAGGGCTCAATAACCAAGGGTGTCAACAACCTAAGAATACCAAACCTCAACTATCTGCTTTATCTGCCCTGTGTAGAAAATTGGGGGGACCGCCCCACGCCATTTTTTTTATTATTTATTTAAATAATTAAACAAAATCCTGCTTGGGGTCCACTGTATTTGACATACAGTGAAGATAAAGCACACAACTGGAGGCTGCAGTTTGCCGCTGTCTGCTTTATCTGCACTGGGTAAAAAATACAGGGGACCCCACACAATTTTTTCTAATTATTTATTTATTTTTACACTAGTGTTTAGAGAAACCAATCACAGACGCCAACTCAGAAGGTGGGGTGCAATCACTCACAGACGCCCTCACAGAGGGTGGGCGGGGGAACAAATGAATATTAGTGATGAGCAAGTATACTCATTACTATTTGTTATTCGCACGGATAGCACGGTATTCAGGGTACTTATTACCTGGCAAGATTTTATGATGTTACTCATAATATTCGAGTGAGCTGAAAAGCATGTTTCCTGACTGATTTTCTGCCAATAAACATGATGGGATTGCTTGCCAGTCATAGTAATGCCATATCTATCTTTGATAATGGCATTACTATGATTACCAGGTGCAGTATAAACAAGAAAAAAAGACACTCAAACCGAATAGTGATGATGTCCGGGGGGCTGTAAAAAGGCAGAGATGGCTGAGAACATGCTCAAACTGCATAGTAACAGTATACAGACATAATGTACACTGTCTGTATACTGTTCTGCCATACAGCTGTGACAGAGCCTAGTGAAGAGAGATAGAACAGGTAGATTGGGCTTACCAGACTCCTGCTGCTGCTCCCAAGGTCACTCAGTCTCCTGCTGAATCATTTCTGAGTCGCCTATTAAGCTACTTGTATATTCACTGCACAGTCAGACAAACAGCCAATCACAGACACTCAAACTCTATGAGAGCCTCTGTGATTGGCTGTTGCAGACAGAGTGGAATTCCACAATCTGGACAGTGATTGTGCTTGGTTGCCATACACATTAGTATATGGCAACCAACCTGCCCTCATAGGGTGTTAAATAAATAAATAAATAATTTTAAAAATGCATGGGGCTTCACTAAATTTATATGTGTAGCTCAGTGAAAGCTGACAGCTGCGAGCCGCCACCCTCAGCTGCATAATTTTACCTTGGCAGCAAAATAAAATGCGTAGGCTTTGTCCTAATTTTTATTGCCAGGAAAGGTAAAACTAGGCAGCTAAGGCAGGTATTCTAAGCGATGTGAGAGCCCATTGTTTAAGGGTCCCCTCACGCTAAAGAATAGCAGCCTGCAGCCGCCCCTGGAAATGGCGCATTCACCATAGTGCCATTTCCATGTGCTTTAGCAGGCTCTTCCAGCAGCCCTGGTGGCGGAGGCAAGTTGAGTAAAAAGTGGTTAACACCAGCTTTGTATTGCCAGCTGGTATTAAACCCTGAGATTCTTAATGTTAGGCCAAGTTAAATCCGACCATTAATAATCTCAGATAACACAGAGAAAAATTATTTTATTAAAAAAAAAATACAGTGACTTCATCTTTATTACCCCTCCCTACAATCTTACCCGACCACAATCCTCTTCTTCTCTCTTCCTGGATATACTCAGCTCTGCTACATCATCTGTTGCCATAGTAACCACTGTTGTTATGGAGAGCACTGAGACCTGTGCTTTACTATAGCATAGCAACAGTTAGTATGGCAACGGTGACCATAGCACAGTGCTGAGACCTGCGCTATAGTAAAGTGCAGGTCTCAGCACTGTAATATGGTCACTGTTCACATAATAACCGCTATTGTTATGGACAGCGATGAGACCTGCGCTATAGTAATACGGTAAAGCACAGGTCTCAGCATTGTCATGGTAAGGGGTGAGGTTACTATGGCAACGGTGACCTTACGCTTAGTGTATGACAGCACTGAGGCCACCACTTTACTATAGCCATGTCCCAGCTCTTTCATATAGAAAGCAGTGAGGACAATGTTGCCATAGCCACAGTGGTTACTATGACAATGGTGACCTCATTGCTTACTATATGGCGACATTCACACACAGTGTTTTGGCTGTGTTTTGTGAGGATCCCTTTTTGGTGCAGAGACTGCACCAATAACAGATTCTCACAAAACACAGCCAAAACACTGTGTGTGAATGCTGCTGCGCTATTTATTCACCTTCCTGCTCTCCCCTGGGAGAAGATTGCTAGAGATCACAATAACAGTGCTGTCATGCTCTCCCACTGTGATCTCCAGCGATCTTCTCTTATCCTTAAAACTGCAGAAGTCACAGAAAGCTCTCTGTATAGTGCTCGAGGACCTGGCTCTGCACCACGTGACTGAGTGACGTCATTCTGTCACATGATCAGGGTCGTTGAGGCACCAATCTCAGAAGCTTTGGGGATGACAGCACAATGCTGGACATCACCGATGGAGTGCAGGAAGGTGAGTAAATAGCGCAGCAGCATTCACACACAGTTTTTTGGCTGTGTTTTGTGAAAATCCGTTCTTGGTGCAGTTTCTGCACCAAAATTGGATCCTCACAAAACGCAGCCAAAACGCTGTGTGTGAATGTAGCCATATATTAATCAGTGAGGTCACCGTCACCATAGTAACAGCAGTTACTCACCGCTTACTGTATGGCTACATTCACACACAGTGTTTTGGCTGCGTTTTGTGAGAATCCATTCTTGATGCAGTTTCTGAACCAAAAATGGATCCTCACAAAACACAGCCAAAACTGTACTAACATGTATGGCAACCAAGCAAAATTACTGTCCAGATTGTGGAAATACACTCTGACTGCAACAGCCAATCACAGAGGTGCTCACAGAGTGTGAGTGTCTGTGATTGGCTGTTTGTCTGACTGTGCAGTGAATATACAAGTAGCTTAATAGACATCCCCGGAAGTGATTGAGCGGGAGACTGAGCTGAGCTGGAAGTGATTCTGCAGAAGACCAGGAGACTGAGCAGCCCCGCGAGCAGCAGCAGGAGTCTGGTAAGCCCAATGTGCCTGTAATAATAATAATAATTATTAATAATAATAATATTTATTCATTTATATAATTTATATAATTCAATAGCGCTTTACATATATTAGCAACACTGTCCCCATTGGGGCTCACAAAGCAAACATCCTATCAGTCTTCTCTCTATCTATGTTCACTAGGTTCTGTCCCAGATGTATGGCAGAATAGTAGACAGTGTATTACACATCATGTGTGCCTACTGTTCCCATGCAGTTTGAGCACTGTTTCAGCCATCTCTGCCTTTTTACAGCCCTCCCAGATCGCTTTATAGGGTGCAGCAGAAAATTACTCACGTTTCCCATTGACTTATATTGTATTCACTATTTGGAATGAATACACGAGTATTGCAAAGAACTCCTTATAAGTATAGCGATTATGAATATTAAGGTATTTGCTCATCACTAGTGAATATGCATAAGTTTTAATGAGTCGACCTGGTAGCAGTCTGACAGTAGTGCCGAATCCCGGTAAGTATAATTAAACTACTTAATCCCCATGTTGCTTATTTAGCCCTTAGCCCTTACTACCACCATTTTATAGCACTTACATTCATGTCCTTATTGACTTGTAAAGGGTTCGAGGTTTGGGCTAAAGTTTGGATCAAGTCCAATCCCAAACCGGACCTTTTTTTAGGTGTCTCTGTATTCGGCGAATCTGAACATCTGTGGGTTCGCTCATCTCTACTGACTTGTTTTCTGCAACCATTGGCTTGCTTCTACCCTCACTACTCCAGTTGACTCACCATTTCTCCATTTGTACACACATGGTAGAGAACTGTCAATTAACTGGAGCAAGGGCTGAGAGAAATCAGTCAGCAGCCATAAGGGGTTAGTCAGATCTCTTCCTATAGCCACTAGCCATTTTTTCAAATTGTGTTTTCTCCGAAATATGGCACTTCTCTGTCTGCTTCCCTTAATACCATGTTGTCTAGAACCCCATCGATCCATCTGGTAGCCAGCAAGACCTGCTCCACTGCTGTATCTCCTCCGGGCAATGCTGCTCACTCAGACCTACAGTTTTGAGAATCTACCTTATCAGGAGAACCCTAGACAATTTTCAGGATGAATGGGCAAAAATGTCTTCAGAAACACTCCATAATGGTACTTAAAAAACCCTCCAAAAAACGTCAAAGCTGTTTTAACTTCAAAGGGGTGATCAACTTGGTATCAATGCCTGTGGATTTAAAATTGGATGAGATAAAATCTCTGTGAGTTGTAATATGCAAGTGTTTTAATATAAGACTGATCATGTAGAACTCTATAATTGCTCATACTGTGATATTGTTTATATTAATGTTTAGAAGAAAAATCAGTTTTGAAAGCTTAACATTAAAGGGTTTCTTAAGAACTATTTACTGCTTTTAAGAAGGATCTTTGTGTAACTATAAATATGTTATGAATACATAGAGATTTTTATTTTGTCTGGCTCAGTTCTGACTTTGTTAAAGTCCTATGTATTGTCTAGTGGCTGAATAGACTTAACACAGTCATCGTCAGACATTCCCACTCTAACCCTTTGTAAAAACAATCCTCTGGTTGAGTCACACTCATTTTAATAAGTGTGCTTATTAACTATTTCTATGCTCTAAATTGCTGGATTATCTCAGTCAAAGGCATAAGATAACACTCACAGTATTGTATTGCTCCTAGGGATGACAAGCGGTAATTTAGTGCACTACATTATATATCTGCATTCTGTCACCATAAAGCATTTACTTCACACTTGTATCTCCTCTGTCAATCTCACTCTAAATAAACAGTCAGGGCTGTGTGCACAGAAGAGCCATACTAATGGATTATGATTGAGTTCAGTTATCTCCCCCTGCCAGAAAGATACAAACATGCAAAGCCACCCACAAAGTAAAGTCTCCAGTTGCAAAAATCTGCTCAATGGACTCCTGATAAAGTCTAATGTTAAACATAACCTTGCTGGGTACCAGTCAGTTTGGTCTATTCTGTTTGAAATGGGAGACATTTCATGAAAAGCCATATTGATCCATTTGCTTATCACCTTAGTCACCAGACAGGGTAGGCTACCAGCAATAGAAGCTTTTCTATTTGGCCATCCTTTTCATAAGAGTTCTATTTATTACATACTATGCACTTTTTAGATCAAATTGCCCTGAGTTGTCCCTTTTTGAAGAATTCTTTTAAAAGGATATCATCAAGGTACAGAAGAAATTAGATGAAAACTAACTGTGATCACAATAGTGAGGATCATCTCTCTCGGTCTCCTATCCCTAATCTTACCACGGTCGGTGAGGAGAGATTGGAGACATACACAGACTGGGATGAATGGTGCCTTCCCCTGTGACCCAGGCAGGAGAAGCAGTGACAATCAGTAAAACCCAGGGATGAAAGCAGGAGGGAGAGAGTGATGAGCTCAGTCTCATAGGAGCCTTACATTGTGCTATCCCCATGCATGCTGTCAGACATAATGTGCCAGGTATATAGTGACAGAGTGGGGAGTGGAGGGAGGAAGGAGGGTTTGGCTTAGAGCCCACAGAGGTGTAATAAAAAGAAACCCAACGGCACATAGTGACGCGGTGCTGCACATATGCTAATTTGATGTACTGTTTTCCCAGTGTTTGAAAACACTTTTCTCTGCAATCATACATGTAATCCTTGAAATAAAGGTTTAATTGTACTCAGCATCCCAGTGCCTGTAAAGCACTGGCTTCACTTTATAGCCCTAAATCTTGCTGTTTTCCCGTTAATGACCAAGGTATACAATGGACCTAAATATTTTTATGGTGCCATAATAATAAACTTATATGGATCAGTAATACAGCTGTCAAAACATAAGCATCAGTTGCTCATTATGTGGGCTTTGTTAGACAAGAAAATCTGTTGAGTCTCACTTAGCTGGAGTAAATGTTGGTGGCTCTAGGTCTATAGTACAGTTAGGGCCAGAAATATTTGGACAGTGACACAATTTTCGCGAGTTGGGCTCTGCATGCCACCACATTGGATTTGAAATGAAACCTCTACAACAGAATTCAAGTGCAGATTGTAACGTTTAATTTGAAGGGTTGAACAAAAATATCTGATAGAAAATATAGGAATTGTACACATTTCTTTACAAACACTCCACATTTTTAGGAGGTCAAAAGTAATTGGACAAATAAACATAACCCAAACAAAATATTTTTAATTTCAATATTTTGTTGCGAATCCTTTGGAGGCAATCTCTGCCTTAAGTCTGGAACCCATGGACATCACCAAACGCTGGGTTTCCTCCTTCTTAATGCTTTGCCAGGCCTTTACAGCCGCAGCCTTCAGGTCTTGCTTGTTTGTGGGTCTTTCCGTCTTAAGTCTGGATTTCAGCAAGTGAAATGCATGCTCAATTGGGTTAAGATCTGGTGATTGACTTGGCCATTGCAGAATGTTCCACTTTTTTGCACTCATGAACTCCTGGGTAGCTTTGGCTGTATGCTTGGGGTCATTGTCCATCTGTACTATGAAGCGCCGTCCAATCAACTTTGCAGCATTTGGCTGAATCTGGGCTGAAAGTATTTCCCGGTACACTTCAGAATTCATCCGGCTACTCTTGTCTGCTGTTATGTCATCAATAAACACAAGTGACCCAGTGCCATTGAAAGCCATGCATGCCCATGCCATCACGTTGCCTCCATCATGTTTTACAGAGGATGTGGTGTGCCTTGGATCATGTGCCGTTCCCTTTCTTCTCCAAACTTTTTTCTTCCCATCATTCTGGTACAGGTTGATCTTTGTCTCATCTGTCCTTAGAATACTTTTCCAGAACTGAGCTGGCTTCTTGAGGTGTTTTTCAGCAAATTTAACTCTGGCCTGTCTAATTTTGGAATTGATGAATGGTTTGCATCTAGATGTGAACCCTTTGTATTTACTGTCATGGAGTCTTCTCTTTACTGTTGACTTAGAGACAGATACACCTACTTCACTGAGAGTGTTCTGGACTTCAGTTGATGTTGTGAACGGGTTCTTCTTCACCAAATAAAGTATGCGGCGATCATCCACCACTGTTGTCATCCATGGACGCCCAGGCCTTTTAGAGTTCCCAAGCTCACCAATCAATTTCTTTTTTCTCAGAATGTACCCAACTGTTGATTTTGCTACTCCAAGCATGTCTGCTATCTCTCTGATGGATTTTTTTCTTTTTTTTCAGCCTCAGGATGTTCTGCTTCACCTCAATTGAGAGTTCCTTTGACTGCATGTTGTCTGGTCACAGCAACAGCTTCCAAATGCAAAACCACACACCTGGAATCCATCCCTGACCTTTTAACTACTTCATTGATTACAGGTTAACGAGGGAGACGCCTTCAGAGTTAATTGAAGCCCTTAGCGTTCATTGTCCAATTACTTTTGGTCCCTTGAAAAAGAGGAGGCTATGCATTACAGAGCTATGATTCCTAAACCCTTTCTCCGATTTGGATGTGGAAACTCTCATATTGCAGCTGGGAGTGTGCACTGTCAGCCCATATTATATATATAATTGTATTTCTGAACATGTTTTTGTAAACAGCTAAAATAACAAAACTTGTGTCACTGTCCAAATATTTCTGGCCCTAACTGTATGTTTGGTAGCATCCAATCTTCTGTTTCTTGATCCATAATGTTAGTCTTTGCTACAAATACCATTCCGGAAAAGATATACATTGCTGCTGTGAATCAATCTAGAAATGTGGAAGAGAAGAATAAGGGTGGCAGCTGTCTAGCCCAGGTGGAGTGGGTGCATCAGCGCAGGGGTAAGGTTATAGGGGAGCAAAAAGGAGAGTAAGCTAGAAGAGAAGAATAAGGGTTGCAGCTCCTTTTTGCTCAATCTAGAAATGTAATAAGCATCTTGCTGAATAGAGAATATAGATGACCATCAAGCTTTACTATTAATTTGACTCAGTTCCATCAAGATCCATGAAGACTTCTAGACAAACATTTTTTTATTTGTCAAATTTTTTCATTTGGAGGCTTTCATAATTAGAAATCTACATCATCCTAATATGTAAGCTAATTTAAAACCCTCAATGGACTGCCATTTTAATTATTTGCATACTAAGTTGAGAAATAAAAGGGATGCAGAGGTAACAGAGCCATACCTAATTGCTTGATGGTCGCCCAAAGGCCCAACTGTCACATAAGATATCTCCATGTTATTAATGATACCTGGTTGTTGAAGGCCACCGTAACAGATTATATATTAGAGCCCTAGAGGTATGTCTAAGAAACGTTTTGGTCATCTGGCTAGGATTCTTGGAAAAAATTAAAAACGTTGTTATCGGAGATACTACTTTGTTACCGATAATTCGTTAGGCAAAGGGAAGACATAGACAGAAGAGGGACCCTGTGTAAGAACAGTATATAGGTTGTTTGCAGTCCAATAATGTAGCTGTTTTTGAAGTAGAATTGAGCCCCAATATCCCTGAGACCATGTGGGCAGAACAGATTGACCAATGGTAATTCCACCCCTGAGTTAGGCTTCTGTTGTTATACTGTACATAATAGCACTAAATGAAAAGATACTGCTTTTCTACTAAACAGGTAAAATAACTTGAAGATGATGAATGTAGTGAGAAAAAGTACAAGAAACAAAGTGGCGTAAAATGTCCTAAGTGTGTAATATGTGTAATTTAATCTCAGCAATACTAGAGCTGTTGTGTGAAGACCTCAGAAGTTTGTTTGAGAACAAAATTAATCTAACAGCATCATGAAAACCATGGAACACACCAGACAGATCAGGGATAATGTGTAGAAGAGTAAGGCCAGGTTAGGTTATAAAAAATTGCAAGGAGGGAAAAAGCTGCACAGCAATTATTTACTTAATCATAGGGGTGCTACAATGTGCATGTATGAGGCCACTAGAAAACGTGGAAAGAACATACACATAAACTTGTGCACTCTACAATATTTGTATCAAAGTTTATTTAATAATTAACAAAAACTGGTGCAATGAACAACTTGGCACAGTGAGCACGCAGGTGCGATAAGAGTGGGTAATATGCTTTTAACATGAGTTGTTATTAGAGTCTATATTAACACTCCATATCTAGGACTTAATACGTACAAGGTAGGTGTTGTATGTTTACACTCAGATCAACAGGCATTGGAGTCTCCATGGAGACGTTGCCTGACTAAACACAGGAAGTGATTCTTGATTCTTCTTCCTGTTTTGGGCGTTCATTATCAAGGTGGCTCTGGGCACACACCTGTTTTGGTTTCTTTTAATTTTATTCACTATATATAACTGGGAGCAATGAAGATACACTCTAGATTTCCCTGAGGAAGCCAGCTAGTGCAGCGGAACGCGTGGGGCCCCAGACCATCAGGTTGTAGCTGTAAAATTGGGCAACATGTGTGAATGTAGCATGTTGTGTGGTTCTCCCCCCTCTATTGTTCTCACCAGTGACTTGATAGAATATAGAGGTTGATGGTATACGCTCTAATATTTCACATTGCGGATGGAATCCATCTAGGTTTATTCATGTAAATTGTGGATGCCATAGGGGTGGATTATGCGCTGTTATTACTGTCTTCACAAGGTTATTGATACAACTATGTACATCAATATGTGGATTGTGCAACCATGGTCGTGGGACCTATTTTAGTTTTAAATGGTTTTAGGTTATAAAAAATATCACAAACTCAGATCAAATAAGCTAGCATGTGGAGGAGGATGCTCTGGTCAAATTAGATCAAAGTAGGACTTTTTGAAAACACCATCCCCACCGTCAATCATGGTAGTGACCGCATCATGCCTTGGGGATGCCTTTTTTTAGGGAAGCTAGTCATGGTTGATTGAAAGATGGATGAAGTTAATTTCAGGGCAATGCTGAAATAAAACCTGTTAGAGGATGCAAAAGACTGGGGCATAGGTTCACCGTAAAGGAGGAAAACAAACCAAAACATGCCATCAGAGCTACAACTGAATGATTAGATAAAAGAGTATTCATGTGTTTGAATAGCCCAGTCACAGTCAAGATCCAAGTTAATCCCATTTATATCTGTGGCAAAACTGAATATTGCTGCTCACAGATGCTCTCCATTCTTTCTCACTGAGTTAGAGCTATTTTGCAGAGAGGAATGGGCAAACATTTCAGCCTCCAGATGTGTAAAGCAGGTAGAGACATAGCCCAAAAGACTGATTGCAGTAGAAGGTGACCTTACAAGTATTGACTCAGGGGGATGATGCACGTTACAATTTTCAGATTTATATTATTAATATTGAGAAAACCATGTACTAATTCTTTTATAGATCACAAATACTTGTTATTTAATGTTGGTATGTCCCCAAAATTACATTCAAGTTTGTGTTATAACTTGGAAAAAATGTGGAAATGTTCACTGGGTATGAATACTTTTGAAGGCTTTGTAAGTGCAACAAACCTTGAAAGCTTTAACTATACTGATAAGGTATTATACAAAGTCCATAGGACATAAAGGATTCCAACACGATAGTTGGAATGGGGGAGGCTGTGTCGTCCATTTCATTGAGTTATCAGATCGATAGTGGCACAACAGTCCAGGAGCTGTAGTATATCCAATCTGTTCATGCATGGACACGTACATTACACAGGGACACATTTATAGGAATATCTCGGGATAGATAAAAAATTTTGTAAAACATCCAATTGTGGATCTCATTTTTATTCTAAGTTCTATTAATTTAATTGTACAATGCTTCGTGGCACAACCATTTTAAATATGGATCCATAAGGCGCTGTTGTGCAGGCGGCCTTGTGGGTGTCATTGAACTGAGCTATCCTCTTCAGATCCAATACTTCTGTGGAGAATCCATTGTTACATACAACATAATATGAAAAACACTTTTTTTCTGTCAGGTTTAAACTGATTCCAACTGGAAAACTCTTTAGGCCTCTGTAAAATATGAAGGAATATTGATATCCAGTAAAAGCCTATGCTCCTGTATAGGTGCCATGTTAGAGTTACTGCCCTGAGGTTGTATTGAACCATATTACAGCCTTAACTTTTCATTATTTATGGGAATTTCGTGATTCATTTTCTCTTCTCACACCTCTACTTCTAGTCATGCGTTATTGTATATTTTTAATGCAATTCTGTACAGGAAAAAGTGGCTAACAGGAGAATTTCCGGATTTTCATTGTAAAACTTTTTGTTAACTTAAAACACATACATTAGGGATGAGCGAGTACTAAAATAGTCAGACTCTCTAGACTCGTAACGAGTAGGTCCCGATACTCGGTTCTCGTTCGAGTATAGCGAGTCCTATTTAAGTCAATGAGGAAGTAAGTATTGCGATTAATTCCTCTGTTGCTGGACCCTATAAAGAGGTCTGGCAGCAGAGGAAAAACCTGCAATTCCCTAATTCATTGTTTAGAAGCCTGCGGTAAAAAGCCATAAACTGTAAATGAAAATCAGATTCTCCCGGTGCAATCCGGTCCCATAGAGTCCCTTGTCAGGGGGCTGGATTGCCCCGGACCAGGGCAATTTGGTTTGATCCGAATATAAAAATCAGACAAAACCGGTCCGGGACAATCCGGCACACCTACACATGGACTCTATGGTACTGGATTGCCCCGGACCGGGTCAATCCGGGACAATCCGGTTTTAATTTACAGCTTACGGCTTTTTACCGCAGGCTTCTAAACAATGAAATGGGAAATTGCTGTTTTTTCCTCTGCTGCCAGACCTCTTTATAGGGTCCAGCAGCAGAGGAATTGCATTTCCTTTGATTTACATTGGACTCGTTACTGTGCGAGTAATCGCTAGGAAACTCGCAGACTAATGAGTAGCCCGAGTACCCTAATATTCGGCGATTAACGAATATTAACGAGTAGACTCGCTCATCCCTAACATACATATATTGATTTTTCCGTGTTTATTGTAAAAGCTGATAGATTCCCCAACGTTTCAAGAGTTAAAACCTACAATTTTTTTTCTTATATCTATGCTTCATCATTTTTGCTCCTGAAAACAAACTAAACCTTTTGTACAAGTGGCAAAGGTGACACATAGAGAACAGGAATAGGGCTCTCCTCCTGCTGCAGGGTAAATTGTATAATGATCAATTATTGGATATGGCACCCAGGCTTTTAAAGAACAAATTCAGGCAATCTATAACATTTACTGTCAAAAGGTAAGCCAATAAATTCCAATTAGAAAAGACTCATTTAGGTCTAACTTTGTTATCCATTTGAGGTTAAATATATGTAATGAAATCATAGCAATCAACTATACCCCTGCAGTTCCAAAAGTCATTTGTAGGTCTCCACCAGAAGACAGGTGTTTTACTTTCCAATATTGAAAGGTCCCAAAGAGACATTACAAACATAATAGAACATATCAGTAAGCATTCTTCTCATACGTTACTCTGCAAACAGTCTGGGCAAATTGTGGTATGCTAAAAAATATTAATCTAATCAACCATGTGTGATGGAATGTAACTCCGCCAAAGTAAGGATCAATGATAAACTCATCATGGTCTACCAAAACAATCAATGCTATATGGCAGTGATGTAGGTGTTAATAATGGCAATTACTGGAACTGTTTACTTTCCTTCATCTTTCATGTTAAAGGGCCACCACAGCAGTTTTTTTTTCATACAGTGCCTACAAGTAGTCTTCAACCCCCTGAAGATTTAGGTGGTTTGATAAGATGCAAATAAGTAGAGCCTTCAAACTGCAAACGAGAGTAGGATTTATTAACAGAAGCATAAATCTTACAAACCAAAAAGTTATGTTGCTCAGTTGAATTTTAAAAAATTTTAAACATAAAAGCGTGGGTCAATTATTATTCAACCCCTAGGTTTAATATTTTGTGGAATAACCCTTGTTTGCAATTACAGCTAATAATCGTCTTTTATAAGACTGATCAGGCCGGCACAGGTCTCTAGAGTTATCTTGGCCCACTCCTCCATGCAGAACTTCTCCAAGTTATCTAGGTTCTTTGGGTGTCTCATGTGGACTTTAATCTTGATCTCCTTCCACAAGTTTTCAACTGACTAGGCCACTCCATCACCTTGATTTTTTCCTCTTGAACCAGGCCTTGGTTTTCTTGGCTGTGTGCTTTGGGTCGTTGTCTTGTTGGAAGATGAAATTACGACCCATCTTAAGATCCTTGATGCAGGAGCGGAGGTTCTTGGCCAAAATCTCCATGTAGGGCCGTGCTATCCATCTTCCCATGGATGCGGACCAGATGGCCAGGCCCCTTGGCTGAGAAACAGCCCCACAGCATGATGCTGCCACCACCATGCTTGACTGTAGGGATGGTATTCTTGGGGTCGTAGGCAGTGCCATCCAGTCTCCAAACGTCACGTGTGTGGTTGGCACCAAAGATCTCGATCTTAGTCTCATCAGACCATAAACCTTGAACCAGTCTGTCTCAGAGTCCTCCAAGTGATCATGAGCAAACTGTAGACGAGCCTTGAAATGACGCTTTGAAAGTAAAGGTACCTTACGGGCTCGTCTGTAACGGAGACCATTGCGGTGGAGTACTTACTTATGGTATTGACTGAAACCAATGTCCCCACTGCCATGAGATCTTCCCTGAGCTCCTTCCTTGTTGTCCTTGGGTTAGCCTTGACTCTTCGGACAAGCCTGTCCTCGGCACGGGAGGAAACTTTCAAAGGCTGTCCAGGCCGTGGAAGGCTAACAGTAGTTCCATAAGCCTTCCACTTCCGGATGATGCTCCCAACAGTGGAGACAGGTAGGCCCAACTCCTTGGAAAGGGTTTTGTACCCCTTGCCAGCCTTGTGACCCTCCACGATCTTGTCTCTGATGGCTTTGGAATACTCCTTTGTCTTTCCCATGTTGACCATGTATGAGTGCTGTTCACAAGTTTGGGAGGGTCTCTAAATAGTCAGAAAAGGCTGGCAAAAGAGATAATTAATCCACAGTGAAGCTCATTGTTCTTTGTGCCTGAACTACTTCTTAATACTTTAGGGGGACCAAACAGAATGCTGGTGGTTTGAGGGGTTGAATAATAAATGACCCTCTGAATTAACTTTAACGCTTTAAAAAAAAATAATTAAAAATTAAAAAATCTTTTTGGCTGCAGTGCATTTTCCCACTTCCAGGCTGATCTACAGTCCAAATGTCACAATGCCAAGTTAATTCCGCATGTGTCAACCAGCTAAATCTGCAGGGGGTTAAAGACTACTTGTAGGCACTGTATATAAATCCTTTGATCCCTATCTGATACTCAACTTTCTGTCACCTACATCCTTTCCAGCGGCGTCCCAGTAGGTCTGTGGCAAAAATTGACCTGCTCGCAACTCCAGTGATTCATCGAGCATGCTGAAGTCACTTTACCATTTATCTTTATGAGAGCCTCATTCTGTCTCTCAAAGAGATGCACTGAGCGCCTATAATGTAACTTCTGACTTCTGGACAGTCAGAAGTTATGGGCATAAAATGGTGCCAAAGGACAGGAATGGGTCAGTAAGACGTGATGCCACTGCAAGATGAGTATATGATCAGGGACAGGGGCTTAGAATAAAAGCACAACTACTGCTGTGAAAAAAAAGCTGTAGTGGTGCTTTAAACCCTTCCCAAACCTTGACGTTATGCAATGTCAAGGGTCAGGTCCCGGTGTTTGATGTGAGCTCGGCCCAGCACTCACACCAAACACCCGACATCTCAGCTGATGTCATCAGCTGAAATGTTGGCCTGCCACCATCGAGAAGATCCGGGTTCCGATCGTGCTGTTAACCCCTTGGATCCCGCAGTCACTCACTGACAGCGGAATCCAAAACCGCCACAGTGAGGAATGCGCAGTTCCCCACCTGCACAAGAGATCCCGCAATAATATCTCAGACCTCCGATGCTCATGTGATAGCCCAGGGTCCTGCCGAGACACCGGAAGCTATCACTGACCGCATCCTGTGAGTGGTTGGCAAGCGCTGCCACTTACAGTACATATTTGTGACACGTCCCGATGTGCTGCAGCTCATCGGGACCTGTCACAAGCGATCAGCCTGTGCAGCAGTGTGTGGAGGGGGGGTTTTAAAATGAAGAATGAATTAATAAATAAAGTGTTTACAAACATGGCAAAAACCCATAAACGTTCAAATCACCCTCTTTTCCCCATTCAAAATAAATGTATTAAGAAAATAAAAAATACACATATTTGGTACCGCTGTGTTCAGAAACGCCCGATGTACAACAGTGCATCCACCCAAAAGTTGTATCATTATAACCATCAGCTCAAGCCAGAAAAAATAAGCCATCACACAGCTCTAGATCCCGAAAAATGAGAATGCTATGGGTCGCAGAACATGCTGCAAAAAGTGCAATTCTTTTTTTTTTCAAACTTCTGAATTTTTTTCACCACTTAGATACCAGTAAAAGTATACATGTTTGGTATCTACAAACTCGTACCAACCTGAGGCATCACACCATCATGTCTGTTTTACCATATAATGAACATGGCAACTATAAAACTAAAAAAACAAAATGTAATTGCACTTTCTTTTGCAATATCACTTCACTTAGAATTTTTTTTCCCATTTCCCTGTACACTATATGGTCAAATAAATGATTGCATCTGAAAGTTCAACTTGTCCTGCAAAATCAAGCCATTATATGTCTATATTGACAGAAAAATAAAAATAGTTATGGCTCTTGGAAGCAGGGGAGCAAATAAAAAATGAAAAATGAAAAATTGCCGTGTGGTGAAAGGGATAAAGAAGACTGCCAGAAAAAGTGCAATCACCCAACATACACATACCTAACCTCAGAGGTTTTTTAGTCAGTTCAGAGATTGTAAAATGAGTGAAGCTATCATTGACAAACTCAGTGATGCTGCATATGTAACACACCAATAAAGCACCTTCATTCACTTGATCTTGTCCTATCAAAAACCACAACTTATCAATTGTGGTTCTGCAGACTTAAAATCACTAATGAAGTGAGGTTGCAAGGAAGACCAAAAGCAATGAAAAAGGTTTTGGGGGTTATGTCAGAAGCAAAATAAAAGTCAAAGATGCTATAGGACTTTTTCAGAATGAAAAGGGTAAAGTGGTCAAAAATTATGCTGAGAAGGCCAAACATTTAAATTCCTATTTTACATCTGTGTTCTGCAAGAAAGCAACTGCAACATCAACTAATCTTCACTGAGCAATCAAAGAAAGAAAGTATTTCACCCTATCTATAATCGAAGAGATGGTGAGGGAACACTTAACTAATAAAATGAATTTAAATCTCCTGCTCCATATAAATTACATGCTAGAGTACTGAAAGGGATGCCAGAGTAAATTGTAGAACCACTAGCCAGTATCTTTGAAAATTTCTGAAGAAGAGGAGAAGTCCTTGAACATTGGAGAAGGGAAAATGTTGTCCCTATCATCAAAAAAAGGAAAAAGATGGAAACAGAAACTTACAGGCCAGTGAGCCTTATTTCGATACCAGGAAAGATCTTTAAACAAATTATTAAACAGCATCTATGTAAGTATTTGAGTAAGAATACAGTAATTAACCCGAGCCAGAATGGGTTTGTTGCGAACATGTCATGCCAGACTAATCTAATTTCTTTCTATGATAGAATCACTGAGTTGGTGGATCAGGCAAATGTGATAGATATAGTATATTGTGACTTCAGCAAAGCATTTGATAAAGTATCCCATACTATTCTTATTGAAAATAATGACCAAGTATAGTATTGACAAGGCAACGTTATCTGGATTTATAGCTGGCTAGGTGATCGTACTCAAGGAGTGGTTAGAGTGGTTAGACATCAAATTAGATAAGTCTTTCAAGTGGGGTACCACAAAGGCTCTGTCTTGGTCCCAGTTTTGTTCAACATTTTCATAAATTATCTTGATAAGAGAACTTTAGGTAAACTATTCAAATTTGCAAATGATGCAAAGCTAGGAGGGATAGCTAACGCTAGAGAAGACAGATAAAAGAAAGATCTAAACAGGCTGGAATAATAGGAAGCGACTAATAGAATGTATTTAACAAGGAGAAATGCAGAATTCTACATCTGGGCAAAATAAACAAAAATAACTTTTACAGAATGGGAGTAATAGAACTAAGCAACAGCATTTGTGAAAAAGACTAAGGCTAGGATCACACTTGAGGGCTGGATGCCGGTTTCCATGCGTTTTTCACACTTGGATTGTGTGAAAAACGCATGCAAAAACGCATCCATAGACCCCACTACAAAAAACGCATTCCCCAATCCAAAAACACATGGCTAAAGTGCCATGCGTTTTTTGGATGCATTTTTGGCTCAGCACCAAAAAATGATGCTTTTTTTTGGTGCTTTTTCAAAAGCGCATGCGTTTGTTTAACATGGGGCCCTATTGGCACTAAATTGTACCATACGTTTTTGCATGCGTATTTGTATGCGTTTTTAAGGCTGCTCCTGACCTAAAAGCAAAAACGCAGCCCAAAATCTCAGGCTGTCAGGAACAACCTTAAAAAACACATGCATGTGTGACCCTAGCCTAATATACTAATAAATAGTATTAGTATACTAGTATACTAATAGATCACAGACTTCACATGAGTAAATAGTGTGATGCAGCAGCAAAAAAGGCAAACATGGTTCTGGAATGTATCAGGAAGAAGCATAGAGCCTACATCACCGGACTGACCGGCTACTTACCGCTGCCTCCGCCGGCCGCAGACTCGCCCCCCGCCTCTCTGCTTCTGTCGCCGGAGATTCCCGAGCGGTGACAGAGCAGTGAATAAATTAACTTCCGTCGCCGCTCGGGAATCTCCGGAGGCAAAGAGAGTTGGGCTGACAGCATTGTTCAGCTCAGGTCATAAGACCTGAGCTGAACCCTGACTGTTTATTCAGTTCTCAGCTCTGCTACATCCCTGTGTGTCTAAGCACAGACAGGGATGTAGCAGAGCTGAGATTGCGTTTTAGACTACGTCGGACGGAAGAGGATTTTTTAAATAAAGATGGAGTCCCTAATTGTGCTCTGTTTTATTTCTAATAAAATTATTTTTCTCTGTGTTGTGTTTTTTTTTTCTATTGATTACTGGAAATTCATGGCGGTCATGTCTAATATTGGCGTGACCGCCATAAATTTCGGGCTTAGGGCCAGCTGATAATACAAAGCTGGCCCTAACCTCTTTATTATCCAGTGAGCCACCCGGCACCAAAGCCACTGGAAGAGCGGGGTTCAGCGCCAGAAGATGGCGCTTCAATGAACACGCCATCTTCTGGGGCAGCTGCAGGCTGCAATTTGCAGCGGGGGGTGCCCAAAAGCTTGGGCCTCCCTGCGCTGCAGATTCCAGCCCCCAGCTGCTTAGCTGTACCTGGCTGTAAATAGAATTTGCGCGGAGCCCCACGCATTTTTTTTTTATTATTTCATGAAATTCATGAAATAATAAAAAAGGGGATCCCCTATATTCTTGTGTCTGGCCAGGTACAAATAGGCACCTGGGGGTTGGGTGCAGCCCATCGCTGCCTGCTGGATCCGGCTGGTTACAGAAATATGGCGAAGCCCACATAATTTTTTTTTCTGAAAAATCAATAAAACAATCCTAAAAAAGGGACTGCATCTTTATTAACCCCTCGACCATGGTCCCTTTTATTTATATTGTTTTATGGATTTTTCTGAAAAAAACCCTTATAGGGTCCGGCAGCAGAGGAATCGCTGCAATACTCGTTCCCCATTCATTTACATTGGGTAGTCGCAACGAGTAGCGAGTCCTGGACTCAGACTCGTTAGAGTCTAGCGATTCCGAGTAATTTAGGATTCGCCCATCCCTACTTATGTGCCCTTTGAACAAAATTATCAGTCATTAAAAGGTGTTTTCAAGTCTAAAGGTTATCCCATATTCATTGGATAGGGGATAACTTTCAGATTGCTGGGGGTGTGACTGCTGGGGCCTTCACCAAGTACAAGAATGTTGCTTTGAATGACCTCTGCTTCAATCATGTGTATTTCTCCTCCATGCGATCTTAAGGGTAGTACTGTAGATTGCCAAGTGCAACATTCAGCTGATCTTCCATGCTGCTATTAGAATGAATAGAGAAGCAGTTTGCTTGATTGACCTCTGCTCTGTTCTGTCATGGCTCTTCAGAGCCCTTTTCCTCGGGATCAGCAGGGCCATGGTGGTTGGACCCCCAGGAATCAAAATGTTATCCCCCTAATTTTAGATTAAAAAAAAAACTTTCAAACTTGGGAATATCCTTTAAACATCTATAAGCCAAATCTTTTTTTCACCGTACATCTTCCGTGTCTAGGGAATGTCAGAAGTTCAGAGGTCCCTAAACACAAAAAAGAGTCTTACCGTCTCACCAAAATTGGCAAAATGGAGGCTGGGCCGCTGCAGCAGCAATTAAGTCCAAAGACAGTATGCAAACTGTGGTCCACTGCAGAGAGCATCTTAAGGCCCTGTTACTCAATACAACATCGGCTGTGATGTCGGATGCGATGCCGCGGGTGCGCACTCACTTCCGACATCGCAGCCTAGCTGTCACATGGCAAGATGTTGCTGGTGACGGCGCTGTGATGTTGCTGCAGCGATCACTCGCTAGGCTGCGATCAACCCAGCGAGCAATCCGCTGCAATGCAGCAATAGGCTGGATCGCCGTGACATCGCTATTTCGGTGTCACACCGAACAATGCCGCAGGTTGTTTAAGTTGAAGTTGACAGATTTTCCTGCATGCAGGGAAACTTGTCAACTTCAACTTGAACAACTATCATTGTTGAATCGTGCGTTTACCGCTACGATGCAACAACATCGTTCCTAACGTCACCTTTGAATGATGTCGGGAACGATGTTGAAACGTGTAACGGAGCCTTTAGATAATTGGTAGGCAATGTCCTTTGATCATGTATTATAATCAGAAGACTTAGTGACAATGACTAAAGGACCAAAAGAGATTTACAGTTGTCACCCACTCCATTCCTCAATACTTTCTATATAAAATCCCAGAGAAATTCTTTCTGGAGTTTCAAAGTCAGAAACATACAATAGACAACAGTGATTACAGATGCAAATTCACATGGGAAATTTCATGGGAGTTTTCCGTTAACCACACCGAATCAATGTAAATCACTTCTAGGATCACACAATATTTTTCGCTTTGGGCGTACGCAGGACATGAACACCGTCTCATAATTACAGTTCACAGGCAGGAAAAACAAGTTGTTACAATATCCCTTGTAGATTAATAGATGAACCTAATTAGTATTTTTAACGGAATATATAATCACGTTATAATTAACTTTGTATTCTGTGATCAGAGATTTGTATGAATGGCGGCACTGTGTGTCCTATCACAAACTAAACTTCATCACTTTTATAAAGAACTGTAAAAGTTTATATGACATATTTCAGTGCTCAGGAATTTTCTAATGACTTCATTCTGGTGTAGCACACACAGATTGCCAGTCCATGTGTATGAGCTCATGCCATAGAGCATGTTTCCCACAACAGCACTTAGGAAAGATCCACTAGGATAGGATATGATCATCATTCTGTATTCCAACCTCCTCTATTATGCAGTAACACACATTCTAAAAAATATAACGTTCATGGTCAGCACTATTTAAGAATAAAATAGTAATAATGCACAATTTCCCCAGGGTTTATATGCTTTTCAGAAATGCCAAATGAATCAGCATGAATCTATTTTTTGCAATAAGGCACTGCCGGAATTGGATTACCTTCATATGACCCTCCCTCAGGGCATCTACATTTGCAAATGTAACACAATTAGCAATGCCTATTAGAGTCAGGATTAAAGTGGTTAAAAGCCAGTTAGTGTCCCAAGTGAGGTTATGGCAGTGAATCTGTAATGTTATAGAACATTGAATCACAGAACTAGAAGCTTTAATTGCCCTTGAGCCATACATTCGATAGCACATTATACAATAAGCATGCTGCCATACCTTTCAGCAGTAAATAACTACACGTGCACTTAGACATTACTTTCTCCAAAATGCAAGACTTTAGCCAACTTACAGGGCGTTACGTTACTCATATTCTATGTAATACAACCATGGCTGATGATGCAACTCTCCCTGTGACTCCTCCGGCTTCCCATAGTAATCTGTTCAGTATATAGCGTATACGCCGCACTTTGATTTGTGTCCATCTGTTCAATGTACATTAGCTGTGTTTTTCCCCAGTTATGATTGATTTGTCCAGAAAATCATTACATTCTTGCTACTCCTCTTTACATCCCATCACACTGTCTTGTTAATTAGATTGCAAGCTTTGGCATACTTTACTGTATTCCAAACTTTGTACCTCTGTATTACATAAGATTACATAGAAAGACTCAATGGAATTATCAGAACTAGAACACTAGGAAAATTGTACAAAAGCAACTAATTAGATTTCATGGTGCATTATTCAGAGGCCAGGAGGATGCCATGTACCACCATTCCCTTACATAACACTTTTACTCAATCCTCCAAATTGTGGCTACTCTGTACAAATATTGTTGGGATTCATGTTAAAATTGCCTTTTTGTCACACAGTTGACCTAATTATGTGGAATTCATTACAATTCAGCCAGGCATATGAGAGTAAGAGAATTGTCAAGCTACGTAATAAGTTGTTTCATTGTTTTGCAACTTTGCAAGTTAAAATAGAATAATTTTCTGAATATATCTTTAAGGGTTTTTTACATGAGCAAAGTTAAATTGATTTTAATTAATAGATCTTGAAATAATAATACCGTATTTTTCAGACTATAAGACGCACCGGACCATAAGATGTACTCAGATTTTAGAGGAGGAAAATAGGGAAAAACAATTAAGCACAAAATGTGGCTATAACGCGCTGTTATGGGGTGGGGGATCTGCTGCTGACACTTTTGTCCCCATCCTGGGTCCCTTCCAGGTAATATATGTCCTCCATCCTGGATATGGCTCTCCATCCTGGTATATAGCAACCCCCATCCTAGATAGGGCCCCACAGCCTGGTTTATAATCACCATCCTGGATATGGCCCCCCGTCATGGTGTATAGCACCCCCAATCCTGGATATGGCCCCCCCCCATCCTAGTATATAGCACTCCCCATTCTGGATATGAGCCCCATCCTGGTATATAGCCCCCATCTTGGATATGGCCCCCATCCTGGTTCTTCATTCCCCCATTTTGAATATGACCTCCCATCCTGGATATGGCCCCATCCTGCATATGGCCCCCTTCCTGGTATATGGCTCCCCATCCTGGATATGGCCCTCCATCCTGGTACATAGCCCCTCATCCTGGATATGCCCCCCATCCTGGTATATAGCCCCCCATCTTGGATATGGCCGCCTTATCCTGGCACTTGGTCTCCCCATCCTGGATATAGCCACCCATCCTGAATATAACCCACACATCCTGGTACTCACCCCCCTCCATCCTGTATATGGCCTCCCATCCTAGCACACACACAAAAATAATAAACAATGTAACTCACTTCTCCGTTGCTTCCCAGTTTACAGCACTGAGCACCTTTGCGTCCTCCTGTCTGTGCCAGGCATCTCATCATGTGATCAGGGCATGCACAGCCAGTCAGATGATCGGATGCCTGGCACAGACATGAGGATGCGGAAAAGCTCGGTGCTCCAAGTAGGGAAGACAAGGAGAGGTGAGTTACATCATTTATTATTTTTGTGTATGCGCTAGAAGGTGGGCCATTATCAGGATGGGGGTGAGTACACGCATGTAATATGTGCCGCTCCCCATCCCACATCTTAGCGGTGGCATCAGAGCTTAGATGTGATGGACAGAGGGAAGCAGTGAATATTACATGAGCCTAATGAGCGGGCCCATGTGACCTTCCACTGCCCCTGCCTCCTTCAGCCCACTCCAAAGCTTCTGAACTATAAGACACAGCCCAATTTTCCCCAAAATTTCAGGGGAAAAAAAGTGTATTTTATAGTCTGGAAAATACAGTAATTTCTACAATTGGATGCGTTTAAAAAAATGTTCCTTTTGCTGAAATAATCTTATATATGTGTCCTTGCTTTACAAGTGTAATGGATGTGTCTGACCTTACAGGGACATGGTCTGATCATACCACATCTCCTGTGCTGAGATAATCTTATATATGTGTCCCTGCTATGTACTGTGTAATGGATGTGTCTGACCATACAGGGACATAGTCTGATCATACCACATCTCCTGTGCTGAGATAATCTTATATATGTGTCCTGCAATGTACTGTGTAATTCTGTGTCTGACTGTACAGGACATAGTCTGATCATACACATCTCCTGGGCGGGGAGGAAGTAAAAGAGAAAAAGACATTACAGCATGGTATCTTTTTGTGTGGAAAGTATTTCCCCTTGTGTCTTTAAAAAATGTTTTACTTCCATTAAAGAATTATTTGCAATCCGATGTTGTAATGTTTGTATACTTTTTTCAACCCTCCCATGCCCAATGTTAGGGTTTCAGGGTTTAGTCAACTTTTCTACTGAACTCGTTTTAAATCAAGAGGATGGCTTCTTCTCCTCCATTTGTTGGTAACGTGAATAAAAGGACGTGTTTGTCAAGCTTAACAAAGAAGAACCAGACATGCAGCCCCTTCATCATGTCAATTATACATGGATGTCAATTAATAATAAGACCGCCCACTGGACTCCTATAACTAGGAAAAGCAATACAATCCAAGTTATACTGATTTTTTTTCCCACAAAACTATATATTGTCTGCTTTTTCCTCCGGCTCTATAACACATTACATGCATATAGGATTGTCTCAGGTTCATTTTGAATAGAAAACTTAACTTGCCCTCATTTTATCGCTACACTTCTAAGGTAGGAGCACATTTATTTCCTTTAAACCGCCAGATTTGCAATGATAGGTTAAACTTTGGTCTCTCCTTGTTCAAGTTCAAGCTAGTCTGAATGTGATAAGTGGCCACAATGGATATGGCAGTTTCACCTGAAAGCCACATTTGCAGTAAAGTCATTGTAAACAGTGATGAGTGCTCTCCCAGACTCACCGAGTGTATTTACTTCTTCTGGAATGCTATGCACTTGCACACTTCCATTACCTCTTATTTGCTCTGTATGACTCATTTAGATCAAAAGTCCCTTGGGGTGATGTTTACTCTGCCTTTGCTCTCCGCTTTGTTTGGTATTTATATCTCATCTGAATTTAAATTACTTTTACACAGTGTGATCAGAGCAGCAAGTGGTAAGGAATTTACAGATTATCACTGTCCTACTTTTTACTTGGAGTTTACAGATAACTGCAGAAGAAATTCTACCATGTTGTGTTCTTCTCCAAAGGGATCCAAGATAAGGTTGTATCACCATCTGAAGGTGCCAAAAACCTTTGATAAACTATGTTCACATCATGTCAGACCTAAATTCAGCATTTCTGCTGGTTTATGTGCCATACAACTCTATAGGGCACAATTCACTAGAGGGAGACCAGACGAGTGTCAGACACAATCCTTTTATTAAACTGTACTAAAAATAATAATCAGTATCACCTATACATTTCTGTATGTTTACTGCTTTTTAGCATGTACTTGGAAGTTTGCCAAATGTTTTGCAAGTCACTCCTAGCCAGCTTTAACAAAAATGGGTTAAGCATGGGTGGGATAGCTGAACCCACCCATCTAATTCATTATACTTAGGGATGGGAGAATCTACTCGCTACTATTCGGGACTCGCCCGAATAGTAGCGGACTCGGGGGACTCGCTACTCGCCGAGTTTCCTTAGGAATTACTCGGGGGTAGCGAGTCCCTGTACTTTTGCAGTGTATCTATACAGATACACTACAAAAGTACCCTAAAAGTTAATCTAAGGGGTTAAAAACAATAAACATTCATACTCACCTTCTGTGGGGCCTGTACCTTATGTACCGGGACCGGTACCGAAGACCTCCGGACGTCTCAAGACCTCAGATCACCGGGAGAAGATGGGCTGAAGGACCTGTGAGATTTCAGCCAATCAGCATGCGGCAGAGCGGTCACATGGGTTTGTCACGTGGCCGCACTGCCAGCCAATCAGATTGGCCAGATCGCTCATTGGCTGGCAGTGCGGCCACGTGACAAACCCATGTGACCGCTAGCCGCATGCTGATTTGCTGAAATCTCACAGGTCCTTCAGCCCATCTTCTCCCGGTGATCTGAGGTCTTGTGACGTCCGGAGGTCTTCGGTACCGGTCCCGGTACATAAGGTACAGGCCCCACAGAAGGTGAGTATGAATGTTTATTGTTTTTAGCCCCTTAGATTAACGTTTAGGGTACTTTTGTAGTGTATCTGTATAGATACACTGCAAAAGTACAGGTTACTATTCGGACTCGCTGGACTCGCAACGAGTACCGAGTCTCGGACCAGGACTCGTTAGAGTCCAGCGATTCCGAGTATTTCAGGATTCGCCCATCCCTAATTATACTTTAAAGAGGTTATCCAGGATTTAAAAAAAAATAAAAAATGTGCCCAAGGACTAAGGCTGGCTTCACACTAGCGTTCTCCTCCGCAGCGTCCTGCGAAGGGGAACCGCAAGCTGAGCACAGGCACCGCAAGTCCCTATGTTTAACATGGGGATGCAGGTGCCTGCGCATGGGTGCAGATTGGCATGCGCACCCTGTGCGTACCCATTCACTGCCATGTATGATTTGTACGCATGCGCATGCATGCGTACAAATCACACACTCTCATCCGCACCCTGAACGCAATATATCACATTCCTGGTGCGGACGAGAATGTATGATTTCTGTGCAAGCATCTACCTGCGTACAAATCATACATGGCAGTAAATGTGTGCACACGCCAATCTGCACCAGAGCGCAGGCACCTGCTTCCCCTTGTTAAACATAGGGACTTGTGGTGCCTGCACTCAGCTTGCGGTTCCCCTCCACAGGACGCTGCGGAGGGGACCGCAAGTGTGAAGGCAGCCTAACAGGAAGGTAGCTGCAACTACCAGTCTGTTGTGCCTGACACCATTCACCGCTGTTCACTCCTGGCACAGAGCAGTCACAGGCAACTCCTGCCGAGGACAGCATGGCGGAGTAAACCCAGAGCAGAGGCGGCTTTTCCACTCTGTGGAAGGGACGGGACAGCTTATTGACAACCTGCTCCCCGCTACATGATTGGGGGAGTCAGCTGTTAGTCAGTTCTGATGCCCGTCGTCAGAGGGTAAAAATACTCCCTTTTGTAGTCGTGATGTCAGTGGAAGCTGCAAACTCGCTGACATGAGGGGTCTCAGACAACCCCATGTTGGCGGTGACCGGCAGTGAACTGTGCCAGGCACAACAGACACGTAGGTGGCAGCTACCTGATTGTTGATGCTTAGGCCCTTTTTTTTTTTTTTTTATAAATCCCAGGTAATCCCTTCAAGATACTTTAGTGACATAGATGTATCCAGTAATGTACTCCAGCTCCCAATTGGAGTACATTTCTGACAGAGTAGAACTCCAGTTAAGATATGCGGCCAATTCATTAAGGGTAATGGGTCTCACAATAAATTATGTGCATTGTAATCTAGCGAGCCTGTACATTAAGTCAACTATGTTCAGTTTTAAGGCCCCATCACACACGTCAATGTCGCCAGCGCTCTGATTGCTGGCGACATTGACGACTGATCGCTGGTGAGCTGTCACACAGGCAGACTCACCAGCGATCAGTAACAGCGAGATCGCTGGTACCCATGTAAACAAGCGGGTAACTAAGCGCCGTGCGGCACTTAGTTACCCGCTGTTTACCATGGATTCCAGCTCCCAGCGCTTGCTTAGAGGTGCTGGGAGCTGGCTAATCGCGTGTCTCACGGTGTCACACACAGCGACCTTTCCGAACACCTGGCGACCATCAACCAGCGATTTATCGCTGGTTGATTCACCATATCACACGTGTCAATATCGCTGCAACGTCACGTGCAGCAGCGACATTGACAGCGATATTGACGCGTGTGATGGCCCCTTTAGTCTTAATGAATCAGGTCCATTCTGATTTTACTTCTAATATTATCTACCTACTGCAATTTGGAATTCTGATTAAAGCGTTTAGAGGATTTTGTGAAGAGCCATTAAAATAAAAATTGGGCTATGCTTCTCTTTGAGAATATGGTGCCATATAAACAGTGGTACATGTTCCTAACATATAGTCAGTGCACGTGGCATAGCCATCTATCATAGGAGTTGGATTTTGTGCCGTCCTTCGAAATATACTGATAAAACGATATACTGATGAATAAATAAATATGCAGCATATCCTCTTTACATATTCAAGAACTTTACAACTCCTTTAGTTGCTTAAAAAAATTAAAATGAGATGTTAATTGTTAGTTAATAATGATTGTTAATGAATTAAATATGTTATTACCATCTTACGAATAATTGTTCCTATTGTGTCGACCAATTCTCCCTCTCATGGATTTTTACGGGTCTGCAAGAAAAAACATCAAATTATTAGTCAGCTTTAGTGCATGGTTTTGAAACATTTTTGAACACAACATCATTTTAGAAAGATCCCTGTGTTCATTCATTACCCTCAGTGCATTAAATCTTCATAAAGAGGAAACCAAACTGCTGCCTTTGTTACTTTTCAAGTTTTTACATTGCCTTTGGCCACCCAGAGAGAGCTTTTCTTTTACACTTTGTCTTTCAAACCACCCTCATGCTATTCGGGATATAAAGTAGTAGGAGGGGATACAGATGTATAAATGAGACCATACTTTAATGAGTTTTACGTTTTCTTAGACTGGGGAGCAGCAACAAAGGCAGCTCTAAGGGGTGGTATTTCCAGTTATCTTACATTTGGAACATATTAAAGAAAAAAAAAATTACCAGCCACAAAAGAAAAACCATAAACTATAATTAGCTATGGAGCAATTAATATGTAATGCAAAACATCAGTACAACTTTCCAAATCAAACCCCATAAACTGTTACATACATTGGATTTACTGGAGACAGTACAAGGTTATAACTTGTTACCATAAGAATTTCCTTTACAAAGCACATCTGAACCATTCTCCATCTAATGACAGTGTGGTCATCTCGTTCCCAAGAAATCCCTTAGCTGCATCCTGTATATTGCAGAACATTGACAAGACGGGAACAGCTAACTTTCCCATAATGACATTGTTCTGAAATCATTTTTAAAAGCGTTGTGTAGTGTAATGAGATTAGTTAATAATGACTCAACAGAAGCAGGGTGATTAGTAATGAGGGTGCACGTAACCGGCTCAGCTGATTAGGAAATCTGATGCATAAATAATGACAGAGAGGCCACCTAGCCCATGTGTTAACTCATGAATTATTGTGTCATCCTATGGACGCATTTATCGCATATTCAACCATGGAGAACAAGGAAGGTAAATTTAAGCGGGGACGATCTTCTTTTAATTTGGCAACAACATATCGGTAAAGTACAAATTAGACAGTTTGCAAGGTTTCTGCAGAGCTGCACATAGTAAATTACCATACTATAAATCAAACAGACACAAATTAGTGATCATTTCCCTCAGAAGTAAATCACTAGTAAATATAAACCCTCGGGCTGTCCTATTCCATCAACTTTCTAAGAAGATAATATACCTTAAAAAAAGGCTGAAATGAAATGAATATCTAACAACTTCACAAAAGACATAAATCTGTTTATTTTCTAAAAATCAAATGTTATTTATAGAGAAATATTAGAATCAGAGTCCTGAGTGGTTGATACCTTTTAATGGCGAACTGAAAAGATGGTAAACATAGCACGCTTTCGGACAACTCAGGTCTCTTCTTCAGGGTGGTATAAGACAAAATCTGATGTGCCACATACATATACTCAACATGACATGGATTGTCTCGAAAGCTTGCTAGTTTTACCATCTTTTCAGTTAGCCATTAAAAGGCATCAACCACCGAAGACTCTCAGATTTTAATATTTTCCTATTTAGTGCATAACATGGTACAAATATATACTTTATGTTATTTATAGGAACTCTGAAGTATATGATTTTACCTTCACATAGCTGCAGCCTTAAATGAAACTATAGTACTCTTCATACCCATCTTTCTCTGATTGGATTAGAGGTACAATTTAAAGCGACTCGGCACAGAATGACTGTTCATACCAAGTACAAGTGCTCGGTGCATCATGGCATGGTCAGATTTAGGACACCTTCAATCTGATTATTTTTTCAATTAGCTCTACATTTCTCTATAAAGGCAGAGCTGTCAATCAAAGAATGGGGTGTGGAGATAAAGGGAAAACAAGCATGTGGGAAGGTGTTTATCCACATCATTATGCATTGAGCACATGTACTTGGTTTGAACAGTCATTTTGTGCTGACAGAGTCCCTTTAAAGGCAGTCTGTCAGCCCAAAATGACAGTTCACATCAAAGATAAGATCTATTGGCATAGCCACATTGTTAAGTGTACCTACCCACTACTTGTTTGCTATCGGTCTCTGCTCCATTCTTTTTTAATTACACTGTATGCCTGTTACTGGATTTGAACACTTATTTTGAGCTGATAGATCCAATTTAGCTAAGTTCACTTGATGTATCCCCAGGCTATTGGGGAACTCGGGAGCTGGGCCGGTGCTGTCTCTCTGGGGTATCACGGTAGTCGTGACCCAGTCCCGTGGCCTGGGATCAGTCCAAAAAGGGGTTATTTACAAGGGATTTGTCGTGACGCCACCCGGGGTATGTAGTCAATAGAACCACCACTGCCGTATTCCTGCTGGGGACAGTGATTTGGGGCAGTGTGGATGGTAAGCCCTCCTCGGGTAGGGCTCAGGGTCCCCAGGGCAGATGTAGTGGTATTGGATGGGGCTTTGTGAGGGATCATGATTCACGCAGCCACTTACTTTGCTGCAGCTCTCCATAGTGCTGGTAGTCGGCACTCTGCCGGTATATGGTTCTGTTATAGAGCACAGGGCGACAGGCGCAATCAACAGGCAGACTCACTGATATCTGTTTTCTCAGTCTCTTTACTGGAGTTAAGGCAGATTTTATAAACTGTCCACAGAGTCTGGAGAGCTCTAGCTCCCCGGTACAAAACAAAATTTGGCAAAATAATTCCTTTCATTGAAAGGGACGCACGCATGCAGGAGTATCAGCAGAAGCTGTTGCAGAATCTTGGATCTGCTTTTCCACAAAACACGAGTGGTGCCCAGAATGAATCTCACTGGAGTATCTCCAAAGTAACATCGATGCCATGACAGGGGAACTGGAGCCTTGCTCATTTTGGGTTTGTGATTGGCTGTTGCAATTTGAATGCATTTTCACAAACTGGATGGTCTCTGTGCTTGATTATCATGCAAATTAGTGTATGGCAATCAACCTGATGTCACAAGGTGTAATATAAATAAATAACTGGGAAAAAATGTGTAGGGAATTGCTGTTTTTTTAGGTCTCATCACAGATAAAGCAGGTATCCAAGGTAAAAAGAAAGGAATTTTTTCGTGCGCTGCCTCCAAACAATAAGCAATCCAAATATTATCCAAACTGTTCTTTATTAGCTTGACGCGTTTAGTGAGCACTCTCACTTCTTCTACTTTGTGTAACTCCTGAAGAAGTGAGAGTGCTCACAAAACGTGCCGAGTTAATAAAGAACAGTTTGGATATTTGGATCACTTATTGTCTGGAGGCAGCGCACGAAAAAATCCCTTTCTTTTTACCTTGGATACCATTTTTACTGGGAGGTGCAGCAGCCGGATACGCATTTAAGGTGTTGTGACTGGGCACAACCAAAAAAGGTGAGCACAACACACACCTATACAACTATTCATCACACAGTTAAGACCCTATTTTGCACTATTTCTTCCCCCCCTTTTTTAGTGTATAGTAGAGGATTTCACAGATAAAGCAGACAGCTATGAGCTCTGCTTATTTTTACCTTGGCTGGCAAAAAAATGTGTAAGGATGCCCCCGATTTTTAATTGCTACCCAAAGTAAAACTAGGCAGCTGAGGGTTGGTATTCTCAGCAGGGTGAGGGCCCATCATTTTAAGGCCCCCCACACTAAAGGATAGCAGCCTGTAGCCACCCCTGAAAATGGCGCATTCATCATAGCACCATTTTTAGGCACTTTACCCGGCTCATCCAGCTTGCCTTGTGGTGGGGCATGCTGGGCAACAAGGGATTAATACAAACGTTTTATTACCAGTTGGCATTAAGCCGAAAATTCTTAATGTTGGGCCACATTAGACCTGACCATTAAGAATTTCAAGTAAATAGTAATAGCCCTTAGCTGCTTAGTTTTACCTTGGCTGGCAATTAAAGATTGGGTGGAGCCCTACGTATTTTTTGTCAGCCAAGGTAAAAATAGGCAGCTCTTAGCTGTCAGCTTTATCTGTGCTTAAACTCAAAAATACAGCAGATCTCTATGCATTTTTTCCATTATACATTTATTTTACATCCTAAGACATCAGTTCGGTTGCCAAAAAATAATGTGTATGTCAACCAGCACAGTCACCATCCAGATTGGTTGTTGCAATTAGACTGCATTTTCACAATCACAGATGCTCTCACAGAGCATGAGCATCTGTGATTAGCTGTTGCTCAGTCAGTGAAATGAGTATGCAGAAAGGTTAATGGCGGGAACCGGAAGTGAGTGAGAAGAAGCATGGGAGAAGGCGGCACTCATTGGACCGATGAAGACAGGTTTCTTTATTCCAGTCGCGGTATTACATCAGGTGGAGGGTGCGGGGAGGGAGGTGCAGGGATGACGGAGCCCGTTTCCAATGAGTGCCGCCTTCTTCTTTCTTTTTGGATAAAAATGACTATGTCCTATGGCTGAGCAACGCTGGACCTGGTTCTGTGCCACAATTTCAACTGCAGCAACATAAGGTCAGTGCCCGGTTTTCCTTCTACATTCAAAAAAGAAGCATGGGAGAGCAGACCCAGAAGCAAGCAAGCAGTGGGAAACAGGTAAGTTGATCTGTGTGTGTCTGTCTGTGTGCATAGCATAACATAGAACAGAAGCATTAGTGCAATTGCACTAATGGTTCTGTCCTAGTTAAGTTACGCACATATATGAACAATTACCGAACAAAACTCAAATTTTTGACTTTTCAGCAGAGCATTCGAGTTCAAGGTGCCGAATTACCATTTCCAAATTCAGTCCAGAATTGAAATTGGTGAACATGTTTGAGCAAAATTCAACCATCTCTACTCTGTAGCAATGCAAGTCGTTGAGCTGTGGGATACAAACAGCATAAATGAGCACACACCGACTGTGCCCTCTGCAGCAGCGCATCTAGGCTGGAATGGTGGCCTAGATATTGCTGGAGAACCAAGATGAGGACATGAGACATGCAAGGCATATGTGTGACCTTGACCCGGCATACGAATGTGCCCAGGTTCACAGCATTGTTGCACATGGCCTTCCCTGGCTACAGGTTTAGTGGAGACAGCCATTGATCAAACTTGACCTTCAAAGCTGACCACAACTGTTCAACTTTGTGACTCACATCTCCCAGGCATTTTAATGTAAACACAGCCTGATGGCGTTGAACCCTGCTGGCAGTGCAGTAAGTAGGTGTGGTGAATTCCTTCTGCAGTTGGAACGCATGTCACATTAAGGATACCGTTACACGGCACGATGTTGAAAAGATGTCCGCAACAATCTTGTGGGCGCGTGGTCATTTTTTACATCATTTCAACATCTCTGGTGAGATGTCACACATCTAGATATTGTGGACAACTCACCAATGATGTTGTGAGCAGGTATCATTCGCCAACCCCATGGACAATCCCTGCTCATTGCTGTGAATGGGCAAAGTCGTCCATGACATCGCGGTGTCAAACAGAACGATGCTAGCAGATCACTTGAATGACATTGTCAGGTTTTGAACATGTTCATAATTCATAAACCTGTCAACTCCAACTTAACAAATTATCGTAGTTGAATCGTTCGGTTACACGCAACAACACACTAACTATGTTGTTTCAATATCGTTGAACACGTCATTTTTGAGCGATGTCGTGCATGGTGTCATAACGGTACCTTAATGGAGATGTTTTGGGTGCGGGTGGAGGGTGGAGGCCCTAGAGGAGGTGAGGCAGGAGTAGTAGAGTAATTGGTAGATACATAGGTTTTACCCCCAAGCCACTCAGTGTCCAGTCAGCAACATGCAATGCCTCTGGCCATGCTTACTCATCCAGGTGTCAGTGGTGAAATGAAGCCTGTCATGCACAGAGTTTCTCAAGGAGATGTCGATGTTGACTGCAACATATTAGTGTAGCACAAGCAAAGCTTTTTTCGAGAAGTAATGGCAACTGGGCAACTTTGGCAAACACTGGTTCTATGTCCCAGAAGAGTTTAGAGCAATAATTAGGGAGATTTATCAAACACTGATTTTAACCCCCCAAAACCTGTGGATCAGAATACAGCAGATTTGGCAAACACTGGTTCTATGCTCAAAAATAATTTAGGGCAGTATTTTGGGAGATTTAGCAAACACAGATTTTCTGTCCAAGAAAATGTGGATGGGAATACAGCAGAATTGGAAAACACTGGTTCTATGCCCAAAAAGAGTTTATGGCAATATTTAGGGAGATTTAGCAAACACTGGTTCTCTGCCAAAAAAAGCTGTGGATGGGAATACAACAGATTTGTCAAAATCAGGTTCTATACCCAATATGAATTTAAGCCAACATTTAGGGAGATTTATCAAACACTGACTTTAAGACAAAAAAAGCTGTGGATGAGAAAACAGCACATTTTGCAAACACTGGCTCTATACCCAAAAAGAGTTTATGACAATGCATGGTGAGATTTAGCAAACGCTGCTTCTCTGCCAAAAAGGGAAATTTCAGGAATGCGTCACTAAATCTATTATCTATCTACAGGGAAGTAAATAATTATTTGATCCTTTGATGATTTTGTAAGTTTTTCCACTGACAATAGCGAAACAACAGGTTAGGGCACCACTCCTCAAAGGCCATGCAGCAGCTGCTGTCAGTGGGCATAGAACACTTTGTCCATGGGGTGCCAGTCAAGTAACAAAGTCCAAAGTCAAACTAATAGCGAAACAACAGGTTAGGGCACCACTCCTCAAAGGCCATGCAGCAGCTGCTGTCAGTGGGCATAGAACACTTTGTCCATGGGGTGCCAGTCAAGTAACAAAGTCCAAAGTCAAAGTTTTACATGTTGGTGCAGAAAAGGATAAAAAAGGTGGATGGTGGGAACAACTGGTTGAGTCTGAAACGATTAAAGGGGAATTTTGTCTGCGGGCACTGTAATTGGTGTCCCCAACTCGGGGTTGGCCCCTGTATTGATATAGGAGGGCGAATGATTAAAATAAATTCTTTTATCAATTGCCGCACCAAGTGGGTAGTGTACGCTATCTGGTGTCCCTGCAAGCGCTTCTACGTGGGTAAGACCATTAGACCACTTTGTGTCAGGGCCAGAGAACATTTTAGGTCGATTCAAAGGAAAAAAGGTTCCCCCAGACTTATACAGCATGTCACCGAGGCCCACAACGGGGATGCAAGCGTTTTACGCTTTGCTGGGATTGAAAGGCTGCATCCCTCAGGAAATGGGGGAGATCAGCATAAGCGTCTGCTACAGATTGAGGCCAATTGGATCCTGAATTTGGATGCTCAGGGTCCACTTGGTCTCAATGACAAATTGGATCTAGCCGTGTTCCTTTGAGAAAAGGTCTGAACAAAATTGAGTAAAATTTCTTGAGAGCTTACGGTCATTGTCTTTTGACATTGTCTGACTCTTTTACGGATAGTGCGGTGGATGGAGTGGTTTTTTCTCTCTTTCCTCTCCTCTCCCTCCCCCCCTATGGATACCTCGAGTATATACGTCCTTATCGTGTCCATAGTTGTAATAGGTCAATGTCTTCTGCACCCGACCATGGGATGTACATTTTCTCTGTGTGCCTAGGTGTATTTTGATAGTAGGGGCCTTGTCGAGGGGTAAAAAAGTTCGTACATGACTTTGGTTTGATCAGCTTCTATCAACAAAAAAACTCCTGCAGTCAAGTCGCGGTAGTCCACTAACCAAGAAAGCCAGAAATAATGGGGCGAATAGTTTGTATTGGTTAGGGTTACGGTTACGAAGGCTATTGATAATGCAGTTCTTCTGGTTGTCCTGAGCCGCTAGTGATAATCACATTGATGTTTGATATATCACTGAGCCTATGCGTAACATTTAAACTGTGTTCTACCGCTTCTTGCTCAAAAACCTATAATTATTTAATTTTCCTCAGGCCAACATTTAACCATTACCTATCAGCGAGTTAGTAGTGCTAGTGGGCTCCCACCTGAGCATAGACATTCTTGGAATTGCATCTCGATGCTAAATGTCTATGCCCAGTAGCGTTTTGATTAATGAGTTGCCTAGCAACCCACACATATCCGCGATCGCGGCACTGACTAGTGCAGGCTGCGTTTGCGTATGGTGGCGTGTGAATGAATGAGTCGCCTAGCAACCCCCACATACTCGCGCGCGCTCGCGGCACTGTCTATTGCAGGCGGCGATTGTGATTGGCCACTTACTTCGCGCTGACGCTCCCCAGAATACCTCGCGGTTCGCGCGAGAGTACCCAGAGTCCCGCGCGGCCCGCGCGAGATCGGCGAACAGAGAGAGAAACGTAGCTTAGCTCCACCCACAGGTAGTGTCTCTCTATGGGATCCAGCTGTAAAAAGAAGGGTAAGATAAATCTATTAAGTTAAAGGTCTCTTTATTGTATTGTAATGTCTGTTACTGTGTGTTTATTTTCGTTTTGTGTACTTTATATGCAATTCACGGCTGATTGGTGACGCCTTGTTGGGCGGGCCTGCTCCGTCCATATAAGATGTGAGCAGGCACCAGTAGCCATGTGTGACCAGTCGAAGGGCAAATGCCCGAAACGGCCCGTCGTCACCCTCGGCACCCCCTCCGTGTATTTGTGCAATGTCCCTGAAATAAAGGACACCGCTGATTCATCTTCAACCTGGTGAGTGCCGTCTGTTTTCTCCTGTTTGACTTTTCCACTGACAATGACATGAACAGTCTATAATTTTAATGGTAGCTTAATTTTAACAGTGATGGCCACTTTACACGCGGCAACAGGAAGATAGAAACCAGCAGGTGTCGGAGACAATTGTACCTTTTACCTTCAAAACACCTTGCAGATACCTGAATTACACGCAGCCACTTCAAGGTGTTTTGAAGGTAAAAGGTACAATTGTCTTCCAACACCTGCCGTTTTCTATCTTCCTGTTGCCGCGTGTAAAGTGGCCATGAGAGATAGAATATCAAAAATAATATCCAAAAAATCACATTGTCTTAATTTGTGGGAGTGGTTCATTAAGCTTGACCATATTAAATTACAATAATAGAAAAGGTCAGGCAACACCCTCAGTCAGCACTTACATCGGGAATCACAAACTCCACTATTATTAGCTTCCAAAAGCTACACTTATGCGCCCAGGTGCATTCTCACAGATCACAGTTCATAACTATATGCATCAGAAGAAGAAAAGAGTAGCACTCATCGGGTTGTTAGCGAACATCTTTATTACAACATGTGGCACACATGAAAATGGAAACAATGAACAGTAGGAAGGATGGGAACTATGGCCAGTTCACACTGATCAGCTTCAGGCTGAACTTTTGAAGCACTAGATCAGCGTGAAACGGCCATAATTCCCAAGTTTGCCAGCAACCCAGTGAGTGCTGCTCTTTTCTTCTTCTGATGCATAGATTCATTACACTTGAGTTCAATATTATATAATAGTAGTCAAGGAAACCATATTAGTTAATGAAAAAAGATATATATATTTATATACACTTATCTCTTAAGTAGAGATTGAATTTCATTTGGTAATATGCAAATTTTATATTCAGAAAAAGAAATATTTTGTCATAAAATGAAAATCTAATTTATGGTCTTGGTAATGAAGAAGTTGTCATATATAGTATAATCCCATTAAACAGCAATAGGAAATCTGTGATTATTTGTGCATCGATTTAAAAATCAATGCAACAAACTTTTCCTCTGATCAATCGTCTCAAATTTCCGATTTTAGATTTGAAAATAATTTCACTGTCTTTACAAATGATATTTTACCAATATAATCAAGTAAGACCTTTAACAATTCAGTGGATTTAGAGGGATTTATAGGTCTAATGATTCAGGATGTAATGAGGTCCAAATTTATCCTAATGATCAGTTTTCATTGACTTGCTCTAATAATTATCTTGTTGGCAGTGGACTTATTGACTGGTTTATAAGCTGAAATGAAAACTTTTGCACACGGATAAACACACAAACACCATGATTTTCTACGTTGTTACTAAATTTTCCTTAAAAGACTATGATTATTTAACATTTCTGTAGTGCGTGACTGCTTTTATTAATCCCATAATGACCAGAGGATTTAGTTCTTTCCATAATCAGACCCCAGGACAGAATTGCAGAGACAGCTGTCAGCAACAAGTTTAAATTACTTATAATTGTTTAAGGCAATATTCAGAACTAGTGATGCGTGTATGTTTCCAAAGATTCTATATTGCAAGAGGTATTCATATGTAAGTACAGTATATGAAGGGTATATACACATATATATTCAACTCCGTATACAACAATATTAAGGATAGTACTGCATTTTAATTAGAATTGTACATTTGCTACCTCTACTTAGAATGGGGAGTATCTACAGGATAAATCATATACAGTCATCGCCTAAAGTGTTGGCACACTTGTAATTGTTCCAAAAAATGAAGTATTTCTCCCAAAAAAGTATTGCAAACACACATTTATTTCCGTTCTGTATAGTGGAAAAACACATAAAAATACAGGGAAAAGAAGGCAAATTGGACATAAAATCACAAAAAGCCCAAAAATTGTTGGCTTCTATTCAAAATAATAGGTAAACAAGTTTGTTTCAAGCATGTGGTGCTGGTTCAAACTCTTCTGTGGCAAGGTGTGGGCAATATGAAAATAACACCTGAAACCAGATAAGAGGTTGAGAAGTTGACTCAATTTTTGCATTGTGTGTCTGTGCGCCACACTAAGCATGGGGAACAGAAAGGGCAGACGAAACTTGAATGAGGAATTTAGAACCACAATTGTTGGAAAATATCAACAATCTCAAGGTTACAATCCATCTCCAGAGATCTTGATGCACCTTTGTTTAAGGTGTGCAACATAATCAAGAAGCATTCAAAAAATGGATCTGTAGCTAACCATCCTGAATGTGGATGGCAGAATTTGAAAATTGATGAAAGGTTGCAACGAAGGATAGTCCAACGGGTGGATAAGTATGCCATTCTACTATTTATCAAAAATGGAATGAGGCCTACAGAGAAAAGAACACAGTACCTGCAGTCAAATATGATGGAGTTTAAAAGATATCCTGGCATTGTTTTGCTGCCTCTGACACTGCATGCCATGACTGTGTGCAAGGCATCATGAAATCTGAAGATTACCAAAGGATTTTGGGATGCAATGTCGAGCCCCATGTCAGAAAGCTGGGTTTACGTCCTAGGTCATGGGTTTTCCAGCAGGACAATGACTCAGAACCTACCTCAAGAAACATCCAGTAATGGATGGAAACAAGGTAGTGGAGATATATGAAGTGGTCAGAAATTAGCCCAGATCTAAATCCCATTGAACACCCGTGGAAAGATTTTAAAATTGTTGTTGGGAGAAGTCAACCTTCAAATATGGGAGACCTGGAGCAGTTTTCAAAAAAAGTGGCCCAAAATCCCAGTCAAGACATGTAAAAAGCTTGTACCGGTAGGTAGTTAAAGGAAACGATTGATTGCACCTATTTATTCCAAACTGTGTGCAAACAAATATTGAGTTGAAGGTGCCAAGAATTTTATTAAAACTAGAGTACAGAGTTCTATAGCCGTAAACCCCAGTATACACATCACAAAACCTACTGATTGCAAGTGCACAAGTTTATTACAAACCACAGTGAGTCAGTATAAATTACTGGGAAAAATTAAATTAAAACCAGGTATAGTTTGTTTAAGAGGGGATGAACAGGTCACAAATCCCCAAATACAGAGGGGTGAGTATACACAATCCATAGCATTGTCCAGATTGTAGCATACAATGGGGTACAATTGTCATTACATAAATACAGTTAAAAAGTGCCACATCCCTAGCCTGTCTTTAGATGCCCGGCAACTCACTCATGTATTATGGGGTTAGGTGACACTTGTTCGGGGCGACCCCGGCACGTGTTTCAGATAGTCTTTACCTGGTTTACCTGGTTTTAATGTAATTTTTCCCAGTATTTTATAGTGACTCACTGTGGTTTGTAATAAACTTGTGCACTTGCAATCAGTGGGTTTTGTCATGTGTATACTGGGGTTTACGGTTATAGAACTCTGTACTCTAGTTTTAATACAAATGCTTTGAGTTGCTGTTCCTATGAGTCCATTATGTTAGCCTGTATTCTTGCTCTAGGTGCTAAGAAATTTATCTGGCCCAGTTTTGAAGTTTTATCTCTTTTCATGTTATTCCAATACACACAAGGAAATAAACATGTGTACGACAAAACTTGTAATTGTCATAATGTTCTGGGAGAAATACTTCATTTTCTGGAGCAAGTTCAAGGATGCCAGCACTTTCACCCATGATTGTACATGTTTATGTAGGAAGTCAGATGTACAAAATTCTTAGGCTGGTTTCATATAGCGTATTTTTTCCTGTCCGTGGGATCATACTTTTTTGCAGGACCCCACAGACAGGTACGGACACCATAGGAGTTGACCTATTTCTGTGTCCGGGGCCGTGATTATCATGGATCCGGACACAGAAAGAGATGACAGGAAGCAGCAGGCACTTTCACTTCCGCAATGTATATACATACATTGCGGAAGAAAAATTCAGTAAAAGAAAGGGTTAAAATAAAAAAAATTATATTCTCACATGTCTAGTGAGTCCCCCGACGCCTGCAGCAAGCCCCGGATGCTTAGAGGGCCTGCGGTTACGTCACAACCCGGAAGCGTCATTGGGTCACATGACCACAGTTACCGCGGTAACCGGTCATGGAACCTGATCAGCTGATCGGGTTGTGCCATAACCGCAGGTCCTATAAGCATCCGGAGCTTGCTGGAGGTTGTGGGGACTCGCTGGACAGGTGAGAATATAATTTTTTTTATTTCTAACCATTTATTTTACTAAATTTCACTTCCGCAATGTATGTATATACATTGCGGAAGTGAAATTAGATGGTAAGGACCAATTTTAGTGTATGCTCAGTACACTAAAATCGGGTCCGAGGAACGATCAGCTGTTTCCTCGGACCCGTGCTCCATAGGCACTCATGTTAATGGCCGCGGATCGGGTCGGATCCAATTCGATCCGATTTGGTCCGCTGTGCCCAAAATCGGAGCAGTCTCTGATTTTGGATACAGCAAAAAAACGGACCAAAACTAATCCAGCACAAATCGGATGGCAATAAGGCCAAATCCGATCTGATCCATGGCCCATAGGGATACATGGAGGCCAAATCATATCCAAGAAATAAGCAGTGTGAAAGCAGCCTTAGAGTTAAATCAGGACTGGCTACATTTGCTTTGGCTAAAAAAAAATAAATGGAAAAGGATGTTGAGAGCCAAAATAGTTAAAAACATAGGCCCCGATTCCTCAAAGTGTTAGCGCTCTGATATTAAACTCTTAAAAGTTCCACAATATGTCCGCAATGTGAACTTACACAAAACAATTGCAGTCATTTTCTGGAAGAAATACTTCCTTTTCTGGAACAATTTCAAGGTGGGTGCCAGCACTTTAGACCATGACTGTATTTCATATTGTGGTTATAGAGTTGTAATTACAACACATACAATTCTTTTATATCTATATATTATTAAAAAAGAGAGAGCAGTGATCCAGAAAGTTACATTAAACACTTTGTCTCTGAAACAGTTAACATATTTTTCCAGTCATTAAAATAAAGTAAAAGTGAAAAAGCTTTTCCTTTATTATTACTACCTGTACAGTATGTATCCAGCTTCTAAATAAAGTCTGTGTTCCATAAGTCTACTGTTAATGAATTGTCTCTTCCAAAGCAATGCATGAGTTACAACAACCTTTGTAAAGTTCCTGATTAGGTTTAATGCAGTGTTCAGCTCGCCATCGATCAAGTATGATACATCAACACGTTAAGAATGGCCTCTCTCTTCCACTTCAAGATCTAAGACTGTAATCAAAGCCAAGGAGCAAAAGATCATCTTTGATATTGGAGAGCAAGTGAGTTTTATCCGCTGGCCTGAAATATATAGATACTAAGTCAATTTTGTGTCACAAATGAAGGGCAAAACCCACACCGCAATCAATAGTTTATGATTCTTCTGTGACACTGGCGATGTATGTTACTCTTTCACTCCAGCTTGTTAAAAAGTTTGTCATGTATATGTTTCCTATCTGAAATAAAATTTTGGAATCTAGAAAATACATTTTGACAATGAGATGGTCACGTTTCATCACAGTAGGGAATTAAGAAAGTAATCAAAAACCGACTCAGAGTCCCATTGGCTCCATACTATGAAAGAGAATTAACCTCATGCGGTTATTGAAGCATTTCTCACAATTGATTAAAACTGTTTACAAGCAGCTTATGTCAAATGATATATAATGAAGTGCATAGGCCCATTATCTCTTCCGCTGTCAGTGGATATGGTTTCCAACTGCTTTAGAAATATCTCTGCATACAGAATAAAAACCATTTTAAAAATAATCTATTTTGAGAGTAAGAGCAGACGGCATTATTTTCAGGTGCATTTGGATGAAGAAAAGCTGCAAAGTGTCCATATAATTAACATAGTGCACAGCAATGTCAAAACATGCTGTTATGCATGTGTTCTGTCTCAGGACACTTCTTTTAGCTGTTTCAGGGTTCAAAACACTGAATTGGTCAATAGAAGTGAAATGCTCATTGTCCTTAACAGTATAGAGTGAAAGCCTTCACCAGCAGAATGGCTGCAATAATGAAAAGGAACACCACCTTGTCTAGATAACACTATATGCACATGCCCATATACCTTATGCAAGACAGATAAGGCCCTGTCACACATATAACAACGCACCAGCAATCCCGATAATGATAACGGTGTGCGTCGTTTTTCACATCGCTGGTAAGATGTCAAACAGGTATCTCACCAGCAATCCAGAATTATACCGAGGTCGTTGGGAATTGTCACTCCATAACATAGCATTGAGATGGTTGGTCATTGTCCCTGTCAAACACAACGATGTAGTGCTCCCAGCAGGAGCAAAACGATGTAGAAATGACCCAGAGCAGTATGTAACAATCAACAATCTCATAGCAGGGGCCAGATCGTTAGTACGTGTCACACATAACGAGATCGTTTTTGCGTCAGAAAATCTGTGACGCAACATGAGTGTGTCACTCTACAACAATGATCGGAAAACAGAACCACAAAAGTGCTCGTGATCCGTGCTGCTATGAAGAAAGACCGGACCAAAGGTCTGATGCAATAATATTCCTTTATTCTTCTGATGTGTTTTGGAGCCTGCTTTGCTCCTTCCTTAGGGAATACAGATACCTGTTTGATATCTGTAATCCCTGAGGAAGGAGCAAAGCAAACTACGAAACGCGTTGCAAGAATAAATTAATATCATTGCATCAGACCTTTGGTCCGGTCTTTCTTCAGAGCAGCGTGGATCACCGGCATTTTTGTCCCTCTGTTTTCCAGTCACATACCACATTACACATGAAAGTGTGGATCCAGCAGCAGCTATACAAGTGCAGATACCGGTTGTGGGTCACACAACCGTACCAGGTGAGCACCTTTCAAACAGGTGAACTGCCCCCCCTTCTCATTGAGATAAGACCCTATGCGCCTTTTTGTCTCTTAATACTATAGATCTACAACAATGATGTCATGCTAGGCCTGCAAATCAATAGAGATGCTGGTTGGAGATGATCTGCAATGCTCCTGTTTGTCAGCCATGGAATATTTATGTGGCCACTAGACCACATGCAAATTAATTTACTCACAGTCAGGAATAGTGAAGAAAGGATTACCTTGGATAGGTCACGTGGTTTATTCCTTTCTATGATTTTAGAGTACATCAATTCTTAACTAAAATTTATGATAGAATATAAATAAATATACATTTTTGTAAATACATAAAATTCATAGTAATGAAGTGGTCAACAGTTCTTTTACTGAAAATGTAATCTAAGGCTACACACGGTGTAATTGTCGCTTTTTTATGCATGAGCGTTTTTCCCGCGCTTTGAGGCCAGGCTATTTAGCATTCACATTTTTTTATGGACACATTTTTCCCCCCAGAGCGCTGGGAAGTGATGTCACATGGGGGCAGGAATAATCCAGTTCCCATGTTACATGTATGTGTACTTTCACTTTTGCAGTGTATCTACATACACTGCAAAGCAAACTAAAAGAAAGCAATGGGTATTAAAAATAAAAAAGAATGCTCACCTCCCTGCCGAGTGTGACGGGATGCGAGGCGTCCACGTTCGATCGCTGCAGGGCCAGAATCAGCTGACCGGCGGCAAACGGATCAGCTGATGTGTCATGACAGCATCAGCTGAGTAGTTTAAATCACCCACCCAAACCGTATGGTTTTGGCGGGTGGTTTAAACCAATCAGCTGATTGTGTCACGTCACAATCAGCTAATGATGTCATGTGACAAATCAGCTGATTGCTACCAGCCAATCTGATGATAAGGGTCCTTGCAGCGATCGGACGTCTTCTCCTCAGGACTCAGAACAGCCGGCGGAGAAATATTTTAATTTTTTATTTTTAATACCTTTTGTCAACTTATATTTCGCTTTTGCAGTGTATGTAGATACAATGCGAAAGCAAAACTACAGCCCCGACATGTCAGCCCCCTGTGTGACATCACTTCCCCCTGCGCCCGCGATTATAGACGCTGGAATTGGCATTGTCTGAACAACAATTCATATTCCAGGTCCTTATAATGGCATATTTGCGCAAAGAATTGACATGCTCATTCTTTATCCGCGTGCATTCTCCCATAAAAGCGTGGCCAAAAAAAGTGCAACGCCTGAACGGCAAAATTGAATTTCCATTCACTTTGTTGGCAAACGCAGACGCGCTTTCGCAGGAAAAAGATGTGAAAGTTACGCTGTGTGTCAACATAGCCTTAATTTTATATCAAGTTATTGCTAATATTTTAAAGCTTGTAACAACTAAATACATGGTAAGGATGTGGGGAAAAACATGACTGGGAATAAAAAATATTGACAGCAAAGATGGACTTTTATTAAAGGCAGATAAAAGCACCCAGGCATAATTAGGCCTGTTAACTTGAGAATAGCAAACTTTCACTGAACATGTTCACTAATTTCAAATTCAGCACAAACATTGACAATTTGGTTCATGATCGATAAACTCAAGCAATTTCCTAAAAAAACTCCACAATAATCCTCAGCGTCATCTTATTACAGTGGGACCCAAAACTCATTGTCGCCTGTGAAAAGGGTGATATCACATGCTAGTTTATCTGAAGTCAGGTAGAGTAGCGCAGCTGAGCTGTGACCTCAGATGAAATTTCTCAAGTCACCCCAATCACAGCCAGCAGTGATTTTCGAGTCCCGCTGTGAGCAGATGTCGCAGAGAATTATCATGCAGGTTTTTTTGGGGAGTAAAACAGATGAGAAAAAGTGTTGTGATTGTGTTGTTTTTACAAATAAATAATGTTTCATTGTGTGGAGTATTATTTACTATTTACTTAGAGCTTCATAATGGTCGAGTCTAACATTGGCCCGACATATTTACCCTTGGGCTTAGTGCCAGCTGGCAATACGTAGTTAGCAGTAACCTCTTCTATTACCCAATTTGCCATTACACCACAGCAGCAAGACAAGCTGGGATGAAACACCAGGATATGGTGCTTGTAATGAATGTGCCATATTCTGGAATTGCTGCAGACTGTAATTCTTACACTGAAGGGGTGGGGGACAATAACTATGTGTTTCACCAGGGTAATAATACCAACCCCAAAACGTGTGCTTTATCTTGGCTGGCAACAAAATTGAGAAGGGACCCCACACCAATTGATTCAATTATTTGTTTTTATTTACAGTGATCCGATGTCAGTTTGGTTGCCATTCTTTCATCCAATCAAAAACATTGGAAGAGAGGGTGGGCGGACCTAACTCTTACTTTAACCAATCAAGGGGGAGAGCAATGAAGTTCATGAGAGGGCCCAGAAGAAGTGTGACAGCTATGATGAAGCTTGGTAATAGTTTACAAAGCCAATATCTGTGCCAAAACTGGGGGACTACACAATAAAATAGTGTTAGCTGTGTTTAGCAGCTTTTGGGCCATTTGAAGTGTTTTCGATGCCTTGATTTTGCCTCCCATTGATTTGAATGGAGTTCAGAAGTTTACCGAACTGTTCTTCAAACGAACAGAGCCAAATCCGAACTTCAAAATGTTCACTCATTTCTACTGTTAACTCATTCTAATCAGAAGCTAGGAACCTGATCATTTTCTATTCGCACACTCATTGCTCAGGCCAGCATCAGACTGACGCACTGTGACACTGGACTGTGTTGTGGTGGGCCCCGATCCTCTGTGGCTCCAGAGCAGGACATAGGGGGGGCTCGACAATAACTAGTCTACAATACTAGAAAATGGCAACAAGTCTATTGGCTGGCAACTGACGTTGGCGCGCAGAACATGGTCATTATAATAAGTGTACTGCATTCAAACCAGAAAAAGCATGCCACTTGGGTAAGACAAGGTGAGTTTGTGTTGTCCCTCACGGTTTTGTAGAACTATATCGCCAGTACCACTCTTTTTCCGTTGTCGTTGGAGAGTTCGCAGCCGCCTCTCGGCTTCAGGGCACCCCTTCTGCGTTCCCTGCGCTCCAGCGTTCAGCCTGCTGGGCGCTCAGCTCACCCGGTGCACGCTTCTGGTTCAGCGATGCATAACTTCCAATTCAGCATTTAGAATACAAGCCGCGTAACGGGTTACTGCGGGCACAAGCGATGTTTATTCACACATCATGGGGTCTTACATGGTGCTGGGTGCGGGTGGAAGGATGCCTTTAAAGCCTTGAAGATCCCACTGTCCTCCTACATGCATCCTGCACCATGTAAGACCCTGATGTGTGAATAAACACCGCTTGTGCCTACAGTAACCCGTTACGCGGCTTATTTTCTAAACGCTGAATCGGGAGTTTATGTTGTGTTAATTTTCTATATGTGCCTGTGTATAGGAGGCTATTTGAGGGCTAATTCTGTCTATAGAAGACTATGTGAGGGTTAGCACTGTGTATAGGGTGCTAATCCTGTCTATATGGTGCTATGTATGGGTTAATACTGTCTATATGGGACTTGGAGCTCATACTGTTGTGATATGCCCAAGGCTAGGGTCACACTTGGCATGAGTTTTTTTAGTGCCTTAAAAAAAAGCATGCGTTTCTGCATGCTTTTTTCCATTTCTGCATGCGTTTAAGGTGTCTGATGGCACCCTGCGTTTTTGCATGCGTTTTTAAATCAGCACCCAAAAAAAGTTCATGAACTATTTTTTGGTGCTGCTTTAAAAACTCATGCGTTTTTGGATGGTACTAAATGGTACTAATGTACCATCTGTTTTTGCATGCGTTTTTTAAGGTAGCTACTCACATAAGTGCAAAAACTCATGCCAAAAACGCATGGCATTTAAGACATGCGTTTTTGGTATTAAGGCATGCGTTTTTGCTATTAGGGCATGCATTTTTTAACATGGGGGCCTATGGGTGCGTTTTTACATGCTTTTTTAAAAACGCAGGTCTCCAAAAAAGCATGAAAAAAACGCAAGTGTGACCCTAGCCATAATTAGATATTTTGAAAATATTGTTTCCATTCTTTCATTATTTGCATATCAACAACATGTCTATTAATCCTATAACTTACAAAACAACATTTCCTTCTTGGTCCTACAATTTCCATGTTGAGGAGTCAGAGTATAGACAGATGATGGATAGATGGATAAAAAACACTTATATAGCGGGTAAAATAAGAATTGCATATATCAGCAATTTTCTAAGTAAATGTATTGCTAAAAGTCCTATTGACATGAATATCTCACCAGATATCAGTAACAACCCTTCCAATCCACACAGGCAAACGAAAATCAAATCATAGATGTCTATAAATTAAAGCAACACAGCCATTTACATTTTTATCTAATAATAATAAAGAGCAAGCAATTATGATAAACTTTCAATTGTACTTTATAAATGAAATCTGGAAGAGCACCTTTCAAAAACCTTCTAGAGGATGAAACCCCTAGACTGTTTCTGAACCAGACATATTCTCATTGTCAAGGAATTTGCATTCAGCTCCTCACACTGAATACAGCCTTATAAGGGTGGGAGCTGAACCTACACAGTGTGCCTGGCTACAGCTGATCAGTGTATCTGCAGTTCACCTCAAACTATGGGACAGTGCTGAGCTTGGTCAGGTAGTCAACAAAAGTTCCTGTGATCTTATCTATCGCCTCTGCAGTCACATTTGCTCTGATCAGTGCAAACAGCTGATGGCTCCCACACAGCTCATGATCTCTGATCTGTCTTTTCTCAGAAGGCTTTGAGTTTGGGCCATCAGCTGATAAAACAGAGCAGAGGAAATGTGACTGCAAAAGAGCTGAAATCTATCAGTAATTATAAACAATCCTGACACTTGGTGAAAAATAATATCAGCAGGATCAGTTATATATACAAAGGTGTCTCATTACCAAGGTGTGATACAAGAAACATCTCATAATTGGTAAAATCAGTTGGATATCTCAAGACCTTTGCAACCTTATTGTTGCAAAACTTACTGACAGTATTAGTTACAGAAGAATTTATAAACTATTGGAGGTTCCAGTGAGCACTGTTGGGCCATAATCCGGAAGTGATAAAAACATAATTCCAACACAAAGATTCCAGGTAGAGGAGTGAAAATAATTGTCAGAAAAGTTGTTCAAGAGTCAAGGATCCCCTGTGGAGAGCTACAGAAAGACCTGAAATTAAATTTTTCAAAGAAAACATTAAGTATTACACTCAACCTCCAAGATCTGTATACATGCTCATCACACAAGACTTCATTGCTGAACAAAAAGCACGTTCAAGTATATAAAAAATTTGTTCAACAACATTTAGAGAAGCCTGTGAAATCCTAGAAGATTATAGCCCAGTCAATGGGACCAAAATTGTGCGCTTTGGATGCAATAACACACACCATGTTTGGAGTCCATAAGGCACTGCATATGACACCAAAAACACCATACCAACTGTGAAGTTTGATGGTGGGAACATCCTGATGTGGGGCTGTTGTTTTAGTCATATGGTACTGGGAAACTTCATATAATTAAAAGAAGGATGAATGGACAAATGTACTGATACATTTTTTGATAAAAATCTGCTGCCATCCACCAGGGTGATGAGGATGAAACGAGGGTGGAGATTTCAGCAAGACAATGATCCCAACTACACAACCTAGGAAACTCTCAGTTGGTTTCATAGAAAGAAAATAAAGCTGCTAGAATAGTAGAGCCATCACCTGAGCTGAATCCAATAGAAAATTTATGGATGGAACTAAAGCTCAGAGTTTATAGTAGGAGTTCACAGAGCCTTCAGTATTTGAAAAGTGTTTGTACGGAAGAATAGGCCAAAATCACACCTGATCAATGGTTGCGACTGGTTTCTCCATACAGGAGGCATCTTGAAGCTGTTATCAACAAAGGCTTTTGTACAAAGAATTAAATACATTTCAGTAACCATTCAGTAATCATTTTCCGTGTCATTTCTTATTATTGTACATACATCACTAAATTTATGGACATCTATGGTTTGATTTCTTTGCCTGTGTTGATTGGATGTGTTTACTGACATTGATGAGAAAATTATGCCAATAGCACCTTTAGAAATATTTTCACTTACAAAATTGATGACATGTTCAATACTTATTTCACCAGCTGTACAAAACACTATGCAACAGCCTTTGCAATTAAAGGAGTTGTCCGAGCTTGTTGGATAATTTTTATATGTATCCAGGCTGCAAAATGTTGACAGTTTGTAATGTACATCCCGTCATCATTTTGCATAGTTACCCAGATATCACCTATTTGTGTCTGCCAGAGAATGACCAGAGGGAGTGTTTGTGTTGGAGCCTGCATATAAATAGCAGAACTGGTACTTTACACTTAGATTCCGCCAAGCACGCTCCTCCCATTCTCAGAATATCCTGCCACCCCCAGGATCCTACAGGCCACATAGACAAGACCAGCTCCACTATACAGAGAGCCAGCCTTCCACTCTGTGCATTTTGGTCACGACCCATTAAATTATTGCTGTGGGAGTGCTGTACTTGCCCTATGTTTTCTAGAAAAAATGATAGAAACGATTTTATCTCTAACGCAGCTGCAAAAGATATAAAATCTAGCACCATGTAAGGCAGATTTCTTCGAATGCTCAATTTACAATTCAGCAAGACTGTAAATTATTTTTTTCTGCCAACAATTGTATAAATTGGAACATCAATATTACATAACTACTAGATACAAACTAACTTGGCAGTTTTCCAAGAAAAAATAATGGATGACAGTTTGAATGTATGCTTAAAGATATGGATTTATGCTGTGTACTGACACGCTTCCTAGAAACAAGAGTCTTGGGCAGAAACTGTTGTTAATTAGAGGGGAGGAAATTCCATTTTTTTTGGCTCCAGGTAAGTTTGCTGAAACTTTCAATGCAAAGTTTTGTCCAATAAATAAAAATGACAGTAGGTCGTTACATACTATTTTATTGTAATTCAGTGTACATAATAATGTCTGACACATTTTGCATAAAACAGGTCAATATGAGGAATTTCCAACAGATGTACACCTCGAATACACGGGTTAAAGGACTATACATTACTAAGGACTTTAACTTCAGTAAGGCTGGCTTCACATTGCGGGTCAGATCCGATCCGAGGCTGTCAGGGTGAACCTGACAGCCCCGGATTGGATCAGCACACAGAACCGGAGGGCTAATATGCACGCAGCTGCCGCCACTGATGAATCAAGACCGCGGCTGGCAAGGAGCTGGCCGCGGTCCTGAAACAACTGTGGCGTGCAGCTGCAGATGTCCAGTTCCCGGATTCTCCCGGACCAGTGCAATCCGGCCCCATAGGCTCCCACGTTAGGGAGCGCCGGATTGCCCCGGATCCGGGAGGATCCGGGTGAATCCAGGGCAATCCGGGGCAATCCGGGAATAGGCAATTAGAGGAGATATTCTCCTCTCGGACTCAAAAACGTTGCAAGCAACGTTTTTGTGTCCGTGAGAGAATACTGAATTCTCCCGGATTGTCCCGGACAGATAGAAACCGGATGGCAGAGAGCAGCCATCCGGCTTCTATCCGGCTCCATAGTATACTATGGGGCCAAAATCCGGTCCGGGGCTATCCGGTTTTCACGGACAGCCTCGGATCGGATGTGACCCGCAATGTGAAGCCAACCTATGACACAGCTATGCTGCCATGACTAGGAGTAATCTGGAGTACGAAACTCATACTTTAGAACCTGACCTGCTCATTATGAGCACCGAGCATGTTAGTGCTCGCTCATTACTAATAGAATTATCTTATTTGGATGAATTTTCAATGGCTTGAATAATTCTAAAACTTCTGTAGCAATGCAAAATGTAAAAAATATCTTAAGTGCTGACTATACTTTAACGCTAATCTTAACAAAAACTTCTTCAATGAATTTGTTAGTAAAAAAAAATGCTCAACATCACTTTTAGGCATTCTTTCATAAAGAACTTAACATTGTGGAAAAACATAACTATGGTACCTAGTCTGTCATATTCAGAAAGGTGACCATTAATATCATTTGATAAATATTGTATAAAACTTCTATTTTAATCTTTTAAAAAATTAAAGGACAATTAGATGTCAAAACTTGTATAAATAATGAGGTGAAAAGGATGGAAAAATGGGATGCATAAGATAGCAGAGCAGTCAACAGTCCAATGTTCTTGGAAAAAGAAAAAATGGAAGTAGGTTATTAGATCATATTTAATATGACTGCATGAGATTGTCACAAAACTGGGTTTTCATGTCATGGCATCATCAGGACAATTACACCTAAGAGCGGACATCAAACAGAAACAGTGATCTGATGGTTGAGCTAATACAAGAAACTATTTAGAACCAGGAGCACCATTGCCACCAGAACATTGAATCAATTAGGCAATTACAAGTAGATCCTATAAAGTGTGTATTTGGTGTGTATATGGTGTGCATATGATGCTTACATTTTTTATTGGATGTGACCCTGTGGATTCTTACCTAATATTTTTGAGCCACTGAGGCTACAAAGGTACTACTCATAAATCCCCCAAATTCTTATAACATCAGTGTCCAGCACAATTTTCTATGTTCAAATGACTCACCGTAGCCGGGGGATACACGTAGCGGGCGTTGTTTCTCCTCCAGTCACGGAACCGCGCCTGCGGTGGTGTAGGCCCGGTGGTCCAGATCAATAGGGGAATGGCGGAACAGTGGGGGTGATTTGTCTTCGTGACGCCACCTGCGGGTGTTCTGGTAACTTTACCAGCGCTGTTCGGGTCTCCGGGGGATGGTACACAGCGAGATGGAACGCTCCCCACAGGATGAGCGGGAATCCCCGGAGCCGGGAGCTGCGCAAGATGTTGTGAGGCAGCTGCGGGACGCTGCGCTGAATCCAGGAGTAATGCACAACCACACAAAGTCTCTTTTAGGTACCTTTACTGAATGGTAGTCAGGTACACTCGGACCGGGATAGTGAAGTTGGCACTTATGGAGTTTCACAGCAAGCAGTGTTAGGCTTCCTTTCTCTACTTCTGGTGCTAAGGTCGGGTGGATGTGGAATCCAGCCGGACCGGGCAGGGTGTTCAATGGAACTTGCTTCACCTGGTTATCAGCACTGAGGGCACTGTAAAAGGGTCTGAGCAGGATCAGTACTCTTCCCTGGGCTCTCGTGGGTAGGTGCATCAGGTGGAACAGGTGGCTAAACCTCCTGTTGGATGTGCTGGTTCTCTGTGAGGGCTTTGTAGCTTCCACAGCTTCGGTTCCAGTAACCGGATGGTTTGGAAAGAGTTGGATTAACTCTGTATTCCTGAGAGGTGATCTCCTTCTTCCTATTATCCCAATTGCAGGGATCTCCACTGGCTAACAGGCTAGCAGGGCCTAGTGTGTTCCTCATAGGGTGGAGGTTTCACACAGGCAGGCAGCTCTTGTAGCGTCTACCACACTCTGAAGTTTCTCCCTCCAAGACTCTTTTTATAGGGGGAACTGGTTAGAAGTCACCAGTGTTAGCTCCCCCTAGAGGCTCGGGGTGAAACCGGGTGTTCTAAGTGTTGTTTGTGTTGTGGTTTTGCTGTGCTGTTACTTACTCCATTTGTACCTAAGGATTTCTGTGGTGCCCAACAGGTGCCAGGGTGCCACATTCCCCCTTAGTTAACCTCAGTTCTCCCGGCTGAGCAAAAAGTTCTTTTTACAACTTACCACTAAGCATTTATAACATTCAATTTACAAAGTCTTAAAGAAAACACAAAAATCACTGAAAAGGAAGTGAAAAATGTGGAAAAGGTGAAAAGCAGTCCGTACGGCACTAGTCCATCTGCCGCAGGCTGGAAAAAGGTAAAGTTAGTGGTCACACAAGTCCTGTGACAATTGTTCAAAGTTTATGGAAAGGGAAAAAGGTAAAGTCCAGGGATACATGGTAAACTTTATACATTCCCTACGGGTGTCTCTGCTTGGGAGGCCGGTACTAACCTTCTATACCTTACCAGGCGCTTTCTGTTCCCAACTTAGTATACTTGGGACATAGCCCAGTTCCTCCACCCTTCTGTACACTACTTTTTACAGGTTTTTGAAAACTGGTTAATATTTACAACACTTACAGGTTACATTTTCCACTACATTTTAAACCCATTCTCCAAGTTTTTGTGGGGGTTGGCCTAATGTACTACGTGTGGATCTGCGTAGTGTGGGTGTTTCAAAAGCTGTTGGTGTAGTGTACGAAGTGGTTGGTACTTCTCTATGTCTGCTTTGTGTAAGACCATAGTAAGTGCGGAGTCTATCAACTGGACTGACCTCTGTAGGTAGTTGATTAGGAATGGCTTCTCTTACTGTGGGACTAGCAGGCTGACCGATTACAGGAATCTCAGGTTCCATGATAACAGGCTGCAATTCTTGCACTTGAACTTCTTCTTCTTGGACTTGTGGAATTGGATTAGGCTTTGGCTGATCTTCTACAGGTTGGTAGAAATGCATAACTGGTATGAGGAATGCATCACCTATTTGTGGCCAATCAGCTGGTAAGTATCCAATTTCTGTAAGGACGAGATTTTCTTTTGTTTCTTCATCTTGAGTTACAGTAGGGTAACTGGTTGCTTGTGGGATTAACTGTGGCGGACATTTCTTCAAATGATCCCTTGAGACAGTCGCAATAGTATTCCCATTGTCTTTGCTAATAACACAAGTTTTTGAGTTATCAAAGTGTGACGGCATAACGGTGTAGGGTACGGATTCCCAACTGTTATCCAATTTGTTAGTTTTTCGCTTTCTTTTCAGCACTACATCACCTATGGCTAGTGGTTCAGCTGAGGCGTGCTTGTTGAAGTCTTTTTCTTGTTTGGTTCTACTGATTTCAAGGTTCCTTTCCACGCTTTCCTGTACTTTTCTGTACTTTTCTTGGCGTTGGCTGACCCAGTCTTCATCAGAAGAATCTTCTGTGGGTTCAATGGTTCCCATCTGCAAATCAATAGGCAGTTTACCTGGTCTTGCTCTCATCAAGTAAGCAGGTGTGTAATTTGTCGAACTGACAGGTATGTGGTTGTAGATGTCCACGAGATCTGGAAGTTTCTCTGGCCATTGATTTCTCTCTTCAACTGGTAAGGTCTTGAGCATGTCAATGACTATGTGGTTCATCTTCTCACATAAACCGTTCGTCTGAGGATGATAAGGTGTTGTGCGGATTTTCTTGCACCCATACAGCCCTAAGAATTCTTGGAACAGAGCTGATTCGAAGGCTGGCCCTTGGTCAGTTAAGACTTGGTCTGGATACCCATGGGGGCGACAGAAGTAACTCTGGAACGCTTTGGCTGCTACCTCAGCAGTTAAATCCTTAACTGGAACGACTACCAGGAATCTTGAGTAGTGATCGACGATGGTGAGAGCGTAGGTGTACCCGGTTCGACTTGGGGTAAGCTTCACGTGGTCGAGAGCAACTATTTCAAGAGGTTTGGTGGTAACAATTGGTTGCAACGGAGCTTTCTGAGTTGGATGGTCTTTTCTTCGAAGGTGACATGGTCCACAGTTTTTACACCATTTGTCAATGGAACCTCTCATACCGACCCAGTAGAACCGATCCTTCAGGAGTCTCTCCAGTTTCTTCCATCCAAAGTGTCCGGCATCATCATGGTATGCTTCAAGGATCATTTGGACTTCAGTCTTGGGAACTACAATCTGCCAGATGAGTTCATGGGTTCTCGGATTGAGGTATCTTCTGCATAGTTTACCTTGGTAGACGAACAACCTCCCTTTCTCCTTCCACAGGCGTTTAGCAGTTGGTGAGGCATCAGAGTCCATATTGGCGTGTTCTTGAGTGATGAGATCCCTTACCAGGCTGACATCTGGGTCGTTGGCTTGAGCCTCCTTCCAGTCATGGTGAGGTAATGGGTTCACGGTCCTCTCTACACGTGTCTGGTTTCTCTGATGACATGTTGCTGTACCGGAACGGTGGAAAGCAGGTAGTTCAATCTCTTCTAGGTCATCTATGTCTTCTCCCTCTTCAAGAAGGTGGGGTATTCGGGACAGGGCATCAGCATTGCCGTTCTTGTGACCTGCCCGATACTTTACAGTGAAGTCGTAGTTAGCGAGTCTTGCTACCCAACGCTGTTCTAGGGCTCCCAGCTTTGCAGTCTCTAAGTGTGTTAGAGGATTGTTGTCTGTGAAAGCTGTGAAGGGGGCGGATGCCAGGTAATGCTTGAAACGCTCTGTGATCGCCCAGACCAGGGCCAGGAACTCCAGCTTGAAGGAGCTGTAGTTTTCCGGGTTCCTCTCGGTGGGACGGAGCTTTCTGCTTGCGTAGGCTATCACCTTCTCCTTGCCCTGCTGACGTTGGGATAGGACTGCTCCTTAACCTTCATTACTTGCGTCAGTGTACAACAGAAACGGTAGATTGTAGTCAGGGTAAGCCAGGATTTCTTCTCCAGTTAAAGCATCTTTTAACGTTTGGAAGGACTTGTCCTGTTCTGGGCCCCAGTGGAACGGGGGTCCCCTGATCTGGCCGTTTTTGGATTGACCTACTAGGAGATCTTGCATAGGTGCGGCTATCTTGGTATAGCCTTTGATGAATCGTCGGTAGTACCCGACCAGTCCTAGGAATTGACGTACCTCTTTGTGGTTGATGGGTGCTGGCCAGTCCTTGATGACGGTGACCTTATCCGGATCCGGTGCTACGCCTTCGGCACTGACCACATGTCCTAGGTATTGGACCTTGGGTTTCAGCAGGTGGCACTTGGACGGTTTCAGTTTCATCCCGTACTTGGACAGTGACTCAAACACTTCACTCAGGTGTTGGAGGTGATCTTCATAGGTCTGAGAGTAGACAATGACATCATCAAGGTATAACAAGACAGTCTCAAAGTTCTTGTGGCCCAAACAACACTCCATAAGTCTCTGGAATGTTCCTGGGGCATTGCACAAACCGAATGGCATACTGTTGAACTCGCATAAGCCCATGGGAGTAGTGAAGGCTGTCTTCTCACGATCCTCCTCTGCAACGGCAACCTGCCAGTACCCACTAGTAAGATCTAATGTGGAGAAGTAGTTGGCAGATTTGAGTGCAGCTAGTGACTCTTCTATGCGGGGTAACGGGTATGCATCCTTGTGTGTGACTTTGTTGATTTGCCTATAATCTACACACATCCTCATACTACCATCTTTCTTTTTAACCAGGACTAGTGGTGCGGCCCAGGGACTACAGCTATCCCTAATGACTCCTGCATTCTTCATGTCCTGAAGCATCTCTTTTGCTTTCTGGTAGTGAGTGGGTGGTATAGGCCTGTACCTTTCTTTGATAGGTGCATGGTTGTTTGTGGGGATATGATGTTGTACCCCTTTAATCCTCCCAAAGTCAAGTGGGTGTTTGCTGAACACTTGCTCATACTCCCGAACTACCCGGTATACTCCATTTTTCTGGTGAGAGGGTGTATTGTCAGTCCCTACACTGAGTTCTTGACACCATTTCTCTAACTGATCTTTGGAGTGAGGGGGTTCATCAGTGACTATTTGGTTTGAGGATTTTACATCAATCACAGCATCATCTTTTACTTGGTACAATTTTGCAACAGTTGCATATCTAGGTAGTCTGACTTCGTCATCACCATAATTCAATATGCGTACGGGGACTCTCCCTTTCTTACATCGACTAACCCTCTGGCTGTCAAGAGCGTAGGACTACTGTCGGACATTACAGGTTCTACTACGGCTTGGTAGTCCTGCCCTCTGAGGCCTATGGCTGCTCGACACCAGATCATCATTTCACTTCTGGGTGGTACCACAATTGGAATGGGATCTGTGACTCTTACTCTGCCAATCTCACCATTTGACAAGGTTACCTGTTGTTGATACACCAGAGCTCTGATCTGCTTTTGGATAGCCCTCTTTTCTCTGGGTTTACCGGCTTCAGCACTCTGTTGGAGCAAAAACAACACTTCATCGAGGCATTTGATCATGACATTGGTACCCAATATGACATATGGATCCTTGTGGTTAGGCTTATCCTGGACCACTAAGATACCCTGGTTTTTCAACTGCACCCTCCCCACCTTTACTGTAGCTTCCCACTGTCCCTCTATGGTAACCGGAATACCATTAGTGGCTTCAAGGTTCATCTCGGGATTTGGGGGCTCTAGCTTAACATCTGGCCAGAACTGCTTGTAAAGGGTACTGGGGATGGATGTCACCTGGGATCCAGTGTCTATCAAGGCGGAGATAGCGATGCCATCGATGACGATTGGTAAGTATGGACAGTCTCCCACATACTTGTGTTCCCAGCTGGACGTAGGGCCTGCACAGTCTACTCCTGGGGTTGGCCCTTCTCGCCCAGGGGTCGCTCGTTTAAAGGACGGGATTGCAGGTTGCGTCCTCCTAAGTCGTTCTGCTGACTGTTGCGGCGTCTGTCAGGACTGCGGCGGTCTGCAGGTTTTCCTCGCGACGGCTGTGTCTTTCTCCTCATCCAGGGGACGTCATCCGGGCTGTCGGCGAGTTGAATCTTGTCCGATGGCCTTGCATCTGTCTTGGGTCTTCTCCCAGCTTGTAGCTTGGCCACGTCCTTCATCAGCTGCTCGACATTAGCACACAGTTGATCAAACCGGTCAGGTGTTACAGTCTGTGCGCTGGACTGAATCGCAGGGATTGGAGATGCTGCTGCCGGCACGGAAGGGGTGTCAGCGTACTGCTGCTGCTGCGGTGAAGCGGGATCAGGTACTTCAGCGAGTCGCTGTCCCCAAACTGTTAAGTCTCTCAAGGTATCAAACTCTGCGCCTGGATTTTGTATGGACCACCAGCTTGCTTGCTTCCTATCCTCAGATAGTTTAAGGCCCACAATAAATTGTCCAATTAACGCTTTGTTCTCATCTCGAGCACTGTCAGGGTCGACTTGTTTTAAACAGTCTGTATGCTTCTTGCAAGCGCAGTGAATAATCAAGGACACTTTCTTGTGCCCCTTGGTTACAACGATAGAATGACAGTCTTAATCCAGCTTCGGTATGGCACTCAAAGACCCGGGTTAATCTAGCGAATATCTGTTCTACAGATTCCTGAACTTCTACAGGCCAGCTGCGGCTCTGCAGTTCGGCTGCACCGGTTAACTGTCCCATAATAACTGAAGCTCTTTGCTTACCGGTCATCGGGTACATGTCCAGGGCTTGGCATATCTTCCTCTGGAAGTTCTCCAAGGTGCTGGGCACACCGCTGTACTTGGGTAACCAGGTCGCACTAGGAACGTAGGGTAGAGACATCGGCATAATCGGAGCGGGTTGTGGTAGCATACCGCCGACTTGTTGCTGTCCATCAAGAGGTATGTTTTGAGGTACCGCTTGGTCTTGCGGGGGCACCGCGTGATCGGGAGCCGGGTTACTCATGGTCGCTCCCCCTTAGTTAAGCGTAGCCTTTCCCTCGGTTGCAAACGGAAGTGTCGGCCTCGCGGTGAGGAGTGAGGCACCACGGGAGTTTCCGGTTCCTGCTGCGTACAGGGGAAGTCGTCAGAGCGTGGGGGCGGGGCCAATCTTCGCGCCCTCTGCACAGTCACGCCCCTTCTTTTCCCGCCTTTTCGCGCAGCAATGGCGGACCAAATGTACAGTTCGATATTTACAGTCAATACATAGCACACAATACCCGTGATAACGGGCCTGCTCGTATCCTGTTCGTGACGCCAAATTCTGACTCACCGTAGCCGGGGGATACACGTAGCGGGCGTTGTTTCTCCTCCAGTCACGGAACCGCGCCTGCGGTGGTGTAGGCCCGGTGGTCCAGATCAATAGGGGAATGGCGGAACAGTGGGGGTGATTTGTCTTTGTGACGCCACCTGCGGGTGTTCTGGTAACTTTACCAGCGCTGTTCGGGTCTCCGGGGGATGGTACACAGCGAGATGGAACGCTCCCCACAGGATGAGCGGGAATCCCCGGAGCCGGGAGCTGCGCAAGATGTTGTGAGGCAGCTGCGGGACGCTGCGCTGAATCCAGGAGTAATGCACAACCACACAAAGTCTCTTTTAGGTACCTTTACTGGATGGTAGTCAGGTACACTCGGACCGGGATAGTGAAGTTGGCACTTATGGAGTTTCACAGCAAGCAGTGTTAGGCTTCCTTTCTCTACTTCTGGTGCTAAGGTCGGGTGGATGTGGAATCCAGCCGGACCGGGCAGGGTGTTCAATGGAACTTGCTTCACCTGGTTATCAGCACTGAGGGCACTGTAAAAGGGTCTGAGCAGGATCAGTACTCTTCCCTGGGCTCTCATGGGTAGGTGCATCAGGTGGAACAGGTGGCTAAACCTCCTGTTGGATGTGCTGGTTCTCTGTGAGGGCTTTGTAGCTTCCACAGCTTCGGTTTCAGTAACCGGATGGTTTGGAAAGAGTTGGATTAACTCTGTATTCCTGAGAGGTGATCTCCTTCTTCCTATTATCCCAATTGCAGGGATCTCCACTGGCTAACAGGCTAGCAGGGCCTAGTGTGTTCCTCATAGGGTGGAGGTTTCACACAGGCAGGCAGCTCTTGTAGCGTCTACCACACTCTGAAGTTTCTCCCTCCAAGACTCTTTTTATAGGGGGAACTGGTTAGAAGTCACCAGTGTTAGCTCCCCCTAGAGGCTCGGGGTGAAACCGGGTGTTCTAAGTGTTGTTTGTGTTGTGGTTTTGCTGTGCTGTTACTTACTCTATTTGTACCTAAGGATTTCTGTGGTGCCCAACAGGTGCCAGGGTGCCACACAAACATGACTTGTAGTGTACACAGAGTAAAGTTGGTGTTCTGGTTAGATGTATACAAACAACTGTGGGTCACCTAGTATAAACAGTCTGGATAATTTTATGTTGATGGGACATAAGATAGCTCCAAAGAACAACATGAGAGGTAACATCCATTTCTCAACAGGACCCTGTATACCTTAAAGGGATCCTGTCACCTCCAAAACGCCTCCTAAGCTATCAAAACATGTCCCTGCACAATCCTATCACTAATCTCACACTTCTTTTGTCTCCTAAAAGCATCCTGTGAAAGTAGAGAAAAACGTTTTAATACTCACTCATTAGTGATTATAATTAGCAGGGGTCATATTCTTTAGTCACCAGGGGGTGTTCTTTTGCAGCTCCAGGATCCAGCCCTCTCTCTGTCTGTGCTTAAGTGAAACTGAAACTGAAGGCAGGACTAATGATTTGCATTCTGTGAGTGATAGAGAGGGGGGAGGGTAATGCCTGCACAAGCACAGCAGAACACACAGAGAGGGCTGGATCCTAGAGCTGCAAAACAGCCCGCCTTGGTGACTAAAGAATAGTCACTCTGCTAATTATAAGCACTAATGAGTGAGTATTAAAACGTTTTTATGCACTTTCAAAGGATGCTTTTAGGAGACAAAAGGAGTGTGAGATTAGTGATGGGATGCTGCAGGGACATGTTTTGCTAGCTTAGGAGGCGTTTTGGAGGTGACAGGATGCCTTTAAAGTTAAATTATAAGTCTGGTATAAATGAAAAAATGTTTGTACAGTGTTAGCCAGTAGTTACACAAATATTAGAATCTGAGAGTCATCAGTGGTTGATACCTTTTAATGGCTAACTGAAAAGATGATAAATAATAGCAAGGTTTCAAGACTCTAATGATTCTTCATGAGGCTATAATGACACAAATTCTAAACAAATTCTGTGTGTTCAGAAGTTGTGTCATTATTAGCCTGATGTAGAGACCTTAGGGTACCCTCACACTTGGCGACGCACCAGCGATTCCGACAGCGCTTTGACTTGGTGGGGATCGCTGGTACATCGCTGTTGGGATCGCTGGTGAGATGTCAAAAAGTCAGATCTCACCATCGACGCAACAATGATCCGGAATGATATGGAGGTCGTTGGGACCCTGTTTTTCACCTGTAGTATTGAGGTCATTGGTCGTTGTCCCTGTCAAACACACCGATGCATGCTGCCCAGCGGGACCCCAACAATCAGAAAATGGTCCAGGCGACTCTGACACGACCAGCGATCTCATAGCAGGGGCCTGGTCACTGCTAAGTGTCAAACATAGCGAGATCGCTGTTGTGTCACCAAATTTGTGACTTAGCAGCGATCTCGCTAGAGATCTCGTTTAGTGTGATGGGGGCTTTAGAATCTCACAAACTTGCTATTATCTACCATCTGGGCTTTTGGTGAGACATGTTCCATCAGCTTTGCAACCGTAGAATGAAAACCTGTATAGGACTCTCCTCTCCACAGAAATTGCATTGCTAGCAAAGTGGTGGGAAATTGAACTAAGGATCACGTTAAGGGTGGTGGGTCAATGCAACTGACCCTTTTGTTCTGTTTTAAAACTCAGTGTAACAGAGGGGACCTATTTTGATCTCTACTATGGTTCTTGTCAGTATTCCTCTTCTGTTTTTTAATCTATTTGGATAAATTAGAAAGAACCCGCCCAAAAAAAAGAAGAAAAATATAGAAAAACTAATAATAATAGATAATTCTTATGGTTATAGCTTAATTCATTACTCTTCATTACTTTTCAGAATATTGGAGTCAAATCAGGTTTTCCTTCTGTCTAAGCATGAATTCACATGAAATCTGCTTATCAAATTATTTATGTAAATGCATGTCTGTGACCATTAATTCATTCCTGAGGCAAAGCAGATCCTCGGGATTTTATAGCTTTTATTCTACCCTGTTACGTCTCAAAAAACAAAAACAAGAAAACAACTTAAACTTAATGAGACATTTATAAAAACTAATTAGAAGGTATTAAATTGTGTTATAAACTAACGAGAAATTAACTGCTATGAGGTTTTATAGTAGTGTACACCGACTGGTATTATTCACAGGCTAATGTAGATTGTAATATCTTTTCAGAAAAGTGACCTGCAACTATAGTTTTATACCCGTATACTGTTTTTAAAAGATTAAATATTATTTTGGTTATAGTATTCAAAATGTATTTTTTTAATATTGGAAATATGTCCCGAATGAATATTAGACATTGATGAATATAAAAAAGTAATGATTATTTGTCATATTAGACTATCTATCTATCTATCTATCTATCTATCTATCTATCTATCTATCTATCTATCTATCTATCTATATAAAAAAGAGGGGAGCAGCACTGACAATTCTTTTAGGGTGCAAATCTACTAGGTTCTTTTCATACATACGCATTTAGGAAAAAATGTAGAAGCACTCCTGGTTCAGGTGAACAAATAGCCTTTAAACTGGCTTACGGTACAACAGGCGACATTTCAGGCACAAATGCCTTTAGTCAAAAAGCGTTTGTGCCTGAAATGTCGCGTGTTGTACCCCAAGCCGGATTAAAGGCTATTTGTTCACCTGAACCAGGAGTGCTTCTACATTTTTTCCTAAATGCGTATCTATCTATCTCTATCTATCTATCTATCTATCTATCTATCTATCTATCTATCTATCTATCTCTCTATCTACCAAAAAATAGAGGCACCACTTCAAAAAATTCAAAAGTAAATAAAGTGGACTTTATTCAGCCATATGGCATGGCGACATTTTCGTGGAAACCCACTGTTATAAAATAGAGCAGTGCCGTCTCTATTTTTTGGTAACTATAGTATTTTTACTAGTGGGTATATAGTTTTTGGGGACCTTGCACCTAAGTTCTATTGAATTGCAGTGCTGTTTCTATTTTTTGGTTTTCTATCTATCTATCTATCTATCTATCTATCTATCTATCTATTGTGAGGTAGCGCCCCAGGGAACTTGCTTGCAGCATAATGAAATGACATTAGGGACTAAATTTTTAACGGGTAACATAACACAATAGTTTATTTCACGCCATAAACCACTGCTAACACACAACACCCTTTACATTTTCACATATAATATCCATATAATTACATTGCAGTATATGACATTCACATATGACATTACACCATGATTACAGTCACATTAGAATTACATTTTCCACAGAACTTCAAGGCGTCACCCGCCGACCCTTGCAGACCTCAGTCTGGTTCTAAAGACGGCTATCACCGTCTATCACCCTAACAGGGATCCTTCTCCATCCTACAGTAGGGATCCTAAACCTACACCTAGGGAGTCTCAAGGCACACTGCATCATACACTTTCAATGGGTCCTTTCACGATACCCAGTCGGACCCAATGGCGGTTATGGCCGTCTGACCTTCATACCTGGATACATCATATGGTACTTTTTCATACACAACTATGAGTCACCCAGTCATATATCACACAGGGTAATTATACATACGCCCTTGTGAGTACACATACACCTTCACACATAGTCAACGAAACCATATCACGATTAGCACAGTCAGTCCCAAAGTCGGCTATACTTATGACCGCCTGGCCCTTCAGCCGTCCTTGGTCTCTCATATCACGCATACGACCGCCTGGCCCTTAACCTGTCCTTGGTCCTCATCACTCATATGACCATCTGGCCCTTGAGCCGTCCTCAGTCTTCATCATTGGCTGGCACGCACACATCAGGTGCCACCAGCATGGAGCTATCGTCTTGTTCAGTTGGCATTCGCCTCAGAAGGCTCCTTCTCCTGCACTGCCATGCTTGCAATGAACTTTTCAAAGTTCATTTACTTTGCTTTGCCCAGTTCTGGGCTTTCTCTGGAGATCACTGACCCCATTTCCTACTTGGATTACTGGTTCTATCAACTGTGGTAAACCAGGAACAGACTGTGGAGTACAAGCTTAAGATGGTTCCCTAAAAAATGCTGCATTTCTCTATTTTTGCTGTTTACATTGTAGTTTAGGGTCCCATCAGATTTAGGTCACCTTGCTGTGGTTGATGGGCAAACATCTATTGAATGTAAAGATACCAACTTCAATTAAATAATTAAAAAGTAAATTTTTATTAGAAAAATCTAAAAGGACCAAGGACCAACATGAAAGTGGACAAACAAAGTAGAATGGAACCTGAGAAAACCAAGGAATATGCTTCCTATTTATCCCTAATGAACTTATTTCCTGCCTGACAACTGAGTTTTTTTCCACCCTATTTTTATGGTGGCCCCATTCCTTGGCAGCTTTCCCGGTTATACTTAGGTTATGGTCGCATCCTACTGATGTGATTAGTGCTAAACATCTAGTTGCAAAGGACTCCACCACTGGACAGCTCTTTGACAGGATGTGTCAGACTTACTAACCCTGATTATGGACCGGCCATTTGTCTAAGTATTGTGCCTAAGAAGGTTAGATTCCTGAATTATCTTTATTTCAGGGAATCTATACCAGATCCTTGCTGTTTATTTATTTTCATACGTCAGGGTGGATGTCAAGACTTTCCTTTGCAACTAGATGAATAGCACTAATCTCATCAGTTGGATGCGACCATAACTCATGGTTAGATTTCTCATGGAGGTTCCTAAAACAAGACCCCCTAAAAAAAGAGAGAGTAAGACAAGTTGGTTTATACGAGTACTCTCCCTCTTCTGATGAACCCTATACATATGACAGGGAAGAAATGCGTCAAGCTGTGGAGAAAGATGTTAAACTCTCTTTCCATGATTTGAATCTGGAGCCAACCTATGAAATCCCTGATTTCCACTAGCATCCTGGACTAATCTATGAGATAAGTCACATTGGAGTCGGCATATATATATATTTGGTGCATTGTGCGGAATATGCCTCTATGTTGACTTAGAGCTAGTAAAGGGAAAACCGCCAAGGAATGGGGGCACAATAAAAGGGTGTGAAATACCTCCATTGTTAGGCAGGAAATAAGTGGATTATGGATAAATAGGAGGCACATTCACCGGTTTTGGCCACGTAGGGTCCCATGTTAACAAAAACACATTTTTGAAAAACGCACACACACATGCATTAATGCATATGTGTTTTTGGACTTTGAAAAAAAATGTCTAAAAATGATCCCAAAAACGTATCTAAGGCAAAAAGGATGGTATATGTGACCCTGGCCTATGGCTGCGGTCACACATGCTCATTCTCTTTAGCCTTGAAACTGATCATTTTTTAAATGATCCTAAACCTAGAAATGACCCCCTTACTTGACCTGTCCTGCACCCTTTTACATTTTAGCCATCCTTGAGAAAAATGTTTGTAAGTAAGGAAAGGTATACTTGACTGGTGAGTCTCTCTCTGAAGCGAATGGACGGCTGTCTGCTGCTGCCTGGTAATTATGAAGCCTCTCTGTTCTAGGCTGGCCGCGTATAAAGGGCGGGCTCGGCATAGCGATTAGCCGCCCTTTTGACGGACCGCTTAAGGGAGGCGTCATAATACGCACAGCAGACAGGCCGTCCTTCGGCTTCCACAGAAAGAGGGGAACCACACAGTAAGTATTTTAACTTTTCTTTACTTACAAAAAGCGATTTTGCAAAAGATGGTAATGTAGAGGTGCAGGACAGTCTAAAGATAAGGGGCATCGGGTTTAGGATCATTAAGTGTAATAGTGTCCTATGTCTGGCATTTTTGGAATTTTTGGACTTAAGCATGGTTCAAGGCCATGTTAAAAAGCATGCATTTGTCTTGCACTGCTAGCAGATTTTTGGTTATGCAAAAACGCATGCATTTTTGAAAAACGCACACACACCTGCGTTAACGCATATGCGTTTTTGGACTTTGAAAAAAAAATGCCTAAAAACATCCCAAAAATGGATTTAAGCCAAAAAGGATGGTAGGAGTGACAGGTTGCATTCTACTTTGTCCATTTGCATGTTGGTCCTTGAACATTTTAGATTTTTCTTATAACTATTTTTTTAATTATTCAATTGAAGTTGGTATCTTTACATCTTAAGACAATTAACTAAAAATACCTTTATGAATTACTATTTACTCTATAGCCAAATATCTATTGGCCAATTATGCACCAAACACCTTACTTTATAAGATAAGTATTAAAAAACTATTCCATCTTAGTTTTTTTTTTTTTTTTAATAAGTTTGTATGTTTCTCAAATATATTAGTGTTTTATTTCCATCTATCTATACATATATGGACCTTTGGACAGGGGTAATCGGTACGTACGGTGCTGCTGTGAATTTACGTGGTCCTGTCGTCCGTTCCGGCCCACAATGATGAGCAATATTAAGGGATGTCACTTGACGCCACCATGATGGGCCATGATGGAGCCGCCGTGCTGCAATTGAACTCCGAGGCTGATGGTAGTGCACGAGTGTTTTTCCATGGAGACCTGTATCCTCCGGGGCAGTCAAGTTAATTATGTTGTAGTTGTAGCACTTACTTAGCTGTACTGCAGATCTTTCCCTGGGTATGACGGCTGATCTGTAGAGGAGAATGTGTGCAGTAGAGTACAACAAGAGGACAATCCAGTTTTCCAAAGCTTAACTCTTTGTCTCCAACCAGTACAATATGCAGTTCTATCAAGTTACTAGTCACGAGGCAAGCATCTCCCTTCGTGTTCCTTTGCTCTGCAGCCAGGCCTCTCTCCTGTGACCCCTACACAGTCTGTAGTGTTCAGAGGCTGTTTACTCTCCGTCTGTACGAGTGGTGTAGTGGTTCGCTGTACAATTTTCGTGACTCATGCTTCTGTGAGTTCAATGTTGCGTCACTTAGCTGCCTGTCCTTTAGGGTAGGGATCCTAACATGAAGCTGTGGTCCCCCGTCGGTGTCTGGGGATCCCGGGTAAACTGCGGTCCCCTCTAGAGCCGACACTCTACTCAGCCCAGCCTCCAGCAGTCCTCAGCACGAGGCTTTACCAGGCTCTCTCCTTTCTGTTCCTTTCAGTATCCTAGGAGGGACTTCTCTGCCTGCAGTCAGTGGCTTCAGCTGCTGTCTAGGGCCCGGGTTACACCGTCCCTTCTCTGTTCTGTCACACTCCTGGTGGCATCAGCGTCGGACGGGCTTTCTCTCCCCTCTGGCTCACACTGGCTCAGTACGGATTCTGCGCTCCTAGCCTTGCACTCGCAGGACGTGCGATTGTCTTTCTGTCTTAGCTTCTCCTCTTTGCTTCTCAGCACTATGGCCTACTCCTTACTGACTTCCTTCACTCCTCACCTTTCCTATGTACTGTCAGTCACCTGACCTCTGGTGTGCCCAACCCATCCTCTGAATCCACCACCCCTCGATCTCATAGAGCATCTAATCTCAGGCTGGATGTTAACCTCTTCTGACACGTGGGTTGTGTGGGCTGTGAGGGTGTTGTTGTGCAACAAGTGTCCTACCTGCCTGGCTGCAGTTCCCTTTGTGGCCTCCTGGACGCAGGGGCACCACACATACATATCTTTTGGCACTAACAGTGTGCTGCTGTGAATTTACTTGTATATACCGTTATTATCCAAATTAGATTTATGACATATTGGGAAAGCCCCTTGTGCAATACTGATTGCTTCCTAGCTATGTAGTCACAGTTTCTTCCTGTATTTTTCCTGCCTTTCCCCAGGATTTATTATGTTGTAGCCTAATGATGTTTAGCTGTAATGGAAATTTAATTACACAACGTAAGGCTCTAAGAAGAATGTTATTATTTTACAACAAACTGGGACTCCCACCAAAAAGGCAACCCCACAACCATACTATAACCAGTTAATAGGTCTAGTCCAGAGGCAAGCCCCCTTTGTACTTGTTTCCCTGGCCGTGCCACAGCCAGCCCAGGGAGAGGGTTACTAACCCCACATGGTTAATATCCTTAAATTTTACAGGACCTATGCCTGCTAATTCAATTGTTGTACCAGAGCCCAGATAGGTAATAACACTCAGCAGTTAATACCCCTAACCTAAGCAGGACCTACGCCTGCTGTCAACCTCCCTGGCCGCACCGCGCCAGCCCAGGAAGAGAGGTATTAAACCCTATGGTTAATACCCCTAGCCTTAGCTCCTTACCTCCTCCTGCTAATTAAATAGCTGTACCAGAAGCCACTATTCCCTAGTAGTGGCTTTTTACTGAAGGACATGACCAATTACCCAGCCTCCGAACCAGACCTATCCCTTGCTGCTGTGACAAATGGATGTACTGTATTTATTATTTTTTTCCTTCATTTTCCATCATTATGTTATATACATAGATTTTACTTTTCATTATTATTATTATTATTATTATTATTATTAGTAGTAGTAGTAGTAGTAGTAGTATTTTTTTTTTTGTACTTATTTATTTTTATTCCATTTTTTATTATTATTATTTATTTATTGAAAGATAAACAAGCCTTTAAACATATACATGTCAATGTACAAGTACAATTGAATACAGTACGTATATACGCCAATACACAACCGGATGCCTGTTGATAGCATACAAATTACCAGACAACATTAAAATTAGGGCGGGTGGGTGGGATGTCGATTCCTAATACTGAAGAGGAGGTACCTCTTCCTTCACCAGCCTTATATCCCCCCAACCCTGCCCCCTTCTTTAACCCCTTCTTTATCCCCTTTCAATCCAGCCCTAATTCATTGTGCAGGACAATTCATCCTTTAAAAGCCCCTTCACTCCCACCCCTCTCCATTTCATGTGCTGATTCAGGATCCCTAGCCTTTCTTGTCCTCATCTAGAGAATCTACCAATACTTACAGCTCTCTGTAGGCACTAAGATGTCATAATCACTATATGGAAAAGTAACTATACACAATATGTGGTTAAGCCTTAAAATATAATTAATTTCTCGTATAAAAATCATATCTACAGACATACAGTTATCATTAGGCACAGATGGCTAGTGCCTAAGGGCGTCAAAGGCTTTAAGAAAATATGTTCTCTGTATAATGCATATGTCAAATACTGTTTTCCTCATCACGGAAATATCAACTATACCATCAGTGAGTGGAAAAAAGGTTCATTGTAGTATTCATGTACACCTGCTCTGAAACCACCAGCATTCTAAAATAGGGTGAAGTGCCCTTGGCTGTGTTCAATTTATTAAAACATGTTTATATCAGAAATAAATTTAAAGTAGTTATGCTTAAAAGGTTTTCTTACTTTTTGAGCCCCAGTGGATATGGCCCCTTGGGATCCAACTCTCTGAGCCTGAATGGAGAGCCAGTCTGTGAAGGTTGATTCACATGATCATATCTTTGGTCTAGTGTTTGGTACGTATAAAAATGGATTGCACTCGGAGCAATTTTATTCAAAGGGGCAGTGCAGACAAGCAATTTTTTTTTTCACTGACAAAATCTAATCTAGTGTGATAAAATCATTTTATGCAGTAGTTTCTTCTATGAATAAGAGGAACTCACCAATCCAAGTATATGGGTGCCCATCAAAAAACAGATTCCATATTTAAAGCATCCCTTTCTACAACTTTTCAACATAGGACATGTAAGTTGTCTTATACCAAGTTTTTCAAAAAAATAAGACAGGGTCTTATAATATTTTTGTTTCCAAAGAAGGGCTAGGGCTTATTTTTGGAGAGGGCTTATTTTTTCCAAGAACAATAATCACACATTTACCTTGAAGGTGTATGGCCAGCTTCTGCTTGAAGCTGTATGACCAGCTTTAGGGTTAGTAACCTTAACACTAACTTAAGCCTTCACATGCGTCAATGTGTCAGTGTAGATGATCGCTGACGACTTACGGCTGATCGCTTGGTGAGTCTGTCACATAGCAGACTCACCAGCGATCAATTGACCAGAACTCGGAAACTATTTAAATATCTGTTTCACGATGTCTTGCTCCCGCGGAGGCATGCTGGAAGCGGGAGCAGGCTGGTCTCCAAGGTAAACTGCGGGTATCTAGGCAGCGCGCGCTGCCTAGATACCCAACGTGTACCTTAGTTACCAGCCTCCTCCGCTCACCGGCTGGTATCTAAGGTACACAGCGGGTAACTAGGGACCCTAGTTACCCGCTGTGTACCTTAGATACCAGCCGGTGAGCGGAGGAGGCTGGTAACTAAGGTACACGTCGGGTATCTAGGCAGCGCGCGCTGCCTAGATACCCGCAGTTTACCTTAGTTACCAGCTCCCAGCGCTAGTGAGAGGCGCTGGGAGCTGGAATATCGCTACTCCCCGGTGTCACACGCAGCGATGCTGCGTGTCCCCCGGGCGACAATCGCCAGGTTTTAGAGCAGGTTCTAAAACCTGGCGATCATCAACCAGCGATTTATCGCTGGTTGATTCAGTATGTCACACGCGTCAATATCGCTGCAACGTCACGTGCAGCCGATATCGTGCAGGCGATATTGACGCGTGTGACTCCCCCTTTACATTCACAATTGCTGGTGCAGTGTCAATGTCTCTTATGGTAACACTTACTGGCAATCTCAAAACACCTTGTGTCACAGTGACACTCTTCTTTATGAAGTCAGGATGGGGCAGGAGGTGGGAGTCTGGACCAGGACTCAGGAATGACGGTTGTGATGTTACACGTAGACTGCTTCTGCAGGAGAGAGCAGGGCCAGCAGGGAGGCAGGGGTCTATGAGGTAGCACTGGGGAGGCAGGTAGTGGGACCCTGGAATTGCAGCCAAGCCCACACCATAGTGCAGTAGTAGTAGGGAAGCAGGACCCAGAAAGCAGCATTCAGGAGGCTGGACTCAGAATCGGCAACCAAATAATTTACCCTGTCATTGTGTGAGGAAGCAGCAGGAGTATTTGGGATCTATATTATGCCTATTCTAGCATTATGTTATGTATCTGTGATTTTAGTGACGTAACTTAGCATTGCATGATATAACCTTGCGCTGGAGGTGCTGACTAACTAGTGATTATTTTTGGAGTAGGGCTTATATTTCAAGCCTTCTCCAAAATCCCTAAAATGAAGCTAAGGCTTAATTTGGGGGGAGGGCTTATTTTTGGAAAAACAGGCTCAATTATTAATATCTGCTGCTGTAGAAAAAAAATGATTGCCTACTAATGACAAATGAGAAAAAATCATCAGAGATTTCAGATGAAACTCTGATGATTTTTTATACAATTGTATGAACATGGCCTTAAGGTACCATGACACGCGGCAATATTGCTTGCAATTTCACTGGCAATTTGCTGGTTGCAGTGAAATCATGGACACATTGTTCCATTTTGTTGCCGTGTACAAATGGAACAATGCGTCCATGATTTCACAGCAACCACACTTGGCGATGCTCTAGCGATCCCGACAATGATACGACCTGGTAGGGATCGCTGGTGCGTCGCTACGTGGTCGCTGGTGAGATGTCAAACAGTCAGATCTCACCAGCGACACAGCAATGATACGGCAGTCATTGGGAACCTGTCAATCTCGGGCATAGTATTGAGATCATTGATCGTTGTCCCTGTCAAACACAGCGATTCATGCTACCAAGCGGGAGCGCGATGATCAAAAAATGGTCCAGAACGATTTGTAACGATCAGCGATCTCACAGCTGGGGCATGGTTGCTGCTACGTGTCACACATAGCGGGATTGCTGCTGAGGTCGTTGTTGCGTCGCAAAACGTGTGACTCAGCAGAGATCTCGCTAGCAATCTCGCTTAGTGTGACGGGGGCTTAAGTTTAAGACAATGATGCAATAAACACACTGAACATTGGGGCAAAGAGCTGCTTCTGATGCATTTCTGGTTCGGTGTTTCAAAAATACTCCATGTGCACATAAGCTTCACCTTAGGATCATTTTAAAAGAAATAAATTGTGATGGGCGCTTCTGGAAGCCACATAAGGGGGTACGATTTCTGAAGTGCGGTGGCAAGACAATTCTCTGCAGTTCCATGGCACAGACCCAAATGGATATGATTTGCACATGCTCTACCTTGTCCATGAAGTCTGAAGCACCTTCTATTCTTTGATTCCAGCTACCAACTGCATACATATAGTGGATAGTCCATTAAAAAAAAAATCAATGAGTTGTAGGGGCTTGTATCCCCAGGGAATATATTATTCATCTAAGGTATAATAAGATGCTGTTCAGTTTGTCAATCAAAGTTACACATCACTAGTTATTAATCAATTATGGAGATATAATAACATCAGTAAATTAATTAATACAATATTAAGTAATATTATTTTAGCACAGAAACCGATTAATACTGTAGTTTTATAATTTAAAGGCTGAGAGCCACACACAAGATCAATCAAACACCTAACCAAATGTCTGAACTATAATTATCCAATTACAGTGATTAGAAACATGCATATCTATGAAAAATTAAGACTGGCTGCTATGCAAGGAAAAAGTCACAACACTGACAGCTCCTGGATGCATTCAGTACAGAAAAACACAATAATGCAAGATAGAGAAAGAGATTACACTGAGGGATGATACCAATATATACATTGTAAAAGACTTTCTGTCCATACAGTGGGACTAGTTAACGGAAATGATGTAAAGTAGGCAATATCGTATGTTTGTAAGGCTGCATTGCCACAGTACAACCATTGTGCCCATATTTCGAACAATCAAAGCAATGCCACATTGGTTTACTGCGGTTTAAAAGAAAAAAACATGGCAAAAAAGTGCATTGAAATCACTATGCGTGATTGCAGCCTTAGAGTATAACTACACACTAACAGCTGTGAAAAAAAAATTAACAGTCATGCAGTTATGGGCCACTTTGGGTGGCAGAGTTTCAGCTATTTGGCTAACTGCACCTGTGGTCTAACCCTAATTGCTGGAGCTAGCTCTGATCACTGCTGATAATCACTTCAATGTCGCTGTTAAGGTACCTTTACACTCCACAACTACGGTGTAGAAACTGAGAGGCAATACGGAGTTCCGTCACCGTTGCCATGAAATTGCTATGAAATTGCGGTGTGTATTTGTGGAACCCGATGGTGATTTTGAAAGTTGCTCCCGATTGCGATTTCAGAGCATTATTCTAAAACCAAAGGCAACCCTGAAGGTGAATTGCCCTGGTTTTGGTGTGTGAACGAGCGATAGGGATGGAATCAGCGTCGCCTACTGATTTCCCGGAGGCGTGCCACAGCGTGCTAGACACCGCGCCCCATCAGCGATGATTGGTGGTGGCTACTGTGTTTCCATTGGCTGTCACTTCACAGGGCGCCATATTTGAACAGCTGTCCATTCACACTACACAATTGCAATGGCGTCATGTATTAGCCAGCCTTCCTGCGCAGGCTGCCCAATCATAACGCTATTGCGTTGTCTAATCAGCGTGTTTGGGGAGCGGAATACACAAGTCTGTCACGTCTATGTTCTTGAACATGTACGCCCACATTCCTTTGGGGATTTCGGCGTGTGAAGCGGCGTCAGGAGTCAACCGGATGTTTCCCAATGTTGGTGTGGGAACTTCTGGGACGACATATCACCTTTGGTTGAGGGCGCAATTGCGGCGTGTAAATGCGCCTTCGGCGTTCAGAGGCAACCATGAAAAATGTGCACGCTCACATTTGGTTGCCTCCGTAAAGGTACCCTTAGGGGAATGACTATAGTGTTTTAAAGGGTTGCAGTTGCACCCAGGCCCTGGATCCTTGGGATGACCAAACACTCACATGAAAACACCAGTACAAAGTTCTGTGAGAGTTCAGGACCAAGTTTGAAAATTTGCACTGGGGCTTATGAGCCTGAAGCTACACTCGGCTGCTTTTTTGGGAGAAGGTGGGGCAATGAGAAGTTTTGCTATGGGGCCCTGTTTTTGCCAGACGTTCCTGAAGCATTTAATTTTAGTGTGGGACTTTTGGCAGTCTCTGGGACCAATTTTATTCCTTTCCATCAATTTTTAAGGGATGGCCATTTTAATAAGGGTGTGTAGAATTTTTATCACCACTAAAAAGTTATATATGTACAGTGGGTGAAATAAGTAGCACATCAACAGTTTTGTAAGTAAATTTATTTCTAAAGGAGATTTTGACTATTTCTCACCAGGTGTCGATAACAACCCATCCAAAACACAGGCAAAGAAATGAGAATATAGATGTTCATAAATAATGCATAACAGAGAAAAATGACAGGAGAAAAAGTATTGAAATCATGCAAAAAGAGAGGGGCAAAAAAACATAGAATGTCATGACACCAGCTAAAATCTATCAATAATTAGAAAGCAAGTCTGCCACTTAGTAAAGAACAATATCAGCTAGTTCACTTGATGGCCTATAAAAAGGTGTCACATTACCAAAGTGCTAAAGAAGAATCATCTCATGATGAGTAAAACCAGTGTGCTGTTCTCAAGACCTTTGCAAACATATTGCTGCAAAACATAGTGATGGCATACGTTACAGGAGAATTTCTGAAGATTCCAGTGAGCGGTTGTGGAGCCCCACGGGACGGGGGTTCTCAGTACCGGACCGGTCGGTGCCGGGGAAGTCACGGGTGGCTTGGTCCGGACCGTGTCCCTGGGCCCGCACAATAAGATGGGGAATATTTACAAGGGGATTTGTCACGGGTGACGCCACCCACTTGGTGCGGCCAGTGATGGGGCCGCCGCTGCCGCAGAACCTCCGGGGGTGATGGGATGGCAGCGGAGATGGTGTAGTTTCAGTGGGAAGAACTGTATCCCCCTGGGCAGTAGGGGTTAAAGTCTATTGGGGTTATAGATGGTGGAGACGGGGTTAAAGGACACACACTCACGTTTGGTAGACACTGGTGCACTTCTCCTTCTCTCCTGAGGCTGCAGAGCTGACAGGCTTGTAGCAGGGGGAAGCTCTCTGTGCTGAATCTAGAGCAAAGGTCACAATCAATACACAGACTCACAGTTTTGCTGTTTTCCAAAGCTTTACTACTGATGTTACTGCAGATTATAGTCCACGGAGTCTGTAATGGGGCTGAGCTCTCTTCCCACCCTGTCCGGGGTCGTCAGCGTCCTTATGCTGCACTGTGTGTGTGTCCTGGCTGCTGCTATTAGCTGAGCTGCTGGGATTCCTCACGTCTCTCTCTCTGTATTCTGCTGGTACCATTTGGCTAGGCAACTTGAGTCCTCTGTGCTGTGCTGACCCCTCTGTGTTGCTTTGCTCTGGTACTAGGGGCATCTAGAGATCCCACTGTTCCGGGATTCACTGTGCTGTGGGTGCCAGACACAGTACCGCATCCGGTGTCCGTTCTGTGCGTTCTTCTGGGGCAAGTGAAGGTATCACTCCAGCTCCCAGACGTGTTTCTCTGTCTGTAGTTCTCCTGTTCCTCTGACCCTCACTAGGTCTGCACTAAATTCTGCACTAGCTCGTGCTCTTCACAGCCCTGCTCCGAGCTGAACTGAGCTCTCCCTCAAGGGCAAGAGTATATAAGGAAGCAGGTTGTGCTCCCCCTCTTGGCCCAAAGGTCCTAGTGTTTGTCAGTGTGTAGTGGGGAGAGAACCCATGTGATGTTATTGTGGCACATTAACCCATGGGGTGCCACACATTGTTGGAACCATAATCCAGAATTGCTAAAAACGTTATTTCACCATAACCTGGTCATGACTAAAAAAATTATCAAGAGTTATCCAAGAGCCAAAGGCCAACTGTGGAGAACTACATAAAGACCTGCAATCAGCAGAAACAGGTGTTGCAAAGGAAACAATCTCCATGACCTGTATGCACGCTCACCACACTAGACTCAATTGCTGAACAAAAAGCATGTTGAAGCGAGTTTAAAGTTAGCTCAACAACATTTAGCAAGCCTGTGAAATGCTGGGAGAATACAGTCTTTGCAAATGAGACCAAAATTAAACTCTTTAGATGTATGATAATGATCCTAAACATACAACCAAGGAAACACAATTGGTTTCAGAGAAAGAATATAAAGCTGTTAGAAAAGCAGAAAAGATCACCTGACCTGATTCCAATAGCAAATTTATGGAAGTAACTAAACGTCAGAGTTCACAAAAGGAGTCCACGAACCTTCAGGATTTGAAGAATGTTAAAAACACAAAAGTTTGGGACCAGATGGTGTGTGGTACTTAGTTAAAAAGCATTTCCCTGCAAGGAAAAAAATGGGATTTATTTGCCCATTCTCCAGAAATATATACCAATTACAGGGCACACTTTAAGATATAAAAACTTCAAATGATTAGTGCAGTCCATACAAAAGGTTACTTATACAAGAGAATAAAATTCCAAAAAGAGGTCAGTGGTAGGAGATAATATTGTGGAGGTGTTTTCCCCATAAGGCTGGGTTCACATTGCATATTTTTTCCTGTCCGTAGGATCCTACTTTTTGTAGGATCCCACCACAGGGGGTGACCTATTCTGTGTCCGGGTCCGTGATTATCACGGATCCGGACACAGTGGGACACTTTCACTTCTGCAATGTATAATATACATTGCAGAAAAGAAATATAGTAAAAGAAAGAGTTAAAAGCAAAAAATCACTATGCTCACCTATCCTCGAACCACTGCTCCCTCCCAGCAAGGTCCAGGTGCTTACAGGACCTGTGGTAACATCACAAGCCGATCAGCTGATTGGGTCACATGACCTCAGTTACCGCGGTGACCTGATGACGCTGCCGGGTTGTGACATCACCACAGGTCCTGTAAGCACCCGGGCCTTACTGGGAGGCAGCGGTGGATCAAGGATAGGTGAGCATAGTGATTTTTTTATTTTTAACTTTTTCTTTTACCTAATTACACTTCTGCAATGTATATAATACATTGCAGAAGTGTAAGTAGAAGGGTTGGAGCAATTTTAGTGTATTGAGCATGCTCAGTACACTAAAATTGGATCCGTGCTCTTAGGCCCCCATGTTAAAGGACACGGATCGGATCGGATTTGGCCTAATTGCCATCCGATTTTGTGGGATCCGATTTTTTTTCTGTACCCAATATTGGAGCAGTCTCCGATTTTGGGTCCAGCAAAAAATCGGATACAACTCGGATCCACAAAATCGGATGGCAATTAGACCAAATCTGATCTGATCCGACCCCCCATAGGATAACATGGGGGCCATATCGGATCCATTCCTGTCCGTGGGGTCCTACAAAATGTAGGATCCCACTGACAGGAAAAAATATGCAGTGTGAAACCTGCCTAAGGGAGATGGGATCAGAGCTGCCTAGCCATATGATGCAGATAACAGCAGGGTAAACAATTGTATGTAGAAAAGCCAACAGTAGTTATACCAATAATATGGGAGAATTCAGGCCAATTGACCAAGAAAGGCTCCCACCCACAGTTAGGTGTGGAGAGAGTAGGTGTCCCAATTACAGCCTCAGTGGGTCACTCCAAATCAGCTATAAACTCTGACTAGATGGGCTATCATAGCCCACTTAAACACCCATACCCTCTAAACACCCAGAGATCATATAACTATTGATGCAATTAGAAAGGCTTACCCATGGTCATATTATATACACAAGTGCTGGTGTCCCTTCAGGGCATAGGGAGCCCCGACGCGTTTCACCCGTGTGCCTCATGAGGAAGCACCTCCAAAATATTATCTCCTACCAATGACCTCTTTTTGAAATTTTATTCTTTTTCTTTTATTCATTTTTTCTTTTGAGTATGTTTGAAGAATGTTTGTGTAGAAGAATGGCACAAAATCACACCTCAGCAACGCATAGGATTAGTTTTTATATACAGGACACGTCTTGAGGCTGTCATAACCAACAAAGGCTTTTGTACAAAATATTAAATACATTTCAATAAATGTGTTCAATACTTTCTCCCCCTGACGTTTCTCATTATTGAGACAACAATAAATTTATGGACATTCATGATTTGATTTGGCTGCCTACGTTGATCAATGATCATGTTATTTTCTGCAAGTATATATTATTATTATTATTACTTATTTATATAGCGCCATTATATTCCATGGCGCTTTACATGCTAAAAAGGGCAGACTAGGACAAGTAACATAGTAACAATACAAGTAACAATAAATGTTGACTGTTCGGTTGTACAGAAACAAGAGGGGAGAAATCCTGTCCACAAAGGCTCACAGTCTACGAGATATATATATATATATATATATATATATATATTTAGAGACCAAAACAGAAAGAACAGTTTGATCTTACTATTGCTTTTCCACATTGGCCTGCAGAAAAAAGTTACCAAGTCATTTCCACCACATACTCAAAGTTGTGAGGGCAAACCGAAAAATGTATCAGAGTTGTATTTTTTGACTACTTGACAGGTCCCCTACACCCTCTAAACTATTAGCAGGCACATGTGTAGGTCAAAATTCCCTGCCTAACCATCCCTGTCTCGTGATATTCTCCAAAGTTTAAAAAAAAACGAAAAAAACCTTTATTGCTAGTTTTCCTTGTGCTAATGAGGACTTTGACTAGTCGTGGGGTCATTTCTTCGCTCAACTAGTCTGACCTCGTTCCATATTATCACGCCCCTGTGGGTATAATAACATAATTTCCAGGAGCTGGCGGTAATGAGTTACATGTCCGCAGTATCACTGCACCTCTCTGATGGGTGTACAGTCCTAGCCTCAGAGGCGCACTGCACATGATCAGGAGTCTTCTGCACTCCTGTTTTTCCACAGTGCACCTCTGTGTCGGGTGTACAAGTCCGGCTCCAGGGCCGCACTGTGTATGGACAGAAGTACAGAAGACTCCTGATCATTTGCAGTGCGCTTCTGAAGCCAGGACCATAAATTTGACAGAGAAGCGCAGTGACGCTGCGGGCAATAGACAAGAGATTTTCAGGAGCTGGTAGTGACGTTAGATTCTGGAAATTATGTTACCAGGGGTATGATAACACAGAAACAGGGCAGACTAGCCAGGGGAAACAATGCACCCTTGACTAGTCAATGCCCTCATTAGCATATTGAGACCCAGCATTACAAATATTTTTTTTAAACATTGGATTTGGAGAATATCATTAGACAGGGATGGTAAGGCAGGGAATTTTGGCCCACACATGCCTCTCCTGATAGTTTAGCAGACTTATGGGACTGACAGGTTCACTTTAACCAAAATTGTATCATGTTTTCAGTATATTATATGATAAAAATTCCTCATGAAGCTATACTGATTGGAAGTAAAAAGTATTAAAAAGGGAGGGAAAAATTAAAGATCAAAACAAAAAAATTGGCCAGGTATGGAAGGGGTTGAAATACTTGTTTGCCTTAACTTTGGCATTTTTTTTCTGAAAAATTACACAGCCTGTACTGAAATTATAGAAAACAGAAGCAAATAAGTGGATCTCTTGGCAATACTTATATCAATTATGCATAAGAAACTTGTAGTGTAAAAAAGTTTGTGTTTGATGAAATGTGGTGTTTTGGTCCTGTACCTTCTACTTTAATCTGGAGAATGTCCTGACATGGGAGCGAAACAAGTTCTTTTATCAAACATAACAGAAGAACTTTTTTACACTACAACAACCTTCCTATATATCATTGATAACGGTAATGCCAAGAGATCCTCTTCTTTGCTTCTTTTTTATCTAGTCTATCAGGACTAGACTGGTCTGGACATGATTAAAATCAGCAGTTGCAGTCTACTATATACCGAAAAGTGTAAGGCTTTATTACTGTATTACTATATGTGAGTTCAATGACAAAATATTGTGTGCTACATCCACTTAAAAAATGATCCTCTATTTCAAAGCACTTTCTTCTGTTAAGCCCCCATCACACCTGGTGACAGGGCTGGGGATGTCGTCGGTGACTGGCGGGTGCGTGCACGTTTTTGGCGCCACGCCAGCGTCGCCATCCCACGCTTACACGGGGCGACACCTTCAGCCGCACGCCGGCGATCTGTCAGGCGGCATCGCCGACGGGGTGTCTGGAAACCCCAGCGGCGATGCAGGTCTGATGCATCACCTGACAGATCGCCGGCGCCCGGTTACATGGGGCGATGTGTGCACATTGCCCCATGATGGTCACCTGGTTTCAGAGCACTGCTCTGAAACCAGGCGACCGGCCAGCACCGCCGACATCGCCCCTTTACACGAGGCGACGTAGGGGCGATGACGCTGACAATTGGCCATGCCCCCACGTCGCCTCTGTAATGGGTGGCGATGTCGCCCAGTGTGACGTGGGCTTTACAGTACTCATTGAAATCATTGTCATCTTTTAAGCTAAATGGTTGCTTTAGCCAAATCAAGTTTCTACAGGGTGATTAATTCACTAATTTATCATGAGAAATAGAAGAAAAAACAAAAAGCTGCACTCACCATTTGCCATAACAACACATAGACTTTATTCAAGGTCCTTTAAAATGTGCAGGGACAGAAGACTGGAGAACTGTACTAAGTGGACGACAGCTGTTTCGTGCAGACACCTGCACTTCTTCTAGTCCGTACTCAGTACTTTACACAGAAAAATTTTGTGAAATGAAATTTGGATTGTACATTATTTTGTTCATGAGAAATGAGAATGCAAAAATAAAAAAATATACAGATATTTGGTATCGCCACACTCAGAAATGCCCGATTTGTCAAAATATCAAATAAATTAATCTGATCGAGAAACAGTTTTTTGGCAGCTGCAACATTGCATTAAAATGTAGTAAGACGAAGTCAAAACGTTGCATCTACTCAAAAATTATATTTCTAAAAAAAAGTCAGATCAGGACACAGAAAATAAGCCATCACACAGCCCCAAATCTCAACTCATGTGTGCGGTAGCCATTTTTTCCCCCCAAATTTCAGAATTTTTCTTGCACAAATTAAACTCAAAAGAAAACACAAGTTTGATATCTATGAACTTGTATTGACCTAGGGAAGCATAATGCTAGCTCATTTTAACCATATAGTGAACATTGTAAAAATACATAACAATTGTGGAATTGCGCTTTTTTTGCAATTTCACTATGTTTTTATTTTTTCCCCATTTTCCAATAAACTATGTGATAAAATGAATGGTTTCAGTCAAAAGTACAACTCTTTCTTAAAAAAACAAGCCCTCATTTGCCTACATTGACAGAAAAAGAAAAATGTTATGGCTGACAAAAACAAAAATCATACAAAAATCCCTACAAAGGATAGAAAAGAGGAGACAGGTGTGGTGCTTAACTAACAACCTGTTACACCTAATGATGTCCCAGTGATCCGACCAATGATGTGGATCGCTGGGACATCGTTATCTGATCGCTGGTGAGCTGTCAAACAGGCAGAGTTACCAGCGATCAGCGCTAGCCGGAACGCTGGTAACCAAGGTACACATCGGGTAACTAAGTGCAGTGCTGTTGGGAGACCAACAATAAATTTATGGTCCAGGTCATTTACCAACAACCAATGATCAACAAACTTATCGTTGGTCGTTGGTAAATGTCACACACAACAATGTCGTTATGACGTCGCTGCAACATCACCAAACCGGTGACGTTGCAACGATATCATTAACGATATCGTAGCGTGTGACGGGGCCTTAAGAGGGGCTGTATATACAATCTTAAAAAAAGCTGAAAACAGAAAACCACTGGTGAATGAGTTACATTTTGGAACACAACAAATACAACACAGGGGTAGCATGGTTGTTCAGTGTTTAACTCTGTATATGGGGCAACATGGTGGATAAGTGGTTACTGCTGTATCACTGCAATGGTGGGGTGGTGGGTTCAACTAAGGACAACATCTGGAAGAAATTCTCCAATAACATTGTAATGTGATGTGGGGCAAATGTTGTGGGTGAGGTAAACATTTCTTGTGCCCCTGCATACTACATGAATGTGGGGGTCCTTGCTCTGTGTGTGTACTTGTACCAAGATTACAGTTGTGGCCAAAAGTATTGACACCCCTGCAATTCTGTCAGATAATACTCAGTTTCTTCCTGAAAATTATTGCAATCACAAGTTCTTTGGTATTATTATCTTCATTTAATTTGTCTTAAATGAAAAACACAAAAGAGAATGAAGCAAAAAGCAAAACATTGATCATTTCACACAAAACTCCAAAAATGGGCCAGACAAAAGAATTGGCACCCTCAGCCTAATACTTAGTTGCACAACCTTTAGCCAAAATAAATGCGATCAACCACTTCCGGTAACCATCAATGAGTTTCTAACAATGTTCTGCTGGAATTTTAGACCATTCTTCTTTGGCAAACTGCTCCAGGTCCCTGATATTTGAAGGGTGCCTTCTCCAAACTGCCATTTTTAGATCTCTCCACAGGTGTTCTATGGGATTCAGGTCTGGACTCATTGCTGGCCACCTTAGAAGTCTCCAGTGCTTTCTCTCAAACCATTTTCTAGTGCTTTTTGAAGTGTGTTTTGGGTCATTGTCCTGCTGGAAGACCCATGACCTCTGAGGGAGACCCAGCTTTCTCACACTGTGCCCTACGTTATGCTGCAACATTTGTTGGTAGTCTTCAGACTTCATAAGGCCATGCACACAGTCAAGCAGTCCAGTGCCAGAGGCAGCAAAGCAACCCCAAAACATTAGGGAACCTCCGCCATGTTTGACTGTAGGGACCGTGTTCTTTTCTTTGAATGCCTCTTTTTTTCTCCTGTAAACTCTATGTTGATGCCTTTGCCCAAAAAGCTCTACTTTTGTCTCATCTGACCAGAGAACATTCTTCCAAAACGTTTTAGGCTTTCTCAGGTAAGTTTTGGCAAACTCCAGCCTGGCTTTTTTACCTCTCGAGGTTAGATGTGGGGTATTCCTGGGTATCCTACCATACAGTCCCTTTTCGTTCAGACGCCGACGGATAGTACGGGTTGACACTGTTGTACCCTCAGACTGCAGGGCAGCTTGAACTTGTTTGGATGTTAGTCGAGGTTCTTTATCCACCATCCGCACAATCTTGCGTTGAAATCTCTCGTCAATTTTTCTTTTCCGTCCACATCTAGGGAGGTTAGCCACAGTGCCATGGGCTTTAAACTTCTTGATGACTCTGCGCACGGTAGACACAGGAACATTCAGGTCTTTGGAGATGGACTTGTAGCCTTGAGATTGCTCATGCTTCCTCACAATTTGGTTTCTCAAGTCCTCAGACAGTTCTTTGGTCTTCTTTCTTTTCTCCATGTGGTACACACAAGGACACAGGACAGAGGTTGAGTCAACTTGTGATTTAGTTATTGCTAACACCTGTTAGGTGCCACAGGTAAGTTACAGGTGCTGTTAATTACACAAATTAGAGAAGCATCACATGATTTTTCTAACAGTGCCAACACTTTTGTCCACCCCTTTTTCTATGTTTGGTGTGGATTTATATCCAATTTGGCTTTAGGACAATTCTTTTTGTGTTTTTTCATTGAAGACAAATTAAATGAAGATAATAATACCAAAAAATTTGTGATTGCAATCATTTTCAGGAAGAAACTGAGTATTATCTGACAGAATTGCAGGGGTGTCAATACTTTTGGCCACAACTGTATATGCCCTTTCATGATGCTGATACGTTGGTTGGCCAGGACGAGATGTTAACTAGTTCAATGAGACCACCAGTTCTCAATAAATGGTTCTTTATTGCACACCCACTTGATGGCACTTATAGATACAGGAAATAGCGGGCAAATTACTTCTCCTATGCTGTCATTAACATAGAGTATCTCTGCAAATTCTCTCAACTTTCTCCATTTCACTTTTTCCTGCCTCTGATAGTCTCACTTGTTTCACCACAACTCAGCATAGCACCACAGCACATTCCATGATGACACTTGCGCATTTAGATCTCATCCTCATCTTAGAGGACTGATCTGCAATATGGCCATACTTAGCTACTAACTTCTTGATGCTAAAGGAACTCCTGCCCTTCTGCGTTGGGTTAGGACTTAGGGATAGAGCCTTCTACCTCTGTTCTTCTCCTCTGCCTGCCTCTCCTTTTTTATTTAAATTCATTGCTATCACCTTTGCAGTGGGCGGTGTATGCTCAGTGTATTTCAGTGCAGGTATTCAAGTCTTCAATAAAATGGTGCCAAAGGCAATGCATGCACAGTTGAGATCTTTGGCACCATTTTATTAGAGACAGTTATTCCACAGACTCTGTCAAACCCAGTTTTTTCAAGGGGGAACGTGGGAAATATGCTCATGTCCTTATAGCATACTGATAGGAAATTTAGATTCTGATGCTCTATTGTAGTCAGAGGGTTCTTTTCAAGACATATTTCATTCTTCCTCCTGTAGACGTAACACACAGAACTAAAAAGTTTTTGTTTCACATTCTCCACAAAATAAAATTCTGATACTTTTGTGGCTTATTTATGTTTGTTTTTGTTTTTTTTATCACAGAGGTGTAAGTCATAGAGTGAAAGCACAGAGACCTTAAACATTTAGAATGTGAAAAATGCTCTATGCCTGTTGCCACCAAATCTTACAATCACTCAAAGTTGACTTAGAATCATGTGGCAGACCATGATGTCTTCCTCTTTCTTCAATGTCTAGGAAGTATAGGCAGGAATCCTACAACTGTGAACTTGTGACTAGGCTTTCAACTTTACGATCTCTTCTCTTAAAGAGGACCTATCACTAAACCAGGCATGGTGATCTAATTACAGCACTGGATGCAGCATGTCTGCAGCATGCAGACAAGGGGTCCCCCAGCACTTGAGCAGCCCTGTACCCCGAGATAATACACTTAGAAAACTTACATGCTCCAGCCACTAAGGAGGTGGCTAGGGGCTGCAGCCAAGGGCAGATTCACACCCCCTGCATGCTTGATCTGCCCACCGCCGCCAATCATTGTCTCCCTGTCTGCAGCATTTAAACAGAGGTTTTTTTTTCTCTCCCGCTAACGAACTTTCTGGGAGAGAGAAAAAAAAACTCTGTTTAAATGCTGCAGACAGGGAGAGAATGATTGGCAGTGGTGGGCAGATTACACAGGCAGTGGGTGTGAATCTGCCCTTGGCTGCAGCCCCTAGCCACCTCCTTAGTGGCTGGAGCATGTAAGTTTTCTAAGTGTATTATCTCGGGGTACAGGGCTGCTCAAGTGCTGGGGGACCCCTTGTCTGCATGCTGCAGACATGCTGCATCCAGTGCTGTAATTAAATCACCATGCCTGGTTTGGTGACAGGTCCTCTTTAACTCTATAGACCAGGGGTGGGCAACTCCGGGCCTTGAGGGCCGTACACAGTGCAGATTTTCTGTATATCCTTAGCATTTGACAGTTGGTGATTTAATGTCCTGCACTGGTGATGATTCAACTGTCAAATGCTAAGGATATCCAGAAAACCTGGACTGTGTGCGGCCGTCGAGGCCTGGAGCTGCCCCCCCCCCCTGCTATAGACCATTCTTTTGACAACCCAAGCATATTGGTGAACTGGAGATAATTTTCCATGAGGAATATGCAAAGATTGGGAAAGCTGCCAGAATCTGGTTTTTGACTATTCATAACATTTTTGGCAGGTCATAACAGCCAAATGTGTACTGTAAAGTACTAAAAATGCTTGTGATGAAGAGGTTGAATTCTGAGATATCAGAAGTCATTAAATGTGATATTATGGTTTAAACTCAAACTTTTAGGATAGAATGGGTAGCCCTCACTGATTCATACTACCTTTTTGTGTCCTTGACTTCCAACTATCGCTACAATATATATTAAAAAAGGTAGGATCACATCACAGAATGTTGAAAAACCCATGGTTGTGGTACTAAGCATGTTTTTACTTGAATTGACATTGAGCCAGAGGATTCGATCATGTACTTTTAGCTATGATTACTTCATCCTTCAGCTTACTAAGAGCCTGGCCGCGCCATGAAAGGGGGTGGGGCTACCATTATGACGCAATTTTAGTCGCGCCCCTTTCATGACGCGGCCAGGCTCTTGCCAAGGCATCAAGCTGAGAGGGGCGTGCATAATTACAAGGCAGCAGCAGACAGGCACGCCTTTGAGACTAATTCAGAAACAGAGAGCAGACACAGGACGAGGTAAATATAACCTCTTCTCTACTTTATAAAATCGATTTTTTTCTGCAAAAGGGATGGCTAGAAATGATAAGAGGGGGTGCAGGGACAGGTCTAAAGATGCGGGGGGTCAGTTTGTGGGGTCAGGTTCCCTTTAAGGCACTTTTGATGGTGTTGCTTGTTATATTTAATGTTAAATCATGTGAGACCTTTAAGAATTATTTAAAGGGAAAGCATCAGCTGATATACATGTATGCTGCCCAAACTGGGGGCAGTATGTATAAGCCAGTGACTGTATGATTACAGCCAAGTATAGTGCACTCTGAAATGCTGCAGTGTCTCAGAGAAAAACATACCTTGTACAGCCACTGGGGACTGAGCATGGGTGACTAGTCTTACAGGAAGGTCCCTGGTGGCTTCTCCCTGACCAATGACAGTAAGTGACAGGTCTCTGACTTTCTGCACATGTCAATGTCAGTGAGGGGGAGAAGCCACCAGGGAGCTGGCTGTGTTACAACTACCGTGGCACTGTCCAACCTGCAGCCAGGAGTTCAACAGCTGTGGCAGCTTACTCACCCATTCACCAGTCCCGCAATGTCTTCTGGCTTGCAGTCTCTCTCTCCAGGCCCACTCCCTCAGTGCCCCTTTCTCTTGAAGGGCCAGTGTGCCCCAGTCTGGAAATGCTTCTCAGTCTATTGCTGATTAGCACTATATACTTAGGGCAACTTCCCCCATTGTGAGGTGCTTTATCAACATGGTCATTCCTTAGAGACATTGCTAGTACTCAGGTTTACATCCCTGTATAGGTACCTTGTACCTTGGGATTTATACCAGTGTCCTCTGCTAATGTGTGTCTCATCCTAGACAAGGGTCCTGGCTATTTCTGCTTGTATCTGCCTGCTACAACCTGCACCTCTCTGTGACAGTCTATTGCTGCCTGCGTCAGCCTGCTACAGCATGCACCTGTCTGTGACAGTCTATTCCTGCCTGCATCAGCCTACTACAGCATACACCTCTTTGCGAAAGTCTAAACCTGCATGCACCAGTCCGCTACTGCCTGGTCCTGTCCGCTACAGGATGCACCTCTGCTTTGGATGAGTACAACAACATACCACCATCTGGATCTACCAACCTTCACCAGAGGCTGTCCATATCCATTCACCTGGGGCCAGCTGTCGCAGCTTCAGTCTGCCCAAGTAGCTCAGGGATTCTGCCTGCAGTGCAACATGCTCACCTTGAAGCTAGGTTCACATCGCATTTAGTATTGCATTTGAACGCGATGCATTTTTCAGCTGCATTAACGCAATGAAAATGCCAGCGTTTGATTGCATTAAAACAGCCATAGACTTCCATTGTAAAATGCAGTCAAACGCACTGCAAACCCAATACAAAATGTGGTTGCATTTGAAAGACTGCATTTATCCCGAGTGCACAGGGAATGTTGCTGGCAATGTTCTCTGTGCGCTTGGGATAAACACAGCGTTTCAAGTGCAACCGCATTTTGCAATGCGTTTGCAAAGCGTTTACCATACAAGTCTATGGGTGTGTTAACGCAATCAAACGCTGGCGTTTTCTTTACATTAATGCAGCTTAAAACCGCATTGCGTTCAATCACAATGCTAAACGCGATTTGAACCTAGCCTTAGAGGTTCCAGAGAAAACCAGATCAGAAACCCTAGTCAAGCCCCTCGGTTCTCTGTGAGGGGTGGCCCAGTGGGTTCACTCCCAGATGCTTGCCTCCTGTGAGCGTAACAGTCTTTAAGACTACTGCACAGCGCGGCAGCTAAGAAAAGTATATTTTTATCTGAAACTCTGTTCAAAGTGAAGCATACCTGGCTGTAATCATACTGTAAAAGCTGACAGATTTCCTTTAAATTGTTTGGAATACCCCTTGAAACAGGAAAAAGCCAACACTATCCAAGCTATTTAATATAAAATACCTTTCTTTTAACAAGGGTTGATATATCACTTTGTACACGCAGGCATTTGCGTATTTTGGGGTTCCACCCATATGAACCACCATTGCACAGCACCTCCTCTGCTCAATTGCAGTTCAGATAATTGACTGCCAATGCATTTCACGTAATTGTGGCTGTGTTGTTGTATTGACAAATCACCTGTACAACATTGGCGCTATACAGTGAAAAATTCCCAAGTAACGGCAGTGCTCCAGAGGGTATCCTAGCCCCTTAAATCACCATAAGTCAGGAAGTGAGTTCATGTCCTGGAGGTTTCCAGTTACATACTTTAGCAGAAATGAGGCAGAAATAAATGAAATAATAAAAACAACCTTACGGCGCTTTATAATTTTAATATATCATAATATATTAATTTCTCCCCCAAAAAAGGACATAGTACTGAATGACGTGCATTCTACCATGTTTGCTTATCCAGGTCTCAATGTTGTCACACTCGTTTAAAGCAGTTTGAATGAATCGTAAAGGCTAACAATAAATATTTATTTTAATTTAACTGCTATTTAGAGAATGATGCTAAAAGCCTCAGGCCATCGGAGGTGCTGGCTTTTCTTCTCTTCTCACAGAGGCAGGCCAAGGTTATTCTATCTGCTTCCTCCTCCTCCAGTATGATCTGCCTGAGAATACGAGGAGTTTCACCAGAATGATTGTCTACACACAGCCAACTTTTTTTTTCACTGGGGTTTGAGCCAAAGCTGTTTCGTGATCCTCCCACAGTTTAGTCAGTTAGTTGACCCGTGAGAAAATTGCAAGCAATAACCTGACTGTGCACTGCTGCATGGCAATACTTGTTGAAATCCTAGAAGCCGCACTTTATTTCATATACATTCTTACCGAAGCAGCCATGTTTTCTCTGCTCCTAGATGACACGTTTCATTCGTCTTTGGCCTTTTTCTATGTTTTTATCCTTGCAATTCTGAAATAGGTAAAAATAAATCGTATATTCAGTTGATAGTGAGAAATTAAATCACTGGAAAAAGTGCAGTGCAAAACAGGTAAAAGATGTTTGGGCAGAAATAGTAAACTGTTATAAGGATTAATTAAAGCATAACCCTCCTCCCCCCTTACAAGTAAATGTACATGGAATATTAAACAAATTTCACATAATGGTTCTCATTGAACAATTCACTGAAATATCATAGAATTTATTATCATCTAAAGTAATATTCTAGAAACCAGGAGGCCTTGTTAAAGGGAACCTACAAGTGCAACTCATTAAATTAGAATATCATCAAAAAGTTAATTTATTTCAGTAATTCAATACATGAAGTGAAACACATATATAGAGTGATTACAAACAGAGCGATCTTTTCCCATTGTTTATTTCTGTTAATGTTGATGAGTATGGCTTACAGCTAATGAAAACTCAAGATTCCTTATCTCAAATTAGAATATTATGTAAGACAAACTAAAATGATTAAAAAGAAAAGAGGTGGGGAAACAAGAGGCGCAATAGTGCCCTATCACTCAAGACACTCAAAACGTGGGTGGTAAAACAAGGTTCACTCACCTAGCCCAGTTGTGAGACCCACAACTGGTTTGAAGGCAAATGATTTTATTTGGCTGCTGCAGGACCTCCACCGACCACTCACACGTGGAACGACCATCAAAGGATTGGGAAAACAAGGTGTGTTACAGTCCGCGCTGCCAAGTCCCCACAAATCACCAGGAATCCAATTTGGATAGCAAAAGATCTTCTTTATTTCCTTTCCTACGCGTTTTGATGCCTCTCCTGGCACCTTCCTCAGGGAATATCCCTGAGGAAGGTGCCAGGAGAGGCATCGAAATGCGTAGGAAAGGAAATAAAGAAGATCTTTTGCTATCCAAATTAGATTGCTGGTGATTTGTGGGGACTTGGCAGCGTGAACTGTAACACACCTTGTTTTCCCAAAACTAAAATGATGATTTTTAACTCATAAATGTTGGCCTACTGAAAAGTATGTATAGTAAATGCACTCAATACTTGTTCGGGTTTTTTTTGCATGAATTACTGCATCAAGGCGGCACGGCATGGAAGCCGATCAGCCTGTGGCACTGCTGAAGTATTATGGAAGCCCAGGTAGCTTGGATAGCAGCCTTCAGCTCGTCTGCATTGTTGGATATGGTGTCTCTCATCTTTCTTTTGACAATACCCCATAGATTCTCTATGGGGTTTGGGTCAGGCGGGTTTGCTGGCCAATCAAGCATAGTGATACAGTTGATATTAAACCAGGTATTGTTACTTTTGGCAGTGTGGACAGGTGCCAAGTCCTGCTGGAAAATGAAATATCCATCTCCAAAAGCTTGTCAGCAGAAGAAAGCATGAAGTGCTTTAAAATTTTCTGGTAGACGACAGCGCTGACTTTGATCTTGATAAATGACAGGGGACCTACACCAGCAGATGACATGGCTCCCCAAATCATCACTGATTGTGGAAACTTCACACTAGACCTCAAGCAGTTTGGATTGTAGCCTATCCACTCTTCCTCCAGACTATGGGACCTTGATTTCCAAATAAAATGCAAAATTTACTTTTATCTAAAAACAACACCTTGGACCACTGAGCAACAACCCAGTTCATGTTCTCCATGGCCCAGGTGAGACACTTCTTGTGTTGTCTATTGGTCATGAGTGGCTTGACGCAAGGAATGCGACAGTTGTAGCCTATGTCTTGGATACGTCTGAGTAATGGGGCTTATCGTTCCCTCTATGTGTGCTCTACTCCCTGTGGCATCTTGTCCAGCACTGGGGGATTTCCAGCTCTTATTTGTCTTATTCACCCCAACACAGCGTCCACAGCCAATTGAATTACCACAAACAGCGGTCTCGGGGTTAACAGTTGCCCTTACTTCAGCAGGAACGACGGGATCCAACATGGAGTATATGTTACACAGTGTCACGTGCATAGCATATGATCAATACAGTTTGAAGTTGAATACTAACATGGAATTGAGGTTCTGGAGCTTTATAGCACGGATTCATTAGATGTAGTGCTTGTCAGTTGTTCTGAGAAGGTTCAGAGTCTTTTTGTAGCTCTATGCAGAAGATTATATATAGCAAGAGTATTTTACACACCTGCGAGCCCTGTGGTAATTTCACAGCTAGTCATGGCACATGCAGAAATATGTCTGTTGAGGCACATGTAGGTCCGAACAGCGAGGATCAAGGATGGAAAACTTTTAGCATACTGTCTGTGGAAGACAGAGAAGGATTCTAGGCCTTGGAGCCTGACAGATAATCCTGTATTAAATAAAGCCTCTACGTGTGCTCTACTCCCTGTGGCATCTTGTCCAGCACTGGGGGATATCCAGCTCTTATTTGTCTAGACAAAAGACTGAAGTAGCTCCACCTATTGAGGCTTGTGACAGGATCACTGGCCAATGGGATAACACTCAATCTATATGTCAGATTCTCATAGTGCAAGGTAACTTTCACCAGAAGATGATGCTGGAACTCAACAGATGAAAAGAGCGTTAAATATGACAAATGAAAAGTACATTGGGTATAAATGCATTTAACTGAACTGCTTATCTAACACTCAGTAATAATCGTAGAAAGGTAACTAGGGAGTGAGCTGTAGTGTACATGGCTACTCACAGTCCAGGGTTACTTAAAGGGACAGACACAACCTGGACCGGGTAACTACATCTGTGTGTGGTGGCTCTTGAAGCACTGACTCCGGCAGCAGTATACTGCTTGTGAATCTCCCCAAAATTTTTGAATGGCCTTTTCAAAGCCACAGGTATCCTGGTTGCTTGTGCACCGTTTTCGACCACACACTTTCCTTCCACTCAACTTTCCATTAATATGCATGGATATAGGACTCTGTGAACAGCCAGCTTCATTAGTAATGACCTTATGTGGCTTACCCTCCTGGTGGAGTGTGTCAATCACTGCGTTCTGGACATCTGTCAAATCAGCATTCTTCCCCATGATTGTTTAGGCTACTGAACCAGACTAAGAGACCATTTTAAATGCTTAGTAAGCCTTTGCAGGTGGTTTGTGTTAATTATTCTAATTTTCTGAGATAATGAACTTTGGGTTTTCATTGGTTGTAAGCCATAAACATAAACATTAACAAAAATAAACACTTGAAAAAGATCACTCTGTTGATAATGACTTTACATAAGTGTTTTTTGATATATGTATTGAATTACTGAAATAAATTACCATATTTTTCAGACCATAGGACGCACTTTTTCCCTCCAAATTCTGGAGGAAAGTGTGGGGTGCGTCTTATGGTCCAAAAGTACTTTGGCTGACAGTGGGGAGGGGGCAACAGCAGAGTGGGAGCATGGAGGAGGCAGGAGAATGTCCCTGCTGCTGAAATCCGATGCAGGGAAAACCACGTGGTGCCAATACTTAGGGTGCGTTCACACACTGTGTATTTGCTGCGTATTTTTATTGCATATAGCCCCAGTTTCATTATCATCCTAATTAGTAAGTATAAAAAGTTTTTTTAACAGATTGAAAGCAGGCATTTTGCAGAGAGAGGGATAGTTATAATGGTAATAGGAAGGTGCAGGGACATGTATTGATAGGTTACGTGGCTTTTCGGAGGTGACAGCTCCCTTTAACTGCTGTCACTGTGATCTTGCAGCCGATCTATAGCAATTCTGTCCCATAGAACAGGACCTGTAATGAGGTAATGAAGAGGGCGGGCTGGAGCATCACATGATATCACTCCTTCTTCATTACATGTAATGATACAACCTACCCTCTTCATTACCTCATCACAGGTCCTGTTCTATGGGAGAGAATTGCTATAGATCAGCTGCAAGATCACAGTGATAGCAGCAGTTAAAGTAAGTGTAAAAGCCAAGAATAAATTGTAATTCTTAATAAAGTACTGTAGAGTACAAGCACTCTACCACTCCTGTGGTGAACTATAACCCCCAGCATGCCAAAGGATCTGCAGGACATGCAGGGAGTTATAGTTCTCCCTTGATATAAATTGCACCTATGAGATCTTAAAGCAGCATTCCAGTGTTTTCTTTTCAGCATAGGAGTGTGCTTTAAATGTAGATATAAAAACTGGGGGAGGGGGTTTACATTTAAAGCACCACCAGCAGATCCTTTGTCATGCTGGGAGTTACAGTTCCCTTTGATATGAATTGCACCTATGAGATCTTAAGGCAGCACTACAGTGTTTTTCCTTCAGCACTGGAGTGGCGCTTTAAATATCAGCCCCCTCCCCTGGTTCTTATACTCACCTTCTGGCATTTTTGTACTGTACTTTACCAACACCGCTCAGTCCCGTGGCGCCATCTCCCCCTTTTACCACATTTTTTGCTTAAAATCTTTTTTTCCCTAATTTTTACTTCTAAAACATGGGTGTGTCTTATGGTCCGGTGCGTCTTATAGTCCGAAAAATACAGTAACCTTTTGATGATATTGTAATTTATTGAGATGCACTTGCATATGACCTCTGAATAAAAAAATGCTCAATCTGCACCAATGGATACAAATGTCCACCTATGTAGTGTTATCTAATCCTCTAAATCTTTGCCGGCAACTCACATAGATTAACACAATTTGCAGGCTGCATTTATGGGAACAAAAACTTAAAGACATATATGGCATTGAAGCATAACTTGGAAGACTATCAGTACAGTCTTAAATGCAAATGCCCTACACATAGCTTGCAACAGCAGTATACATGCAACTTTACTCATCTGGACAGATTTACTTCTAACATATTCCTTTCCCAAATGTATCACCTTTGACAACTCTTCACTTACACATTCACACTTTTCTCCTTTCTCACAGATCCTCTCTGTCTCAGACACTAGTGTAAAACTTTTTGAAAGACATTGAGTATTGCTTAGTCTCCATCACAGAATTCAAACATTAGCCCATCCTAGTCACAGGTCAAGGTGGGCTGCAATCTGTAGAAACACTGCTATAGAGACCTATGTGTCAACTGACAGAGGAGATGTACCATAAGCATATATACTGGAGATGCCAGAAAAGTGTGTAACATGAGAAGGAAGAAATCTTGTCTTTGGCTGACTGACCACATATATATGTAATGTGGCCCAGGGCGGAAGATAGGCAAGAGGACCTGGGTCTGCGTCCTGGCATGCTACAGACAAAGGCGGTGGTTAGGAACATACTATATTTTGCTTCACTAGCATTTTTTGGCAATAGGCCTGTTTCTCGTTGTTAGGTTTACACTGTGTGGTTTTGGGTTACCGGTTTTACTTGCAACACTGTCCAAGCACCAATTCACCGTACACTTGACAGAATTCAGACTTGGCTCTTCATAAGACATTAACATCTTAAAACAGACTGGCCCTTTCATTTCAGATGCAGACTAGATCTCATCAGCTAGTCGACACTTAGGGGTGTTTTGTGCTTCTCTGCCCAAAAGTATCAAACTGCATGAGTCAATGTGGTTTGTTGTGGTTAGGACACCTTGCACAGCTATGTTCACTGGGGTCAGCTGCCTTAGGCATGGAACACTATTACCCGTCTCTGGGTAACTCTGCGCTAGAACTTGTCCACTACTGTCCCTTTCCCAGCTGGGTGGGAGGGGGCTTCGCTCGCTTGTCCCTCACTTCGCTTTCAAGGAGATTTACACCTCAATCTGGACCTGGTCACCTCTATTTCCTCCAGCACAGCACTTCAGCTTTATTCTTACTCTGCCTACATTTTCCTCTCTAACTAAGGCTGGAAATATATCCCCCTCAATGTGTACTGGCTACACAGTTAACTCTCTCAGCCCTGTACCCTGAAGCATAGACTCCCCTATAACTAGGGAGCCTAACACTGGCAACATCTAGGGATAGCTGGTAACTCTGTTTCCACTCCCTTGGGACTGAACATATTATTGCACCATTCACATAAATACACATACTACAATATCACATAAAAATAACGTCTTCAGGGATATGACTCTTTCTGCCGTCAGCCATCTCCTTACATATACATGCTGTTCAATTTTTGTTCTAAGATCTTTCCTAGTATAGAACAAGACTCACTGGTCTGTAATTTCCTGGCTCTATCTTCTTTCCTTTTTTGAAAATAGGGACAACATTTGTCCTTCACCAATCCTCTGTGACTTCTCCTGTTCATGAATTTTCAAATATTCTGGTAAGTGGTTCTGCAGTTTCCACTGCTATCTCTCTCAGTACCCTAAAATTTAATTAATTTGGACCAGGAGACTTAAATTCATTTAAATTAGCTAAGTGTTCCATCACCATATCTCTATTTATAGATAGTGTGGATTCTTTTATTCTTTTGATAGGACAGTAAAACTGTTAGTTTTAATTTAGTTTTGATACAGGATAAATTGTATTGGAAACAAATCAATTTTAAATGTGTCACACTTTTTCATAATAAGTAGATTTTAAGATGGATGGAACGTGCTGGATGTGGTTACCTCTGTACCTCTGTTACCTCTGTACCTCATATGCAATGTGTCACCTCTGTGAATGACGCTCGCACTGCGCAGAAACCGAAATTACATCACTGCTGATGCTAGCGCACTTCATTCACAGAGGCGGGACATTGCACCTCGGATATTTGCTCACTCTGCAGAAGCGGAAATGATGCGGCCACTGCCTCATCATTCACAGAGGCGGAAAATTTAAATGGGATGGCTGTGCAATGTGCAGATGCAGAAGTGACGTACCCTCGGCCGTATCGTACACAGAAGTGGGACATTATAATGGAGTAGGGAGTGCGCCAGGGGGTTCTCTTCTCATGCCCAGCAGGGCATGCTAACAAAAGCCAGGAGGGGAGACAGAGCCCTGGAGACTGCCCAGTCAGTCTCCACACAGCAGAGACTGGATGCTGCAGTGACAGGAGAATGTACGTATCAAACTCATTTTTCCAAGCCAATATAGGATACTGTTAGGTCAGACAGGGATGGTTAGGGATGTGCTTGGAAGCTGCAGGCACAGGTAGTCATAGGTTTGGAGGCTAAATCGACCTGATAGGTTCCCTTTAACCTTTTTCATCCTGTAAAACTCCTATAGCATCTTTGACTTCTTTTGCTTTTGACATACACCCCAAAATGTTTTTTCTTGCTTTTGGTCTCCCTTGCAAGCAGCACTTCATTTTTGTCTTTAGCTCTTCTACCACTTGCTCTACAGTCCTTACAGACAGCATTATACCCTCTTTCCATTTGATACACATTTTTTGTTTTTAGTAGGTGTTTAAGTTATGTGTTTATTTTTCCTGGTCTCTTTAAATGATTTCATTTCTTTAAATGCTTCTAATTCAGATGAGCTGCTATTTGAATCGTGTGATTTGGGCCATTTTATTACATTCTATGAGAACCCTTGTGTTCTTATAATTTTTAACACAATTTAAAACAAAGAGATTGAGCAGATTTTTTCAATTTTATGCCATAATAAGAAAAAGTTAGTGTTTCATAATTTTTTGGAAAGTTAGAGGTCGGAATATCCCATCAGCAATATTGATAGGTGTAACTTTCCTAATTTAATTATGTAGTTTTAACAGTCTCCTTTTCATTCAACAGTGTAAAGCAGGAAATGATGAATTGGAAAGGATATCATTATAATAGCCTGGGAAATTCCATATTAAGTGATATAAGGTAACTTGGCTTCTATAGTATTTATATTGCCTCACTGCTTCATGGAAAATCTAAGAATAATGAGGGACAAATGTAATCAATCATTGAACTGATCTGCCTTGATGTACTATAACATAGGAAGGGTCTGGACTCACAGATGGTCCACTGGTGATTAGAATTAGGTCTATTGGCCATAGTTGAACCTCATTAGGCCTAAGTTAACCTCACATGAAAAGTCAGTGATAGGCATTAACATCACAAAGCTCTCACTGATCTCAGGTAGACCAGTTGAGGAAAACACTGCGGACAGGTGGCTAAAGCACTCAAACACAGTGAGATCCATGATGCATTGCCCCCAGGGAATTTGAATATGCAAATGGAGTCCATGGAGCGTCGTTTAAGAGTCTCAAACACGGGATTAGCCAGATATACCTCCAAGAAAGGATCTAGCCCTGTGGTGGACTCCTTGTGGAGACCACCATAACCACCATATTAAGTGGCCCTTTCAATCACTATCCCTGAGCTGTAACTGAGCGGGATAGTGACCGAAAGGGCCACTTAATATGGTGGTTATGGTGGTCTCTGCAAGAGGTCCACCCCAGGACTAGGTCCTTCCCTGGAGGGATATCTGGCTAGTCTCATGTTTGAGACTTTTAAACGAGGCTACACAGACTCCATTTGCAATGATAGGCATTAGGAGCAATACGCCAAAGACTTGGTCATCATTATCCCTCATACAATGGGCAATACCATGAAATCACAATAGTTGATAGTTGTACATACACTACATACCCCAACACATTTGGACATTAAAATCTCAAAATACAGTATGCATGTTGAGCATCTCATTTCAAAACTACAGACATTAAGTTACAGTTTATAATTAGTGATTGGCGAACCCAAACTGTAAAGTTCAGAGTCCATACCGGCACGGACCCTGAACATGGACTTCCCCTGAGAAGTATTCATTGGTATATTTTTTTCATTTGCTTCTTTGTATCATTTTTTAAAAAATATTTTTACAACACTGTTTAATTTTCTTTTATCTTTTTACATAGTCCCTATGTGGGACATTAACTTTTATTAGTATGATCGCTGGTATAATCCATTGGAATGAATTATACTTGTCAGTGTTGCACTTACACAAACCTCTCAGATCATGCTGCTGACATTGTCTCAGAGGCTTTCTATAGCTAAGAGACCTGTAGGTCTTCATGACATCTTCATGACGACCTTGGGTTGCCATGGCAACAATCGGGCTCCCATGATCACGTCACATTCACGTCACAATCCTCTCCCAGCCTCTAAACGTTACAATTGCTATTGATTGCATCATTTAAATGGTTAAGAAGGCCGGGATGATGCAGGCAGAAGCCGAAGTACTGGCGGCAATTCTCCTGGCACAGATCTTGTCTTGCATGATTGCTATGACGTACCTATACGTCATGGGTCGGGAACTCCTTGCCAACCATGATGCATAGGTATGGAAAAGGAGTTAAACAGCATGAATTCTTTTTTAGAATTTTTCACTTGTACCATACACAATTTAAAAAAACCACATGGCAAAACCCTAGAAATTATGGTATAGCATGTGTTTTTACATGTATTATGCTTTTTTGATTCCTAAACAGATGCTATACCTGGACTTTCAGCAGTTCATCAGAACCATGGTCCTCCGGCTCCCAGTGGGATTTCACATCACAAACTATTTATATGTGCATGTAACTTTTTCAAAAACGAATCCAGCAATACATTTGCATAGCCAGTCTGTTCCTCGGTTACTGAAAAAGCATGGTTTGAGTTGATGTGCATATAAGGAGGTTGTAGATCTGAAGCTTCAGTCTCTACAGTTCTATTGGAGTTCAATTCATGCTTGATTGATGGCTCCTGTTCCTGAAGTCATGCATTATAGAGGCTATCAGTCTAGCAGGAGGAGGAGACAGCTCTGGGTGGACAATAGAGCTAGAGAGACAGAGACTGCAGATCTAAAGCCTCATTTGTATATATATTCAAACACTAATTTTTCAGTAACAGAGAAAGGGCTTTTCACATTAAGCCTGGGCTGCATTTGGCTGCTTTTGCGTTTGTACACGTTTTTAACGCTAAAAATGCATCCAAACGCAACCAAAATGCACCTATAGGGTTTAATGCAAAACGCATTGCAAATGCATGCAAAAACATGGGCTGCTGCGTCTAGGGCTGCGTTTGCAAAAACGCATGCGTTTTGCGTTTTTGCAAGCGCACATGCGTTTTTGTATGCGTTTGCAACGCGTTTTGCATTAAACCCTATAGGTGCATTTTTGTATGCGTTTGGGTGCCTGTTTAGCAGTAAAAATGCATGCAAACGCAGGCAAACACAGCCCAGGCTTAGATGTGAACTGGGCCAAATAGAGAGGGACATTTAAAGGTATTTCTGGACTTATCTTTGAGAGAGCTACATGCACATGTAAATAGTATGGTAGGTGTATCCTGATGACTGATTCCCTTTAAGACCACGTTCACACAATCAGTATTTGAGCAGTATTTTACATTAGTAGTTGTAAGCAAAAGTCTGAACTTTTCAACCACTCCTTGTTTTGGCTTAGGCTGGCTTCACACCGCCGTATGATCAGGTCCGGGCAGTCCGATGCGAATCGGACAGCCCCGGACTTGATTTGCAAACAGAACGGGAGGGCAAATATGCCCTCCGGTTTGGTTTGCATCCAGCTTCTGAAGATCGCAGCTACAAATTTTCAAGATTGCGGCTAGCAGGGAGCTAGCCGCGGTCCTCAAAGCACAGCAGGGGACAGCTGATGGTGCTGAAGTTTAGCAGCACTCGATGCTAAACTTCAGCCGCCGGCATCCGGTTCCCGCATCCGAGTGTTTGTAGGACTGGGGCGATCTGGCAGCATAGATCCCCATGTTAGGGAATGCCGAATCAACCCAGATCTGCGATTTGGGCAGTTTTTCGCCCCGGAAACAAAAACGTTGCAAGCAGCGTTTTTGTGTCTGGGAGAAAAATCTGAATTCCCCCGGATCCTCCCAGACAGATGGAAACCGGATGGCACATAGCTGCCATCTGGTTCCATCCGGCCCCATAGGGCCCCATAGGGCTGTGTTATGTCAAAATCGGGTCAGCCCTTTACCTGATCACACCGTGGGTTTAAGTCGGCCTTAGAAATACAGATGTAAACTACTGACCAGTGTGAAAATAGCTATAAGCAGCAAATGTCGCACTGACAGTGGAACTATTCAGGTTGTTATCAGAGACCTTGTGGGTTATAATGTAGACACATTTACTATCAGTATTTGCGAAGTAGTAATGCAAGATTATGATCTATTGTTAATAGATGCAAAAAAATAACAAAAGGACAAACCACATAAATTAACTAATAATATAAAAAACTAACTTTTTTAGACTTTCAGTATCAATTTGAAATTAACCATCATACTGTGTTATTAAAATAAAAATAAAAGCGGACTGGCAAATCAGTTCCAGTCATAAAGCCAAAGGCATGGTTTCATTGTGGTTATCGTTTTATAATAAGAAATGTAATTAAATAATAAAATGGAAATGCAAAACAAATGGTAACTGAGGTTGTCCTCGCTAAAAATAGTTTGCAACATTATTAATTGCATGTGCTACCATATAAAATTCTGCTTGTCCTCAGCAACACTACACTGCTAGGAATAGAATCACTGTGCTAGACCCCGCAGTACCCAATTACATTATTGCCTATGGTCACTTTTACCTGTTACATAAATCACAGCAGAAGACTTTCTGATTTGTGAACTCTGCATGATCTTGGTTAAGTGTCTGTGAAAAAGCTAAAGAAACTTCTAACTAAAAAATATAGAATTAGTCTGCAGCAGTAAAAATATGAGCATCATCCGTTACACTTGGAATACATAGACTGCTGTTTTAAAGGGAACCTGTCAACTTATAGCATGAACCCCCATTAGCATCATTGAGCATATGGCAGCAACAGGTTAGTTTCTGAAAGTCAGCAGGGTGCTATGTGATATAATTGACTAATCCAGGGGTGGGGAACTCCAGGCCTTGAGGGCTGCCAACAGGTTATGATTTCAGGATTTCCTTAGCATTGTACAAGGGTTGGAATCATCACCAATGCAGGTGATTCAATTATCACCTGTGCAATGCTAAGGAGATCCTCAAAACCTGCACTGTCAGCAGCCCTCGAGGCCTGGAGTTTCCCACCCCTGGACTAGTTCAATGCCACATCTCAGATGCAACAGTGAGCCAACAGTACAGTTAGGTCCCTGTGTAGCCAGTTCAAAGGTCCCATAGTGTTGGGGGGCACAGTCATTTAGATCAGAGGTCCCCAACTCCAGGCCTCAAGGCCCACCAACAGTGCAGGTTTTCAGGATTTCCTTAGTATTGCACAGGGCTTGGAATCATTACCTGTGCATATGATCACATTAGCACCTTTGCAATACTAAGGAAATCCTGAAAACCTGCACTGTTGGCGGGCCTTGAGGCCTGGAGTTGGGGACCTCTGATTTAGATGATCTATTCCAATCTCTCTTTTAAAGATGAATGCAGAAAAATCTATGGTATAAATCTATGGTGTAATTTGCATGACCACTACATACTAGTCCATCTCAATGAATTAGAATTTCATCAAAAATCAATGTAATATTCCCATGTTTCAGGGCATTTCTGAGAGACCTGAAATGCATCAAACAATAAATTGTTTATGATATTCATTATGTGTTGATGTCTCGAGGAATACAGTAGCACAGTTTTTATCATCCTCCCTACTTTCATTTTCTGAGATAATGACCTGTGGGTTTTCATTGGCTGTAAGCCATAATCATCAACATTTGCAGAAATTTACACTTGAAATTTTTCTGCATTTATATGATTAAACTCCATTGATGCTGAGGCTGGAATTTTTGTTTCTGATTTTCTATTATAAATGTGAGGACTAGAGATGGGTGAACTATTTTATATCAGGTTCGTGACCGGGGTTGAACCATTAAAGTTAGCCAATATTTAATACTCTTAATATACTTACCGGGTCCACATTCTCTCTTCCTGGTGTGACGCGTTACTGCGTTACTTCCGGGCTGCCCCTTTTCTTTTTGGCATAGTGATTGGCCATTGGAGCCTGTCACGTGACTATTCCCTCCAGATGTCTGGAAGCGACACAGCTGAAAGGGATAATGCAGACCCAGCAAGTATAATCACTGTGTTTATTAACCATTTACTTGCTTAAACAGAGCAACAACGGTCACAAACCCAGGTAAAATAGTGCAGTTCGCCCATTCCTAGTGAGGACCCATGGAAGTTTGGGTTCTGCAGACTCAGACAGACTTTATAGAAAGTTCTGTTCTGGATTCAAACTTGACCTCATTGGAAGTCACTGATTGGGCAATTCTGCTCTCTGTTCACATATAGCCAGCCATAAACTAAGCTCTTCCGGGGGAAGGAGGACGAGGTGTTTCTTTTGTGGTACACATCCAATAATGCTGATTTTACCCCCAGTGTGAGCCATTCAAGCACTTCAAGAGACTTGTACTGGGCCAAGCACCCAGTGTACCCGAGCACAGCTATACTCGCTCCAATGGTTTGTGTACATAAAGCATCCGAACTAGAACACTGAGTTTTATGTAAAGTCTGTGTTCAGCAAGAACATGGAAATGTAGTTTGGCTCCGCTCTTCTCTAGTCTATAGATTGAGCCGTGTGCCCAGGGACACGGGTCTGCATTTATAAAACTTTCTATGTGCATGTGTCATTTTGTCTTCTACAGGATGCTTTTTAGTTCTCTCTTCAGGAATATCCAACACAGGACATCTTTAGTGAGAGGTGCTCTGACTGTGCTCAGCGGATGTATGAGTCAATTAAATCCTTGGCCTCTCTTTGCAGCATGTCACTGACAAGACTCAAGACTCAGGGCCTGTAGGTAGGAAACCCTGGAATCCACAGGCAGCATGTTTGCAGATAAAATAATTTTCTGTATATGGAAACCTCAATAGTTTTCTTTTTGGAGGCATACTATACTGCTATATGCAAGTTATCTCACTGAGCCAGTGCATTAAAAGTTAAAAAGCTAAAGATCAGAGATTATTTTCATACAGTTAGTTTCCACAAAGTCCATACATGGTGATCAGTAAATGTCACAAATAAAAATGGTGCCATTGTTTTCTCTCTTAAGTTAAGAGAGAAAACAATGGCACCATTTTTATAACTCATAATAAAAGTCAATATACGTAATTGAAAGGTTTACCTAATGTTTGAAAATGGAAAAATGGTGCAGGGTTAAAATAGTTAAAACAAAAATTAATTATTCTGCTCCTCTAATTAGTACAGCATAAAACGTTTTATGAGTAAAAGGATTTAATTACAAACTTTGCTGCATGTGCTCTCCTCCTTGCACCTATTGAGGGACTGTACCTGCTGTATCCAGCTGTCTAGGCTGAACCTTCCAGAGATTGTACTTGAGCATCAGCTGTCCAGCTGCACTATCAGAGACTGTACCTTGCATCAGCTGTCCTGCTGACCTATTCAGAGACTGTACCTGCTGCATCCAGCTGTCCAGGTGCAGCATCAAGACTTACATGCTGCATCAGTGTCCAGGTGACCTTCAGATATTGTACCTGCTGCATCCAGCTGTCCAGGCTGCACCTATTCAGAGACTGTACATGCTGCATCAGCTGTCCAGGCTGAACCTTTCCAGATATTGCACCTATGCACCACTGTCCAGGCTGCACATATTCAGAGACTTACTGCTGCATCCAGCTGTCCAGGCTGCACCTATTCAGAGACTGTACCTGCTGCATCCAGTGTCAGCTGCCTCTTCCCAGAGACTGTTCCTGCTGCATCCAGCTGTCCTGGCTGAACCTATTCAGAGACTGTACCTGCTGCATCCAGCTGTCCAGGCTGCCCCTTCCCAGAGACTGTACCTGCTGCATCCAGCTGTCCTGGCTGAACCTTTCAGAGACTGTACCTGCTGCATCCAGCTGTCCAGGCTGCAGCTATTCAGAGACTGTACCTGCTGCATCCAGCTGTCCAGGATGAAACTTCCCAGAGACTGTACCTGCTGCATCAGCTGTCCAGGCTGAACCTATTCAGAGACTGTACCTGTTGCATCCAGCTGTCCAGACTGAACCTATTCAGAGACTGTACCTGCTGCATCAGCTGTCCAGGGTGCAGCTATTCAGAGACTGTACCTGCTGTATCCAGCTGTCCAGGCTGAACCTTTTCAGAGACTGTACCTGTTGCATCCAGCTGTCCAGACTGAACCTATTCAGAGACTGTACCTGCTGCATCTAGCTGTCCAGGTGCAGCTATTCAGAGACTGTACCTGCTGTATCCAGCTGTCCAGGATGCCCCTTCCAGAGACTGTACCTGCTGCATCCAGCTGTCCTGGCTGACCTATTCAGAGACTGTACCTGCTGCATCCAGCTGTCCAGGCTGCAGCTATCAGAGACTGTACCTGCTGCATCCAGCTGTCCAGGCTGAAGCTATTCAGAGACTGTACCTGCTGCATCCAGCTGTCCAGGCTGCCCCTTCCCAGAAACTGTACCTGCTGCACCCAGCTGTCCAGGCTGCCCCTTCCCAGAAACTGTTCTGCTGCATCCTGCTGTCCAGGCTGCACCTTTCCAGAGATGTACATGCTGCATCCAGCTGTCCAGGCTGCCCTTCCCAGAGACTGTACCTGCTGCATCCAGCTGTCCTGCTAAACTATAAGAGACTGTACTGCTGCACCGCTGTCCAGCTGCAGCTATTCAGAGACTGTACCTGCTGCATCCATCTGTCCAGGCTGCCCCTTCCCAGAGACTGTACCTGCTGCATCCAGCTGTCCAGGTTGCACCTTTCCTGAGACTGTCCCTGCCTATATGCCCAACCTCTGGGGCCAAATGCCAAGGTACTGGAATCCCTTGGAGTTGCCCCTAGTGGCATAGGCCTGCCCTCTCCACTGACCTTTAGAGGAGACTTGTCAGCCACACAGGTATGCTCCTCCAGGTCAAAGCTCAATGCCTCGGCCCAGTGGATCACTTCCCTCTTGCTCGCCCCTGCGAGCGTAACACATATCACTGAATAGCATCACTCCGGGCAGTAAATGTGTGTTTTTTTAATTTTATCTGAGGCACATTAATGGGGTTTTCTAGCAGGGGACAACACATTTGATGTGTATGCATTATAAGTGTACAGAAGCCTTGTCAACTAGCAGACTACATTGCTTTGAATTATTTTTAAGACATTTTAGGTTAATAATGCTTAAATTCTTTATTACTGATATGTTGTATAACATTACAGTGAGCTAAATATTATAGCTACAGTATACAAAGCTCTCTATTAGTTGTCTACCTCATATCTGGATACCAAGAGCAATACATGGACTGACAGCATGTTAGTAGCCTGTGCGTATACAAAACTATGGTATATTCTCATTTACAGACATAAAACAAATATACTCTGTAAATAGTGACGGATTGAAATACAAATTATATGAGAAAGTTGTATAACAATTTATACAATGATAAAGCAGTATTTCTATAAAATTGTAAAGCCCCTTTAAGCCAAATTCAGACAGTGTATTTTCATTATGGTTTTCCATTGCAATTTTTATTAGAAAGCCTTTAGAGGGAAAAGTATAAATATTTCATGTGAGAAGATCTGCACTCTCTGGGATTATTTCTTGCTTTTTTTCTGAATACTGAACCAAATAGTAACAGACAAAAATTAAGATTCACCCTTAAAATGACTGTTTTAGAAGGCAGTATTCAGTGAGATGTAGGGCCAATTTAAAGGGAATCTGTCACCAGGTTTTGCTACCCCACTTGATAGGAGCATAATATAGGGACAGAGACCGTAATTCCTGCGAGGAGTAACTTAATAGGTGGCATGATGTAATTTTGATACATCTATTGTTTTATCTGATGCAGACCTAACAGGTCTTAAGGGTGCGTTCCCACTTACATATGACTCGCAGAGTTACACAGTCGCATCAGCTGGTATGGCCGCCCCTTCCCGGACAGGAGCCTGCAACCGCATAAGACATACATGTGGCTGCAAGCTCCTGTCCAGGGAGTGGGCGGCCATGTTAGGTAGATGTCGCTATTAAGGCCCAGGTACACGGCACGACATCGTCAACGACATCACATGCATCACTCTGGACGCACCAGAAACATCGCATTATGCATTTCCGGTGCATCCAGAGTGACGCATGCGCTCTGACTGTGCCCCTCTACAGACCTGAGCTTCCGAGCTCCGCTCCTGTGCACTCGCCATAGAAGGTAATGGTGGCAAAAGCGCCAGCGAGCGCAAGGGCTCTGCATCTATGCGCCTATGCGCTTGCCTGTGATTGCACCTGCGCTTGCACTTGCGCTAGCGCAGAGCATTCAAACGCAGGGGCACATAGATGTGAAACGGCCCATGTCTTTTGCTGATAAAACAGTGATTTTATTAAAACTACAGCAAGCAGCCCAGTTAGTGACACATTGCTGGGATCAGGGTTTCTGCCTCAATATTAATGTTATTAATGTTGTTTTTGTTTTTTTATTTTTCAGCTGTTCTATTATATCACATGAATGGTGATACCTTTCTGTCAAGTGTGGAGAAAGAAGAAGACACTTGTGCAAGAACAGTGTGAGCCTTTTGAGGTCCAATGATGTGTCTATGATTAAGGATTCTTACTATTTTGGAAAATAAGATGCTCCCCCATACCTCTTGGGCATATGTGCAGTTGGACAGCCTTCATCAATGGAATGTCTGTCCCTGACTTAAGTTGCCTTCATGTACTTACAGGAATAAAGATGATTTTTCCTTCCCAAAATTTGGCAGGAAAATGAGGGATGCATCTTATAATCAGGTTGTAGCTTACTGGGATAAGAGGGTGTACAGTGAAGTGGGGTCAAACGAGGCACTGTCACAGGGGTACTGTGGCAGTAGTCAGAGCCATGCTGCGGGCAGTACAGTGGGTGTCAAGGACAGAGCTTCAGTGGAGTCACATGCATTGCTGTGGGCGGTGTAGTGGGTGGTGCTGGGGTGGGTGTCATGGGCAGTGTTGCAGCGAGTGTCAGGATGATACTACGGGTGGTGCTGTGGCGGATGTCCCTGCAATGCTGTGGACGATGTGAGGCAGGAACCATCTCAGCAGTTGTGTTAAAGTACTGTAAATGTCGGCAATGTGGGCTTTAAGGAAATGTTGTTGAGGAGACACATTGAAGATTGACATCTCGGCTCCATGGCGAACTGAGATCTCAATCTGCACATGGGCTGCCTAGTGGTGCCATTTCTTTGAAGCACACACCACCAACATTTACTTTAACAAACTGCTAGGACTGACCCCTGCCTCACATCATCCGCAGCATCGCATAGATACCTGCCACAACACTGCCTGTAGCATTGCCGTGACATGCCTCCTGTGACCCTCTCTCCACTGCCTCCTTGTCAGGCTCTGCATAGCTTATGGCTAGATTACAAAAAATTATAGGATTTTAAGATGGAAACCTCTTCTTAACATTGCAAATTGCTTTTCCTATTTTCTTCCTCTAAATTTGGGGTACATTTTATAATCCAGTGTGCTGTATAAAACACAAAATATGGTATGCAATTTTCATGTGCGTGCCACAGGTTCCTCAGGCAAAATCAGATATTTGTGGTAAGTGACAAAATGTAGACTTTTGGCAATCAGATGGTCTTCATGGAAGCTTCTATATAATAGAGATTACCGTATATATAGTTGTAAAAAGCGACCCCTTTGTAATGTCCAAGTTTGGGGAAAGGTCAAAGAGCATTGGCACATGTGCACTACAATGATTTGCTATACCCTTTGCAGGGCAGAGTGGTGCGCCTGTGCTTGAGCACGATGGCAGACACTGTGTGTATAATGTAGCCTACCCAGAGATCAGAAGACAGAGATCACAAGAAGAGAGGATCGATGGATGCAGATCAGCGACACCCATCAGACCCTGTAGGTGGGTATAATACAAGGTCTTTTTAGCATTATGCAGAGAATCTTGGGGACATATATACTGAATTCTAGAATGCTGTATATATGTGCTGGCCAACTTTATATGAGAAAAACCTTGTGAAAGTTACCCTTTAAAATCTCTTTCCATGAGAACCACGAAATGTAGGTTAGTAAGTCTAAAAAAACAGACTGGATTAGATTTTATAATGTGACTGATCACCAAACTAATATACATTATTCAATTTTCTCAAACCACAAGATGACAAATTGCATGTGACATTCCCAAGCCTTTAGGGGGAAAAATATAGTTCACATACTACTGATTTCACACATTAGAGGAAAATGTGGTAGATCAAAGCATATAAAGATTAAAGTGCAAAAAAGCAAGTCAAGGAGTGGCTGATAGAAATGTTCAAATGAACAATGAAGAATTGTGTCCGCGGAACAAGTCTGGAAAAGCAAGTGAGCAACTGTTGTGTATGGCAAATAGGCCATAAGTGAGGGAATCAAACATGCAGAATAAATAATTAGCTAAAACAGATTGAATGTTGTCCAGTAATTGACCGAAACATGTTTAATATAGGTTAATGCTGGCCAAATACAAGCCTATGCAGTGAGAGCTCTCTGTGACTGGATATCAATGTCCAGTTCAGCTTTACGAAGGTCGAGTTTGTCCTGATCACATAAGACAAGGACATAACAAGTAATTATCCAAATCACACTATATTGTTGAATAGACATGAACATGACCTCATTAATTTACTTATTGTCAGGGTCATTTCAAGATTATAGGTTATGAAATATAGTAAAATGTCAACTACATTGCTGCAACTGTAATTCACTAAGGAATTTCTGCCCGCAAATATCAACCTAAAATCTAGAGTATATCCTACACATATGAACATATAAAAAGGCTCTGTCGCACATAACGAGATCGCTAAATCGTTGTAACGTCACAGATTTTGTGACGTAACAACGATCCGCTAACATGTCGTATGTGTGACACATACAACGATCTGGCCCCTGCTGTGAGATCATTGATCATTACATACTGCTCTGGGTCATTTGTACGTCGTTGTGCTCCCACTGGGAGCGCTACATCAATGTGTTTGAAAGGGACAATGACCAACGATCTCAATGCTACGCTATGACAATTCCCAACGACCTCGGTATAATTCTGGATCGTTGCTGAAGTCATTGGTAATATCGCTGGTAAGATGCCTGTTTGACATCTTACCAAGGATGTGTAAAGCGATGCACCAGCGATCTCAGCATATCGTTATCGGTATCGCTGGTGCGTCGTTATGTGTGATGGGGCCTTAAAACTCATGTGATAATGTGCATAGTGTTAATAAGCAGCTATGGAAATGCAAATCTGGCCAAATAAGCACTAACAAATAGGGATGAGCAAACAGGACTGTAAAGTTCAGAGTTCGTATCGAACTCAGACTTTTAAAAAATTTTCATTGTTCAGATTCAAAGTTTGGGGGCTATACAAATGCAAACCACTGGAGAAAGCATCATTGAGATCAGGTACGCTCGGTGCTTGGCCAGTGCAAGCCACTAGTGTTGGAATGGCATGCACTGGGGGTAAAATCAGCATTATCTCATGTAGTGTGTACCAAAATTTACAAAAATACCCCCCCTCCCTAAAATGTTTACCTTATAGCTGTCTGTATGGGGGCAAAGAGCCGAACTGCCCAATGAGCAGCTTCAAATGAGGTTCAAGTCAAGTTTGGGTCACTCTAAAAATGACCTCTCATCCATCAAACATGGTGGTGGCAGCAGCATTCTGTGGGGATGCTTCTCTTCAGCAGGGTCAGTAAATCTGGTCAGAGTCGTTGGGATGATGGATGAAGAGAACAACTCACCAAAAAACTGCCAGGTAGCTATCCATTTCATTCAGCAGCAGATTGTCAGCTCCCCTGGAAGGCAAACCAGGTGTCATTAAACCGGTGCATGAACACTTGCAATCCACAGTTGGGGGCGGTTGTGGCACCAGCAACCAGCCATACTGTCAAGGAAGCGACCGATGGCATTCATACACAAGGCTGCCTAGGGGCTCAGTCACTCCTGTGTATGTGAAGCATAGTATCAGTATCATAAGTCACTTCCTTGACAGTATGGCTGGTCGCTGGTGCCACAACCGCCCCCAACTGAGGGTTGCAAGTGATCGTGCACCGGTTACACCGGTCGCTTTCTTGACAGTATGGCTGGTCCACTGGTTCCACAACCGCCCCCTACTGTGGGTTGCAAGTGATCGTGCACCGGTTACACCGGTCGATTCCTTGACAGTATGGCTGGTCGCTGGTGCCACAACCGCCCCCAACTGTGGGTTGCAAGTGATCGTGCACCGGTTACCGGTCGCTTCCTTGACAGTATGGCTGGTCGCTGATACCACAACCGCCCCCAACTGTGGGTTGCAAGTGATCGTGCACCGTTTACGCTGGTCGCTTCCTTGACAGTATGGCTGGTCGCTGGTGCCACAACCGCCTCCAACTGTGGGTTGCAAGTGATCGTGCACCGGTTGCTTCCTTGACAGTATGGCTGGTCGCTGGTGCCACAACCGCCCCCAACTGTGGGTTGCAAGTGATCGTGCACCGGTTACACCGGTCGCTTCCTTGACAGTATGGCTGGTCCACTGGTTCCACAACCGCCCCCTACTGTGGGTTGCAAATGATCGTGCACCGGTTACACCGGTCACTTCCTTGACAGTATGGCTGGTCGCTGGTGCCACAACCGCCCTCAACTGTGGGCTGCAAGTGATCGTGCACCGGTTTACACCGGTCGCTTCCTTGACAGTATGGCTGGTCGCTGGTGCCACAACCGCCCCCAACTGTGGGTTGCAAATGATTGTGCACCGGTTTAATAACTAAATACTCACATTTTTCATCTTTAGAGTTTAGTTATTTTTTCATCTGCAGTTCAGGTTGGGCCCTCTGGGGGCATAAGTCACTGGTGAGGCATTTAATCAGTACGGACCGGCCCACCTGCTCTGGGTGTTACTAACAGGCCAAGTTCTGATACTATGCTTTACATACACAGGAGTGACTGAGCCCCTAGGCAGCCTTATGTCTGAATGCCACCGGTCGCTTCCTTGACAGTATGGCTGGTCGCTGGTGCCACAACCGCCCCCAACTGTGGGTTGCAAGTGATCGTGCACCATTTTAATGACACCTGGTTTGCCTTCCAGGGGAGCTGACAATCTGCTGCTGAATGAAATGGATATTTACCTGGCAGTTTTTTGGTGAGTTTTTCTGTGCTTATTTTAATGTCCTTTTTCGGTGAAACTACTTATGATGTAAGAAGCTACATACAGGGCAATACTGGAAAACTTGTTAGAGGCTGCAAAAGACTTGACCATGGGGCATAGGTACACCTTTCAACATAACAACAACTTTAAATTACTACCAGAGCTACAATGGAATCATTTAGATCAAAGCATGGCACAGACCTAAAATATATTGAGAACATTTGGCAAGACTTGTAATTGCTATCCACCGTTGTTCTCCATCCAATCTCTTGAGGAAGAGCTATTTTGCAGAAAAGATAGGCAAAACTTTCATCTCCTAGGTGAGCAATAATAGAGACATGCCACAAAAGACTTGCAGCAGTAATTGCAGCAAAAGGTGGTTCTACAAAGTATTGATTCAGAGAATCTGAATACAAAGCTACGTAACACTTTTCAGATTTATAGTTTTAAAATATTTATAAAACTATGTATCATTTCCGTTACCCTTCACAAATACTTGCTTCCTAGTATTGGTATATCTCAATAGGATACATTTAGGTTTGTTGATGAAAAATGAAAAAATATGGAAAAGTTCATAGTGTATGAATACCTTCTCACTGCATTGGCACTTCTGATCTCTGTACATGGGGAAGCCGGGGTGGCAGAGCAAGTCATCAGTAGCTCACTCTCTGATGCTTCACAAGTGTTTGAAAAGGTGTTTTTTTATACCCTCATGAATTGAATATTGAACTGGTTGAATTCACATGGACTTAGGTATTTCAGGATATCTGTCTCGAATTTGATCCACTGCAGATCAGTCTGCACACAAACAAAAAAGAGCCCCTGAGAAAGAACAGTACCGTATATACTCGTGTATAAGCCAAGTTTTTCAGCCCAAAAATTGGGCTCAAAAGTCCCCCCTCGGCTTATACACGGGTCAATACGGTATACAGCAGCCCCAGTGGTGTATAGCAGCCCCAGTGGCCCCCAAATGCTGGCACTCGCCCCCCCTCTGTTGTAAGGGCCCCCCGCTGCTTAACTTACCATCCCCGGTCTTCTGCACCACCGGTCTTGTGTGCTCCGTCCTCCATGCTCCCGTCCGGCTGCATCCGGGATCCCCGGCCGTCGCACGATGACGTCATCGTAACTGCGACGGCTGGGGATCCCAGATGCAGCCGGACGGAGCATGGAGGATGGAGCACAGAAGACCGGCGGTGCAGAAGACCGGGATGGTAAGTTAAGCAGCGAGGGGCCTTACAACAGAGGGGGCGAGTGCCAGGATTGGGGCCACTGTGGCTGCTGTATACACTGGGGCTGTTATTTACCACTGGGGCTGCTATACACCACTGGGGCTGCTGTATACCACTGGGGCTGCTATATACCACTGGGGCTGCTGATACCACACCACTGGGGCTGCTGTATACCACTGGGGCTGCTGTATATACTGCTGGGGCCTGTATATACCACTGGGGAGGCTGCTGTATACTACCACTGGGGAGGCCTGTATATCACTGGGGGGGCCTGTATACCACACTGCTGGGGGCTGTATACCTGTGCTGGGGTCCACCCTCAGCATATACACGAGTCAAAAGGTTTTCTTAGGTTTTGGGGGCAAAAGTAGGGGGGTCGGCTTATACACGGGTCGGCTTATACACGAGTATACAGTACATGGACCCTTTGCAGTACAATAGTCCTGTCTATGACAGTTGCTGTGTGTTGATTTAGACGTGGTTGTGACCCCCTTAACTCATGGGCCACTGTGTGGCTGCACAGGCTGCACCAATGACACATCTGCCCAAAATCTAAGATAAAAATTTCATGAATAAATAAAAAGCAAGTGAATTTAAATAACATAGGGTACTTTGTAAACTCTAGGTAAGTGTGAACATGCTCTTATGGTTTGTATATATACCAGCTCATGCTCTGGATAAATTCTTTTGCTTTGCTCTTTTTCAAGGGAGCAAAGTAATGGGACAATGATGTCAAATGCTCTTTAATGGGCTGCACGGGCTATTCCCCTATTAATCCAACATTAATTAAGCAGATCAATGGTCTAGATCTTAATCCATCATACATTAATCAGGTAAAAGGCCTGGAGTGGATTCTAGGTGAGGCATTTGCATTTGGAAGCTGTTTCTGTGAACCCACATCAGGAGCTCCCAATTAAACAAAAAGAGATCACCATTAGGCAAAAAAATAAATCCATCAGAAAAAAGGTCAGATTAGACTTGTCAAAAACATTGATTATTGCAAGGGGTGGAAGGTCTCTCACAGGTTGAGATATTGGAAAAGAGGGTCTTGTTTAGCTTAGAAAAAAATCCATCTCAGTGGAGACCTCATTTATATTTATAAATGCATGTGTGGTCAATATAAGGGACTGGCACATTACTTATGCCTTCTAAAGACTATACAAAGGCCCAGGGTATACTTACTACGGGTGAAAGAAAGGTGATTCCGCCAGCTAAATAGGAAAGGGTTCTTTACTGTTAGACAGTCAGACTGTGGAATACCCTATCACAAGAGGTAGTAATGACATAGAGATTTTAAAAATACCTGGATGTTTTTCTCAGCAAAAATTGCATTGTGGGTTATGAATAATTTAATGACAAAGAATGTATAATTTTTGGAGAAAGGTTAAACTTGATGGACCTAAGTCTTTTTTCCACCTTTGTAAGTATTTAACATCAAAGGAAACCAACCCAGTTCTTGAAAACATTCCTTAGACCAGAGGTCCCCAACTCCAGCCCCCAAGGCCCACCAACAGTGCACATTTTCAGGATTTCCTTAGCATTTGACAGTTGGAAATTGTCACCTTTGCAGGAGATTGAATTACCAACTGTCAAATGCTAAGGAAATCCTGAAAACCTGGACTGTTTGTGGGCCTTGAGGACTGGAGTTGGGGACCTCTGCCTTAGACAGATGAAACTAAGATCAACTAGTAGTAGAATGATGGGGAGAAATAGGTATTGAGAAGGCCTGGAACAGCTCATGATCCTTTGCATACCATATCCTCTGTAAAAAACATGGTGGAGGCGATGTGATGGCAGGGGCATGCATGGCTCCCAAAGACCCTGGGTCACTAGTGTTTATTGATGTTGTGACTGAACACAGAAGCAGCCGGATGTACTCTGAAGTGTACAGGGGTATATTTTCTTTTTAGAACACACATAGTAGTTCACAAAACAGATGGACAATGACCCAAAACATACACAAAAGTTTTTTTATAGCAAAGAAGTGGAATATTCTGCAGGGACCAAGTCAATCAGCAGATTTTAACTCCATTGAGGTGCATTTCACATGCTTAAGATAAAACAAGGCAGAAATACCCCAATACAAACAAAAGCTGTAATCAATTGCACTAAAGACATGGCAAAGCTTCACAAAGGAGGAAGCCCAGTGTTTGGTGACATCCATGGCTTCTAGACTTCAGTCAACTATTGCCTGCAAAGGATTCTCTACAAAGTATTAGAAATGATCATTTTAGTTATGGTAAAAATACTTTGTCCAATTACTTTTCAGGCTTTGTAGAAAAATGGTTGCAATTCCTAAATGTTTCGCAGGATACAATGGTTCAACCCTTTTAATTGAACCTGAAAGTCTACACTTCAAATGCAACTCAATTGTTTCATCTTAAGTCATGACTATTGGCATGCACAGCCCAAATCACGAAGATTCGGTCACTGTCCAAATATTTCTGGACCTATCTGTATATACTAATATAACTATATACCAAATGTTTCACAAAAAGTTTAATTTGCTCCAGTTACTAGCCTATTTCTGCTGAAAAATTATTTTCTGCAATTGTTTGACATACAGTAATCATATATGCATAAGACAGCTGATGAAAAAATAATACTACTCCATAAGGGCTATTCAGATTTCTCACCAGTGTAAGTTTATTTCCTTTAATATTTAATACATATTTTATGAATCGCTCGGAGATCTGATGTATTGCACCATGTTACCCGTAGTGTATACAAGTAAACAACCTGCGGACTTTCTACTTACTGTGGCTCGGTAGCTTACTCCTGCAAGGATAACTGTGTGAAATATCTTGTTCTCTTCTAGCCCTGGTGACTTGGGTATTGCCAATCCTACAATACACAAACATTATCAAGCATTATATAGCAAAATCATTTAATGAAATCCATATATCTTTGCGTCCTCCATCCTTCTTTACCTTAGCTAATATCAAGCCGGCTCTTATCTAGTATAAATACCTGTACATGGTCATAAAATTCACATTTTTTCCCAGCAATGTTTAGAGGCTCATAATGTACAGTATATATAAGAAAATCTATTAACTGCACTGGAGTTGTTGGAAATGATATGCAATAGAAGTAATGTAGCCTGCAGCTTTACCTGAGCCCTCTGGAAACGTTATAAAAGATTTGTGTCTACTCGGTAATAAATTATACTTTCCTAGTAACGGCCCTGCAAGAATTAAAATGTCAGAGGGGATAACTAAAGCGATGGAACGTAAAGACACCTATGTTTTAAACCTAGGGCTAGTTACTTTATCACTTTTGTTCATGAGACAGTCGAATCCGATTAAAACAGAACTACAATTGAAGCATCTTCTCCATTTTCTTCATACAGATGTAAAAGCCAAGTCTTTGTGGGGAGTTCTCAGTCCATATGGGCTGAAATGCTGATATTATTCAGTTCTCTCGTGGGTCAAATTGTTGTTAAACTGAAAACATAAAACAGAAATATGGACATTTCCATGAATTTGTTATTGGATTACTAGCATGGCTGATTTAAAGGGATTTTTAACATTAAAGGGAATCTGTCAGGTCATTTATGCCCCCAAACCTACTACACTACCTGTCCCTGCGGCTTCCTACTACATCCCTAATTATTCCTGTCTGAGCTAAATGTGTAGTATAATGGTTGTAAAAAAGCTTTATATGACTTACATTTTCCCCATTATGTAGACATGCACATTATGTCGTGCACATTAGTTCAGATTGTACCTTTTCCTGTGCTGGTTGACAGGTGTTCCGCAGATTGGGCCTCTTAAGATCACCCTTTAAAGGGAACCTGTTAGGTCATTTATGCCCCCAAAACCTATCACTACCTGTCCCTACAGCTTCCTACTATATCACCAACCATCCCTGTCTGACCTAAGAAATATAATGGTTGTAAAAAGCTTTTTATAATTTACATTTTCCCCCATTATGTAGACATGTGGGCAACCTGTGGGCAAAGTGTGGGCGTTCACTCTGTGTCCATTCTCCCCCCTTGCTCCATGATATTATGCCCCGGTGGGCGTGCTAATTAATTGCAGTTCTGCATTTCAAATCTGTGGGAGGTTCCTCCTTGCTATGATATGCAGGCGCACATCATTTCCAGTGCTGTGCATCGTGAGGGATTATTGCGTGTACTGTTCGGCTTCGGAATACACACTCTACCCACTATACCTCCACCCTGCCCAGGACCGGAAATGACGTGCCCCTGAGCATCATACCAAGAAGTAACCGCCCACAGATTTGAAATGTGGGCCGGGCTTCTGAATTCATTATCCCACCCATCAGGGTTTGATACCATAGAACGAGGGGTAAGAATGGACCCAGAATGAATGCCCACATGTCGTGTCACGTGCTTAGATTGCGGTGTTGGATGCTGCTACATGTGTTTGTGTTTTCATTTTTTCAGGAGCTGCCTGTGGTTTGGTTGTGAAGTTCTTCCTCAGCTACTAGTTGATGTGAGGCTTGGGTGTGACTCACCTGAAATCCCCTCCCCCTGGCCTTTAAATAGGCTTCCCTCTCCCCTGTCAGATGCTATTGTTAGAGTTATTTACTCTTGGTCTCTATGCTGTAAAGTTGCTTTGCTGCTGGGCTGAAGTTCTTCCAGGACTTCCCTTGCCTTGGGGTATCTGTGGTTCCTGATCCGTGGGTGGAGGTAGGGCCCTCAGTCTAGGGCTAAACAGGAGCTTAAGGCAAAAGGGTGGCAACTCGGACCTCATCACTATCAGAGGTACCTCCGAGATAAGGACGAGCCAGGGACCGATTCAAGGGTCAGATTAGCTCTAATTAAATCCCTTCGCCCATCACACCATCCAGTCACCTGATTTCCTCAACTCCCAAGTGTGACACATCCCCCACAAGTTTCCCATATGTCTACATAATGGGGGAAAATGTAAGTTATAAAAAGCATTTTTACAATCATTATACTTCGCTTTTAGCTCCGACTGGGATTATTGGGGATATAGTAGGAAGCTGTAGGGACCGGTAGTGATAGGTTTGAGGGCATAAATGACCTGACAGGTTTCCTTTAGCCCCTTCCCAACATAGGACGTTGTGCAACGTCCTGTGTTTCTGCCTGTTCCCGACACAGGACGTTGCACAACGTCTTGGCAAATTTGAGCTGCTGCAGCTCCTGTGAGTGGGGTCGCTCAGGTGTCACAGATGCTGCTGCTCTGTGACAACCTGTAGATGACCCCACAGGGGTGGATCAACCCCCCCATGCCCAGGACCCCTCCGATCGGCAGTTTAAAAGTAAAACTGCCGATCGGAGGGAATCATAGGGATTCACCCCTCCAGATCTGATTGGAGCTCTCCAATCAGATCTGGAGGGGCGGATCGGCAAGTGCCCACCCCTCCTCAGCCCCCTACAGCTCCATGACTCACTGGGGCCCCCCCCCGTCCCCCTAAACCGCCCACCCCCTCTATAATTAGGTATATGCCGGCGGGCTGCACCCGCGTGCGCCCGCCGGCAACACTGTTTGGTCCCCTGCAGTTGTGGTCCCCTCCAGGCTGCCCCCACCTCCGGGCCCTGTGCCTGGCCCCCCCCTCACCTCCTGCGGCGGGCTGCACACTTCGGTGCACCCGCCGCTGCGGCCGCCCTGCCGCCGCTGCTGCTGGCCTCCTCTGCCCACCGGTCTGTGGCCCCGCCTCCTCTCCCGTCCTCCTCTGCTCCTGCGAGGGAGGTAAGTATGTATGTATGTATGTATGTATCTATGTATGTATCTATGTATGTATGTATTGTGAGACAGTGCGGGGGATCATATGCGAAGGGCGCTATGTCTCCCCAGAATGCGCACTGTCACGTATTGAGCCCGGTGTAGGGTATGAGAGAAAAGGGACGGTCCGCTCCCTCCGCTCCGGGCCTTGCAAGGTCCCGGAAGGAGACACGGAGTTAAAAGCCTGAGCAGGAGGCAGGGCGGGGCCCCTTGTACACAGAATTGTGCCTTAGCTGCAGGAGCAGCAGAGATATACACAGGAGAGGTCTAGAGTTCCAGAGGACCGTGTGATAGACTAACACGGCCTAGCCCAGGAGGGCTGGGAGCTCGGCGTGACCTATAACGGAGGCCTTTGGCCTGAAGGACCCGGGGTACATTATATGAACTGTGTCTTGTGTACCCGGCTGCGACCCGGATTCCGGCAGACTGTGCCATCGCTGTGTGTACCAGCAATAAACACCGGGTCCTGTTTGAACCACTACCGGGCTCCACGTGTTTCCTGACTTGCGATCCAGGCGCTGCCCCACATATGGTGGAGAATGCGGGCAACTGCCGGCCCGGTGAGGTGTAGCATTCATTCCTGGTGAAGCCCGCGCTACTGTCGCCCTTCCTTCCGGAACCGCTGGTGAAAGTGACTGTTTCATGAGGCTAATGAGCGGCAGCTAAGTGAGAGGAGCAGCAGTCATTATAGCCGCCAGTCTCTTGCGGGGTGCCGGCACTGCATGTCCATACTTAAGCCGGCCACGCTACAGTTCAGGCCTGCCGCTGATATGGAGGAAATCCTAAGGCAGCTGGTACTTACCCAGCAGCGGCAACAAGAACAGCAGGAGCAGCAGCTCCGACAGCAGGAGCAACAGCAGAAAACAAATGAACTGCTCCTGCAGCAAATTGCGATCTTACGAGACCCGCCAACAGCACCTCCCCCGGAGCGGCGTGAGGCCCGGGACCGGGTCCGGTCGGCCCTGCGGAAGCTGAGTCCAGAGGATGACGTAGAAGCCTTCCTCACCGTCTACGAGCGCACCGCAGAGCGAGAAGGCCTTCCTCCCGCTCAGTGGGCTGAAGTGGTTGCGCCATTCCTGATGGGCGATGCCCAAAAGGCCTACACAGACCTCAGTTGGGAGGAGGCACAGGACTACGCCAGACTCAAAGGTGAGATCCTTGCTAGACTGGGGGTCAATACTTATGTCAGAGCCCAGCGGGTGTTTTCCTGGGCCTACGTGGAGTCCAAGCCGGCTCGCTCCCAGGCGTATGACTTGTTGCAGTTGGTGAAACGGTGGCTTCAGCCTGAGAGCTTGACTCCGGGGCAGATGGTGGAAAGGGTGGTGGTCGACCGGCTGGTACGGACTCTGCCAGTGGCGATACAGCGTTGGGTGGGGCAAGGGGACCCGGGCACCTTGGACCAGGTGGTTAGCTTGTTAGAGCGATATACAGCCACCCAGGAGTTCATACGGGACTCTGCCCCACTGCGGCAGTTACGCCGGCCTCCGGAGCCGGCTAAAGGTGTACGTCCATTCCCAGGGGACTCTCCTAAAAACGTACCCGCTGAGAGGACACCCCAGAACGGGGCTGACAGGAGACCAGGCTCCCCAAGAAGGAGCTTCCGGCCCAGCGCTGCCACTGCTACGTGGTGCTGGCGGTGCAAAGGACCAGGACATGTGGCTGCCTATTGCCCACTAACGGCGGAAGCCATGGACTGCGGGTTCACACGCCGGCTCTCGATGTATGCCAGCCCCGTGTTCACTGCAGATGTGGTGGATCCCCTAACGGAACCACATCTGTGCCCAGTGCTCATTAATGGACACAGAGCGGAAGCTCTCTTGGACTCTGGCAGTTTGGTGACGCTGGTTCGGGCGTCCTTAATCCCCGGGTTGCAACTCACTGGGGAATTGATCGGGGTCCGGTGTATACACGGGGACCTACGCGAGTATCCAACCACGGAGGTGACTCTATCCACTTCATGTGGAGAGGTGACCCACGTGGTTGGAGTGGTAAACTCTCTACCCTACGGGACGGTGCTGGGAAGAGACTTACCATTGTTTTGGTCCTTATGGGGAAGGAGGAGTAACCCTTCCCTGATGCCAGGGAATCAGGGTGCTGAACCCGACGACCCTGAGACCGGGACACCTGCCGTAGGGGTCGCCAACATAGGGCTAGAGTGTCACCCCGATAGGTTCCCGGTAGACGTATTGGCAGGAGAGGTCGAGGAGACCCCACCGCTTCCCGAGTTGGAAGTATCCCGGGGAGCGTTTGGGACAGCCCAGCTACAGGACCCCACACTGACCAGGGCCGAGAAAGGGTAACAGAAGTAAACGGGGTAGCTCAGCAGCCGGGGGCAGAGAATGTATTTCCACGCATGGTGATTAACCGGGAGTTACTTTATAGGGTGGACAAAGTCAGGGATGAGGTCATGGACCAACTGGTAGTGCCGCAGCCACACCGCCGGGCAGTCCTAGAGATGGCCCACTCCCACCTGCTAGGGGGCCACCTTGGGGCTAAAAAAACGCAAGAACGCATCTTGCGGAGGTTCTTCTGGCCGGGCGTGTATGCGGACGTCCAGAGGTACTGTGACTCCTGCCCGGAATGTCAGCTGACCACACCCATTGCCACCTTCCGTAGTCCATTGGTACCTCTACCCGTTATAGAGGAACCTTTTGAACGGATCGCAATGGATTTGGTGGGGCCTATAGTGAAGTCAGCCCGAGGACACCAACATATACTCGTGGTTGTCGACTACGCCACCCGGTACCGGAGGAGATTCCATTACGCCGCACCTCGGCAAAGATGATTGCCCGGGAGCTGTTTGCTATGTTCTGTCGCCTAGGACTACCTAAGGAAATCCTCACAGATCAGGGGACTCCTTTTATGTCCAAAGTGACCCGGGAACTGTGTAAACTGCTCAACATAAAACAGCTGCGCACCTCGGTGTATCATCCCCAGACCGACGGATTAGTGGAGCGGTTTAATAAAACCCTGAAGTCCATGCTAAAGAAAGTGGTAGCAAAGGACGGAAAGGATTGGGACATGTTATTGCCCTATCTAATGTTCGCCATCCGGGAGGTACCGCAGTCGTCTACGGGGTTTTCTCCCTTTGAGCTGTTGTACGGCCGACATCCTAGAGGGCTCTTGGATGTTGCCAAAGAGACGTGGGAACAGGAACCCACACCCTATAGGAGCGTGATCGACCACGTGGCGAAAATGCAGGACCGGATCACGGCGATCCGGCCTATTGTAAAAGAGCACCTAATGGATGCCCAAGGAGCTCAAAGCCGCAGGTATAATACCCGGGCCACCGTTCGGACCTTTGAGGTGGGGGACCGGGTATTGGTCTTAGTGCCCACAACGGAAAGCAAATTATTGGCCAAATGGCAAGGGCCCTATGAAATCCGGGAAAAAGTAGGGGAGGTCAATTACAAGGTATACCAGCCCGGGAAAAGGAAACCCGTGCAGCTATACCACGTAAATTTGCTTAAAGCATGGAAAGACCGGGAGTGCCTGATTATGGAGGCGTCCGATGCACCCGGTGACCCTTCCCCTTCGGCCACCAGGGATACCGAAGGGGTAAAAATAAGTGACACCCTCACTAAGGCTCAACGACGGGAGGCTCGAAAGTTGGTACAGCAGAATCCTGATGTGTTCTCTGACCTGCCCGGGCGCACTTCGGTCATTCAACATGACATTGTCACTGAGCCCCGGGTTAAAGTGCGAGTGAAACCATACCGGGTACCCGAGGCCAGACGGCAAGCCATCACGGCCGAAGTTAAACACATGCTTAAGTTAGGCGTGATAGAAGAATCCCGGAGTGAATGGGCTAGTCCCATTGTGCTCATTCCAAAGCCGGACGGATCGTTGCGGTTCTGCAACGATTTCCGGAAGCTGAACGAAGTGTCTAAGTTTGATTTATATCCCATGCCCCGGGTGGACGAGTTGATTGAAAGACTGGGGCAAGCCCAGTACTTCACAACGCTCGATCTGACAAAAGGATACTGGCAGGTGCCGCTAACGGAGTCGGCCAAGGAAAAAACCGCCTTTGTTACTCCAGAAGGTCTCTATCACTACGTCGTGTTGCCTTTTGGGTTGCATGGAGCCCGGCCACATTTCAGCGGCTCATGGACATAGTGTTAGAACCTCATCGGAAGTACGCGTCCGCCTACCTAGATGACATCATCATCTTTAGTCCAGATTGGCACACCCACTTATCCCAGGTTCAGGCCGTGGTGGATTCGCTCAGGGCCGCAGGCCTGACGGCGAATCCAAAAAAATGTGCCATGGGGCTCGAGGAGGCCCGGTACCTGGGGTATGTGATTGGGCGAGGGGTTATCAAACCCCAAATAAACAAAATTGAGGCCATTCAAAATTGGCCCGACCGGTGTCTACCAAACAGGTGAGGGCGTTCCTCGGCATAATTGGGTACTACCGACGCTTCATACCCAATTTTGCTGGGCGAACGGCGGCCCTGTCCGACCTGTTAAAAGGGAAGAAATCTGCTTTGGTGCGTTGGAATCCCCAAGCAGAGGCGGCCTTTCAATCCATGAAGTCGGCCTTGTGCGGACAGTCCGTCCTCATCAGTCCTGACTTCACAAAGGCCTTCGTTGTACAAACAGACGCCTCGGAGGTGGGGCTGGGGGCTGTGCTGTCGCAAGAAGTGGACGGAATCGAACATCCGGTCACTTACTTGAGCCGGAAATTGTCCCCGGCGGAAAAGAATTATAGCGTAGTGGAGAAGGAGTGCTTGGCTGTTAAATGGGCCTTGGAGTCCCTACGTTATTATTTGCTCGGGCGACAGTTCCGGTTAGTTACGGATCACGCTCCCCTGGTCTGGATGCAAAATGCCAAAGAACGGAACGCTCGGGTCACCCGGTGGTTCCTGTCCCTCCAAAACTTCCGTTTTACGGTGGAGCATCGGGCTGGCAAGTTGCAGGGTAATGCGGATGCCCTGTCCCGGGCGCCCTGTTTGTTGGCTGGGGTTCAACCCCACAAGTTTGAACCGAGGGGGGGGGTATGTGAGACAGTGCGGGGGATCATATGCGAAGGGCGCTATGTCTCCCCAGAATGCGCACTGTCACGTATTGAGCCCGGTGTAGGGTATGAGAGAAAAGGGACGGTCCGCTCCCTCCGCTCCGGGTCTTGCAAGGTCCCGGAAGGAGACACGGAGTTAAAAGCCTGAGCAGGAGGCAGGGCGGGGCCCCTTGTACACAGAATTGTGCCTTAGCTGCAGGAGCAGCAGAGATATACACAGGAGAGGTCTAGAGTTCCAGAGGACCGTGTGATAGACTAACACGGCCTAGCCCAGGAGGGCTGGGAGCTCGGCGTGACCTATAACGGAGGCCTTTGGCCTGAAGGACCCGGGGTACGTTATATGAACTGTGTCTTGTGTACCCGGCTGCGACCCGGATTCCGGCAGACTGTGCCATCGCTGTGTGTACCAGCAATAAACACCGGGTCCTGTTTGAACCACTACCGGGCTCCACGTGTTTCCTGACTTGCGATCCAGGCGCTGCCCCACAGTATGTATGTATGAATGAATGAATTGATGGATGGGTGATGGATGGATGGGTGAATGGATAGATGGATGGGGGGTGCATGCGTGGAGTGTGCGTGCGTGAACGTGAGCGTACATGAGTGTGCGTGGACGTGAGTGTGCGTAGACGTGTGCGTGCGTAGACGTGTGCAGTGTGTGGACACGTGTGTGGACGTGTGCATGTGTGGACACGTGTGTGGACGTGTGCGTGCATAGATGTGTGTGTGCATAGACGTGTGCGTGCGTGGATGTGTGCATAAATGGATGTGTGCGTGGACGTGTGCATGGATGTGGATGTGCGTGGATGTCAGCGTACGTGTGTGGATGTGCGTGGATGTCAGCGTGCGTGTGTGGATGTGTGCATGCATGGATGTCAGCGTGCGTGCGTGGATGTCAGCGTGCGTGCGTGGATGTGTGCATGTGTGGATGTCAGTGTGCGTGCTTGAATGTCAGCGTGCGTGCGTGGATGCCAGCGCGCGTGGATGTCAGCATGCGTGGATGTCAGCGTGCGTGGATGTGCATGCGTGGATGTGCGTGCTAGATGTGCGCATGCGTGGATGTCAGCGGGCGTGCGTGGATGTGTGCGTGCGTGGATGTCAGCGTGCTTGAATGTCAGCGTGCGTGCGTGATTGTCAGCGTGCGTGAATGTCAGCATACGTGGATGTCAGCGTGCGTGGATATTAGCGTGCGTGGATGTCAGCATGCGTGGATGTCAGCGTGCGTGGATATTAGCGTGCGTGGATGTCAGCGTGCATGGATGTCAGCGTGCGTGTGTGGATGTGTGCGTGCGTGGATGTCAGCGTGCATGTGTGGATGTCAGCGTGCTTGAATGTCAGCGTGCGTGCGTGGATGTGTGTGTGGATGTGCGTGGATGTGGATGTGCGTGCGTGGATGTCAGCATGCGTGCGTGGATGTGTGCGTGCGTGGATGTGTGCGTGGATGTGGATATGAGTGCGTGGATGTGGGTGCGTGGTTGTGTGCGTGCGTGGATGATGGGTGCATAGGTGGATGGATGGGTGCAACAAGGGATCAAGTGTCCTCTTGTTGTAGTCTCTGGGATCATAGTCATGGTGCACTGTATGACAGGTCATTGTCATACAGTGCACCATAACTCTGACCCCAGAGACTGTAGGAAGAGGACACTTCATCCCTTGCTGCAGTCTCTGGATTGACCAGAGGCGATCGAGCGTCGTGGGACCTTCGTTGTGGACTACGTCGGAGGCGATCGAGCGTTGTGGGACCTTCGTTGTGGACTACGTTGGATCTTTATAATAAAGATGGAGTCCGAATTTTGTTTGTGGTATTTTTTTCAACAAAAAGATTTTTCTCTGTGTGTATTTTCTGACTATTTACCAGAGATTCCTAATGGCGGGTCTAACATTGGCCCTATATTTTGAATCTCGGGCTTAGTGCCAGCTGCCAATAAAAAACTGGCATTAACCCCTTTATTACCCAGTTTGCCACCAGCACCAGGGCAACTGGAAGAGCATGGGTACAGCGCCAGAAAATGGCGCTTCAATGAATGCGCCATTTTCTGGGGCGGCTGCGGGCTACAATTCGCAGCATGGGGGGCCCAGAACGCTTGGGCCTCTCCATGCTGCGGATTCCAGCCCCCAGCTGCCTAGTTGTACCTGGCTGGACCAGAAATATGGCGGAGCCCCATGTCATTTTTTTTTCTAGAATTAGTTCTAGAAGAAAAAAAAAGGGCTTTGCTGTATTTTTGGTGGACAGCCAGGTACAACGAGGCAGCTGGGGGTTGGTGGCAGTCCGTAGCTGCCAAGTTGTACCTGGCTGGACCAAAAATATGGCGGAGCCCCACGCCATTTTTTTTCTAGAATTAGTCCTAGAAAAAAAAATAAAAATGGGCTTTGCTGTATTTTTGGTTGCCAGCCAGGTACAATGAGGCAGTTGGGGGTTGCTGGCAGTCCGTAGCTGCCAAGTTGTACCTGGCTGGACCAAAAATATGGCGGAGCCCTACGCCATTTTTTTTCTAGAATTAGTCCTAGAAAAAAAAAAAAAATGGGCTTCGCTGTATTTAGATGCATTGTGAACACTTTGAACCCCCAGGTGCTTCACAAATTGATCCGTAAAAATGAAAAAAGAAAATTTGTGTGAAAACAAATGTACTTTTTCCTTATTATGGATCAATTTGTGAAGCACCTGGGGGTTCAAAGTTCTCACTATGCATCTATATGCATTCCTTGGGGGGTCTAGTTTCCAAAATGGGGTCACTTGTGGGGGAGCTCCAATGTTTAGGCACACAGGGGCTCTCCATACACGACATGGTGTCCGCTAACGATTCCAATAGTTTGCGGACACCATGTCGCGTATGGAGAGCCCCTGTGTGCCTAAACATTGGAGTTCCCCCACAAGTGACCCATTTTGGAAACTAGACCTCCCAGGGAACGTATCTAGATGGGTTGTGAACATTTTGAACACCCTGGTGCTTCACAAATTCATCTGTAAAATTGAATAAGTACTTTTTTTTTCCATAAAAATGTTCTTTTTCATTTTCACAGATTAATTTGTGAAGCACTGGGGCATTCAAAATGCTCACCACCCATCTAGATAAGTTCCCTGGGGGGTCTAGTTTCCAAAATGGGGTGACTTGTGGGGGAGCTCCAATGTTTAGACACACAGGGGCTCTCCAAGCGCAACATGGTGTCCGCTAACAATTTGACTGAAAAATCAGCTCAAATTGTTAGCGGACACCATGTCGTGTTTGGAGAGCCCCTGTGTGCCTACACATTGGAGCTCCCCACAAGTGACCCCATTTTGGAAACTAGACCCCCCAGGGAACTTATCTAGATGGGTGGTGAGCATTTTGAACCCCAGGTGCTTCACCAATTTATCCGATAAAATGAAAAAGTACTTTTTTTTTCATAAAAATTTTCTTTCTTCATTTTTACAGATTAATTTGTGAAGCACTGGGGTGTTCAAAATGCTCACCACCCATCTAGATAAGTTCCCTGGGGGGTCTAGTTTCCAAAATGGGGTCACTTGTGGGGGAGCTCCAATGTTTAGGCACACAGGGGCTCTCCAAATGCAACATGGTGTCCGCTAACAATTTGACTGAAAAATCAGCTCAAATTGTTAGCGGACACCATGTCGCGTTTGGAGAGCCCCTATGTGCCTACACATTGGAGCTCCCCCATAAGTGATACCATTTTGGAAACTAGACCCCCCAGGGAATTTATCTAGATGGGTGGTGAGCATTTTGAACCCCAGGTGCTTCACAAATTCATCCGTAAAAATGAAAAAGTACTTTTTTTTCTACAAAAATTTTCTTTTAGCCTAAATGTTTTCATTTTCACATGGGGAACAGGATAAAATGGATCCTAAAAATTGTTGAGCAATTTCTCCTGAGTACATCGATATCTCATATGTGGTCATAAACCACTCTTTGGGCGCACGGCAGGGCTCAGAAGGGAAGGAGCGCCATTTGACTTTTTGAATGGAAAATTAGCTCCAAAAGTCAAATTGCGCTCCTTCCCTTCTGAGCCCTGCTGTGCGCCCAAAGAGTGGTTTATGACCACATATAAGATACTGATGTACTCAGGAGAAATTGCCCAACAATTTTTATGATCCATTTTATCCTGTTCCCCATGTGAAAATGAAAGAATTGAGGCTAAAAGAACATTTTTGTTGGAAAAATTAAAATGACCATTTTTTCCTTCCACTTTGCTTTAGTTCCCGTGAAGCACCTGAAGAGTTAATAATCTTCTTGAAGGTGGTTTTGAGTAGCTTGAGGGGTGCAGTTTTTGGAATGGTGTCACTTTTGATTGTTTTCCGTCATGTACACCCCTCAAAGGGACTTCAAATGTGATGTGGTCACTAAAAATAATGGCTTTGTAAATTTTGCTGGAAAAATGAAAAATTGCTGATGAACTTTGAACCCTTATAACGTCCGAAGAAAAATTTTTTTTTTCAAAAATTGTGCTGATGTAAAGTAGACATGTGGGAAATGTTATTTATTAACTATTTTGTGTCACATACCTCTCTGGTTTAGCAGAATAAAAATTCATAATTTGAAAATTGCAAAATTTTCAAAAATGTTGCCAAATTTTAAATTTTTTCACAAATAATCGCAAAAATTATCAGCCTAAATTTAATACTAACATGAAGCCCAATATGTCACGAAAAAACAGTCTCAGAATCGCTAGGATCCGTTGAAGCGTTCCAGAGATATTACCTCATAAAAGGACACTGGTCAGAATTGACAAAAATGGCCTGGTCATTAAGGTCAAAATAGGCCCGGGGGTGAAGGGGTTAAAGGGCGATCTTAAGAGGCCCAATCTGCGCAACACCTGTCAACCAGCACAGGAAAAGGTACAATCTGAACTAATGTGCACATCTGCTCATTTGCCTAGGTCGCTGTGCCTATGGACACTATTTAGAGAGATCTCTTTTTGTCGTGATTTTCAGGTGTCCCAGACACTGGATAACTAATGTTGTCCAAGACTGCCAATTTTAGCAGGGATGGACCAGCCAGCTTTTCCCTGAAAATAATGTTGGATGAGAATAGGAGAAAAGCTGCAGTTAGGCTGGCTTCAGACTTGCAGATGCATCTGCAGCGTTTTGCAGATGCATCTGCAAGCATCTGCATGCAGACCGCGGCCCCTATGTTTATAATGGTGCGCACGGCAGTCTGCAGATGCTTGCGGACCGCCGTGCGCTCTCATTGCCCGCCATTAGTGATCTGTGCGCACGCGGATGCCTGCGCACAAATCACACACTCCCGCCCGCACCATGGACGCGACATCTCGCGTCCATGGTGCGGGCGGGAGTGTGTGATTTGTGCGCAGGCATCCGCGTGCGCACAGATCACTAATGGCGGGCAATGAGAGCGCACGGCGGTCCACAAGCATCTGCAGACCGCCGTGCGCACCATTATAAACATAGGAGCCGCGGTCTGCATGCAGATGCTTGCAGATGCATCTGCAAAACGCTGCAGATGCATCTGCAAGTCTGAAGGCAGCCTTAGAAGGGCCTAGAAACAGCAAACCCTCTTCTCCCCTTTCAACATGTGTGCCCTTAGCCAAATTATTAATGCATAAGCATAAGGAGTTTGGAGAGAAAGCTTTGGGCAATAACGAGCATTCAATCAACACTAGCTAACGTGTATTGACAACTGTTAATATGTCACAATACAACATAGCTGAAACTTCTCACTGATAATAAAGGGATATTAATGAGCAATCCTGTGAGTCAGGTGTTAAAATGTTTTCTTTTGAAAAGCCGATGTTCTGGATTCAGAAATAAGCCGGACAATATCTCCAGCAGAACTTTTATCATTTTTCCCTTATGGCCTTTAACAAAATATTTTTTTTTTTTTTCTTGCTCAACGCTTTGACAGATCAATTTGCTCTTTATTGCATTGTCACTAGTGTGTGTTTTACTATAGAGGCAAGGACAGATTGAAATGATAATGATTAGACATGGTTGAACCTGCAGATGTTTGGGCTCGGCAGATTTGGACGCACTTTAAAAAAAATCTGGATCGGAGCCGGACTTGACCCGAACTTGAGGCCAAACCCTGAACCTTGTATAAGTTTATAGGGACCTGAACTTAAGCAATTAAATGGTGGCAGTAATGATTAGGGGAGCTGCAAAAGGAAGCAAAATGGTGACTATCCAGTTAAATAATACTCATTGTACTTCAGTGCTGTTCTCACACTTGCTTTCGGGTCCACTCATTCCTAGCCACCCTTTGTGATTTGTTGCAGTCAGATATCTTCTGTGCCAGTTGTCAGTAATTGGTGTACCGAGAAACCGAGGTAAGTATGATTTAACTGGTTAATCACCATTTTGCTTCCTTTTGCAGCTCCCCTAGCCGAACCCAAAGTGAACAGTAACATGGACTTCTTTGAGAAGTTTATTTTTAGGGTACGTGCACGGATAATAGGTGTCCGATATGAACCCGGACTTTACAGTTTGTTCATCACTAATGATAAATATTATAAAGAGTTGCCATATATGTCGGCACTAGAGATGATTGAATCTTTTGAATTCAATTATCAACAAATCGCAACACTAAAAAAACCTACAATCGCCTTTACTCTGAGGTCTGCACTTACTCTATCTAGCCCCTTTTTAAGCTCTTCAACACAAACCAGACCTTACTTATGTCAAAGTGATCTTAACCCCTTAAGGACCGAGTCACTTTGCAGCTTAATGACCAGACCATTTTTTGTAATTCTGACCACTCTCCCTTTATGAGGTAATATCTCTGGGAAATATCTCTGGAACGCTTCAACGGATGCCATTCTGAGATTGTTTTTTCGTGACATATTGGGCTTCATGTTAGTATTAAATTTAGGTCGATAATTTTTGCTTTTATTTGTGAAAAAATCAAACATTTGGCAAAATTTTTGAAAATTTAGCAATTTGCATCTGGGGTTCAAAGTGCTCACTATGCATCTAGATACGTTCCTTAGGGGGTCTAGTTTCCAAAATGGGGTCATTTGTGGGGAAGCTCCAATGTGGAGACACACAGGGACCCTCGATACGCAACATGGTGTCCGCTAACAATTTGAATGGAAAATTAGCTGAATTTGTTAGCAGACACCATATCGCGTTTGGAGGGTCCCTGTGTGTCTCCACATTGGAGCTCCCCCACAAGTGACCCCATTTTGGAAACTAGACCCCCAAAGGAACGTATCTAGATGCATAGTGAGCACTTTGAACCCCCAGGTGCTTCACAAATTGATCCGTAAAAATGAAAAAATAAACTTTTTGTGGAAAAAAGTGATCACTATGCATCTAGATACGTTCCTTCTGGGGTCTAGTTTCCAAAATGGGGTCACTTGTGGGGAGCTCCAATGTTCAGGCACACAGGGAGGGGCTCTCCATACCTGACATGGTTTCCGCTAACAATTGGAGCTAATTTTCCATTGAAATTGTTAGCGGACACCATGTCGCATATGGAGAACCCGTGTGCCACCAGCACAAGGGTAACTGGCAGAGTTGGGGTACAGCACCAGAAAATGCCGCCTCTAATGAATGCGCTATTTTCTTGGGTGGCTGTGGGTTGAAATTTGCAGCGTGGGGGACCCACAACATTTTGGTCTCTCCACACTGAGGATTCCAGTCAGCCAGCTACCAAGTTGTACATGGCTGGCTACAAAAAATACAGTGAAGGCCTTTTTTTTTATTTCTAGAACTAATTCTAGAAGAAAAAAAATTACGTAGGGCTCCACCATATTTTTGGTCCAGCCAGGTACAACTTGGCAGCTACAGACTGCCAGCAACCCCCAGTTGCCTCGTTGTACCTGGCTGCAACCAAAAATACAGCGAAGCCCATTTTTTTTTTATTTCTAGAACTAATTCTAGAAAAAAAAATGACGTGGGGCTCCGCCATATTTTTGGTCCAGCCAGGTGCAACTTGGCAGCTACAGAATGCCACCAACCCCCAGCTGCCTTGTTGTACCTGGCTGCAACCAAAAATACAGCAAAGCCCATTTTTTTTAATTTCTAGAACTAATTCTAGAAAGAAAAAAAAGACGTAGGGTTCCGCCATATTTTTGGCCCAGCCAGGTACAACTAGGCAGCTGGGGTTGGAATCCTCAGCATGGAAAGGCCCAAGTGTTCTGGGCCCCCATGCTGCGAATTGCAGCCCGCAGCCGCCCCAGAAAATGGCGCATTCATTGAAGCGCCATTTTCTGGCGCTGTACCCATGCTCTTCCAGTTGCCCTGGTGCCGGTGGCAAACTGGGTAATAAAGGGGTTAATACCAGCTTTTTATTGGCAGCTGGCACTAAGCCCGAGATTCATAATATAGGGCCAATGTTAGACCCGCCATTAGGAATCTCTGGTAAATAGTCAGAAAATACACACATAGAAAAATCTTTTTATTTGAAAAAAAAACACAAACAAAATTCGGACTCCATCTTTATTATAAAGATCCGACGTAGTCCACAACGAAGGTCCCACGACGCTCGATCGCCTCCGACGTAGTCCACAACGAAGGTCCCACGACGCTCGATCTCCTCTGCTCAATCCAGAGACTACAGCAAGGGATAAAGTGTCCTCTTCCTACAGTCTCAGGGGTCAGAGTTATGGTGCACTGTATGACAATGATCTCTTATACAGTGCACCATGACTATGATCCCAGAGACTATAACAAGAGGACACTTGATCCCTTGTTGCACCCATCCATCAACCTATGCACCCATCATCACACACGCACACAACCACGCACATCCAAGCACGCACATCCACACACGCACATCCACGCATGCACACATCCACGCACGCACTCTGACATCCACGCACACACATCCACGCTCGCACATCCACGCACGCACATCCACGCACGCACAACACGCACGCACATCCACGCATGCTGACATACACGCACGCTGACATCCACGCACGCACACATCCACGCACGCATGCTGACATCCACACACACATCCACGCACACATCCACTCACATCCACGCACACATCCACATACGCACACATCCACGCACGCACACATCCACGCTCGCACATCCACGCACGCTGACATTCACGCACACTGACATCCACGCACGCTGACATCCACGCACCACATCCACATCCACGCACATCCACACACACATCCACGAACGCACACATACACGAACATCCACATCCACACACACATCCACGCACGCACACATACACGAACATCCACATCCACGCACACATCCACGCACACGTCAATGCACGCACACATCCACGCACGCACATCCACGCACGCTGACATCCACGCACGCACATCCACGCATGCTGACATCCACGCACGCATGCTGACATCCACGCACGCACATCCACTTCCACGCACATCCACACACACATCCACGCACGCACACATCAACGCACGCACATCCATGTACGCACACATCTACGCACGCACATTCACGCACGCACGCTGACATTCACGCACGCTGACATTCATGCACGCTGACATCCACGCACGCACACATCCACGCACGCACACATCCACGCACGCACGCTGACATCCACACATGCACATCCATGCACGCACATCCACAGACACATCCACGCATGCACACATCTACGCACGCACATCCAAGCACGCACATCCACGCACGCACACATCCATCCATTCACCCATCCATCCAGCCATCCACCTATCCATCCACCCATCCATCCATCCACCCATCCATCCACACATCCATCTATCCATCTATTCATTCATTCATTCATACTTACCCACCGATGAGGAGGAGGAGGAGCCCCTGAGAAGAGGAGGAGCCACACCGGAGACTGCAGAGGAGGCCGACAGTGCGGGCGGGCCTGCCGGAATAGGTGAGCGGGGCTGGGGGGTGAGTAGTGGCTGGGGGGTGAGTAGGAGCAGGGGGGTGGGTACGAGCAGGGGGAGGGGGCCTTGCAACTTGACCGGCTGGCGCATGAGCCTGCCAGCAGAAATACTATTGAAGGAGGACGGCGGGGACCGGTTTGGGGGGTGCCGGCCGGACAAAGGGGGGGCTGGACACAGGGGGAGCTGGACAGCACACAGGGGGGGCTGGACACAGGGGGGCTGAACAGGACAGGACACAGGGGGGGGGCTGGATGGAGCGGGGACAGGACACAGGGAAGCATTAGATAATGGCCGGCCGGTGCAGTGCAGCCCGCCGGCAGATAAGTATGGTTGGGGGGAAGGGGTTAACAAGGGGTTAACAAGGGTCCCCACACCTCTGCCCCTGACCCTCAGCTGTCACTGACAGCTTTTAGCATTGACCTGTCACTGTTTGTTTAGAAGCAGTGACAGTTCAAAGCCATGATGAGTTTAGCCGACATGATGCGGGAACTGACATCTTTTCATGACGGCTAAACTCGTCATTGGTCGTAATGGGGTTAACCTTGGTAACACAGTGTCATTTAATAACAATTAAAACTTATAATTATCCCCTTTAGGGTCTTTTCACATTAGCGTTTCTGTCTGGATCCGGACGATCTGGCAGAAATACCGCATCTGCCGCCTAACCGGCTGACTTGAGTTACACTTGTGGCAAGCCCCATTCATTGTCAATAGGGCTTGCGGCAAGTGCGGCAAGTGTGGTATTGCCGTGATCTAACACTTGCGGCAGTTGCAGCCGTTAAAAAAAACACAGTCAGCTGCGGTTGTTTTGCGTGGCCACAAATGCCGGATCGGGGCAATGCCGCACTTGTCACACTTGCCGCAAGCCCTATAGACAAATCATTGGGATTGCCGCAAGTGTGCCGCAAGTGCGGCCATTAGGCGGCTGATGCGGTAAATCTGCTGGATCTGCTGCAATCAAGGAAAAATGCTGATGTGAAAGGGGCCTTAGCCATGTAAGATTAGGGAGATGTTTCTTATCAGAACACTCTGACAGTGTGTCTGTCAGAGGTAATATCATTCTACTGTACTGTGACCAGAGGCTGGCTGGCTGATCTTCCCCTGGGTGGCAGTCCACCTAGCAAGGGGTAATTTGGGTGTTGCTGGGGCCAAGTGAGGAGCGGGGGGGGTGCTACTGGGGCCAAGTGAGAGGCGGGGTAGCCCGCACCTTGACTCAGCTACCGACTGGCTACTGCCTCCGCTCCAGTCCTGGGTTCCACGGCCACTCAAGTGGGTGTGACGGCTATGGCCGCAATGCACCACCACACGGCCACTTTCGCTGACTGGGCGGCCCTAAACTTGGACTATACCACTGGCCTGGGGGGCAAATGCCACCGTGACACCAGAGCCAGTCCGCCCCTGACTGTGACTGAGACAAGTAATATGCCACACATTCTAAAACACTGTCTGTTTCTTACTAACAGCTTGCTGGAGGCATAGAAGGCTAATTGTGACCTGTATTCAGTGGCTGGTACCAAAGGTGGTAGTGTCACTGTAGGCTCTCATATTCTTTCTTGTGTTATTTGTTTTGTTTGTTTTATACTATTCAATCATTTGTCACTTTCTTTTACCATACTTTTTGTATAACACTATAATTGCATTTTTTTAAATATTTTCTTTCACAATTTGTCAACCATTCCTAAAAAGAACATAACAAGAAGTGTTAGGTAGGTAGATGCATATACAAAAAGCAAAATGTAGCAGCAGGTTACAGTATAGGCGTGTCATGTATTGGTGTCCAATTGGGCTTTTAATACAGATGTGCTAAAACAGACATACACAGTCATGTGCAAAAAAAAATGTTTGCAGCATGCACACTTGTGGACAGTCACGGATTTAAAGGAATTTTCAGTTATGTTTTCATAAAACAAATATTCCGCCCTTCAGAAAAAGGATAGCGCAAGAAATGCAAAAAGTACACAGTTTGTGACCGAAACTGATTTTAGATTTTTATCTGTAAAATAAACTGTGCTACCTTGTTGCTGCTTTCCAGTGTATTAAGAATGAAGAAAAATGTGTAATTCTTATTTAAATGCAGGATAAATTCCAGCTACAACATATTACTGATCAATCATGCTGAGTGTGCACTGCTGCGGCTGGAACCACTCCTATATCTCCCTCCTCTTATTAATTGAGTCTCTGTATTATTCATACACATCTACACTCATCTTCAGTTGTGTCTCGAGTCTGTCAAATGCTTTAAGGGCCTCGTCACACCTGGCGACGTCGGCGTCGATTTTGCATTGCTCAATGTAACTAGGCGAGGGCGATGCATTTCAGTGGTCGCCTGGTTTCACAGCAGCACTGTGAAACCAGGCCGCCGATCTGGGGAAATGTGTACACATCGCCCCATGTAAATAGCCGACGGTGATCCGACAGGCGATGGGAGCTATAGGCTCCCATTGTACTGCATCGCCGCTGGGGTTTTGAGACACTCCGGCGGCGATGCCACCTGTGAGATAGCTGCTGCGTCACCGAAGGTGTCGCCCCATGTAAATGGGGGACGGTGACGCTGGCGGGGCGCCAAGAACGAGCGCGCTCCCACCCGTTGCCGCCGGCATCTCCGGCGGCATCGCCAGGTGTGATGTAACCCTAAGACTTTGACTTCCAATCTTTATTGCCATCCTCTCGCTAATCAAAATACCTGAAAAATGTCTGGTGCCTTTCCTGTGTAGGCTGCACTACCCTAAGTGAAGTGATAGCGGCCAGACATTATGGAGAAGCTTGTGCATTCATGCCGGAGGTCTTGTCAAACTTCTGATGCAAATGTCTACTACGAGTAAAAGGTCAGCAGGAATTTTTAATGATTGGTGCAAACGGAATTGGAAATTGATGAAATTCATCAGAACATGCAAGTTTCATCCGATTCGACTCGAATTCAATCCACATCGAATTGATTTGATCTTCTCTAGTTGGCACTATATCTGCGGTGAGAAGTAAACATCAGGCACCAGTCCTCTTAGTTCTGCATTGAACCTTTCAATTTGGCCTGAAGGACTGACATTTTAAAAGACAGTGGCATGCTTAACATCATAGCTCCTTTGATACAACTCACACTGCAGGAATGAAAGTGTTGTCATACTATCCTGCTTCCTACCGGAGATTGAATTCACAACTTCAAAGTTCATGTAAGACCTAAACAGAATCTGCTTAGCTGATGCAACAGATACAATACATATTTAAATACATATGTACAATTCATTTGGTCATATCTACTGTAGCTTTACATGATCGATATCTAAATCTCATTCATTTTCGTAGTTTTCAAATGTACCGTGAACTTCAAAACTGATGTGATTGGCAATGCCAGCATGCAAAAATAACATATTCATGAAAAGTAGGGAAGAGAATTCTTGAAATACAATGTGTTGTTCAATGAATGAGCACACCAGAGCCGACATGCAGACATTGATTTTTTTTTATAATTTATCTCTACAGCCCAGACCCTAATGAAGGAAATAATGATGCATTAGCTTGAACAATTTTTAGACCACTTCCGTCACTAAATGGACTGGAAATTGAGAAGTTCATGGTTGGAGAAAATCATAGAAAACATGTTTCTTGTTGACAAGAAATTGCTGTAAGTGGCGGAAAAGATAAGTACTTTTCGAGCCTACAGGCAGGAGGATTGTGTCACTTCCTTGTAAGTGTGGGAGGTATTCATGTATTGATCTGCCAGCGTATCTCATTGCCAAGTTATGCCATGCACAAAAAAAGACACATATGAAAGGCTATAGCCGCATGCTGGGATGACGATTATTTTGTCAATTTCACTTTTATCTTTAACTCTGCTAGGTGTGAGATAGACTTGAGGTTATATAATCATATAAAAGGTAATCACAAACATTTCCAATACATTTGAAGATCCCCTCTACTGAAGCAGCAGTGACCTTTACAACAGCAGCAGGAATAGTTTACGAACACTATATTACTGCACATCAAAATAACTTTTTATTACATTACAGCATAATATACGTTTCTCCCATTACTGCAGTGTTAGTGAAAATGTTAAACCAATCTTTACCTTCATGAGGAATGCAGTAGTATAATACAGAAGGTAGCAGGTCATATCACTGCTGTGGGTCTGTGAACTGGGGGGGACTGTGGAGCCAACTGATTCTACCATACAGTAGCTCCCAACCATCCTGGATTCAGCAGGATTGTTGAGATTTGAGGGCTTAGTCCCGAAGTACCACTACTTAGGGCTTTATCCCGCCTTCCTCTCATTCACTGTTCCTGATTTCATAGCTCTTCCTCCTCTTGGGAACACATATATAATTTAAATTCTATACTCTAGTTTCCCCGATACTCAAACATTTTAATTCAATTTTCGCAGGCAGAAGCTCTAACAATGCGCCACAGCCCACACTAAGGAAGATAGGAGAATTTGGTAATCTTGAACTGAATTGTACGCAGGGAACACAGAAGAAAATTATATGGATACATAGACTGTACAGAACAGTGTATTTATATATACCGTATATACTCGTGTATAAGCCGACCCGTGTATAAGCCGACCCCCCTACTTTTGCCCCAAAAACTGGGAAAACTTATTGACTCGCGTATAAGCCGAGGGTGGACTCCAGCACAGGGTATACAGGGTGCACAGGGTGCACAGGGTATACAGGGTGCACAGGGTGCACAGGGTGCACAGGGTATACAGGGTGCACAGGGTGCACAGGGTATACAGGGTGCACAGGGTATACAGGGTGCACAGGGTGCACGGTATACAGGGTGCACAGGGTGCACAGGGTATACAGGGTGCACAGGGTGCACAGGGTATACAGGGTGCACAGGGTATACAGGGTGCACAGGGTGCACGGTATACAGGGTGCACAGGGTGCACAGGGTATACAGGGTGCACAGGGTGCACAGGGGGCTCAGGGTGCACAGGGTGCACAGGGGGCTCAGGGTATACAGGGTGCACTGGGGGCTCAGGGTACACAGGGTGCACAGGGGGCTCAGGGTATATAGGGTGCACAGGGGGCTCAGGGTATACAGGGTGCACAGTGTATACAGGGTGCACAGGGTGCACAGGGGGCTCAGGGTATACAGGGTGCACAGGGGGCTCAGGGTATACAGGGTGCACAGGGGGCTCAGGGTATACAGGGTGCACAGGGTATACAGGGTGCACAGGGGGCTCAGGGTGCACAGGGTGCACAGGGGGCTCAGGGTGCACAGGGTGCACAGGGTATACAGGAGGCACAGGGGGCTCAGGGTATACAGGAGGCACAGGGGGCTCAGGGTATACAGGAGGCACAGGGGGCTCAGGGTATACAGGAGGCACAGGGGGCTCAGGGTATACAGGAGGCACAGGGGGCTCAGGGTATACAGGAGGCACAGGGGGCTCAGGGTATACAGGAGGCACAGGGGGCTCAGGGTATACAGGAGGCACAGGGGGCTCAGGGTATACAGGAGGCACAGGGGGCTCAGGGTATACAGAAGGCACAGGGGGCTCAGGGTATGGTGCCCTCCTCCATGCTGCCACTGCTCAGTGTACAATAAATAGTGTTATTATCTCACCGGCCCGGTCTCAGTGCATCCTCCCTCCTCCCTGTGAGGCTGCGTGTCATGTGACCGGCCGGTGACGTCATCGCTTTGAGCCCCGGTCACATGACACGCAGGGAGGAGGGAGAATGCACTGAGACCGGGCCGGTGAGAAATAATAACACTATTTATTGTACACTAAGCAGCGGCAGCATGGAGGGGGGGGGGGCGCCATACTGTGAGGGATGGGGGGGCTGTATACCCCGTGCTGGGGGACTGTAAGGCGATATGCACTGCTCCCCCCGCAGATGGGCGGGGAATGCAGTGCATATCATGAATAAGTTATGAGCGGCTCCACGTCACGAGCCGCTCATATTACAGCCTTCCCCCCACCTCCTCCAGCCTCCTCCTGCCTCCTCCTGCTCCCGGACACAGCCCCCATTTCACAGAAAAGTATATGACTCGTGTATAAGCCGAGGGGGGGACTTTTCAGCCCAATTTTTGGGCTGAAAAAGTCGGCTTATACACGAGTATATACGGTACCCGTATTGTAGATGTGAAGAAATAATCAGATTGTTTTCTTCCTATAAAATTACTAAAAAATAATTTTAAAAAATTGCAAAAACAGCTACAGAAAGCAAAAAAACTGTTTTTATGTAGCATGTGAGCGTGACGTTCTGCAAAATCAGTTAACACAAACATCTTTGAGCACTCATGTTAAGAAACAAGCTCTTCACCCATTTTTTTACATACTGATGTAATTTTTGTGAGGTCTACTGTGAAGTCTGGTGAGTAGAAGCCCCTGCAGGAGAACTACCTAGGGGAGCAACAGTGCTCCCCTAGGATTGTGTGGTGCTGGAAATAAAGGCGGCCAGCCAGTGCCTTCACTGTTGTCGCTGTCGGGACTCCAGAGAAAACTGTGATCCATGAAGTCCCCAACTGACAGACAAAATCAGTATGGTTTAGAAGATACTTTTCCTTTAAGTCTTAGGTGATGGGAATGCCAGGGTCCAAGCTGAAAGTAGAAATTCAAGTGCATAGTATCTACTATATAATTGCCTAATCGTGCCTGTCTGTCCAGAAAATCGCTCGCCTGTGCTCATTGGTCGCCGCCAGCAGCGGCGACCAATCAGCGCACTTGGCGCATGTTTTAAAACAAGCAGCGGCAACCAATCAGCGAAGCGGCGCGGCTTGGCGGGAAATATGAATCCCGTGCTGCTGATTGGTCACCGCTCTCAACAGCGACCAATCAGCGGCACGGGATTCAAAACCCCTGCCAAGCCGTGCTCCGCTTTGCTGATTGGTCGCCGCCAGCTGCGGGGACCAATCAGCGAAGCGTGTTTTAAAACACGCGCCAAGTGCGCTGATTGGCCACCACCGCTGGCGGCGACCAATCATCAAAGCGGAGCACTGCTTGGTATATTGGGGCGCAATTTGAACTGCCGCTCATAGTGTGACGCACTTTACTCCTGTTTACAAGGCTGCCGCTCATAGTGTGACGCACTTCACTGCTGTTTACAAGGCTGTCAGTCATAGTGTGACACACTATACTCCTGTTTACAAGGCTGTCAGTCATAGTATGATGCACTTCACTGCTGTTTACAAGGCTGTCAATCATAGTGTGATGCAGTTCACTCCTGTTTACAAGGCTGTCAGTCATAGTGTGACGCACTTCACTCCTGTTTACAAGGCTGTCAGTCATAGTGTGACGCAGTTCACTCCTGTTTACAATATCTGTCAGGCATAGTGTGACGCACTTCACTCCTGTTTACAAGGTCTGCTACTCATAGTGTGACGCACTTCACTCCTGTTTACAAGGCTGTCAGTCATAGTGTGACACACTTCACTCCTGTTTACAAGATCTGCCACCCATAGTGTGACGCACTTCACTTCTGTTTGCAAGGTCTGTCAATCATAGTGTGCTGTTCTTCAGTCACATTTACTTCACACGTTGTGTCAGTGACAGTCTGAACTACTTCAGTCACGTTTATTCAATGGGTTTAATTGGTCGTAAGTGCAAATACGGCAATGACAATTACAGAAAAGCTGCAGAAGCAGCAAGGCGACGACAACATCGACACCAAGAGACACCACAACAAACTGCCGTGAGACAAGCCCAGGATGCGGCATCTCACAAACACCCTGCATTATTGGGCATCTGTTGAATGTCCCATACTGCCTCTGCCCCACTAACATCTCCTTCCAGGGTAAAAAAAAATTCCAAATAGATGTGGCATGAGGTGTGGCTACCCTAATGGTCAAAACCTGTCATGGCGCACTGTGCACCACATAATTTGTCTCTCTTACTGTTCATATGAAGTTGTGAGGTATGATTCTGGAACTTGCCTGGCATCTTTCAATTTATTGGACATTTGCTTTATATGGAAGCAGAAGGTGGGAGCATTTGTATGGAGCGGGCTAACACTTCATGCCCAATGGCTCTGTTCGCAGCAGTTTAACCCTTCAGATGATGTGGTGGACTGTGAGCATGGCATCTAAGGAATTTTAGTCTGACCCTTGCATCTTGCCATATGCATATGGAATTAGACTAGAAGTCTATAATGCATTTGGCCATCCATCACCATCATCACTGCTGTATTATGATCAAAATCACCATCTGTATTGTCTGATTGAGTTGTTTCCTCTTCCCAGAGGTACACTTTTATCTACCCAGCTTTCCCTGGCATCTGACTCTCTCTATGAAATACATATAATCTCTCTCTAGTATGCTTTTAATCTGCCCACCTCTCCCTGGCATCAGACTCTCTCTATGAAGTGCATATAATCTCTTTTTGTTATGACCATTGTCCTACCCATTGCTTCCATGATATGTTCCATTCCTCTTACTTATTTCATTCTGGCATATCTTTGGTCACTCCAGCCCCTCCCTCTCATTTATGACATGTGTTTCACTCTTAGCTTTGCATCTGGTCTGTCCTTACCCACCCCATAAGTCCCACCTGATTACTTTTGGTTGGAGATATATTCAGATCCATGGGTCTGATTTAGACTTTAGTCTGATCTATGCATCTTTTCCAAGTACAGATTTCTAAGAGCAATACTTTGAATTAGCCTAGAATTGGACTGGAATGGACTGTAAAGTAATGGGATAGAAAGCAACTACAAGGTTTCTGTTTCTTTTGACTATCACCCCCATACTACTTCACTTCTTAGTAACTCCTCTAATCCCTCCACCTTTTAAGGAGCTAGTCATCCTCCCCAGCCATCTTACCTCTTCCACAAAACTGTTCCTCCACGTACAATCCTTTGTCACCAAACATGCATGGCCACATTGTACCCTCTCCTGCTCCCACCTTCCAACACTTCCTCTGCTACTCCTGATTGCTGGCGACATATCACCTAATTCTGGCCCTCTCCATCACATCGCCACACTCATTTCTAACACCCTGCCATGATCCTTAACAAGTTTTTGCAACCCCTATAATCTCATACCCATTCAGTCAACCCCTTCTCCCCGGTCCTCCTACCTGGAGCACTATGGAACGCATGGTCTGTCTGCAACAAACTTTCATACATTCATGACCTCTTTATCATTAACAAATTCTCCTTCCTTGGCATCACTGAAACCTGGTTCACCCCCTCTGACTCAGCCTCTCTAGCTGCACTTTCTTATAGTAGAATCAATCTTTTGTACAGCCCTCGCCTCAGCAACAAGCTTGGTGGTGGAGTTGGCTTGCTCCTCTCTTATAAATGCTCCTTTACCGCAATCCCACTACCACCCTCCACTACTCTTCCCTCATTTGAGGTGCACTCTATCCGCATATACTCCCTCTCCAACCTCCAGCTGGCTATCATCTACCACCCTCAGAGCTAGCCATCATCACCTTTCTCAACCACTTCACCTCCTTGCTACTTAATTTCCTTTCTCCAGACATCCCCACTATCATCACAGGTGACTTCAACATCCCCATTTACACTTGCACCTCAACTGCCTCTAAACTTTTATTACTGACTACCTCATTTGGGCTCTCTCAATGGTCCAGCATGTGGCCACTCACAAAGATGGCCACATGCTGGACCTTATCTTCACCAGCCTCTGTTCCCTTTCTAACCTCTCTAACTCACCTCTCCCCTGTCAAACCACAACCTACTGACATTCTCTTCCCTCTCCTCTCCTAGTGCACAACCCCCACTCCACAAACTCAGTCATCCTCACAGAAACCTCAAACACCTTAATTTACACTCATTCTCTGAGTCCCTTCTCCCTCTCGCATACATAGCTTCCTTCCTTACATGAAACAGATGCTACTGCACTTTATATAACACCACAATAACAACATTACTCAATTTGGCTGCCCCCCTCATGCACAGCAAAACTCGCCCAATCAATAGGCAACCCTGGCAAACCAGCTTGACCAAGGAATTCAGACGGCTTCCAGGGTTGCTGGGCGGAGATGGAAGCGATCCTATTCCACTGAGCACTTTGTTGCACACAAGCAGTCCCTCGCCAACTTCAAGTTCACGCTCACTGCCACAAAACAAACTTGCTTCTCATCTCTCATATCTTCCCTGTCTCACAACCCTAAATAGCTATTCAGCACTTTCAACTTTCTTCTCCATTCCCTAGTGCCACCTCCTTCTCCTCTCATCTCAGCTGAAGACTTTGCCTCTTTCGTTAAGCAAAAGATTGAAGCTTTGTCCTGCAGCCCTCAATGCCCCTCCTCATCACTGCTCAGCCCTGTTCTTCAAAACCAGATTCTTCACCATGACAGAAGATCAGCTCTCCTCTCTTCTGTAAAGGTCACATGTCACCACCTGCGCGCTTGACCTGCTCCCGTCTCACCTCATCCCCATCCTCGCCACAGTCTCCATCCCAACCCTAACACATCTGTTCAACCTTTCACTAACAAATAGTGTCTTCCCTTCATCCTTCAAACGTGCCTCAATCACACCCATCCTCAAAAAGCCCTCCCTCGACCCATCCTCTATGTCTAGCTGTTGCCCGATATCACTTCTCCCTTATGCCTCAAAACTGCTGGAACAGTCCTCCCACCTCTTGTCCTGCTCCCTCTTTGACCGGTTACAATCTGGCTTTCGAATGCAGCACTCAACTGAAACTGGCCTAACTAAAGTCACCAAGGACCTACTAACTGCCAAGAACAAGCGACACTACTCTGTCCTCCTCCTCCTAGACCAGTCCTCAGCCTTCGACACTGTAGACTATTCCCTCCTGTTACAGATTCGCACATGTTTTGGCATCACAGACTTGGATCTCTCCTGGATCTTGTCATATCTAACAGACCGGACATTCAGTGTTCCCCTTTCCCACACAACCTCCTGATTTTGCCCCCTGTCTGTTGGTGTTCCCCAAGGTTCAGTCCTAGGACCCCTATTTTTCTCTATCTACACCTTTGGCCTCTTACAGCTCATAGAATCCCATGGTTTGCAGTATCATCTTTATGCTGATTATTTGCAGATTTACCTCTCTGGACCTGACATCACCTACTTACTGACCAAAATCCCACAATGTCTGTCTGTTATTTCATCTTTCTTTTCTGCTCACTTTCTAAAACTGAAAATAGACAAAACAGAATTCATCATCTTTACCCAATTCACTCTGCCCCTCTATCAGACCTATCCACCAAAGTTAATTACTGCTTACTCTCCCCTGTCCCACATGCTTGGTGCCTCAGGGTAATTCGTGACTCTGCCCTCTCTTTCAAGCCACATATCCAAGCCCTTGTCACCTCCTGCCAACTCCAACTCTAAAATATTTCCTGAATCCGTACATTCCTTGACTAAGAAACTACAAACACACTCGTGCACGCCCTCATCATATCCCACCTTGATTTTTGAAACCTCTTACTCTCCGGCCACCCCTCTAGCACCCTTGCACCACTTCAAGCTATCCTAAAATCTGCTGCCCAACTAATATACCTGTTTCCCCACTATTCACCAGCCTATTCACCAGCCTATCCTCTCTGCCAAGCTCTTCACTGGCTTCCTATTGTCCAGAGGCTCCAGTTCCAAACACTAACAATGACATACAAAGCCATCCACAACCATACACACATCCATACATCTCTGCCATGGTCTCCTGGTACTTACTTATATATATATAGTCTTCCACATAGTATAATGTACCTTCAAGTATAATTGACAGCCCATAGTCGTCCATATAGTATAATGTTCCTCCAAATATAATGCACAGCCCATATTTCTTAATATGGTATAAAGCACTTCCATATATACAGCACAGCTTATAGTCCTTTATGAAGTATTCTGCACCCCCAAAGTCTTCTACTTATCTCTTATGGCCTTATTCACACATACCATCCGTTTTTGCCTTAAATCCATATTTAGGATCATTTTGGACTGTTTTTTTTTCAAAGTCCAAAAATGCACATGTGTGAACGCATGGTGCACTTAAGTGTCAATGCGTTTTTTAACTATACATGCGTTTTTGTTCAGCATCCCACAAAACACTGCATGCAGTGTTTTTTGGGTGCTGTAAAAAAATGTATGTGTTTTTTTTAACATGGGGCCCTATGGGAAACGCATGCGTTTTTGCATGGCACATAGGCACCATGCGTTTTTGGTGAAAAAATGACTGAGTCCCAAAAGTTCCAAAAAACGTTCAGAACGTCAGGGGACACTATTGGCACCCTTAGAAAAACGGATCTCTTTTTCTAAGGGCTTAAAAAATGGATTGGTATGTGTGAACAAGGCCTTATCTATATGGGGACCAATATTAATTCTACCATTTGTCTGCATACAATTTTCATATTTTAAGAGTACATTTCTAATTTACACATGGAGTTGTCCTGCCGACAGTATGCAAACCGTATGGGGATGGGAGGTCGTAGTAATGAGCTTTTTCCCAATATTGATTGCATCTGCTCGTGTAACAGGACACTTGAATGGCCACCAGTCAATGTGCCATATTGTCACTTGGTGTCTGGCATGCGCAGAAATCTCCCTATGTAATAGAACGCTTCCATAATTTGCCATCATTTCTTCCTACCAATTGCAGTCTTTGTTATTACCAGTAATAAGAATGTAACAACAGAGCATTGCAGAGTGGATTTAGCAATAAGTGTCTTTTTCCAGCAATTTACAATTTGCACAGTAAGGATAATCATCTCTCTGTATACGTGTTTGATCTGCATTTTCTCAATGCCATTTTTGCTCTCACATTGTTAACATTAGGTTGAAATAACAGGGTGAATTCTCTGAACTGGAGCATACAACCCTTTCTAAATCTGCTTTGCCAGTCAGTAGTAGATGTGTGGGAATATACCGTATGACATGACATCAATTACACTTAGCAGTGATGATGTCAGGAGTTGTGAAATGTCTCCAGGCAAATGGTGCGACATAGTGAGATGAAGTAAATGTGCGAACTTGGTGTAGAGGCCTCACACATAAAAACTATTTCACAGATGCCAGAGATTGGTGAACATTAAGGAGTTCAGACATCAGATCTTCAGGATTCCAGATTCTATGTACCGTAAAATACAAACAGACAATATGATCTAATGTGGTGTTAGGCTATAATGAGTATGTTAATTTGCCATTGTAAAATTAAAAAAAGTAGCAAAACAAAGAAAAATATTAGTAATATACCACATTTTTCAGACTATAAAACACACCTTACCATAAGACACACCTCAGGTTAATACAGCAGGAAAAAGGGAAAACATGTTTCCTACTAATGAAAACTTTCCTGGAGGTGTAAATAAATGGAGGGTTATTATCACTAATGTTCATGCACTGGGGAGGTGATAGATGCATTGATTATATGTATCTCAACTATATGTATGATCTACATAGCTTTACAGCACCCACACTACTGTATGTACACTCTATACAGCGCACACATATACACAACGCTGCTTTACTGTATACTGTATATACACACACAGCTGTAATTACACACACACATAGTTCTTCAACAAACACTCACAGTTCTACTACTTACAACCACTACTCTGCTACATGCACACATACAGTTCTGCTACACACATGCAGCTCTGGTACATAAACACACAGATCTGGTTCACATACACACAGCTCTGCAACATACACGCAAGGTTCTGATACTTAAAACCGCAACTCTGCTACCTACACACAGCTCTGGTACATACACTCACATATCTGGTTCATACACCCACAGTTCTGCAACATACACACAAGGTTCTGTTACTTAAAAACGCAACTCTGCTACATACAGACAGCTCTGGTACATACACACAGATCTGTTTCATACATACACAGCTCTGCAACATACACACAAGGTTCTATTACTTACAACCACAACTCTGCTACATGCACACACAGTTCTGCTAAATACACACACAGTTCTGCTACATACACACACAGCTCTGGTACATACACACGCATGCAGGTTTCCTACATACAAACACAGCACCTCTGCATAAATACACAACTGTACTTGATGCATACACAGCTCTCCTATGTAAACATTTATATCTAAATACACATAAATACACACAGTATAATAGTATATAATACCATGGTATCAGGTTCCTTCCAGGCACGTGACTGATCACATGACCTGAAAGTTTCTTCAGCTTATCAGAAGGAAGGCCCTTCAGCTCCTTAAAGGGAACCAACCACCTCAGATCACCCTAATACACAGTTAATACATGTCCCTGCAACCTAAGGATACCTTTCCACTACTGTTTTTGTGTAAAATCTTGCATTAGTATAACTGATATAAAGAGTTTATAAACTTACTAGCCTGGTGACTTCTGGGCGTATCCCTCCTTCTGTTATACTTCAGGGCTGTGCATTGCATGGCTGCGCTCCCCCTCCCTCTGTGCAGAGGAGATAACGATCACACCCATCAGGGCAGGGCAGCAGGCACGGAGGGAGGGGGAGCACAGACATGCAATGAATGCACAGCCCTGAAGTATAACAGAAGGAGGGATACGCCCAGAAGTCACCAGGCTAGTAAGTTTATAAACTCTTTATATGAGTTATACTAATGATAGATTTTACACAAAAACAGTGCTGGAAAGGTATCCTTAGGGTGCAGGGACATGTACTAACTGTGTATTAGGGTGATCTGAGGTGGTTGGTTCCCTTTAAGATGTGAAGCTTGGAGCAGATCCCAGTAACTTTATTTCCTGTATTGCACCAATCAGATGGACCTGTCTATTACAGGAGGAGACAGCAGTTGTCTCAGTGATAGAGAAGAACAATGCCAGCGTTTTCCTTGATCACAATAATCTACCCTTTATATATAAAACACACTTTTTAGCAAATTTTTTTGTTTGCTAAAAAGTGCATTTCATCATCCAAAAAATAATGTAAATGGAACAAAACATTGGTTAATTTTAAAAAGCAAAATATCCCAATAAAACAAAAATATCTCATAGTAGGCAGGCAATGAAAATAGTTATACAATTCTAGCTCCTCTTCAGAGCTATACTGTATTGTGACATATGACGTTCCTACATTTATTTTAACCACTGCTAGCTCCCAGCACAGAGGGTTATATCTGCATTCTTGTCCAAGCCACAGTCTCCAAAATCACACCTCATCATCCAAGTACTTTATACATTATGTCACGGTTATGTAATAACTGGAAAGGAAACACTGATATATGAGCCCTGTTAGCAATGCTGTAATAAGACATGATAGCAGACTTTAATGCTAAAAGTATTATTATGAATAATAACTGTGCCTCCCTGTCTATATTTCATTAGGATGTCCGATATTTCTAGTGTGCCATTTGTTTATTTCTGGTTCAGTCACCTTCGAGTTGGGCATAATGGCGACCAACTGTCATGGTATTCTCACCGGCTGGCAGGCCATCCTTAGCAGAATAAGGAGGGGTGAAAGTTGTAGATGGTGGATGAGGTGCAGGATCAGCCTGTCTCAACAGGCAATGTCCAGACCTCAGGTGCAACAGAAAAACTCATTTTTACTAGATCAGTTGATGACAATGGCGGTTACAGCTCTCTATAGTTATTCAATACACAGAGTTGACAGCCCCTTGTGGTGTGATTAACTTAGCTCTTTTTCTGGTAATGTGTAGCAGCGCTCCTCATTTCTGTGGTTACAGCACTAGTAGTGCAGCTCAATGTATTAGAATATCATCAGAAATCAATATCATGTTGCCATGTTTCAGGGTGTTTCTAGGAGCGCTGAAACACATTGACTAATAAATAAATATTCTATGCACCCTTTGATGTCTCATGAAAAATGGCAGGGTGGTTTTTAACCCTTCATCTTGCCTACTTTAATTTTCTGAGATAATGACCTTTGTGTTTTCATTGGCTGTAAGCCATAATCATCAACATTGACAGTAATAATCACTTGAAATGTTTGCAATGACTCTATATAATATATGTTTCACTTTTTATATTGAATTACTGAAATAAATTAACTTAAATAATTAAGATGCACTAGTATACTATGCACTTAAACATCTCTGCTCAGCCTGGACTTCAGCATCCATGGCACCTTAGGCTTACATGAAAAGTACCTCAACTTTTTTCCCACCACTGGCAAATCAGGATCATATCAAAACATCCCTCTTCTGATTCCTAACTAATGTTGTCTGGCAAGTGGGCTCTTCCACACACAGGACTCTATATCCAACATGGTTGCACAGATTTTGGTCTCCTTTATCTTCAGCAACACGCAATCCCAGGGGGGTGCTATTGCTGTTCCTGGACTCTGTAGTTCTCCTGTAGGGGCTTCTACTCACCAGATTTCACAGTAGTCTTTACACTAATTACATCAGGGTATGTAAAAAAATGGTTGAAGGGCCGGTTTTTCACACCATCAGAGTTCACAGATATTTATGATGCCTGACTATACAGGGTACCACATTTCTGTTAAGAGACACTGAAGTCAAAATGTAGCCTGTTCACAGATGAAGTAATTAGTAGAGTTGTACAAATTTCCATACTTTCTGTGATTCCACACTCAGCTAATGATTACATAGTGCACACCTGACCTCATGCCAGACCAGTGAATCAAGCACTGTGCCAAGGAACCCAGAAGCTCTGGAAATGTAAGCAGTCCATTGCCATAGATCATTGGCCTGGACTGTGAACCAGGGTTATGGAAATCATTCTGTTCATTTCTAGCAATAAGTAGAAACAAATTACTACAAAAGTCCAGTGAAAACAAAGTAATCCAAACATGGGTAAAAGAAATACGCTTTATTAAATACCACAAATGGCTGAACAGATTAAAAAAGATTAATGATTACAAGACGATTAAAAAGGAGATGGATGGACACAGAATGATCAGTATTAAACAAATATTTGGACTAGAAATGCATGCTAAAGGTATATCTAGTGGAAGTCATTCTTACATGAAATAAACAACTACTAAAAACAAAATGCATAATACTCAATTCATCAAATAAAGGCCACAGTAAGTGATAATAAAGTGCATGATGTCTATGCTAAGTGCAAAAAATTGGGCACTAATGAGGGGCAAAACACTGGGTTCATAAATTGAGGTGGTGGTTGGGTTTATATCCTTAAGTTACTCGATACTTACCTTGACAACGAGCCACACACAAAGCTGCAGGAAGTGCGCTTTAGCAGAGCGCACAGGAAACTTTGCAGACAATGTTTCCTGTGCGCTGTTGTAAAGCGCACTTCCTGCAGCTTTGTGTGTGTCTGGTTGGGAAGGTAAGTATCGGGTAACTAGGGGCAGCGTTCTCCCGCACTGCATAGCGTTAATGCTATGCGCTTCTGGGAAAGGTTCTAAGTTTTAAGCGCAATCCATTAGGCTAGGGTCACAACACAAGTGTGACCCTAACCTAATATACTTGTGAAAAAATCAATTCTAAAAATGTATTATATTTCTGTATATATGTGAGATTTGTCTGTATAAACTGTGATCGTGAAATAATAAATAAAATAATTGAAAAGTAATAGAAAAATATGTCCAATCCTGAAATGAGGATCCTAAACAGAATGCTAGACAGGACAATACGGACATGATGTGATTGTTACCTGATGGTCTGTGACTAGTCAGCGGACTATGAAAAACAGGCAATGGACTTGAATAGTAGACTTTTACAATGGGGTGCCATGCATGGGATTTTGATCATTGACATAAAGCTGTCAGACTTCATAATTGTGATTGTAATGGTGGCTTTTCGTTCCCTGCTGTCCTCCACCATGCAGTGTCCACAGCCGAGATTGACTGCAGACACAGCTCTTGGGCATAACAGTTGTGTTTACTATCGCAGGAACGGGGAAATGTAACATGGAGTAAATTCTTCACAGTTTCATGTGGGTAGGCCATGGCAAGTACAGTTTATAGTTGAATGCTGACATGTAATTGAAGTTCTGGAGCTTTAAAGTGTAAATGTCATTTAATTGAAAAACAAAGAAAAAAACAATACTGCACTGGTTTTTAATGATGGGTCACATGGCAGCTTAGATAATCCTTTTTTCCGCCATATAACTTATTTTCTCACATTTTTCTGTGCTATTTTAAAAATCAGCATTTTCTGTCTGTGTGGCTGTGGCCAGCAGCTGATAGGGATCAGTGCAATGTGATGTGATAGCAGAGAAACAGACATTGTGACACATCTTTCTGGCAGAAACTAGTCTGACCTGATCCTGAACTTTGATGTTGCTTAGCAACTCTGCTCTGAGGGAGCCTAGTCTAATCCAATGTTACATGTATTCACTGAAGACAGACGTGACTGATGAAAATCATGTGTCTGCTTCACACACAGTGCAGCTAGGATGCTCTAAAGGTACCTTCACGCACAGCAATATTCCTAGGCAATTTTACTGGCAATTTGCTGGTTGCTGTGAAATCATTGACACATTGTTCTATTTTGTTGCTATGTACAAATGGAACAATGTGTCCATGATTTCACTGCAACCAGCGAATTGCCTGTGAAATTGCCTAGCAATATTGCTGTGTGTGAAGGTACCTTAAGGGTTTATGAATGGTTTGCAACCAGAATTTTCTAATGAAGTACATTAGACAATTTATTAAAATCACTTGCTCTACATTATTCTTAAACAAAAATGTAAATGGCGGTTACACTTTAAGACCACAGATTCTTTGAACGTAGTATTTGTATGTAGTTATAGAAAAGGTCAGAGTGTTTTGGGTCTTAAAGCAGAAGAGTAGATATATAGCAAGAGGGTTTTACAGACCTGGAATCCTATATTCATTTCACAGCTGGTCACGGCACATGCAGGAATATACTTGAAGCAAATAACAGACAACTGCAGTGAGATGGGATGCCCTTAAGTTTCTCAACACACAGGCAATAAGTTCTTCCGTACAGTTAGTACACCCTACTGCTGAAAAAGCATGCGTAAATCTGGACAGCGAGGATCAAGGGGTTTAAAAGTCTTTAGCCATCCTGGCTGTAGAAGTCCGAGCAAGAATCCTAGGCATTGAGTCTGGCAGTAAATTTTGTGGTGAAGGGAAGGATGAACTTCCAGGCATTGGGCCTTGAAGTGGTGAGAAGAGCATGAGCTCACATGAGCTCTGCTCTGTGTCATATCCTGTACCAGACTTGGGGAATTTTAAGCTCTGTGTCTGTCTAGACAAGTGACTGGAGTAGCTCCACCTGTTGAGCCTTGTGACTGCGCAACACTCAATTTACATGTCATATTCATACAATGCAAAGTACAATCAACTATATTTTTCACCAGCAGATGGTGCTGCAACACAACAAATGAGAAATGCAATAGAATGTAAGCTAAAGGTGAGTGGAAATAAATATCTACAGCTTATCGATGATATGGATATGATATACGGTCCAGGGTTACTTAAAAAGACAAACACAATCTGGACCGGGTCACTACATGATGAACTATTGCATTCAAAATGAATAAAACAAAATAAGTAAATGAAAATTCCCTGCTTTACAAAATCACAAAAATCTAAAACACTCTCTACCTCTTATACACCTCTGTTGACTGCCCGACATGGATAAACATTGCTAAATATCTTTGTGCAAAGCCATTTCACCACAACTTCCATATATCTTTTGGCTCTTAAGGTTTAAAGTGGGGATCTACATAAAAAATACTGGGATTTAAACCCTTATTGCACGCATCAACTGAAAATGAGAGGGATTCGATTGGATATGACTTCACATTGCTGTGTGTGGATGATGCATCACATGTCATCCACACACAGGTTCTTCTATTGCTCTCCTGCAACACACTTCTCTCTGCCCTGCTGAGGGCAGAACAAAGCATTAGTGCACATGCGCCGGCGTCCTTTGACCTTTTCCTCATGCCTGTGCATTATGGTACTTTACTCTGCCCTCAGCAGAGCAGAGAGAAGTGTGCATATAAGGGAGAGCAATGAAGGAAACTATGTGTGAATAACATAGGAAGTGTGATCCACACAAAGCAGAGAAGGAGGATGCAATCAGAAGCAGAGTGAAGGCACCAGATGAATACCAGTAATACCTATCAGAACAGAGCACCCTCAGGGGAGTATAATAAAAGGTATTTTTTATGTTATAGAGATTGGCCTGGGGACTTATATATAATATTCTTGAATTCTGCATATGAGGCTTAATGGTGGTGGCTGCACTTTATAGGAAACAAACCTGGTAACAGGTTCCCATTAAATGGAGTCTGTTATCCCCAAAATGCATTTTAAATTGGCTCCACAGTTTTCTAGGTAACTTACAGGGGCGGAACTACCGTGGTGCAGCTGGTGCAGCTGCACCAGGGCCCCGGCCAGCTAGGGGGCCCCTGAAGGCTCCAGCGGCGGGTCCGTTCCGCTTTCTGATTACAGCGCCGCCGCCGCCGCCATTCACTCCCCTGTGGGGTGCTGTGCCTCACAGGGCTGACTCCAGTGAGGAGCCTGGGTTGCAGAGGCCAGGAGGGGGGCCCGGAGACACTGACAGCCCGGGCTCCTCCTCTGTCACTCTGCTGCTGGCGGAGCCCATCAGCGTACCTGAAGAAGGGCTGGCGGGGGGCATCTAACTCTTACAATTGAAGCCCTGACCGCGGACACTTCCGGGTCAAGGTGACGTCACCAGGGTTCATCACGCTGCCGACGCCACAGCTCCGCAGAGGCGCGAAACAGCGGCAGTGGACAGTGCTCCACTCTAATGGAGCTGAAGACACGGAAGATGGAGTCCTCATGCCAGCGTAATTGAGGGAGAGGGAGAAGGTGGGGGACATTATTATGGTCAGTAAATGGAGGCAGAGGCAGAGGGAGGGGGAAAGAAGAGATTGTCAGCAGAGGGAGGAGGAGAGGAGAGATGGTCAGCAGTGGGAAGGGGAGAGGAGAGATGATCAGCAGAGGGAGGAGAGAGGAGAGTGATGGTCAGCAGAGGGAGGAGAGAGGAGAGTGATGGTCAGCAGAGGGAGGAGAGAGGAGAGTGATGGTCAGTAGAGGGAGGAGGAGAGTAATGGTCAGCAGGGGGAGAGTGATGGTCTGCAAATGGAGGGGGGTGCATGTGATGGTCTGTAAATGGAGGGAGGGGGGTGTATCACGTGCAGCAAATGGAGGACAGGATTTGAGAACAGAGAATGGGGAGCAAGGGGGTGATAGGTGCAGACACAGTATGAGGAGCCATAGGCTAAATCTGAGTGCACAGTATGGGCATGTGTGCAGACAATATGAGTAGTTAGGGGGAATTGGTGCGGAAAAAGTATAGGAAGTGAGGGGAGGTGGGTGCAGACACAATATGGGGAATGAGGAGGAATGGGTATGGACACAGAATGGTGGGTCAGGGGGTGTTGGGTGCAGTCACAGTATGAGTAGAAAGGAGGGACGGGTGTGGACTCAGTATGGTGGTGAGGTGTTATTTTGTGTGCAGACATAGTATGGGGAGCAAGTGGGTGATGAGTACGGAGGTAGTTTGGAGAGAATACGGGATAAGAAAAATGTGAGGTCAAACATAATAAAGACTGGGTAGCGTGGGGGCGGGATGGATGCAGTCACGACTGGGTAGTATGTGTTTGTGTGGGGGGTTGCATGGGGTAGAGGAGGCTGCATGGGGTGACAGTGTGAGGCCACAGCAAGGATGAGAGAGTATGTTGAAGAGGGAGAGTGTGATGAGAAGGTACAGTATAGAGGACACAGTGTGAGAGGACAGTGGGATTATTTGTTCAGGAGTGCAGTGTAGGGCAGATATTTTTATTTAGACAGAATTATAATGGCACTCTTATTTTTAAGGGCACCGTGTCAGGATGTGCTGCAGAAAAGTGGAGAAGATGGAAGTCTGCAAAGACGTGAAAAGTCATCATGGCATCAGGACAAGATGAAGAAAAGAAAAAGACGACCCCGATCAGACACAAGGTCATCTATAAGGTACCTGGGTGGAAATTATATTTGTGTGTGGGTGGGGGAGGAGCAGGGGCGCGGGCGGCGGTGAAGGGGGCCCCCGAAAAATTTCTTGCACCGGGGCCCACTACAGTCTGGGTCCGCCCCTGGTAACTTAGACTGTATAAAAATCATACTAGCGCTATACCTGTTACTGGTACAGTTTTTGAGAAAATAATGTTTTAAGCTATTAATATATATGCAAATAAGGAGGCTGCGGTTCACTCTTGGCACGGCTAAATGTTTGGTGCACCATCATGCCTCCTCATTGTCTTATGGGGCCTTTCTCCACTTCTGACTGATAATACTCAGTTTGCAGAGCGAGTAGTGTCTGTTGCTAGCAAGTGTGAGTATGTCACAGTCTGTACCCATTCTCCTTCATGTATTTTATCTTCTGATACAGTTCACTACACTAAAACACCTGGAAGGGCAGCGAGCAGCTTCAAAGAGGAAGGCATAACTGTGAACAAATATGTGGCTCACTGGATAGGCAATTTTCCCCATTGTCAGCAATAATAATAGTATGTAGTGTATTATCATTGGTGGCAGTAAACAAAATCACCTATCTGGTGATAAAGTAATATCAGGGGCCGCAAGTATTTGCTCTTCTCCCTCTCCTCTCCTTCAAAGCTGTTCAACACACTTCCAGGTTTATTATTGTAGTAAGTAGCATCATCAAAAAGCAGACCGTGAGGAGATCTAGTCCAGTTACTGCTTGTGCGTGGCCAAGAACAGGTAATACACATGCGTGGAGTAGCGTGGGGCAGTAGTTGTAAGTGAGGGATTAACTCCGGAAACCTCAGCACAATACATGAAAGCCATGGACCTGTCAGTAGTGTCACCAGTAGAGACTTGTGATCTCGGATCTTTAGGGAGACTTTGTCCAGGAATTTAGACTCTGTTTATGGACCAGTCCATCCTGACCCATCACCTTTTATGCTTGAAGCCTTGTCACTAAGGACTGGGGACTTCAGGAAGGAATCTGACTGAAAGTCCAATTCCTTCCACAAGATCACACATACTAGCAGCATTTAGAAACTGCTTACTCTGGGAAATGAGGACTGTCAATCAGAAAAATGGAAAGGTCTCCAATATGCAAATGACCGGTGTAAGAGTGCACAAAACTCTTGTCCACACCAAAGGTGCATCAAACCACCTCATTTACATACAAATTAAAAGTTATATTATCAGACACTGTACCAGTGATTGGTACCTTTACACGCCGCTACAAAAGGTTGGAAACAACCGGGTGTCTCACGTGCACAAGCACGTTCCAACGGTTGCAAACGGTACCCAATACCGCCTTTACACGCCGCTACAAAGCGATCTACAGAAGGTTTAATCTATCTCTGCAGGCACCGCCGGGTGCCACAAGTTACCTTCTGTAGAGCACCTTCCCTCATTTACACACCGCTACAGAAGGTAATATGGGAGGACCTGGGGCAGCAGGGACAACACATAGGCGTGCCAGAGTTGTGGATTATGAGACGCTCGTACGGTGATAGGACAATGCAATTGCATCATGATTGGCCAGCCAGCGCAGGAAGGCTGGCTAATACATGATGCTATTGCAATTGTGTAGTGTGACTGGTCAGCTCCTTAAATATGCCGCCCTATGCAGCGACAACCAATCGTAACGCAGGAGCTTCCACCAATGATCGCTGAAGGGGGGCGGTTTCCCGGAGGCTGTGTCACGCCCCTGGGAGTTAACTAGGTGAAGAAAAAACCTTCCTGTACCGTATTTAGACGCCGCTACCATCGGGTTGAAACCAACCTGTTTTAGAGCACTGCTCAAAAACAGGTGTCGACAACCTCGGGTTGTTTTGACGGTGCAAGATACATTTGTCTCCAACACCCAGTTGTTTCCAACCTTCTGTAGCGGCGTGTAAAGGTACCATAACAGGTACAGTGATATTTAGATTTTTGTTATAGGGGTTGTTATGCTATTATACTGTATGGAGGCCTAAGAGATGTGCAGGAGTGAAGAGAAGAGTGAGAGAACAGGCAGAGGGAGACAGAAAAATCATGATTTTTAGCATGTCTTTAACCTCACCCCAGAGCTGGATTCACATCTATGCAGGCTATGAACTGCTGTTTGATTTTCACCATGCTGACTCTCTGCATGCTAACTGCAGAATGAAGAGCAGAAATATCTCTCTATGTGCTGTGCATGGGAAAGATCATGGCAGGTAATGTCCACCCTCCAGCCCAAACTCTGCAAAGGGGGAAACTGGTGAACATGCAGAATGCAAGTCAAATAATGGCTAAAAATAGTGTTATTCCTCATGTACACACACGACAGCTGTTCTGAAAAGTGAATGAAATGGAGTTACCCATTAAATGGAGTATTCTAAATTGTAAGCAAGGATTCAAATATGATCAAAAAAAATAGAAAAAGCATTATATACCTAGTGAATAATAATATGCCATATATCACAAATGAGCGCTGTAGCCAATCACTGGCTTTAGTGGTGTATGACACAAAACTGCTGTGCACAGTAATTGTTCCCAGCAGTTGTATTAGGTATATCACCATTACTGCTGCAGCCAAGTGCAAGCATCGGTGTTCACTGGAAGGTGGGGTAGTCAACAGATGTCTATTTTTTATTGTGCCCCCGAGTCTACTTTTAGATAACTCAGATAAACCCGTTATAGGGATTTCCCACAAACAAAGTTGACTTTAATCAATAGATCTTGGAATAATAATAATAATTTCCACAATTGGATGTTTAAAACATTTTTTTCTCTGCTGAGATAATCTCATAAAATTATCTCAGAACTGGAGCATTTTTTTAAACACATCCAATTGTGGAAATTATTATTATTACAGGATCTATTGATTAAAGTCAACTTTAAAATGAACTTTGTTCATGGGAAAACCTCTTTAAGCTTCTTTAACACTATGAAAAATTGAGATAAAGTCCTTCAAGTTACCAAATGTACTTTATAATCCTGATGTTTCCTACGTAGCAATGGGGTATTTGAAGTCTCTAATGAGAAGGCAAGAAAGCAAATCCTATAGAAATGCTAGGGCAAGAAAAAGTAATTCAGAAACACTGTCCTAAGAGAATGGCTATGCGTAGTGTCCAACTGATATAGCAGTTTAGAGCAAGGACCATGAGTAGATCTTTCAATTCCTTTTTGAAAATGAGAATAAATTGTGCTTATAGCACTTTTATTGCCTTTCCCATAAAGTATAGAAGAGGAATAGACACCGGACTTCACCCACTATTATTGTAGCTCTTCTTGTTCATCAATTGTATATATGCATGCAGTACATACATTATTTATGGAAATGTTATATGGTTGAATTATTTGAAAATACAGAAAAACAGAATAGACTTAAACCTGTCATTTTTTTAATTACATTTCTGCCGTTACAATGACAATGAAACTGTTACAAATGTCTAGCCGTCAAGTATCGTTACAGTTTTCATGCAAAGGAGATCATAAACAAATGGCAAAAGACATTGCTGTGAGTTGTTGAAGAGAAGATGCCTCGTCCTAAGCACGTCATAGCTGAGAGTCAAAGATAGATTTATGGAAAACTTTCAATACTTTGGCAGAACTTCTGATATTTTCAGCTAAAACTGCTCAGTGGGGAAGATAATTTTTCTTAACAGCCATCACTTGATCCCCAGCAGGACTCCCGCACTGGTGCTGTCTGAAAATATATGTAAAACAAGGATCAGACTCTGAAATAAGACTTCTGTCAGTGTGTAAAATGCAATTTTCATCAAATAAGCATAGGCCTGCCAAAGTCACCCAACCACAGTATGTAATACATTGTAATAGCAGATAATGCTGATGCTTGGGCCAAGAAAACGGCCAGGTAAAGATGTCTGTGTTCATAACATTGCATAAGATAGCACAGTGCCATATTCTATGGCCACTTTGTGCATCAAATGACCCCAATGTTATAATAATGTATGTAGACTTTTTAGCAAAAGCACCACTACAGTGTTCTCTTCTCTTTATTAAACCGCTTTAGTCATAGCCGGCTTTACATATGTGCAAGTCGTGCGACCGCATAGGGAGCTTGCCAGAGGGGGGCGCCGTAGGAAGACCTCAAAACTCACTTGTATGATTCTCCTGTTCTACACAGGCTCCGGTAGGAAAACTGCAGGCTGCGCCCTCCCCTCTGTGCTCTGTCCTGTCCTCTGCTGTTTTCACCAGAGAGAGGAGGGGGAGGGGCACCTGCAGGATCCCAGGCTGGAGAAAATGAAAGTAACTACTGCTCATCTCTGTCACAGGAAGGGAACCTGCTGATACTGTAGGTGACTATTATGTGCTGTCTGTGCAGTGTGTACCATGTTTGGACTGTATGTGTGATATCTGCAATGTACTATGTGCTGTCTGTGTCATCTATCTATCCCACTCTATCTATAATAATAATAATAATAATACTTTATTTATATAGCGCCAACATATTCCGCAGCGCTTTACAATGTAGGGTTAGAGTACAGAAAATACAGTAAGTAATTACAATAGAGAACAAATAAAGTACAATAATTGGATACAATCAATGTGAAAAAAAAAATACAATAAATAAAGCAAGAAATGAAGGTGACCCTGCTCAAAAGAGCTTACAATCTACAACGGGATAGGGGTTGCACAAGGTGCCGGGGCTTATTGCACTGGTGGTCCAGGCATCTTGAGGAAATGGGGTATAGAACTAAGCTTACATGGATGGTCATTATACAGTCTGTGTAGACCTTTATGGTTTGGTGGAGTTTGTAGAAGAGTAATGTCCAAAGGGATAGCCCCTTCACTGTCTACAGTACAATGGACTTATTAGGGAGTATGATAGGCCGCCTTAAAAAGATGCGTTTTTAGAGATCGTCTGAAGCCATGTAAATTATGGATAGTCCTTATTTCTTTGGGTAAAGCATTCCAGAGTTTTGGTGCAGCTCTGGAAAAGTCTTGGAGCCGGGAGTGGGAGGATCGGATTAGTGCAGATGTTAGTCGAAGGTCATTTGAGGAACGTAGAGAGCGGGTGGGGTGATAGACAGAGATGAGGGAGGAGAGGTAGGGGGGAGCTGCACTGTGAAGAGCTTTGTGGGTGAGAACAAGCAATTTGAATTTGATCCTGTAATATATGGGCAGCCAGTGCAATGACTGGCACAGAGCAGAGGCATCTGAGTAACGATTGGCCAGATGGGTGATCCTGGCTGCTGCATTAAGGATGGACTGGAGAGGAGAAAGTCTGGTGAGGGGGAGGCCGCTTAATAGAGAGTTGCAATAGTCAAGGCGGGAATGGATTAGGGCCACGGTGAGGGTTTTTGTTGTTTCCAGGGTGAGAAAGGGGCGGACTCTAGAGATATTCTTCAGGTGTAAGCGACAGGAGCGGACGAGAGATTGCTTGTGGGAGGAGAAGGAGAGATCGGTGTCAAACATAACACCCAGACAGCGAGCCTGCTGCCTAGGCATTATCGTAGTGCCGCATACTGAGAGAGAGATGTCCGATTTAGGGAGGTTAGTGGATGGGGGGAGCAGAAGAAGTTCAGTTTTGGAAAGGTTTAGTTTCAAATAAAGAGTGGACATGATATTGGAAACTGCAGCTAGACAGTCATTGGTGTTCTTTACTACCGCAGGGGTAAGGTCAGGGGCTGAAGTGTATAGTTGTGTGTCATCAGCATAAAGATGGTACTGGAAGCCAAATCTGCTGATGGTCTGTCCAATCGGGGCCGTGTATCTATCTATCTATCTATCTATCTATCTATCTATCTATCTATCTATCCCTCCATCTATTCCATCATCTATCCATCCAATCCTGTATCTATCTATCCCTCCATCTATCCCTCTATCTAGCCCTCTATCGATCCCTCCATCTGTCCCTTTATATATCGCTCTATTCATCCATCCATATATTTATCCATCCCTCTATCCATCCATATCTATCTACCTATCTATCTATTCCCGCTTTTGCAATGGCTGAGGTATGTGTTGTGGCAGCTGAGGTGTGTAATATGAAGTACTATGGCAGCTGAGGGGTGCAGTATGAGGTTCTGTGGCAGCTGAGGTGTGCAGTATGAGGTTATGTGGCAGCTGAGGTGTGCAGTATGAGGTTCTGCAACAGCTGAGGTGTGCCGCATAAAGGTACTGGGGCAGCTGAGATGTGCAGTATGAGGTTCTGCGGCAGCTAAGGTGTGCAGTATGAGGTTCTGCGGCAGCTGAGGTGTGCAATATGAGGTTCTGTGGCAGCTGATGTGTGTAGTATAAAGTTCTGTGGCAGCTGAGGTGTGCAGTATAAGGTTCTGTGGCAGCTGAGGTGTGCAGCATGAGCATCTGGGGCAGCTGAGGTGTGCAGTATAAGGTCCTGGGGCAGCTGAGGTGTGCAGTATGATGTTCTGCAGCAGCTGAGGTGTGCAGTATAAGGTTTTGGGGCAGCTGAGGTGTGCAGTATTATTATTATTATTAGGTATTTATATAGCGCTATTAGGATACATGGCGCTTTACATTTTCGAGGGTAGACAAAGACAAGTGGTCAAAGATGGCCACAAATGAAGACAAACGACGACAAATCCACAATTAGTCGTACGGGTACAATAGGGCCAGTATGAGGTTCTGTGGCAGCTGAGGTGTTCAGTATAAGCTTCTGTGGCAGCTGAGGTGTGCAGTATGAGCTTCTGTGGCAGCTGAGGTGTGCAGTATAAGGTTCTGGGGCAGCTGAGGGTTGCAGTATGAGGTTCTGCGGCAGCTGAGGTGTGCAGTATGAGACATGGTGCAGGAGGCTTACATTTAAAGCACCACTACAGCTGTGAAAGAATCAAACAATTACTTTAATGGTGCTTGAAAGAAAATATTGGCTGCAAAAAGACAAGATACTGAAGAATATTATTATATTTGGTTATGTGGTTAATTTACTTAACTATAACTGTGTCACACCCCTTAAAATCTATATTACCTAACTCTCTTTCTCTAAACTTAGCAATACTCATCCCTGTATTTGACTTCACAAGAGAACAGAGTTTAAAAAGGGCTCAGGACAACAAGTAGTTCACCTATCATCTACTTTTCCAGATATAATACGATTTTAGGGTTGAAACCTATGTGGTATTCAAATAGAGCAGGTTTACAGAGGCCACATAATACTGCCATATAGTATACACACAATAAATTATTTCGGTTTTAGATAAAACAATCACATTCTGCTAAATAATACTAGGTGGCTTCAATTTGCTCTTGGGATTTCAGTCATTACTAAAGTCTGTTAAGAGTCTGTGAAGAGTCTGTAAGGCAATTTAATGCAATCTACCTATTCTACTTTAGTGTGACATAGTGGAGGCCATAATATCGTGAGCAGAGGAAAATGACAGACAGCAGACTCTGTTTGTATGTCAGCATATTCCTAAAGGGGCCGTACTCCAAGAGAGTTTATTTATAGGCAAATGTTAACTTCAAAATCATTGGTACATCCCAATTCATTCACACTGATTGGTTCCCAAAACTGTCTATTACACCATTGATTGATTCTTTATGGTGGTGCTATATGATGTCTTCATTTTTCCAAAAATTGGCAGGGTGGTACGGTGCACCATCTTATCTCAACTTGGTCAGATGGGGTTATTGAGGGACATGATTCAGACATGTTCAAAGATATATGTTCAGGTGCCATCTTATAGTCCATTTCAGAAGTCCAAAATGGAGTCTTCAGCATATTCAAACAATTGTGTCAGATAATTTCCCTGACAAGTCCCACGCTATTTATTCAGTATCCTACCATCTATCAGCAATATTAGATTGTGACAGATATTAGTGATTACACTATGTGTACAATGTGGCAGAAAACATTTGCACTACATAATATTTTAGGCGATTTTCTAAGAATTCTTTATGGATAACTTATATTTGGAATAGGCCATCAACATGAGATTAGGAGTGGTCTGACCTCAGGCCCTCCCAATCAGCTGATTTAAGGTGCCCTGGTTCCTCAATGGTGGCAAACCACCATTTATTAGGTATCATTAATGGGAGTGGTCTTACAATTCCTTTTATGGCCATTACCAATATATGGAGTTGTGCCATTTCCAGTATGTCGGGACACATATACTCAGCTGATTGGTCATGGAATATCATTAACAATATAACATTCTGCTACTTCTCAGAGCCACTCCAGGGTCATGTGACCATATTTGTAACCTGCTCAATCACATAGTGCCTTCTGTGGGGAAAGTGGAGGTCACTTTTTCTTTATAACAATGAAAATAATATTTATTCATTTATATAGCACTGTTGATTCCATAGCACTTTACATACATTTGCAACACTTCCCCATTGGAGTTCACAATCTAAACATCCTATCAGTATGTCTTTGGAGTGTGAGAGGAAACCAGAGTGCCCAGGGAAACCCACAGAAACATGGGGAGAACATACAAACTCCTTGCAAATGTTATCCTTGGTGGGTGGGAATTGAACCCAGGACCCCAGTGCTGCCAGATTGCAGTGCTAACCACTGAGCCACTGTGCCACCCGTCTTAATGTAAGTCTGTTCTGAGTCTCATAGATCTACAGGAGGAAAGGGACCTCCACCCCACACAGAAGACACAGTGTGATTTGGCAGAGCTGTTGTTGAAGAGCACCAGAGCTTTGATTGAAATGGCAGAAGACGGTGACTGGTACGTGTCACAATACCCTCTCATTACTATTTGCTAGCAGATGGGTATTTTAAAAAAACATCGGAGTGTTTCTTGAAATCAGAGTATTTCTCACTTCACCTCTACCATCAACTTATCCAGTTAGTTGGTTGTGGACTGACCCCAATTCTTCGTCCCATGCCTTCAGCAATACTTTATTGAGGCATGTTTATTCCACAATATTGTGGTAAAGCAACTACGTGTCAAGTAGTTACAGGTTAAAAAATGTAATGGGACAACTGAAATAGAATCCAGCATCACGGAAGAAACAGGACCTCGGATGGCGCGGCACATTCACAAGTACTGAATAAATCATAATGGGGCTTAGCCGTTCTTGCCAAATTAACACTGACATTTTTGTGCTCTCCTAGAGTATTGAGAACTCAATTAGTAGGCAGAGTATGTGAGAAAATCGATCTCCCTATGCAGAAAGCCCAGAAAGGTTAAGTTACTTTAAGAAAAGGAAATCCATGTGATACAGCAGCTTAATACAGGTGTTTTGTTAAACAAGGGACTAACATCTACAGTGAGCGAAAAACAGCGGGCTGATCTGGTGTGAAAATGTTTAATTAGTTACTCCCTAGTGAAAGCTTCTCCATAACTTTTCATAATAATGATGGGAAGTTTGAATATTGTGTCTTTCTTTCCACTTTTCATGGTAATATAGCTTATAGACCTCCTCAGGTGTTGATCAACACCATTTCCAAATGTGTATTCCTGAAATATTCACTTGCTACTTTCTGATTTCAGCTTTTGCTCTAGGGAAATTAAAGTAAACTTCAAGTGATGTGCCAGTGGGCCATGTGCCAATATGGGCCATTTCTTATTAGACGCTCATGTAAATATCAGCAACTGCACCGCTGGATACCTTGGGAACTTAGGGACCTATAGTACTGAAAAAGAAGCATGAATACCCTAATCCTGGAAATCACAGTGACTTTAAAATAGATCAAATTTGGTAGGAGCGTTAATTATTAACTATTTGTGACTCTAGTTGTTAAAGATTCATGTGATAAAGATCAGATTTAGCATACAGAAGTGAAATACGTATGCTATTTTTTTATAAATTGTCCTCATTGCTTACTATGAATGAAATTGTATGTACTGTTCACTTTATTCTAAATATAGGAAAAACTGAAAACATTTAGAATTCATTCCCTTATTATTGCTATATTGAACCAAAGGGAACCTGTCAGATCATTTATGCGCCCCAGGCTATCACTATCTGTACCTGTAGCTTCATAGTCCTATCCCTGTCTTAGTTAATAGTGTAATGTTAAAATTGAAAAAAAGCATTTATACACTTATATTTTCTTATGTAAATTAGCACACAGACTACTCTGTTTGGGGGACATAAAGGATCTGACAGGTTCCCTGAAACTCAATGACGACTGCTCTGTATAAAGGACCTGTGTGATGTCATGACCATGTGACCATATGCAAGCAAAATTGTTAAAGACTATGGCTAGGGTTACACATCCTTTTTTTTTTTTTTTAAACTTGATCTGGTTTTGAGCTTTTAAAAAGCTCAAGACCGGATCAGGAAACGCTCCTCATAGAAGACTATTATAAAAACCGGATTGCTTCACAAGCAATTTGGTTACCGCCTCTGGCTCTGCAGCCTGCGTGATAAATCATGCCGGCTGCAGTTTTCGGAGCAGTTCTGTGCCCCCAATGCTCAAACCGGATTGCTCAAGATGTGTTATCCTGAGCAATGCAGTTACCGCATATACTTTGCTTATCCCGGCTGCCGCCAGGATAAGCAAAGTGTTCTATGTTTATTTAAACTTGTATTTTTATTAAAAACTGTGTGTATACTGTCTCTAGGGGGTGCCCATTCCCCCTAGAGACTAGCACCCACTCAGGTGGGCATATAATAAGCCAGGAGCTGGCTGCTGTACTTTTTTATGAATGAAGCCGGCGGCTCTCCTCTGACAGCTGCGCATACTATAGCTATTGTAGCTATAGTATGTGCGCTGTCAGAGGTCCTGAAGCCTTAGACAGTAACATCTATGGGCAGCGCTGCCCATAGATCTACTGTATATGGCTTCAGGACCTCGGACAGCGCACATACTATAGCTACAATAGCTATAGTATGCGCAGCCGTCAGAGGAGAGCCGCCGCCTTCATTCATAAAAAGTACAGCAGCCGCCAGGAGCCGGCTGCTGTACATAAGATATAAAATGATTATATGCCCACCTGAGTGGGTGCTAGGTCTCTAGGGGAAATGGGCACCCCCTAGAGACAGTATACACACAGTTTGTCATAAAATTAACCCTTTCACGACACAGAGAGCAGTTTGCTCAGCAGGGATGAGCAAACTATCCGGTAACCGGATTTCTCCGGATTACACATCCAAAGCAATCCAGTTACTGGGTTGCGGCTTCAGCAATCCAGTTCCCGGATTGCTGGTTGTCAGAAGCCAATTGCGTTCACCGCATCCGGATCTGGATGCGGTGAAAGCAATTTGATTGTTAAGTGTGACCCTAGCCTATGTAGGCTTAGCTCTACATATTATAATCACATGGTCATGACATCACACAAGTTCTGTCAGTATTTTCTGAAATTCGGCTGAACTCTTAACTATTAACCTGCCAGATTACTGCTTGGCTGTTGATGTCAGCTAGCTAAAGAAAATATGTGAATTGTTAAAATGCTTTTTTGTGATGATTATAACTTTTTTTTTCTTTTAAAAGGTTAATAATGAACACTACATGATCTAAATAACATTGGGGGTGGTTTAATTACAAAAAGGATGGTCAACAACCCATACATTTCATATCCATTTAAAGAATATTATTGCTAATTCATACTAGCCATTGTTACACATCATTAGGACAAGCCCACCAGAGAAAATTCTAATATTAGCTCTATTTTTTTAATTCAGTGGTCCCCTTTCATACCCTGGTAGCCACATACATCTGCAAGAGAGGGTCATGGGACACCTCTCAAGCCCCTCAAGTAGTGAGATCCAGCTCCCATGTCCCCCATAGTAGTGACACCCAGAGCCGCCATTATTGGTTTATTGACAGCCGAAGGTTCTCCACAGAAATTACATCGAGGTAGTATCCTTAGATCCACAAGTTCCCACCTTATCCTCATTTCATATTCTTCCACAGTACTCTCAGATCCAGCTTCAAGTACCCCCTTTTTATGTGGCTGTATTATCCTATCTCCAAATTATCAAACACACCCAAGGCCAGTAATTATGCCTCTGTTCTTCTGTGTGTGGCTACTCACAGAAGTCACCATCTGGGATTCGCTTTTCAGAAGTTTGATAGACCTGTTGATAATGCACCAATTTGGCAGACATTCTCCACACATCATGGCCTGTGAGCCATAGGTTGGGGATTCCTGCTCCAGCTTATATATTGGTTGCCATTTTGAAAAGCAGGATGATGATGATGATGATGATGTCATAGGCCTTCAGCTGGCATGTGGGGAAGTGGAGGATGTGAAGAATGCAGTGATTAGCCTGTGAATGAAAGTATTGGATATAATCCTAAATAGTTTGAATCTTACTGTGTACTTTTTATGTATTGAACTCACATGTAAAGTAGTATGTTATATGCTCCTAATGTCTCCCTAGCGGCGGCGATATATAAAAGAGATTCAAGGAAGCAAGCTCACAGATAAGGCTGATACAATAGTGATGTACAAATGACAATTATTGTAAAGTTAAGGTAAATTTAGTTCAATGCAAGAAAATTCAGCTAATTATACAGTGTAAGGCTAGGGTCACACATGCAGATTTTACTTGCGTTTTTGAAGACCTGCGTTTTCTAAAAACGCATGTAAAAACGCACCCATAGGCCCCCATGCAAAAAACGCATGCCCCAATAGCAAAAAACGCATAAAACCATGCGTTTTTGGGAGCGTTTTTGGCTCAGCACCAAAAAATACTGCATGATGCACACTCCACCCAACTGAGTTCTAGACATTTTCTAATAAAAAGGTGGAGATGGAATGGTCTGCCATAAAAAGTCCAAAAATTGACTAAATCTTGCAACATCTCCAGCAGTTTTACACCATTGTATGATGAATCGGGGCCATAGTGTTTGCAACTTTTAATTTCCAAAACATTTTACACTCAAATGTTTTTTTTTATTTTACCAAGAAAAGTTATGCAAGCATTATTTGTTTTCAAGGATTAGAAAATGCATCTTGTCAAACCTATCAAAGAGACAGATGATTCTCAGCTATATAAATTTATTCATAATGTTATAAAAAAAATCTGTTCAAAAATCAAATAAAAAAATGTAATACAAATTGATGTGCACAGCACTAAAACTCATTTTTCATTTTTGTAGCATAGTACATTTCGAGAATGTCCTGCACTGCAGGGGGCACCTTGTATTTGCTTCAATCTCCTTTGGCACTACTCACATCCATATTGAAGCAGCCCTCTGAATTATTAACCTACATATGAATTGCGAACATCCAAAGCGTGATAAACAAGGACATGGAGATTTGGGAAAATATCTTAAAAAACATTTTCTAAAAGCACTAAGCTATCATGATGAATTTATATACACATAGGAAGAAAGCACGGGATTCATGGAAGGGAAATCCAAATCTGTCATTAGTTGTAAGCAAATCAGTCTTGAATATTAAAAGAGCTACAGAACTAAATTGGCTAATTTATAAATGGTTAAGCGACATCCTTTTACAGTATCACACTGCAGGCGAAGTTTAACATCTGCTGCAAAGCTATATAATTTGCTAATAGAAAAGGTTATGTCTAGATAGATAATAATGTCTTTAAAGCATTAAAATTAAATAAAGCTTCAGGCTGTTTGTTATAATTCAGAATTAAAATTATTTTTGAAATATTCCTGTTTCTATGTAAATCAGATGTTTTCCACATATATTACGAAGCAGAGATCGTAATGAATCAATGAGACAATTGAAGTGAACTAGTTAAAGAGAACCTGTCATAGTGACAGGATTATGGGAAGAGATGATCAATACGATATACATTTATCTGGGAAAAGATTGCATTTTATTTATTGAAATCCCTGGTGTATGTATAAGAGTCCAGTGGGCGTCCTACTGAGTGATTGACAGTATTCCCTGCATGACTGTGCCTGCAGAGATAGCTGTCAATCAATAATAGGGCCGCACACTGGACTCCCATGTATACTCACCCTACAAGTTTTTCAATGAATAAATTACAAGTTGTACTGAATGTCTTCTAACAAAACCAATATATCATCCTGCTCCTCATCTCCTTCTCTATACCGAGCTGCCCACAGATTGGACTGCATATACACACGTGGTCAAAATTGTTAGTACCCTCATTTAATGAAAGAAAAACCCACAATGGTTACAGAAATAACTTATATCTGACAAAAGTGATAATAAATAAAATCTATGAACATGAACAAATGAAAGTCAGACATTGCTTTTCAACCTGCTTCCACAGAATTTTTAAAAATAAATTAAACTCATGAAATACAGTGTTGGCCAAAAGTATTCACACCCCTGCAATTCTGTCAGATAATACTCAGTTTCTTCCTGAAAATGATTGCATTCACAAATTCTTTGCTATTATTATCTTCATTTAATTTGTCTTCAACGAAGAAAAACACAAAAAGAATTGTCCTAAAGCCAAATTGGATATAATTCCACACCAAACATAAAAAAGGGGGTGGACAAATGTATTGGCACCCTTAGAAAAATCATGTGATGCTTCTCTAATTTGTGTAATTAACAACACCTGTAATTTTCCTGTGGCACCTAACAGGTGTTGGCAATAAGTAAATCACACTTGCAGCCAGTTGACATGGATTAAAGTTGACTCACCCTCTGTCCTGTGTCCTTGTGTGTACCATATTGAGCATGGAGAAAAGAAAGAAGACCAAAGAACTGTCTCAGGACTTGAGAGACCAAATTGTGAGGAAGCATGAGCAATCTCAATGCTACAAGTCCATCTCCAAAGACCTGAATGTTCCTGTGTCCACCGTGCGCAGTGTCATCAAGAAGTTTAAAGCTCATAGCACTGTGGCTAACCTCCCTAGATGTGGACGGAAAAGAAAAATTGACAAGAGATTTCAACGCAAGATTGTGCGGATGGTGGATAAAGAACCTCGACTAACATCCAAACAAGTTCAAGCTGCCCTGCAGTCCGAGGGTGCAGCAGTGTCAACCCGTACTATCCGTCGGCGTCTGAATGAAAAGGGACTGTATGGTAGGAGACCCAGGAAGACCCCACTTCTTACCCCGAGACATAAAAAAGCCAGGCTGGAGTTTGCCAAAACTTACCTGAGAAAGCCTAAAACGTTTTGGAAGAATGTTCTCTCTTTTTGGGCAAAGGCATCAACATAGAGTTTACAGGAGAAAAAAAGAGGCATTCAAAGAAAAGAACACGGTCCCTACAGTCAAACATGGCGGAGGTTCCCTGATGTTTTGGGGTTGCTTTGCTGCCTCTGGCACTGGACTGCTTGACCGTGTGCATGGCATTAAGAAGTCTGAAGACTACCAACAAATTTTGCTACATAATGTAGGGCCCAGTGTGAGAAAGCTGGGTCTCCCTCAGAAGTCATGGGTCTTCCAGCAGGACAATGACACAAAACACACTTCATAAAGCACTAGAAAATGGTTTGAGAGAAAGCACTGGAGACTTCTAGGTGGCCAGCAATGATTCCAGACCTGAATCCCATAGAACACCTGTGGAGAGATCTAAAAATCGCAGTTTGGAGAAGGCACCCTTCAAATATCAGGGACCTGGAGCAGTTTGCCAAAGAAAAATGGTCTAGAATTCCAGCAGAGCATTGTAAGAAACTCATTGATGGATACCGGAAGCGGTTGATCGCAGTTATTTTGGCTAAAGGTTGTGCAGCCAAGTATTAGGCTGAGGGTGACAACACTTTTGTCCGGCCCATTTTTGGAGTTTTGTGTGAAATGATCAATGTTTTGCTTTTTGCTTAATTCTCATTTGTGTTTTTTCATTTAAGACAAATTAAATAAAGATAATAATACCAAAGAATTTGTGATTGCAATCATTTTCAGGAAGAAATTGAGTATTATCTGACAGAATTGCAGGGGTGTCAATACTTGTGGCCAACACTGTAGGCCTGGACAGAAATGGTGGTACCCCTGAAAATAATGTGACAAAAGGGACATGGTAAATCAAGGTGTGTCCTCTAATTAGCCTCACAGGTGTCTACACTCTTGTAATCAGTCAGTGGGCCTGTGTAGAGGGCTACAGATACTCCCTGTGCTGTTTGGTGACATGATGTGTAACACACTCAACAAGGACCACAGGAAGCGAAGGATAGAGTTGTCTCAGGAGATTAGAAAGAAAATTATGAACAAGCATGTAAACGATAAAAGTTATAACAGCATCTTCGAGCTGCTTGTTGTTCCTGTGACTATAGTAGCACATAAATTCAGAAATGTACGATCCATGGGACTGTAGCTAACCTCCCTGGAGGTGGCCGCAGGAAGAAAATTGATGACAAATCATATAGACGGATAATACGAATGGTAACAAAAGAGCCCAGAAAAACATCTAAAGAGATTAAAGGTGAACTTCAAGCTCAACGAACATCAGTGTAAGATCGCACCATTTGTCATTGTTTGATCCAAAGTGGACTTCAAGGGAGATTAAAAAAACACTGCAATTTTCCAAACTGCCAGTTGACAAGACACAAAGCTTCTGAGAGAATGTCTTAGGACAGATTAGACAAACATGGAACCTTTTGGCAAGGCACATCAGCTCTATGTTCACAGATGGAAGAATAAAGCATATCAAGGAAAGAACACTGTCCTTACTGTGAAACATGGAGGATGCTGTTATGTTCTTGGGCTGCTCTGCTGCATCTGGCACAAGGTGTCTTGAATCAGTTCAGGGTACAATGAAATCTCAAGACTATCAAGGCATTCTAGAGAGAAATGTGCTGCCCAGTGTCAGAAAGCTTAGTCTCAGTCGCAGGTCATGAGTCTTGATACAGGATAATAACCTAAAACACACAGCTAAAAACACCCAAGAATGGCTAATAGGAAAACATTGGACTATTCTGAAGTGGCCTTCTATGAGCCCTGACCTAAATCCTATTGAGCATCTTTGGAAAGAGCTGAACCATGCCGTCTGGTAAAGGCAACCTTGAAATATTAGACAACTTGAGCAGTTTGGTCTTGAGGAGTCACCAAAATACGTGTCGAGAGGTGCAGAAGTCTTATTGACAGTTACAGAAATCTTTTGATTGCAGTGATTGCCTCAAAAGGCTGTGTAACAAAATATTAAGTTAAGGCTACCATCATTTCTGTCCAGGCCTATTTCATGAGTTTAATTTTTTTTTAAAGTTCTGTGGAAGCAGGGTTGAAAAGCAATATCTTTCATTTGTTCATTTTCATAGATTTTTTATATATTATTATTTTTGTCAGATTTAAGTTATTTCTGTGACCATTGTGGGTTTGTCTTTCATTAAACGAGGAGTACCAACATTTTTGACCGTGTGTATAACATCAAGGATTCTCTTTAAGTTGATCATTCTTTGTTAACAGAAATATTTATAAAGTGCACCTGTCATTAGTTTTGGGGGTTCTAAACCCTGTGAAACACCTTTAACATGATGAAATTGGGGTTCCTGAAACCCCATTATATCTTCAGATGTCCCCCTGCATACCTTCAGATGTCCCCCTGCATACCTCGGTGCACCCGCCGCTACGGCCGCCCTGCTGCCGCCGCTGCGCCTCCTCTGCCCGCCTGTCTGTGGCCCTGCCTCCTTTCCCGACCTCCTCCTGCTCATCGGTGGAACGAGGGAGGTAAGTATGTATGTGTATGTATGTATGTATGTATGTATGAATGAATGGATGGGTGATGGATGGATGGGTGAATGGATAGATGGAAGGGGGGTGCATGCGTGGACGTGTGCGTGCGTGGACGTGAGCGTACATGAGCGTGTGTGGACGTGAGTGTGCATAGACGTGTGCGTGCGTAGATGTGTGCGTGTGTGGACACGTGTGTGGATGTGTGCATGCATAGATGTGTGTGTGCATAGACGTGTGCGTGCGTGGATGTGTGCATAGATGGATGTGTGCGTGGATGTGGATGTGTGTGGATGTGTGCATGCGTGGATGTCAGCATGCATGCGTGGATGTCAGCGTGCGTGCGTGGATGTGTGCATGTGTGGATGTCATTGTGCGTGCGCGGATGTCAGCGTGCGTGCGTGAATGCCAGCGCGCGTGAATGTCAGCGTGCGTGAGTGGATGTCAGCGTGCGTGGATGTCAGCATGTATGGATGTCAGCGTGCGTGGATGTGCGTGCGTGGATGTGTGTGTGGATGTGTGCGTGGATGTCAGCGTGCCTGTGTGGATGTGTGCGTGCGTGGATGTCAGCGTGCTTGAATGTCAGCGTGCGTGCGTGATTGTCAGCATGCGTGAATGTCAGCGTGCGTGCATGGATGTCAGCATTCGTGCGTGGATGCGTGCGTGGATGTCAGCGTGCGTGGATGTGTGCGTGCGTGGATGTCAGCGTGCGTGGATGTGTGCGTGCGTGGATGTCAGCGTGCGTGGATGTCAGCATGCGTGTGTGGATGTGTGCGTGCGTGGATGTCAGCGTGCGTGGATGTCAGCATGCGTGTGTGGATGTGTGCGTGCGTGGATGTCAGCGTGCATGCGTGGATGCCAGCGTGCGTGGATGTCAGCGTGCATGAATGTCAGCGTGCGTGGATGTCAGCATGCGTGTGTGGATGTGTGCGTGCGTGGATGTCAGCGTGCATGTGTGGATGTCAGCATGCGTGTGTGGATGTGTGCGTGCGTGGATGTCAGCGTGCATGTGTGGATGTCAGCGTGCGTGGATGTCAGCGTGCATGAATGTCAGCGTGCGTGGATGTCAGCATGCGTGTGTGGATGTGTGCGTGCGTGGATGTCAGCGTGCATGCGTGGATGCCAGCGTGCTTGAATGTCAGTGTGCGTGTATGGATGTGTGCGTGCGTGGATGTGTGTGTGGAGTGGATGTGCGTGCGTGGATGTCAGCGTGCGTGCGTGGATGTGTGCATGCGTGGATGTGTGCGTGGATGTGGATGTGCGTGCATGGATGTGGTGTGCGTGGTTGTGTGCGTGCGTGGCTTGTGTGCGTGCGTGGATGATGGTGCATAGGTGGATGGATTGTTGCAACAAGGATCAAGTGTCCTCTTGTTGTAGTCTCTGGGATCATAGTCATGGTGCACTGTATAACTGATCATTGTCATACAGTGCACCATAACTCTGACCCCAGAGGCTGTAGGAAGAGGACACTTGATCCCTTGCTGCAGTCTCTGGATTGAGCAGAGGCGATCGAGCGTCGTGGGACCTTCGTTGTGGACTACGTCGGATCTTTATAATAAAGATGGAGACCAAATTTTGTTTGTGTTATTTTTTCAAATAAAAAGATTTTTCTCTGTGTGTATTTTCTGACTATTTACCAGAGATTCCTAATGGCGGGTCTAACATTGGCCCTATATTATGAATCTCAGGCTTAGTGCCAGCTGCAAATAAAAAACTGGCCACTGGCACCAGGGCAACTGGAAGAGTCTGGGTACAGCACCAGAAAATGCACTTCAATGAATGCCCATTTTCTGGGGCGGCTGCGAGCTGCAATTCGCAGCATGGGGGCCCAGAATGCTTGGGCCTCTCCATGCTGCGGATTCCAGCCCCCAGCTGCCTAGTTGTAGCTGGCTGGACCAAAAATATGGCGGAGCCCCACGCCATTTTTTTTCTAGAATTAGTCCTAGAAAAAAAATTAAAAATGGGCTTTGCTGTATTTTTGGTTGCCAGCCAGGTACAATGAGGCAGCTGGGGGATGCTGGCAGTCCGTAGCTGCCAAGTTGTACCTGGCTGGACCAAAAATATGGCGGAGCCCTACGCCATTTTTTTTCTAGAATTAGTCCTAGAAAAAAAATAAAAATGGGCTTCGCTGTATGTAGATGTATAGTGAACACTTTGAACCCCCAGGTGCTTCACAAATTGATCCGTAAAAATGAAAAAAGAAAATTTGTGTGAAAAAAAAAGTACTTTTTCCTTATTACGGATCAATTTGTGAAGCACCTGGGGGTTCAAAGTGCTCACTATGCATCTAGATGCATTCCTTGGGGGGTCTAGTTTCCAAAATGGGGTCACTTGTGGGGGAGCTCCAATGTTTAGGCACACTGGGGCTCTCCATACACGACATGGTGTCTCGCTAACGATTCCAATAGTTAGCGGACACCATGTCATGTATGGAGAGCCCCTGTGCGCCTAAACAATGGAGCTCCCCCACAAGTGACCCCATTTTGGAAACTCGACCTCCCAGGGAACGTATCTAGATGGGATGTGAACATTTTGAAACCCCAGGTGCTTCAAAAATTCATCTGTAAAATTGAATAAGTACTTTTTTTCCACAAAAAAATTTCTTTTTTAATTTTTACAGATTATTTTGTGAAGCACCTGGGGTGTTCAAAATGCTCACCACCCATCTAGCTAAGTTCCCTGGGGGGTCTAGTTTCCAAAATGGGGTCACTTGTGGGGGAGCTTCAATGTTTAGGCACACAGGGGCTCTCCAAACACGACATGGTGTCAGCTAACAATTGGAGCTAATTTTTCAAATTGTTAGCGGACACCATGTCGCGTTTGGAGAGCCCCTTTGTGCCTAAACATTGGAGCTCCCTCACAAGCGACCCCATTTTGGAAACTAGAGCCCCCAGGGAACTTATCTAGATGGGTGGTGAGCATTTTGAACCCCCAGGTGCTTCACAAATTCATTCGAAAAAATGAAAAAGTACTTTTTTTTTCCATAAAAATTTTCTTTTTTCATTTTTACAGATTAATTTGTGAAGCACTGGGGTGTTCAAAATGCTCACCACCCATCTAGATAGGTTCCCTGGGGGGTCTAGTTTCCAAAATGGGGTCACTTGTGGGGGAGCTCCAATGTTTAGGCACACAGGGGCTCTCCAAACGCAACATGGTGTCCGCTAACAATTTGAAAAATCAGCTCAAATTGTTAGCAGACACAATGTCGTGTTTGGAGAGCCCCTGTGTGCCTACACATTGGAGCTCCCCCACAAGTGACCCCATTTTGGAAACTAGACCCCCCAGGGAATTTACTTAGATGGGTGGTGAGCATTTTGAACCCCAGGTGCTTCACAAATTCATCCGTAATAATGAAAAAGTACTTTTTTTTCTCTACAAAAATGTTCTTTTAGCCTAAATGTTTTCATTTTTACATGGGGAACAGGATAAAATGGATCCTAAAAATTGTTGGGCAATTTCTCCTGAGTACACTGATACCTCATATGTGGTCATAAACCACTGTTTGGGCACACAGCAGGGCTCAGAAGGGAAGGAGCGCCATTTGACTTTTTGAATGGAAAATTAGCTCGAAAAGTCAAATTGCGCTCCTTCCTTTCTGAGCCCTGCCGTGTGCCCAAACAGTGGTTTATGACCACATATGAGGTATCGATGTACTCAGGAGAAATTGCCCAACAATTTTTAGGATCCATTTTATCCTGTTGCCCATGTGAAAATGAAAGAATTGAGGCTAAAAGAACATTTTTGTTGGAAAAATTAAAATGACCATTTTTTCCTTCCACTTTGCTTTAGTTCCCGTGAAGCACCTGAAGGGTTAATAATTTTCTTGAATGTAGTTTTGAGTAGCTTGAGGGGTGCAGTTTTTGGAATGGTGTCACGTTTGGGTGTTTTCTGTCATGTAAACCCCTCAAAGGGACTTCAAATGTGATGTGGTCACAAAAAAAAATGGTTTTGTAAATTTTGCTGGAAAAATGAAAAATTGCTGATGAACTTTGAACCCTTATAACGTCCGAACAAAAATTTTTTTTTCCAAAATTGTGCTGACGTAAAGTAGACATGTGGAAAATGTTATTTATTAACTATTTTGTGTCACATACCTCTCTGGTTTAGCAGAATAAAAAGTCATAATTTGAAAATTGCAAAATTTTCAAACATTTTGCCAAATTTTTTATTTTTTCACAAATAATCGCAAAAATTATCAACCTAAATTTAATACTAACATGAAGCCCAATATGTCACAAAAAAACAATCTCAGAATCGCTAGGATCCATTGAAGCGTTCCAGAGATATTACCTCATAAAGGGACACTGGTCAGAATTGACAAAAATGGCCTGGTCATTAGGGTCAAAATAGGCTCGGGGGTGAAGGGGTTAAGGTGGTGGCAGGGTTAAGAAGCCTCAAAACGTTTGACAGTTGCACTTTAACCCCTTCACCACCCAGCCTGTTTTGACCTTACTGACATGGCAATTTTTTGCAATTTTGACCAGTCTCCCTTTATGAGGTAATAACTCTGGAACACTTCAATGGATCCTAGCAATTATGAGAATGTTTTTTTCTGACATATTGGGCTTCAAGTGGTAAATTTAGGTTGATAATTTTTGTGTTTACTTGTGAAAAAATCAGAAATTTGATGAAAATTTTGAAAATTTTGCAATTTTTAAATTTTGAATTTTTATTCTGTTAAACCAGACAGTTATGTGACACAAAATAGTTAATAAATACCATTTCCCTTATATCTACTTCACATCAGCACAATTTTGTAAAAAAAAAAAATCTTTTTTGTTAAGAAGTTAGAAGGGTTCAATGTTCAAAACTTAAAAAAACTCACCAAAATTTAGCCACTTTAAATATCCATTGCACCTAGCAAGAGGCTGCTGGCGGTCCGCACCGAATATATGCATCACAAGTGACAGACGCCCCCCCAGAGGGCCCAGCCTCAACTGCAAACAGATAAAAAGATGCATCAAAACACTATCGATAAAAATGTGAGGTGTTAGTAGGTATTTGGGGCCAAAATAATGTAAGCTCGTAACCCACGTCAAGAGCCCTCATGCTTACGAGTCCTAACCATATGCCTGACCATATGTTTGTTTAGTGGGTAAACCGCCAAACATTTAGAAAAATCACCGAAGTAGGACACAAAACTTCAAGAAAACTCACCAAAATTTTGCCACTTCAAATATCCATTGCACCTAGCAGGAGGCTGCTGGCTCCTCTGAGAGGCAACACATGTGTCTGAACACCGATGCTCAGTCCCCTGCAACCTATGCATGGGGGCAATTGTAGCACCTGCGACCATCCAGGCTAACAGGGAGGAAACTGGTGGTATACATAGACACAAGGTTACCAACAGGGCGTCAGCCACACAGGTCTATGTGAGACACAGTGTCAGAGCTCAGACTATTGGTCACGCCCAACTGTTAGACAAGGTGGGCTTCTCCGCACCAAATATATGCATCACAAGTGACAGACGCCCGGCAGAGGGCCCAGCCTCAACTGCAAACAGATAAAAAGATGTAACAAAACACTATAGATAAAAATGTGAGGTGTTAGTAGATATTTTGGGCCAAAATAACGTAAGCTTGTAACCCACTGTCAAGGGCCCTCACGCTTACGAGTCCTAACCATATGCCTGACCATATGTTTGGCATATCTGCAGTCATAGTGAAGATGCACTGTATGGCAATGATTTGCTATACAGTGCACCATCACTGTGACCGCAGAAACTACAACAAGAGAATGCTTGCTCCCTTGTTGTAGTCTCTGGGGTCACGGTGATTGTGCACTGTATGTAGATCATTGCTGTACAGTGCACCATCACTATGACCGCAGAGACTACAACATGAGGACGCTTGCTCCCTTGTTGTAGCCTCTGGGGTCATGGTGATTGCGCACTGTATGGCACATCATTGCCATAAAGTGCACCATCACTATGACCACAGAGACTACAACAATAGGACTCTTGATCCCTTACTGTAGTCTCTGGGATTCTCAGTGATTGTGCACTACATGGCAATGATCTGCCATAGAGTGCACAATCACTGTGACCCCAGAGAGTACAACAAAGGATCAAGTGTGCTCTTGTAGTCTCTAGGATGATAGTGATGGTGCACTGTATGACAGATCATTGCCATACAGTGCACCATCACTGTGGCAATACCAAGTCTCAGAGATCACATGATCTCTGAGGCTTGGGTCAAGTGACCGGATGTTGTCATGGCAACATCAGGTTACCATGGTGATCAGCTCATTAGATGGGCCAATCACCCCGGGGAGAGGTAAGAGACCCTGCACTCCCTCTCCCCATACCTTAAGTCCTGTGATCGCTGAGATTGCAGCACTTGGGGGTGACACAGAACCAGGGCACAGTGGCCACACAGACCACTTTGCCCTGGCTGTCACATTGCCACACCTTAGCCTGATTCATGCAGGGAGATCACGCTGTGGTGGAGAAGTGGGTGGGTGGCAAAGGGCACAAGAGGAGCGGCGATGACAGGCACAGGCCTGGAGGGGAGCGGAGGGCAGCGCACAAACCAGGAGAGTGGGAGGCACAGGCCTGGAAAGGAGCGCACACTGAGGAGGCCAGTGATGGGGAACAGGCAGTGGGCTGGCATGAGAGGCTTGCATCACTGCCATTCTTCAACTGATAGGAGTGATCTCCCATCAGATCACTTCTAACAGTTCTCCAGCCTATGGAAGGGGCTATGACAGCCCCTTCCATAGCTGGATTGAAGATCGCTGGGATTGGCTGTTCAACAGCCAATCACAGCAATTGTTGGGGCGGGGTTGGAAATCCATCTTTCCTTACACTAAGCTCCGGTGTTTGATAATAAGGATCACAGAACAGCGGGGCTCGATGGTGGTTACTGCAGCAACAGTGCCGCAATTCAGCTAAGATGTTGTGGAACATCACAGGTCAGGAAGTCACTGACTTCTATGATGTTCCACAACGTCACAGGTCGGGAAGGGGTTAATGAAATCATTCTAAAATAGAGAATGAAAAGAAAATGCCTTCAAGAATACTGTTATTTTTACTTGATTTAATATTGAAGTGATGAATAAGTCTATTCAAACATTTCTTTGCTGTTTTTGGAGCAGTAACTACATTGACACTTGATACAACTGTTTCCATGGTGGTTATCATTTACTTTTCTTAGGCTACTTCATGGCAAATCTGTCTTTGTCATTCAGTGTCCTGAGTATGAAGGGTGATAATTCATCTTAGGCCTCCTTCACATCACATTTTTCGGGTGTGAACCGGACAGCCCCGGATCTGATTTCGGCCCCATAGTATTCCTGTGGGGCCGGATTGCACCGGATGGCAGTGTTTTGTCATCCAGTTTTGTACTGTCCAGGAGGATCCGGCAGATTTCATTTTTTGGCCCGGATCAAGCAGCATTTTATGTGTCCGGGGCCAAAACTGCTCAAAATCGGATCCTGCATCTGACAGAAAATTGGATCCAGGAGCTGGACGCCAGATGCTCGAGTTTAGCAGCGAGAGCTGCTAAACTTCAGCACCACGAGCTGCCCCTGTAGAGATTTTAGGACTGCAGCTAGCTCTCCGCTTGAAAGTTCTGCAGCTGCTGCTGCGGGCTCCCGAATCTGCCTGCAAACTGGATCGGAGGGCATTTTTGCCTTCCGATTCTGTTTTAAAATCAGGTCCGGGGCTGTCAGGTTTACACTGGACAGACCCAGGCCTGATCTTGCCGTGGTGTGAAGGGGGCCTTACTAAGGCTATGTACCCATTATGAGTATATGTTGAGTTTTGGGTGTTGCAGAATTTCTGCTGCATTTCTTCACAATTATATAAATAAGACCCATTCACACTTGCATTTTTTTCAAATCAGGAACATCAGTAATTTCAGTTAAAAACATGATTGTTACAGGATCCAGTTTTTTGCCCATTCACTTTAATGATGTCAGGTAGAATGCTTTTGCTTCAGGTTTTTTCCTGACATCATTAAAGTGATTGAGCAAAAAACTGGATCCTGTAACAATCAGATTTTTAACTTAAATAATACATCTGCCGCATGTGCCGCCTAAAGGCCGAACTTGCACTACTCCTGGGCACGCCCCATGCATTGTCTATGGGGCTTGGTGGAGGGGCGCTTCCGGCAGTTGCGGCCGCTGAAAAAAATGCTGCTGACCGAAGATTTTTTCGCGGCCGCAACTGCTGCAAGTGCCAGATCACGGCAATACCGCACTTGCCGCACCTGCCACAAGCCCCATAGACAATGCATGGGGCGTGCCGCAAGTTTGCAGCAAGTGCGGCTGTTAGGCGGCAGATGCCTGTGAATCTGCTGGATCTGATAAAACTTAAAAAAACGCCAGAATGAAAGGAGCCGTAGGTTACTAGTGTTTTTCACAGCATTTTTGAGTTAGTGTTTTACATGCGTTTTTATCAAGCTTTTGATTGTATTTGGTTTTGACACTTACATGTGTTTTTATCAAGCTTTTGATTGTATTTGGCTTTGACACTTGCATGTGTTTTTGATGCATTTCCGCAGTAGGAAGAAACTAAAACACGTTTACATTTTTGTACTGCAGATTTTCCACATTTAATGCAATTTTATGAGAAAAATCTGGTCTTAGGCCCCTTTCACATCTCTGCGTTTGCTGCGTTTTGCTGCGTTTTGCTTCATTTGCGTTTTTTCCGCGTTTTTCCGCAAAAAACGCATGAAAACGCATGCGTTTTTGTCCCCATTCATTTTAATGGGAACGCATGAAAAACGCATGCAAAAATGCATGTCAAAACGCATGTGCGTTTGGTAAAACGCAAAACGCATGCGTTTTTGCAAACACAGCTCAAAACGTGGCAAACAACGTTTTGGGCTGCGTTTGCAAAAACGCATGCGTTTTGCGTTTTTGCAAACGCACATGCGTTTTGGCATGCGTTTTTGCATGCGTTTTTCATGCGTTCCCATTAAAATCAATGGGGACAAAAACGCATGCGTTTTCATGCGTTTTTTGCGGTAAAAACGCAGAAAAAACGCAAATGAAGCAAAACGCAGCAAAACGCAGCAAACGCAGAGATGTGAATGGGGCCTGAAAGTGATCCTAAACCCAGAAACTGCCCCCCCGTATCTTTACACCTGTCCCTGCACCCCCTCTTATCATTTCTAGCCATCCCTTTTGCAGAAAAAATCGCTTTTGTAAAGTAAGAGAAAAAGTTATATTACTTTGTCCTGTGTGAGTTCTCTCTTTCTGAGGAAGCCGCAAATAGGCATGCCTGTCTGCTGCTGCCTTGTAATTATGCACGCCCCTCTCTGCTTCTAAGAGCCTGGCCGCGTCATGAAAGGGGGCGGGGCTCCGACATGACGCAATGTAACCCCGCCCCTTTGATGACGAGGCCAGGCTCTTAGAAGCAGAGAGGGGCGTGCATAATTACAAGGCAGCAGCAGACAGGCCCCGCCCATTGCGGCTTGGACAGAAACAGAGAACTCGCACAGGACAAAGTAATATAATTTTTTCTCTTACTTTACAAAAGCGATTTTTTCTGCAAAAGGGATGGCTAGAAATTATTAAAAGGGGTGCAGGGACAGGTGTAAAGATACGGGGGGGTCAGTTTCTGGGTTTAGGATCACTTTAAAACGCAGCAAACTCAGAAAAGAATTGACATGTTACAGGCTTGAAACACGCTTCACAGGTGAGTTTCTGCTCAGTAAAAAAGAAGCAAAGTGGTCATTAGTAGTGATGGACGAACCCTCAGATGTTCAGGTTCGGTGGATCCTGCCAGACTTTTTTTAAAGTCCGGATTCAGGACCAGACTTGACCCAAACTTGAGCCCGAACATGGACTTTACAGTGATAAAATGGTGGTTAGAGGGGCTAGGGGATGTATTAGAAAGTAAAACAGTGATTAAAGCAGCAGCAGCAGCATATATGTACCGAGGACAGAACACTTGTAACACCACTTCTGGGTCCCACTCATTACCTCTGGTCTATTCACTGGACTATGCTTCCAACAGCCAATCACAGACCCTAAATATTTTGGACGGCATCTGTGATTGGCTGTTGCGCCTCCACCCTTTGTGACAGAGGTGTCTGTGATTGGTTGCTGTTGACAAAAACCTGTCTGTTGGACGTAGAGTCCAGTGAATTAACCAGACCGGGCCCGGAAATGGTGTTCCAAGCATATGGTCCTCGGTAAGTATAATACTGCTGCTTTAATCACTGTTTTGCTTTCTTTTTCAGTTCCCCAGTCGAACCTGAACAGTAACATGAATTTCTCAGGGAAGTCCATGTTTGGGTTCCATGCTCATACACTAGGTGTTCGATACGGACCCCAAACTTTACAATTAGGGTTCACCCATCTCTAGTGATTAGATTTCTATAAATCCCATCCATTTTGCTGGAGCTGTAAACTGCAACGTTTTTGATGCCGTGAAAATATGTAGCATCAAAGACTCACAAATAGGCCACGTTCGCATATTCAATATTTGGTCAGTATTTTACCTCAGTATTTGTAAGCCATTACCAGGAGTGTAACAATTAGAGGAAAAGTATAATAGAAATACGTCCCCGCTTCTGTATTGTTCACCCACTCCTGGTTTTCGCTTCCAAATACTGAGGTGAAAAACGCACCAAATACTGAATGTGTGAATGTGGCCTTAGAATTGTGGGTGCACAACAGCCAAGGGTTCTGAATGAGTTTAAGGCCACGTGCACACGCTGAGTATTTGATGAGTTTTTTACCTCGGATTTGTAGCCAAAACCAGAAATGGATAATTAAATACAGAAGTGGTGCAGGTGTTTCTATTAGACTTTTCCTCTGATTGCTCCACTCCTGGTTTTGTCTACAAATCCTGAGGTAAAAAACTCATCAAATACTCAGCGTGTGCACGTGGCCTAAAAGGTTATATTACAGAGGACCTGTCAGCTCTCTGAAAATGCTATTTTAGCGATTGATTGTATTCCATGTGACAAAATAATTTTGTAAATTGTAAGAAAAGATACTCCATCATTGTTGTGTTTTGAGGAAAATAATTATTTTCTACAAAAGGTAGGGCAGGAGCAATGAATGATTTGCTTTACATGAAAGGGTTTCTTCATAGAATATACATTGATCTTCAGGACATCCTTAAGATAGGACATCCATGTTTAATCAGTTGGGGCCAACTCCTTTTCCACTCAGAGAAAGGATGATTACTTTTGAGACAATTTGCATATTTTATTTCCCAGAGGAGCATTGCGGCTCCTAAGTCTCCTTATTACTCGTATGCCAGATCTGGTATGTAAATATAAGAAAAAGACGTGGCATAAAGATGGGAGCACACCAGTATTTAGTAAAGAGTATACAATTATAGTTTTATTCACACATTTCCAAACACAATTAAAAACAATTTAAAAACCACAGTCACGGGTACCCGTACTCAATAAAGCATAACCAAATGTGCACATAAATATCAGATGGTAAAACTACAGTGTGCAAAATTCAAAGTAACATAGTACTTGATAACCGAAAATTACATATAGTACAGTTCTCAAGGGCAATATGAATCTTAACAGATCAGTTATAGCTGACACCAATATATGTCAGCAAGTCTGTATACATAATACAAATTTTATACAGCAAATTTCAAAAATAATGATGAAATAACAGATTTATATGTATGTCCTTTTTTGAGATCCCAAATGAACAATGCACTGAGGAATATCATATAAATAATACACATTCAGTATATAAACCCAATTGTGGGCATAAATAGAAGCAAGTCTCCCTATACACATGTAAGGTAAACAAACACACTATCAGAATGACACTACTTATAAAATATCATGTTTATATGAGATGCACTAAGTGGTCTCATGTAGTGGGTGTCATAGGAGGTTAGACCCAGGTGAGGACTCAACAACGTCTTAAATAATATGCACATTATCTACGGGTGCAAAATGCATGCTGGAAAGTACAATGGTCACCCCTGGCAATTACTGGGCTAGGGGACCTAGCAAGAATAGTTCAAGGGGTCAAATTGTGATGAACCCAATAATAGTAAATGACAGGCTAAAGGTAACCAGAACCCGTATGGAGGAGGTTGGATTGCTTTCAGTTAAGACGTGCCGCAGTCCTACTAATAACCATAAGCATAATGAGACCTGAATAAGTGCCCTCAGTTTAAGAGGTTGTGGCAATATCGCCGGCACAAGGCCACAGTTTACCAACAGGTGTAGGGAGCAAGTACGAAGTGCGGGAACCCGGGACGGCCCTTCCCAACGCGTGTCGCCGCTAAGGGGTGCGGCTATCGTCAGGGGATGTCCGGGCAATGTGAAAGTAAGGTATATATATGTCCGTATATAGAGTCGCCGCCTCCTGGTCCGGCCGGAATCCAGAGAGCCGGGGAAGACTCAATGACGTGCACCTGGCTGCGTTGCTGTGCCGCAAAGCAAGCAACCGCAAACGGAAGTGACGTCACCTATCATAAGAGTAGTCAGGGAAACCAGTAAACAGACTGGTAATACAGTGTAAACACCGCAACCGGAAGTGACTGGTCGCGTCCCATGTTGGTCGCTATGGGAGCCCAGACAAACCAACAGTGCGGCGTGAGCAGCGTATAAGTGAAAGAACAGGCAAATGTAACAACAAAAGTCGGCCACATACATAGGGGCGGCATAATATGTGAACCATGCTTAGCAATCAGGCACTGAGTTGTTGCAAGTCTGTATGTGGATATAGGTGCAGAACTAGTATTGCGTCCACAAAAGAGGGCCCATTGATACATATGTTCTGAGATATAGGGAGATAGTGCTATATTTTGCATATCAATCCCCAACTGGTACCTATTAAGAAAAAGGGGGTACCAACCAGGATAACGGGTATGGAACTATAGTGTTATTAATCAATACAAATCAAATCAATTAAGTCCTTGGTTAGGACAACCGCTTATATAAAAGTTCAATTAACACATGTCCCTAGGCACCAAGCTTTATAAATATAAAGTCATCAAAGCATGTGCCAATCATACCTATATTGCAAAGACACATAACAATAGGGTTTGAAAACCAAATATTTTTATTCCACCCAAGGTGGTAGTATATGTAACCCAATAATATCATATGTGAACACAAAAAGACCACTCAGTGCAAATCATATGAGATTCTTCAAAAATGTCTGATTGTAGCACCACAAATAGTGTATCAAACACTCGTCTATTGTTGACAGAGTCAGAATGAAATTTGCAAGCCTATTTGGAATTCTGTATGTATGTGTTGTTACAGGGGTCAGAACAAACCAATACAGCCCAACACAGAATCCATCAAGCCAGGGCCATAGTATCTTATAGCTTATAACTAGCCAAAGATCGTATATCACATAAACAGAAGGTTTCATTGTTTACGTAGACACAAGGATCCCCCGCCCATATCACATGGAGATCACAGAAATTCAAAGAAGTCCCAAAAGTCTGAAGAAGTCTGAAAAAGTCCAAAGAGGTCCCCATGTTGAGGGCAGTCTTGTTTCCCAAGGAAGGTATCCACAAAAATCGATGAAGAAGATACCAATCAGGCCTGCATAATTAGTCGATCAGCCAAGAACTCCTTATCCAAGAAAACCCGAGAACGTAAATTTTTCATTGAGACCTATTGGGGACATACAATTCAACATATAAATCCATTTTGTTTCCAGACGGAGTAGCATTTTCTTAATATTTCCGCCACGAATCCCAAGTTTAACATGGTCAATTCCAGTGATTCGTAAACCTCTTGGGTTACTATTGTGGCATGCCAAGAAATGTGCTGCCACGGGAGTGAGGGTTAAACCACCTGCCTGATGTTCTGTGGCGAGATTAATGGTAGAAATATGCTTCTGTGCCCTTTTCCTTAGCTCTTGGGTAGTTTCACCCACGTACACCTTATTACAGGGGCACGTTCTGGTATGTCACTTTCGACAAGGAGAAAAGCTTTCCCCCTTGGACCTCACTTAGCCCATATAGCCAGATCCGTTCTCATACTTTGCACTGATGAGGGCAATCACCTTGAAATGCAGCGACTGAAAATTGAGATTCTGGTCTGGTTTAAATCCTAAATCATATTACAAGGCTCGTTAAAGGGTCTTTTTTCTCTTTTAGAGTTCAAGTCTCTTTCTTCTCAGAAGATACAGTTAGCATATTTATGAGCTGGACGCTCTGTAATGAGCTGCTTATTAGAAGACCTTTATAGTATAACAGATTTCTTTACTTTAAGGCATATAATAAATGTAATAATAGAACATGGCAGTGGGTCTTTCTAAGCCTGCCAAGAAGCACATATTGAATTGCCATTAAAAAGTATGCCTTGCTTATAAATTTTTCTATTTGGGTGAAAGGCTGAACAAGACCATGTATCTGCTTTCCACATCAATTTATGTACTAACCTAATTTGATGCTTATAAAGCAGAGGACAAGAACATTAATGGCTAATTTTTGTTATGACATCGAACCTGGTGACAAACTCTTTATAGGACAATTACAAGAAGCTAAAATTATTCTGTAGCAAATACATTTTTGAGTTGATGAAATTTCAGTCATACACATTAGATAATTATTGGCCAAAGGATGTTTTGGCTTACCATTCGGCTGGCAACTATCTCAGCTTACTCTCACATATTCAGTCCTCGTTCAGCCAAGAATTTCTATGTTACTTATGTGAGAATGATCACCAGTAGTAATGACCCGTGGATGTTCGCCAGGTTTGGACAGACTTTAGTAAAAATTTTGATTCAGCACCCGGACTTGACCTGAGTTTGATCACAGATCCTGCACTCCATATAAATGAATGTGGAAATGAAATCTAGTGCTTTAAAATAGCTGTAAAATGGTTGTAGGGTTGCAAAGGGAAGCAATATGGAGTTAAGAGCAGTATAATTGCCCTGCAAACAAATGTGGATAGGAAAAAAAAATAAAACAAATGACAAGGGGTCCCCCAACTTTTGATAACCAGCCAAGATAAAGTAGATAGCCAGGCTGGCATTATCAGGCTGAGAAAGTCCATGGTTATTTGGCTTTTCCCAGCCTACCTAAATATACTAACCTGCAGCTTCACAAAAGTGCTGCATCACATTAGATGCATTGGCGTTTTGCTTTGGCTCTTCCTGATTGCCCTGGTGCAGTGGAAATAGTGTAATACTTTTGAGGTATGATGTCAGTAATGAATTGACAGCCAGCATCAAGTCCAAGGGTAAACAATAGAGAGTGGTCTATCAGACACTCCTATAGTAACCCAGTAAATGTACAGTTAAAAAACACACATTTAAGAAAAAAAATAGTTATATATTTGAATAAAGACTTCCCCACACTATCCCTTGTTCGCCAATTTATTTAAAAATAAATATTCCCATGAAACTCTGATGTAGCTTGGAGCTTCCAGTGAACATATTTTTTAATAAATTGATGAATGAGGGATAGAATAGGGGAGTCTTTATTCAAATAAACTATTTTTGCCTGTGAGTGTATTTGTTTTTAACTGTACACTTACTAGATTAGTAATAGAAGTGTCTGATAGACCCCTCACCATTATCAACCCCAGGGATTGATGCCTGCTGACATTACATTGTTGACACTACACAGCTAAGAACAATCTCAAAAGCATTACCCCACTTACCACCCCATCAGAGCACTCAGTAAGAGCCGAAGAAAAGCGCCAGTGTATCCAATTTTATGCAGCACCCTGGGGGCGAATGTGGGTTAGAATATTTGTTCAATAATCATGAACGTTACCAGTCTAATAATACTAACTCTCCGTTGTCTGCTTTACCTTGGCTGGTTATCAAAAATAGAGGGGGTTCCACGCAATTTTTTAATTTATTTAATTTTTTTAAACATCATTTAAAGGAAAAATCAAATGTTTATAAATAGTCAAAATTACACATTTCTCATAAAAAAATGTGCAATCACTTCTTATAACAGATTATTTTTAAAAAAATTAGAGTTTGTTGCCTAGGTTATCAGCCACCTGTGCAGTAGTCGGTTGTCCATGTGCAAGCTGATTGCTATACAGTTTGCAAGAGTTGTTATGAAGCTGCATGGATTGCTGGATCCAGCCTGCTTCATGGCCTTTGAGCTTCTCTGATGCTGCAGAGACTAAGCTGCATCTGTTATCATCATTGGAGAAAGCTCAGTTTGAGCCAGCAGCTCCGCCATGTCACCGACTGAAACTGTCCATCTTCAGGAGGACATTGTATCATCGCTTCCCTGGCAAGAAGGAAACATGGAAGCCAAGGCTGTGGGCACATGATCCAATGTACTGCATTTTTAAATATTGCATTTTATATAACATATTTTAATAGTGTTCAATTCAAAGAACCCAAAGGCACCACAGTGTTTGAAATGGGATCTGCCACAACATGACAGGGAAATACTGCAATATTCAAAGGGGAGACGACATGTACAAGAAGGACGATCACCAGATTACATGAATGTATCACAGATTTTATTTAGATAAAAAAACACACAAAATATATGCAAGGGTACTTAAAAGCAATTAAAATTGCAGAAGGCCAGAGTTGTCAGGGTCCCTACTAGATGTTAGTACATCTTAGGGCACAAAAATCAAGGACCTGTTGACAGTACCGAGTATACCAAATAACAGTTTTTCCAGGTCACTAGAGGTAAAGAAGGACTATATTCAGAACAGATACTAAGGTCACTAATCTAGATATACACCTCCAACACAAGAGTCAGTGTAAGGACATCGGTACCACTCCCTGAAAGGAACATCTAAATAGGTAATATCTATAGACTGTGCAATATACCAGTAGCAAGTACATGAAAGGAATGACCTATAGTGAAACAGGAGGGTAATAAACAGATGCCCAAACTGAAACTTATAACAGGTTAATTACCCTGTATATAGGTGCACTAGTAGACTAGATTGGTCATCCTGTGAGGACAACCAACACTTCCCTGTAAAGCAAGATGTTACCGTAGGATGGTTGTGTCAGCTCGGTCAGAGGGACCCTTTCATCCCAACGGTTTCATTACCGCAGTAACTTCGTCAGAGGAGCATATTGAGTTGAGTGTGGCGATATTTTATAGTGTGTCAATTAGTACATAAGGATAGTCACCTGTGTGGGGGCATCAGAGTATGTTACACTGACTCTTGTGCTTGGAGGTGTATATCTAGATTGTGACCTTAGTACCTGTTCTGAATATAGTCTTTGTTTACCTTTAGTGACCTGGAAAAACTGTTATTTGGTATAATTGAACTAATACTCGTGCTGTCAACAGGTCCTTGATTTTTGTGCCCTAAACTGTACTAACAACTCTGGCCTTATGTAATTATAATTGTTTTTAAGTACCCTTGCATGTGTTTTGTGTGTTTTTTGATCTAAATAAAATTTGTGATACATTCATGTAATCTGGTGATCGCCCTTCTTGTACATGTCGTCTCCCCTTTGAATATTTTAATAATGTTTTAATCATGAAGGAATCAACCATAAAACTTTAATACATCCAAACGGTAAATTCTGATTACTATGACAGTGAAACTGATGTCTAAGAACCTTTTGGATCATGACATGTGAGGTCAGTAAACATATTGTTCACACTGATGCACTGTCTACCAGACCACATGACAAAGTACCTCTTACCTGTACCTCAGAGGAACAAATTATTAGGCTCCTAGGGAATACTAGATAAATCATGCTACATATCTGTGATCTCAGCACTCTAAGGATCAAACTATTCTCAGTAATTCTTCAATGACCTTCACAACTTGGAATTTTAATCTCACATATGCCATTTGCTTTAATACATGCAGTCCAGAGTGTAAAATTATGTCTTATCTGCTGACCCCATGAGTAAGTTAATATAGTTATATTTATTCTACATACACATCAGGTAAAGTGTAGCTGTGAAGTTCAGGCTTGGGTATGTCTATTATAGTAATATATTAGCAAAATAACATCATAAAGCAATAGAATTTTCTTAGTTATATTATTATGAAATATTTTTTCATTGGAGATGAGAATGCTCAGTTACTTATGTCTAAGCCCCCTGATTTCATAGTATGGGTGTCACCAAAAGGCTGTAATCCAAACACTATCAACTACATCTGTGTGACTGGTGCCCTATGTAAGGCTAGGACCCCAATAGTGTTGTGGCCTCCGTCATGAATCCGCCAAAGAGTATGATTCCAGCAACATTAACACAGCGTTGCCGTAGTGAATTACCGCCTTAACACTGCCAATAGAGTACTATGGGTGACGGAAGCCACAGCACATGCAAACGTGACATGCAAGTGCTGAAGTTTGAAATCTCGCGCTGTTTCATAGCACACAGGAAAATGCTCCTTGTCGCGGTTTTCTGTGCGCTATGAAATAGCGCAAGATTTCAAAATCCAGCACTTAAGTGCCCGTGTTTTCATGCACTGTGGTATCCGTCACCCATAGGACTCTATTAGCAGCGTTAAGGCAGCGTTACACTACAGTAATGATGCGTTAATGTTGCCGGATGCCTGCTCTTTGGCAGACGCCCCATGAAGGAGGCCACAACGCTAGTGTGGCCCTAGCCTAAGCCTCATTCCTGTTACTGGTGTCCTATGCAAGCCTCATCTGTGAGACTGGTACCCTATGTAAGCCTCATCTGTGTGCATTTATACTACTAGAGAGCCACCTTCTCCATGGTTTGTGAGTGGTGGCTTCATAAGCATTATGTACTTCTGCTGCCCCTGCCTTTATTATAGGGGTCTCCTGCATCCTGTATTGTGAGCTGGTATTGGTAAATTTTCTGTGATGTTTTTCCGGATAGTTCTCACCCTAGTTTGGTAATGATAGGCATTAAATATTGGGTGACAACACCTTACTAATTTTCATATGGGATTCTGAACTGAAAAGAGATTAGGTACCCATTAGAGATGAGTGAGTACTAAAATGCTCGAGTGCTCGATGATCTGGCCGAGCATCCCAAGATACTCGTGTACTCGGCCAGAGCACCGAGCCCAATGTAAGTCAATTAGTGACAGGCTCCGCCCACATACTTCCAGTTATAAACCGAGTGTTTCTGGGAAAGGGCGGGAGGATGGGCTTTTTTAAATTGCCGCAGCATACAACACCTCTCTGTGCCCCCCAGAGGGACCCTAACAATCAACCTGCTCTCTGGGAGGTGCCAGCTCACTGTGTGCACTGAAGGGAGCTGTGTATTTATGTCAGAGCGATAATGAATAGCGAGGAGTCTGAGCATCTCGGTGGTACTTGGTGCTCGCCAAGCATCTCGAGTACCGGGATACTCGTGTGGGTAACGAGTAGTGCCGAGCATACTCGCTCATCCCTAGTACCCATTCCATTTATTGCCTACAGCTCAATGTCCAGCATTGCTTGAAATTACATATTGCTAGAAGGTTTGCCATATATTTCTTGAAATGGACTTTTAATTTTATAGATTAAAGATCATTGTGTAGATTACCTGCCGTTACCTATGAGAATGCATTATCCCAACTAACATCAGATGTGGTGCCCACAGAATCAGATTGATTTTACAAGATCAACAACTGAAAAGGGGTTGTTCAAACTATAAAGGAAATATGTCTTCATGTGTCGGGCCCCTCGGGACGGGGGTACTCGGTACCGGACCGGATGGTGCCGGGGAAGTCACGGGTGGCTCTGTCCGGACTGTGTCCCGGGCTCGGCAATAAAAGGGGATTATTTACAGGGGAAATGTCAGTCGTGACGCCACCCACTATATGCGGCCAGTAAGGGGGCCGCCGCTGCTGCAGAACCTCCGGGAATGATGTAGTGGCAGCATAGATGGTATAGTTCCTGTGGGTAGAACTGTATTCCCCGGGGCAGTGATGGTATAGTCTATAAGGGGTATAGATGGTGGAGACGGGGTTAAAGGACACACACTCACGTTTGGTAGACACTGGTGCAATTCTCCTTCTTTCCTGAGGCTGCAGAGCTGACAGGCTTGTAGCAGGGGGAAGCTCTCTGTGCTGAATGTAAGGCAAAGGTCGCAATCAATACACAGACTCACAGTTTTGCTGTTTTCCAAAGCTTTACTGCTGATGTTATTGCAGATTATAGTCCACGGAGTCTGTAATGGGGCTGAGCTCTCTTCCCACCCTGTCCGGGGTCGTCAGCTTCCTCGTGCTGCACTGTCTGTGTGTCCTGGCTGCTGCTATTAGCTGAGCTGCTGGGACTTCTCACGTCTCTCTCTCTGTGTTCTGCTGGTACCACTTGGCTAGGCAACTTGAGTCCTTTGGGCTGTGCTGACCCCTCCATGTTGCTTTGCACTGGTACCAGGGGCATCTAGAAATCCCACTGTTCCTGGATTCACTGTGCTGTGGGTGCCAGACACAGAACGGATCCGGTGTCCGTTCTGTGCGTTCTTCTGGGGCGAGTGAAGGTATCACTCCAGCTCCCAGACGTGTTCCTCAGTCTGTAGTTCTCCTGTTCCTCTGACCCTCACTAGGTCTGCACTAAGTTCTGCACTAGCTCGTGCTCTTCACAGCACTACACCGTGCTGCACGGTCTGAGCTACTTCCTCATGGGCAAGAGTATATAAGGAAGCAGGTTGTGCTCCCCCTCCTGGCCAGAGGTGCTAGTGTTTGTCAGTGTGTAGTGGGGAGAGAACCCATGTGGTGTTATTGTGGCACATTAACCCATGGGGTGCCACACATGCCTCTGCCATACAATTTGAGAGCAGCATAATGTATAGTCAGACATGCTTATTCTGATGATGCATCACTCACTGGGCTGCTTGCTGTAGGTTTAATAAAACTAGACAGAGTATAACTAGAGGGACCAGTAAACCTGCTGCCATGTGACCTTCAATAGTCATGAGCTCTAAACAGTCAAACACACACACACGCGCAAACACACACTGATAGACAGCTTTCTGCCCATGCACAGTGTACACAGAAAGCTGTTTATCAATAGTGGGGTGGGGTTATACAGAGCTCAGCATTCAGAGAACTGGTAGATCTGCAGCAGAATAAACAGTGACTGACAGTATGCAGCCCAGTAAGTGATACATTGCTGAAATCAGTGTCTCTACTCAAAATCATGCTTCTCTTAAATAGCTTAGTAAAAGCCAGATGACAAATGGCCTTTTAGAAATTCCCTGACAATTTTACTACAATCATTATATTTTAGGGTTAGTTGGAATTTTCAACCAATGTTAATTTGAGTTTGACTATGTTCCATATAATTGAATATGACTATTTGCTTTTATAAAAATAAAAATGGCTTAAAATAAAAATAAGTAAGCTTAACCTCTACTGTGGGTAAAATCCTAGAGGGTTTTCTAAGAGATGCTATACTGGAGTATCTGAAGAAAAATAACCTCATGACCCATTATCAACATGGTTTTACGAGGGACCGTTCCTGTCAAACTAATCTAATAAGCTTCTATGAAGAAGTAAGTTCTGGACTGGACCAAGGAAATGCAGTGGATGTGGTGTATATGGACTTTTCAAAAGCTTTTGATACGGTGCCACACAAAAGGTTGATACATAAAATGAGGGCAATGGGGATAGGGGAAAATATGTGTAAGTGGGTTAAGAACTGGCTTAGTGATAGGAAACAAAGGGTGGTTATTAATGGAACACACTCAGAATGGGTCACAGTTAACAGTGGGGTACCACAGGGGTCAGTGTTGGGCCCGCTTCTATTTAATATATTTATTAATGACCTTGTAGGGGGCATACAGAGTAGAATCTCAATATTTGCAGATGACACTAAACTCTGCAGGGTAATCAATACAGAGGAGGACAATTTTATATTACAGGAGGATTTATGTAAACTAGAAGCTTGGGCTGCTAAATGGCAAATGCGCTTTAATGGGGATAAATGTAAAGTCATGCACTTGGGCAGAGGAAACAAAAGGTATAATTATGTGCTTAATTGTAAAACACTGGGCAAAACTGTCACTGAAAAAGACCTGGGTGTATGGGTAGATGACAAACTCACATTTAGTGGCCAGTGTCAGGCAGCTGCTGCAAAGGCAAATAAAATAATGGGATGTATTAAAAGAGGCATAGATGCTCATGAGGAGAACATAATTTTACCTCTATACAAGTCACTAGTGCGACCACACTTAGAATACTGTGTACAATTCTGGTCTCCGGTGTATAAAAAAGACATAGCTGAACTAGAGCGGGTCCAGAGAAGAGCGACAAAAGTTATTAGAGGACTAAGGGGTCTGCAATACCAAGACAGGTTATTAAACTTGGGGTTATTTAGCTTGGAAAAACGAAGGCTTAGGGGTGATCTTATAATAATGTATAAATATATGAGGGGGCAGTACAGAGACCTTTCAAATGATCTCTTTACTCTTAGGCCTGAGACTGGGACAAGGGGGCATCCTCTACGTCTGGAGGGAAGAAGGTTTAATCATAATCACAGACGCGGATTCTTTACTGTAAGAGCAGTGAGACTATGGAACTCTCTGCCACATGATGTTGTAATGAGTGAGTCACTACTAACATTTAAGAAGGGCCTGGATGCCTTTCTTGAAAACTATAATATTACCAGTTATATATACTAGATTCTTTGATAGGGCGTTGATCCAGGGAATTAGTCTGATTGCCGTATCTGGAGTCAGGAAGGAATTTTTTCCCCCAATGTGGAGCTTAGTGTTGCCACATGGGGTTTTTTTTGCCTTCCTCTGGATCAACATGTTAGGCTATGGGTTGAACTAGATGGACTTAAAGTCTTCCTTCAACCTTAAAAACTATGTTACTATGTTACTATGTTACTATGTTCTTAATTTAGACTATAATTAAAGTCACACTACACCTAAGGTCTTTTTGCTCTGTATTTAGCAAACCATAGATGATAACTACAATGTAACTAAGCTTTCCAGAAGCCCTGAAGTTTATGTATATAAATCTGTAAAGTTACCTTCAATAATGATTTACATTATAGTTTAGATATGTCCTTAAAGAAGAAGACAGATGTCACTGTCCATCCCTTTTTATTTTAAAATTGGACTTTTAGAAAACGCATGCGTTTTTTTAACATGGGCTCCTATGGGAAACGCATGCGTTTTTGGATGGTACTAAATGGTACTATGTACCATGTGTTTTTAAAACAGCACCAAAAAATAGTGCATGCACTATTTTTTGGTGCGGACTTAAAAACGCATGCAAAAACGCAGGGTGCCATCACACACCTTAAAAAACTCATGATGACATGAAAAAACGCATGGAAAAACGCATGAGTTTTTTTAAGTCACAAAAAAAACTCATGTCAAGTGTGACCCCAGCCTAAGGCTAGGGTAACATTTGTTATTATCGCGCTGTACATGCGGTCACACTAAAAACTTAGTGTATTGCAGCATAAACGCGGTGCTACCGCCATGGTAGTGCTGCATTTACACTGCCCATACTCACCTATGGAGGCCCCACCCTTAATGCAATGTCAGCGCCGGCATCCGATGGTATTCTCGCAGTATTTCCAAACCCGAGGAAAGATGCTGTCCACAGCATCATTGCTCACATTTGGAAATACCGCGAGATTGCCATCTGATTCCAGCGTTGATGTCGCGTTAGGGAAGGGCCTCCAAAGGTGAGTATGGGCAGTGTAAACGCAGCACTACCATGGCGGTAGCACTGTGTTTATGCTACCGCAACCTATGTTTTCAGCGCTACCTCCCGGGCATCGCTGAAAACATTAATGTGACCCCTAGCCTAAGGTCTTCTTCCAGTGCCCTACATCTGAGCAGAACTTCATGTATATACAGAAACAAAATGCTGAAAAAATATATTAAAAAAGGTTCTGTCTTTGTTTAGGCCTCCTAGAATACAGAATCTAACAGCAGATTGGTCAATACTGTCATCTGACATTCTCACTGAATATGTGTTATCAGACATAACTCCAGGGATTAGGTTCTGTTCACATTACAATTATAGCCTCATCCACCATATATGCTGAAACGTATATGCTGAACATGCCTTTAATAGCTGTATCTGACACCATCTGGTCTCATTTAAAAAAAAAATAAACCCAAAGACCTCTTTTTGCTGAAATATGTGTGATGGATATAGTAAAGCCTGTTACAATACCTGCCACCTGTTTTGCAGTATACAGAAATAATCTTATGATGAGAATAGAGACAGAGTAGGATACCACAAAATTCTTAAACATCGAATATTCTGGCTTAATTTTTTATTTTACTGAGCACTTTGGGTGTGTTAATAGTTTTTGTTCAAACTCTTTTTCAGCTATTGATTCAGAGGTAAAATTTGGAGAATTTTTTTCAAGCTAAAACTGATCATAAATTGACATGTGGCTCTTTTTTCCATGTAGGGAAAAAACACATGAAAACACCCAGCACAACGTGGACTGGGTGTATGTTTTCCAAATCAAATGAATAGGGAGTTTATCCAAAAAGTTTTTGATATGGGTTTTTATGCTGATTTTTTTGGCCTAATCTGCTCTAAAACCATGTAGTAAAAACATTGTGAACACACCCGTAGGCTCATTAACATGGAAGCCTGGGAAGAAAAGAAATTGACCTTAGTGCGAATTTAAAAATGTGCAACTTGTCAAATATTTCTGCATTTCTCAACAGACTTCAATATTGGTTAATCATTTATCACATGAAGAACACATTTACAAGTGCTAAGGTGGTTTTTTAAGGCATGTGTTTTCACAGGTGTGTTATCAGAGGAAGAGATGGGGGAAAAATATGAATGAAAAATATTTGCATGATAAAACAACACACAAAAAGTGAAATAAAACAAATGAGCAAAAAAAAATCTAAAATTTGATGGTTACGGTAATTTACTTCAAAATTTTCATGTGTTTTAGTTTCATGGAAAAAGAGTATTGAAATGCATTACTAAAAATGTCACAAAACGAAACTAAAAATAACCCCAACATATACCTGAATGTTCTAGATGTACAAACTAATATTGATTATTATTATCAGCCTTCAGCTCAATCTCGAGCCATGGTGACTTGATGGATAAATGCTTTGTAGGAAGGTCAATCTTGTGCGAGCCTAGAAAGGTTCATCAGCAGTGGCGTAACTTGAAGCTCATGGACCCAATATGAAAGCTCCAATGGGACCCCCCAATTATTGCAAATCTTTAACAGCATTAGTCTTTTTTATTAGGCCAAATGGACTTTTGAGGCCCCTTAAGGTCCAGGGAACAGGTGTCACGGTGTAGAGAGAATGCTGTTGAGGTAATGGCAGGTATGGACAGGGTGACAAGGGAAGACTAGTCTGACCCTAGTCTAGGAACCCTGAATGGCCCTGATCCCGAAGGTATCTCTGATGGTGATAAGGTTCGGGCCTCCAGCCTCTCCCTAACCTCCTCCACCAGCCCTGCAGCAACTCCAAAGCAAAGGACTTCAGCAACACAAACACACAGGTCAGCGCAGCACGGCTTCCAGGCATAGAGTGAAACTCTATCAGCAACACCACCTGGTGAAAGAAGAGGCTACTTAAAGGCTAGGGGGAGGAGAGTTCAGGTGAGTCACACATTAACCCCTCAACCAGCAGTTGAACCTCATAGTGAATGCAGTTCTAGAGCACAACACAGGAGGCCAGGACCTTCACAACTATCAACCATGCAGCTCTTAAAGACAAACACATACACAGCAGTATCCAGCAATGTCAGCGCCAGCTAAACGCTCAACACCAGGTGCAACTGCTACCCCTTCATCTACTTTAGTTATGCCGCTGTCCACCAGGGTCTTCACTGTAATCATGACAGTATCAAGCGATTTGGTTGCTGATCTTCCTTTTTGCCCCAGGGGTTAATGTGTCATAGTAACATCACAAGGGTTAACTTCCCACACAACACTGGACACTGCACTAGCACCTCTAGGCTAAAAGGGGGAGCTCAAGCAGCTACCTGATATATTCTGGTCTGAGGAGGAAGTAGTTAGTTGATAGTTGACAGTTCAGTTTAGTGCAGGGAGCACTAGGAGGAGGACCTGTAAATGGGAGCAGCACGGAGCTCCTGACAGGGACCACTGACTACTTTCAGGCCTGAAGCTAGGGTCTGAAGAGAGGAGTACATGAAACAGAGGAACATATCTGGGAGACTTAGTTACCTCATAACTCGCCCCAGAGGAGCGCAGAGAACAGATACCGGATCCAAATCTGTGACTGAAATACGCAGCACAGAAAACATCGGGATAGTGGAGGTTGTAGATCTACACTGTACCTCAGCAAAGCAACATGGCGGGGTCAGAAGCACACAAAAGACTCAAGTTGCCTAGCAAAAGGGGTACCTGTGAGGAGAGACAGGGCCAGCAGCTCAGTTAAAACAGCAGCAGGGCCACACAAAGCGCAGCAGTGGGTAGCTGAGGACCCGGACAGGGTGGGAGCAACCCGGCCCCAGTACAGACTCCGTGGACAGTACTCTGCTACCAAAATCTGCAGTAAAGCCTTGGAAAACTTCAAAACTGTGAGTGTGTAATCCTTGTGCTCAAACCCTGCGTGCCCTCATAAACTACCATCATCTCTACTACTACCCCTATTCTGCAACATCCATAGCACCATCTATAGACTATTACTACAACTGCCCCGGGGAACCCAGCTCTACCTGCAGAGAGCCATTACATCCCCAGCTGCCCAACATCATCCCCGGAGGTTCTGCAGGCAGCGGTGGTCACCCTGACCACAACCCATGGGTGGCGTCACGACAAACGCCCTGTAAATATACCCCCATTTATTGCGTAACCCGGTACACGGTCCGGGTCAAGACTGCAGTGATATCCCAGCAATACTCCGGTCCGGTACCGAGTACCCAGTCCCAGTGGGCTCCACAATTTGGAATCTGCGAACAGGATCTACCGTGCCCCGTAAACCGGACATTGTGTGCCGTGATTAGTGACTATTTTGAACCTTCCGCCATTGCAGAGCGCGCAGCAGGCAGAATTTGAACTGCGGCACAATGACTGTAATTTTGAAATTCTGCCATTACAGAGCGCGCGCGCGGGAAGAAAGAGGGGTGTGTTATTGTGGGCGGCACTCTGCAAAGCACTCTGACGTCATCCGGAAGGGAAGAGAATCCCTGGTGCACAGCGGAACCTTTGTTAGACATCCGGACAGAAGCGGAAGACAGGAGGGTTGACCTTAACTAAGGGGGCACAGGATATTGCACCAAGGAGATCCAGTGCGACCGAGCAGCGGTGGAGCTGCAGCACCAGATAATAGAGGAGCACCCAGCAGTGCCGCGGCGCAAGGAGCAGCACCCATCATGCCACTCCTGATGCCGTATACTCCGGAAGCAATGTAGCTGCCCCAATACTCCAGTGAGCCTAACACTCTTAATGACTTTATTACTAAAATGCAAGCTTACTATGTGATGTACCCCCTCACTGATGCCCAGCGTGTCGGCATGATTATTGGACAATTAACTGGCAATGCACGGCGGGAAGTAGCGTCCTGGCTGGACACAGATAAGGACACTGTAGAGCATCTTGTAGCTGGATTAAAAGCAGCATTTGAATTATGCTGACACCCGGGCTAAAATGAGGTTCTTTGGATGTCAACAAAAGCCCAAAGAGAGTGCCAGAGACTATGCCTTAAAATTGCAGGAAGCACTCTAAGCACTTAAACTAGCAGAACCTGCCTTAGCCCTGGGAGCTGACAAAATGTTAATTGACCAGTTTATAGAGGGCCTGTTTTCCCCTTCTCACAGAAAACAACTGAATATGATGATCATCCAGAATCCTGAAATGACATTTGCTGAGTTAAAAGATAGAGCCATCCGTCTTCAGCAGGTAGAGGCGCCCCGGGTTCTGAACGTCATCCAAGGCCCTACAGCAGCACCCCAGCAGCCAGGAGTATCAGCAACATCTGCCATGCAGAGACTGCTGCTGAACACAGAGAGCCTATCTCTAATGAGGCCTCAACCAAAAGCTGGATGCCCTGACAGACACTGTTATTTCCATGGCTAAAGTCATTAAGGAGCTGCGAGGATCCAAGCCTGCACCCAAGATTGAGTTGGCGACCAGCAAGGAGGATGTCCCATGGATGAGGCCCAGGAAGTACCAAGCAAAGAGAGGACGACCAAGCAACCGCTATCAACCAGATGGACAGCCCATTTGCCACCGTTGTCATAAACCAGGTGACTTTACATGGGAATGTGCTTCAAAAAGGATTCCCTGAGCAGGCGGACCTCTTCTCAGGAGTAAACTCTCAAGGTCATTCAGCCTAGTATGACAGATTCGTGGGAGGCCGTCCGGTCATCCCTATCATGTTGGACGGCATTCCCTTTAATGTCTTGTTGGATACCGGGTCCCAGATAACATTGATTCCACATGTTCTATACAAAAGGTACTGGGCTGATTCAGACATTAATAGTGGGCCAACCTGTCAAAGAAGAAGAAGAAGTATTCCATACCGTATTAGGGGATTTCCCCAAAACATGGCCAAATTACTATGGAGCAGTTGTAGTCCCCATGATTGCTTTCCCTCCAATGGTTGAATCAACACCAGAACCCGTACAACCAGAAGTTCCAAGACCTGACGAACTGGAAGTCGAGCCTGAAGAGGAAGAACCAATTCCTGATCCCAGTGATCTTGCCAGTCCTACTGTTAGATCTCCATCCTCAATAGTACCAGACACTACAAGTAGGTACACGTCCACCCACACTATCAGGCTAAGTACACCCAGTACACCAGCATTACGCAGATCAGAGCATAGTACCAAGGGTCAGTTACCGGCTAGGTACAGAGATTGAAATGTAAAGTTAAATATGAAATGTTAATATGTTTGTGTAAATGTGAATTGAACCTGTTACTGTGTAAAGTGTATAGAAAGGGTGAGAGTAGCCTGGTGTAGGTGGCAGCCACGGAGAGTAAGAACTTTTGCAACGTTAAAAAAGCCCAGTACCAACAGAGACTATCCTGTACGAACTTCTTGCATATTCTTGAACTTTTCTTATTTATTTATGGACCATACTACCACGGACTGGTTGTGGTAAAAACCCTTTTGTAAATATTTATCAGCCCAGAGGCAATAGACTAAAAACCCCGGAAGGACTGCTTTTTGAACTTTTGGACTCTTTTGAATTTTAGTGATTTTAGTATTTTTATTTTTTAAGACTCTGTAAATATTAATTGTTATACTAACTCTTTGTTTTTCTACAGTCCCGGAGTACTGTCTTTAACTAAGGAGGAATGTGGCACCCCATGGGGTTAATGTGCCACAGTAACATCACAAGGGTTAACTTCCCACACAACACTGGACACTGCACTAGCACCTCTAGGCCAAAAGGGGGAGCTCAAGCAGCTACCTGATATATTCTGGTCTGAGGAGGAAGTAGTTAGTTGATAGTTGACACTTGAAAGTTCAGTTTAGTGCAGGGAGCACTAGGAGGAGGACTTGTAAATGGGAGCAGCACTGAGCTCCTGACAGGGACCACTGACTACTTTCAGGCCTGAAGCCAGGGTCTGAGGAGAGAAGTACAAGAAACAGAGGAACATATCTGGGAGACTGAGTTACCTCATAACTCGCCCCAGAGGAGCGCAGAGAACGGATACCGGATCTGAATCTGTGACTGAAACACGCAGCACAGAAAACACCGGAATAGTGGAGGTTGTAGATCTACACTGTACCTCAGCAAAGCAACACGGCGGGGTCAGAAGCACGCGGAAAGACTCAAGTTGCCTATGAAAAGGGGGTACCTGTGAGGAGAGACAGTGCCAGAAGCTCAGCTAAAGCAGAAGCAGGGCCACACACACAGCGCAGCAGTGGGAAGCTGAGGACCCGGACAGGGTGGGAGCAACCCGGCCCCGGTACAGACTCTGTGGACAGTACTCTGCTACCAAAATCTGCAGTAAAGCCTTGGAAAACTTCAAAACCGAGAGTGTGTGTGATCCTTGTGCTCAATCCCTGCGTGCCCTCACAAACTACCATCATCTCTACTACTACCCCTATCCTGCAACATCCATAGCACCATCTATAGACTATTACTACCACTGCCCCGGGGAACCCAGCTCTACCTGCGGAGAGCCATTACATCCCCAGCTGCGCAACATCATCCCCGGAGGTTCTGCAGCAGCGGTGGTCACCCTGACCACAACCATGGGTGGCGTCACGACAAACTCCCCTGTAAATATACCCTCTATTTATTGCGGAACCAAGACCACCAGTACCCCGGTCCGGTACCGTGTATCCCGTCCCAGTGCGCTCCACACTTCTATCTTCTCTTCTTCCAACCACAATGTCTTTCTCCAGTGATTGATTTCTTCGTATGATGTGTCCAAAGTAGGCAAGTTGTAGCTTGGTGATCCTTGGTTCAAGTGACATATCTGGCTTGACTTGTTCCAAAATGGATTTGTTTGTTCGTCTTGACATCCATGGTATTGATAACATCAACCCTCAATACTCATAACAGACACTGTCCACTTTACCAATGTAATGCCCCAATGTAGATTATAGAGAACATGGTGCCCTCAAAATTGTAAGGTACAAAAACAGTCCAGGCCATTGAAAATGTAATTCTTTAACAACAGTAATATGGCTGCTAAGTTGTAAATAACCAACATCAATCTCTATAAGGGAGAGGTAGTGATAAATTATTAAAAATAGGAGCTTTTTTTTGCCTTTTGCTCAATTAAAGCAGTTACTACTTACAAGTTTCAAAAGCTTCAACGCCCCAAAATAAAATGCTGGCATGAATTATACATTACAGCTCCCTGACAAAAAGAAGACGAGTTGCTTCTATTATTAGCTAAACTACTTGGCAGAAGCAAAGCAGAGGAGGTTACAAGGGCATAAACAGAGCGAACCAAAACTCAATCCAAAAAATGAAAATTACAGTACAAGATGGAGAAAACAATCCTCATCAGAGCCTCCAAGTCACAAAGAGACAATTAGCTTTTAATATCGCACACAATCGTCTTCATAATTAGGACGCTTAAAATGACAGTTATGCAAATAAATAAACACAATCTGTGAGTTAAGTAAAAGGAAGTAGGAGCGTAAAGTAAAGTTTCATTGTTAACCCTTAAGAAACTTACTTGTTATCTCTGTTTATGTAATGAGATAATTTCCTATGTGCATATTTAGACATAGGATCGTTTTTCATAAATTACCAATACACTATTTTGCCAACTGTCTTCACTTATATCTTGGTGAACTGTAGGTTTTTGACATTTTCTTCTGCGGCAGTAAGTGTAAATTCACATTGTGTTAGTGTAAACAATGCCAATAGGCCCTGAAAAAGGCAAACATAAGCATCCCAGAATCTTTGGTAAGACCTCATCTGGAATACAGTGTCCAATTCTGGACACCACATTTTGAAAAACACATCAACAAACTGGAGCCAGTTCAGAGAAGAGCAACTACAATGGTGACCGGTCTGCAAACCATGTCCTATGAAGAATGGTTACAGGATTTGGGAATGTTTTTGCTTTTAAAAAAGGAGAGGAAATCTAATAGCTGTCTACAAATGTCTCAAGGGCTGTCACACTGTAGAGGGATCAGCTTTATTCTCCATTACATAAGGAAAGCCTAGAAGCAATGGGATGAAACTGAATGGGAGGAGACACAGATTAATATTAGAAAAAACATTTTGACAGTGAGGGTGATCAACAAGGGGAACAGGCTCCAATGAGGTCATTTCCTGTTCGAGGGAAATTTTTTAAAAACAAAGGCAGACAGACTTTTTTTTGGGGGATGATTTAGTGAATCCTGCTTTGATCAAATGACCCAAAGGCCCCTTCGAACCTACGTTTCCCTATGATTAAATATAAAAATTTTGGGCCCTCTTTAAAAAAGGACTTGAACCTATTGTCACCTAGGGGAAATAGCAATTCTAAGACTCAATATCAACCCTTTAACAACCCCCAAGGGATATAAGCCAAACCAGATACTAAAAAGGCAGACACAGTGTTTTGGGGGGCTTTGCCCCTCTCAGCATGGGTCCCAATTCACTCAATAGAGGTGAAACGATTGCCCTTTGGGGCCGGGAATACGTCTAAATAAAATTTTACTCTGGGTGTACAGGGCCCGCCCCAGCACACCAAATTTTGGGATACAGAAGCCAAAGCAAAAACAATATCCTTTGAAAAAGGGTGTTTGGTTGTTTGGGCTGTTCACCCATCATTAACTCCTTATTGCTAAAAGAATAATGGCTTTGCAGCATGTAAGGGGGTTTTAATGCAGGAGGACATGGGGAAAATTTTAAAAGGTTGTCTTGGTAAAGAGGGAAACCATGGCTGACCTTTGGGCTTTACTGCAAGGTTTTTTATTGTTTTGGGGCCTTTTTTTCATTTTACATTCATGGAAAAGAAAGTCATTTTTTTTTTTAAACCCCAAAGGGAAAACCCCTACTGCCATTTGGGAAAGGATCTCTTTTTAACAGCTACAATATGTCTTAGCCAAAAGGGTACAAAAAAGTATTTTTTTGGAATTTTTGGTTTTTTTATCCTTTAATTTTTTTTAATGTGATTAGAAGCCGTAAACTAACAAAAAACCCGGCCCGTTCAAAATTTTTTTTTTTAAATTTTTTAAAAAACCCAAATTTTGTCCCTTTGAATACAAACTTACAAAAAAAAAAAGCCAGAACAAAAATGTCATTTCCAAAAATTACCCGGTTTTTTCCCCAACTGTCTTCCACCCTCTCTAATTTGGGAGGTAATGCCAGACACACCAGGGAATAACCCCCTGAAATTAACCTGACCTTAAAAAAAATTTTATTTTAAAAGGAAATTTTCAATTGGAGCAAATCTGCTTTGGGGGGCTAAAAAAATAATTCATGTAGCAGAAAACTCTAGGCGGGATTTACGGTGTCCAAACTTTTTTCTTTTTTTTAAACAAAACCCATTTTTTGGTTTACGAAAAAAACCTTTTAAAAACCTTAAAGCCAAAAAATTTTTTCCTTCCCGAATTTTTGGTGAAGGGGGGGAAAAAAAATCCAACTCTGAAAAATTTGGGTTTTTAAAGACCTCTAAGGCTAACATTTTATCATTTCATTGGAAAGGTTAATCTTTTCCCCCTTCCCATTTTTTCCTTTTTTATTACAAAAAACCAATCCAAACAAAAACCCGAATTAAAAGGGAAAATTTATTACCGAGATAGAAAAGGGTTTTCCATGAGATTTGTGATTGTAAAGGGGGGGTAAAAATTTAAAGGGGGAGGCTTTGAGGGACCTCCACCCCCCTTTTTTATACATTAATCTCACAAAAACCCACCCTTATCTAGCCTGGAAAACCAGAAAAAGATTTTACCCAAATTAGAATTTTGTAAAATGACCATTCGGCAGGGAAAAAAAATAAATTTATAATGATTTATTTAAAAAAATTTTTTTTTTATGTTAATTGATTTAAAAAATAAAATTAATCAACGATTTTTCTTTTTGGGGATAGGAAAAAAAAAATTTTTAAAAAAAAAATTGGGCACCCTTTTTTAACTTGTAACTTTTTGTTTTTTTGGTAGTTACAATTTAAAAACCCTTTCGTTTTTTAGGGGGCTATGTTTTTTTGCATTCAAAATAATGGAAATTTTTAAAGAGGCATCTTCACTCCGCGTAAAAATTCTCAAAGAAGAATCCATTTTGAAACCCAGGGAAATCAAAAAGAGTTAAATAAAAAGTTTTTTAAACAATATTTGTCATCAGGGCCCTTTCAATATAAAATACCCAAAACAAATTTGTATTTCTTTTTCATCTTTAAAAAAGCCAACCCTTTTTTATGTCATCAAATGCATGACACACGTAGGACAAAAATCTGCACCTTCTTCCACAGCAAATACGCACACAAAAAAAGCACAACTCGCAGACATCTTTTTTGGTGCATATTTTGTCTGAAGGTGCAGATTTTTGGAGACAAAAATCCACACCCACTATTCTCCCACGTGAACTCACTCTGAGAGGTAATAGGTCAAGACGTTCTGGTCCATAAATTGAGTCGATTTTCCCAGGTGGAGTCTCCCCAAATGACTGAGAGCACAAGTTTTTTATCCTGACACTACTGGAAAATCCCCTACCCCCTCCTCCGAAGAGAAGAGATGTTCATTAGGAAACATCTCCACTCTTGATGTGGAGCAGCAAAAAGGGTGAAGGTACCGTCACACGTAACGATATCGTTGCCGATATCGTTCAAAAGTCATGTGTTTTGTGACGCTTGAACGATGTCGGAACGACATCGTTGCGTGTGACACTACAAACGATGAACGATCAGTCGGCTGATTGTTCGTTTTGATTTGAGGTCCTGCCCTCAAATCAATCGTCCGTCGCCCGGTGGACACGCAGCATCGCTGCGTGTGACACTGGCAAACGACCGATAAGCCAGCTCCCAGTGCCTCTCACAAGCGCTGAGAGCTGGTATCCAAGGTAAACTGCGGGTATCTAGGCAGCGCGTGCTGCCTAGATACCCGACATGTACCTTAGTTACCAGCCTCCTCCGCTCACCGGCTGGTATCTAAGGTGCACAGCAGGTAACTAGGGACCCTAGTTACCAGCTGTGTACCTTAGATACCAGCCGGTGAGCAGAGGAGGCTGGTAACTAAGGTACACGTCGGGTATCTAGGCAGCGCGCGCTGCCTAGATACCCGCAATTTACCTTGGATACCAGCTCCCAGCGCTTGTGAGAGGCGCTGGGAGCTGGCTTAATCAGTCGTCAAGACATCGTGGAAACGATATTTAAATCATTTCCACAATGTTTCTGGTCAATTGATCGCTGGTGAGTCTGTCTGTGTGACAGCTCACCAGCGATCTGAACGATATTGTTAGCGATCGCGCGTGCATGTGATCGCTAACAATATCGTTCATAGAATTGATGCGTGTGACAGCACCCTTAGTCACTGTTACAAAGTTGACTGTTGAAGTAGGCTAGGTAGGGCTAGTACTCATTGGACCAGTAAGATCAGAAACAACCCAGCGGGAGTTGGAGTCTGATAATGCTGGAACATGCTGGAACTAATGTGTCCGCTATCTCATGTATGATGTTGTTACAGAAGAAGTGTTAAGCAAACTGTTAATGGTTAAAGTGAACTAGTGGTCTAAATGTCAGTCTTCATGGTCATTTAGCCCTGGCCAACCAAAGTGAACGATAACAAGCAGCCTTTATGGGCACAAGGCCCAAACAACACAAGTCCACACACCCATGACCGTGACTTCCATGTAGGTACCTGACAGTCTGCAATCAAACCCTTGCTCAAAATTACCATCACATGACACCCTACCACAACTCAGGGTCCACCATTCACAATAGGTGATGTCACAGCACATCTCCTCCCCCTCCTCTACAGTGACAGGTAACACCTCTATACACAGTAGATAAAACAGGGTCAAGCATTTTGAATAGGTGATGTTAAAGCTCACCTTTCTGCCCTCCAGTGCAATGATGGTTAAAACGTCTTTGTACAGTAGATAACACAGGGTTCATCATTCACATTAGTGATACAACAGCTCAGCTCATCACCCTCCTATACAATGACAGGTACACCTCAATATACAGTAGAAAACATAGGGTGCATCATTCACAATAGGTAATATAACTGCTCACCTCCTCTACCTCCTGTACAAGGACAGATAACACCTCTACTGTTTATACAACAGAAAACAAAGGGTCCACCATTCACAATAAGTGATGCCATAGCTCACCTTCATGCCTCACCTCCACAATGACCTTTGTCCAGCTCAGAGAAATTGAGCATAAAAGATTTGGCATTCATAAAAACAAATAAGGTCTTAGTATAGCCGTCCATACAGTAGATGGCTATCGGCTGAATAAAGCTTCAGCCAATCATTTAGCCAACAGCCAGCTCAGTAGAATCTCTCTTACACAGGAGTGTGGTTAAAACAAGAAATGAGAAAGTGATGTGTGACATCTTATCTGCAGGATAACAAAGCCATTGTCAGTGAGAAATCATGCATGCATTATTGACATCTTCTCCAATGATTGCCCCCATACACATAAGCCTGGTGCTCAATATCGACAGTCAAAATATGTATGGGGACCTTTAGAGTATTAGGTAAATTCAAAAGTTAATTGAGCCTACTGTGAGCCTGAACACCTGGGTGCATAGAGTATTGCAGGTTGGCTAGCCCTGTGCTGAACAAACATTGAAATCAGAGAGAATCCAGCATAGATCTTCAAGATCCAGATTCGTTTAAACTTCAGTTTATTAAACCAATGAAAAATCCATAAGAGGATGTATAGAAACACCTTACACGTTTCAGATCAATTACCTGAGTAAGGATCGACCTATATGAAACACGTAAGGTGTTTCTATGCATCCTGTTATGGATTTATCTCTTGTTTAATAAAATTAAGTTTTAATGAATCTTTATCTTGAAGATTGGTGCTGAATTTGCTGATTTCTATGCCTTTAGAGCAGGGATCGGGAACCACAGGCCCTAGGGCCGCACCTCGATGACCTGTTCTGTGGCCCTGGGTAGATTCCTGGGGACCGCGGTACTCTAGCAGGAAGCCACATTTTGCTGACTGCCTGCCCTTTAAATCCAGCTCCCCAGTGATCTCTATGCCCCAGCCTCAACCTCTCCAGTGAGGTATATGCTCCCATTCTCTCCTGTGATGTCTATAGCCCTAACAATCTGGAAAAGCAGTTGAGAAGCAACATGATCAATAAGACCTAACATCACAGCCATGCGAAAGAAAAGCAGCTCCAGCCATCACAGTAGGTCTGATTTGATTGTTCAACCAAATATAGCGGGTAATTTTCAAGTTGATAATTTTCTACGGCCCCCGAAGGATTGCAGAAATTTCCAAATGGCACTTGGCAGAAAAAGGTTCCCCTCCCCTGCTTTAGAGTATTGATGTTAATATCTATGTGACCAAGAAGAAGCAGGATATTAATATTAGGTGACAGTTGAAATGAAAATAAAAAACATATATTTTATCATAGAAATCTGATCTAGACATTAATGGTACCTTTACACGCCGCGACGGCAGGCTGGATACATCCCGCTACAGGCTACAAATGTAGCTTGTAGCGCCAATGTAGCCCGTCGTAGCAGCGTCTGAAGACGTGACGCTACAGCGAGCAACAGATACATCTGTTTCCTAGGTCTGCTCGAAAACTGATGGCTACAACGCCGATGGAATCATTGGTGGAAGCTGCTGCATGACGATTGGTAGTCGCTGCATAGGGAGGCATATTTAAGGAGCTGACGAGTCACACTACACAATTGCTCGAGCGTGCTGTATTAATCAGCCTCCTGCGTTGCCTGCCCAATCAGGATGTTATTGCTTCGTCCTATCAGCGTACGGACGGCTCGTAATCCACAATTGTAGCACGCCTATGTGCTGGCCCTGCTGCACCAGGTCCGCCCATAGTAGCTGGTTATAGCGGTGTGTAAATGAGCTACAGCTGGCTACTTGAGACACCCGGCGATGTAGCTAGCTATAGATGTAGCGTGGCGGAGCGCATCTTGTGGCGGCGTGTAAAGGTGATGCGTTGACCGTTTGTAACCGTTTGAGCGTGCTCGTGCACGTGAAGTAGCGGGATGTATCCAGCCTGCCGTCGCGGCGTGTAAAGGTACCATAAGTCATGTTGCAGTGACACATTCCCTTTGCAAGGAGATTCATTACTATAGACATGGCTTGTCTTCATTAGACAACCTCTCTAACATTCAGCCCTTCTTTCTCCAAATCAAAATCAGGGAAGTTGCTTAGACGTTGTTGTGTGAGAGAAGACTCCATGGTCAACAATGTCATGTTTGTGCTCACCTTAATGCTATACATTTTGTATAAATATTTGTGGTGCCCCTATGGCAAGGCGCCACAGGGAGGTACTGCACCCCAAACAGAGGGTGTAGTGCCTCCGTAGTCACGGATGAGGGAGAAAAAATACAGAGTCTGCACCTATCACACACGCTCATAGGACACCTTAGCACAGGGGACTGGTATTCAGTAGGTCCCAGGGGGGTGGAGCCTAGAAGAGTGGGGGGAAGTGAGTGAGAGTTTACACAAGTCAGGCAGATGGTGTGAGGAGAGCAGCAGAGGCAGATGCAGGGGACCCTGCAGCTGTTACAGGAGGGCACCTCTTAGGAGAGGGGTGACCCAGATGTGGAAGGGGGCCACTCCAGGACTGGTAGGGGCCAGCTGGAGACCCAGGTCACCACCGGCACACCGGAGCCGAGGCAGTTAGTAACAGTTTATCCCCGACCACACACCAGCAGGCTGTGGGCCTAATAAGTAGGAGCCGCATCACCACAGGAATAAATCCCCACCTCTGTCCCAAATTGGGTCCAAGACACTAACAAGGGAAGGACTAAATACCAGTGGCGGGAAGGATTATCGTGCTGTCACTCCCATCTGTACTGGAAAGGGGTCAGAAGTACCTTTTAGTAACAGACCTGGGGACCGTCGAACGGGCTCTTTAGTGTGGTTGACAGAAGAGCTACAGCAAAACACAGACCAAGAAATTCAATAGAAGAACACCTCTGACAGACTCTGTAAAAAGCCTCCTGGATCCATGGCTACCAGCCCTGTTAAACCAGACTGTACTGTGTAGCATCTGCCCAGTACCAGTAAAGAACTGTTTGAGCTAATCTGGACTCTTGTCTCTGTTATTCGTCACCAGGAGAGATCTCTACAGCGTCACAGGAGGTGAGGACTACTACTCCCATCTTCCACCTCACTGCCCTGAGGTAAAGCTCTACCTGTGGGGAACTGTACTGCTAAAGCTGAATTCCCACCACCTCAGCGGCCGGCCGCAGCACTTGTTACCCTATTACCAGGTACTACAGGTGGCGTCACTTTACCATTCCCCCATCATCATCACCCCTGCCCCGCCATTGAGGGTCCAGGGCACGGAACCGGGAACCGACCAGCCGTGATCCCCACTGCAGTAACCACCTGTCCCGGTATCTGAATACCCCCTACCCTGTCGACCGACTCATATTAATTGTATAGAAATTTCTCACAGGAACGCAGCAAGAATAAAATGTTTCTGAATAGCTATAATAAAATAACTATTTAAATGTTAGTTACATGGACAAGTTTTTTTGAAGAGAAGTTAGGTGTGATTTTTTTTCGCTAACGTTTTAGTGGCTTCTCTGACCTCAGTTGGAAAAAACCCTACAGTAGATGTAAAAAAGCACTCCAAGAGTATGATGCAAAAAGTAAAAATATATCTCTACATTTAGCATTCTCTTTACTCATGCTTTTTGAGGTCTCTGCCCCTGTCAACCACAACACTTAACCCATAATTGGCTCCAATTTGTATGTTTTCGTATCCAGTTTATCTAAATATGATCGAATCAAATTAAAATATTTCTTCAGGAACCACACATTTTTATCATGTTCCAGAAGAAACATCAGTAATGTCTATTATTGTAAACTCAACCTGCTATGGCTATTTTGCAATATTGACATTCAACTTTTATCTATTATTTCAGAATTACAAGCCTATTTATAGCCAGCAAATACAGAAATATCTGTGGAAAGTATGTGATGTCTGAATGCCTTAACAGAATAGGAATTCAATTTTATTATCAAAAATGCATCAATACAGATCAATGTTTTCCATCACAAATTCTTCAAACTATTTAATAGGTTGAGTAATGAAATGTTGCAATAAAAAGGTAATTTCGTAATACAAAGGACCATAGACTCCAAAGATAGGGTCCTTAGATTGTGAGCCCTGATGGGGACAGTGTTGCTGATGTATGTAAAGCGTTATGGAATTGTTAGTGCTATATAAGTTAATAAATATCATATTATTAATATTAGAATCTTTATTGGGTGCTTTTTTTGCAACTATTTGAACTGTCACTTGGTCTGTTTTAAGGCCCGTTACACGGCACGATATCCTTAACGATATCGCTCAAACGTCACAGGTTTGGAGTCGTTCAAACTACATCGTTAGGACGTCGTTGCGTGTAATACTGAGATTTAATTACGATAAATAGTTGGATCGTTGATCGCAGGTTTCAGAACATGTTCTTAAATCAGACGATCCACGATCAGCCAACCTGCTGCATCGTTCTGTGTGACACTGCGATAACGATGTTGTTCGCGACTTCGCCCATTCACATCAGTGAACAAGTATCGTTCGCTGGGTTGTGCGAATGATACCTGCTCGCTGGATCATTCGTGAGACATGCATGATATCTAGGCATGTGACATCTCACCAACGATGTCAAAACGATGTCCTAACGACCTGCTCCCCCGAGATCGTAAGTGATATCATTTCCACATCTGCCGTGTAACGGTACCTTTAGTCTAGTGATCCAATGAATTGTAGTCTAAGGGCACGTCACACACACAGATATCTGTGCAGATATTGTTCGCAGATCTCTTGTTGCAGTGAAATCATGGACAGATTGTCCCTTTTGGCTGTGTACAAATGGAACAATGAGTCCATGATTTCACTGCAACCAGAGATCTGCGAACATATCTGCACAGATATCTGTGTGTGTGACGTGGCCCTGACAATAAAGTATGTATCAAATAGGATGATGAAATACATGTTAAAGAGAACTTGTGAGCAGGATTTAGCAGCATAACGTAAAGCCATGGCCATAATCGTGATGATTAAAGGATAACTCCTATGGGATGCAAGAAATTCCTTTATTAATAAAAAAAGCAAAACGCGTTTTTCAGGAATGGACTGTTCCCTTCATCAGGTGCAGGGAACAAGCATTTCCTGAAACGCGCATTGTAGGTAATGCACCTGATGAAGGCCGTTCCTGAAATGCGTGTTGTGTTCTTTTTATTAATAAAGGAATTTCTTTGCATCTCGCAGAGAGTTCTGCCTTGCAGCGCCTAACAAAAACACCAGTTTTTATTTTCAATTTTAGGATCATATACACTTCCTATGGGAGGTTCGGATGGTGACTCTGCACTGGTTGATCACCACGAGTTTCTGCTTCCAGTCTAACATGTTTCTGAATCCAGAATCCAGTATTAAAATCTATCTTTAACATGGACTGTAGTAATCCCTATCGAGTCGGAGTCCTGGTCTGGTAATCATGAGGGTTGGACTCCGCAGTTTTCAGGATTTGACTCATTCTAGTATCCACTCGTATTATACAGGAGCACTTTTTCTCTGTTCTACAGAATAATCAGTGACTGAAGAAGGAAAGTGGCAATCTGAATGTCATGGGGACAGAGATTGAAGAACTCACTGTGCTGTATTCTCACGATTTGGCATTGATGCACTCTAACTTATCAAGTTGCTGTCTTAATCAGCAGTACATGTGATCTCAGTTGTGTGCACGGCGTGTTCAGGGTCCAACTGTGCTTAATGGCCTGGAGGTGACTTCCTACCCCCCAGCAACTGTGACAATTGTATTATCAATAAAAAGTAATAATTTTCAAAGTGACTACTGAGACAGTTAAGCTCAGTGCACCAGGCTATTTAAATGATAAATCTCCTTATCTTTAATTCAGAAAGCGAGCATTTTGCTAGAATATGCTATTTACATTCAGACTGCCAACGTAATCTCTCAATTGGCTGGATTTCTATCTTTGGCACAGCCACCCTGCCTTGTTCGACAATGGAATTTAGGATCATCGCATCGATCTCAACAGTCTGAGAGACCTAGACATATTATCTTGTGGTGCTGTTTGACCAGAAATGTTGTATCTCTCAATGCTAGCAGGTGGTCATGAATCTGACAAAATTCAAATTTGCCAAATTTTGCAGATATTTTTACCAAGAAATGTAACTTTTCAAACTGACTCAGTGTGTCTTTTTATACTCTGCCTTTTTAGGAACGCTGAGAATGAAAGATCTTACATTCTCAGCGCTCCTAAAAAGACTGTTTTCTTTCTAGTATCTATTAGTATCCCCTGGAGGGAAAACAGCAGGAGCAGCAGAGAGAGTGAGGAGTGGATGAAGGCAAACAGATCGATTCCCGAGCACTTGTGTTGATGGGCGACCAGTCAAGCAGTGCAGGACACGGCCCACGTGACATTCCCCGCACGGATGAGCCAGCATAGCAGCGGCTGGTGACTGCCGACAGCTAAGAAGGAGGATGCCAGAGCTACATACCAGTGTTGTGCGGGGGTCGCACAACACTCCCTGGTGAGGGTATAATAGTGCCCACCATAATCCATTCACCCCAAATAGTTCTTCACATTGCGCCCCCCTCTTTTCTTTCTTACATTTTATACTCTGTGTACATAAATAATTAGACGGAATATACTCTGTGTCTGATGACACTTGGGACCATTCTGAGCGCAAGAGCATGGAAGGTCATGAAGTCATGATGTGCATGTGCAGAAATGTCTTGTGCCTCATCAGAGAAGCCTCTGCCTAGTGTGAGGAGACTTGAGGATTCAGAGTTTGGTGGCAGTGATAAGAAGATAGGCGAAGACTCGGCAGATAGTGGTGAAGAGTTGATGAGCCAGTGAAGTGAATGATAAGGTGTGTATGAGTGTGTGTTTTTTTTAACCATTGATGACTTTTTACAGTTTAACAAAATGGCAATCAGTCTGCCATTTTGTTGAATCCGCACAGGAGCAAATAACAAAAAATCTGCATTTTGGTGAAATCGTAGTTTTGTAATATTCAAATAGTATTAAATTCCACTTGAATATGTCCCTTGTCTCTATTCAATGCTGCTCTATGTGGCAGCTTTACTCCTTGCATTATTGCAAGCACAGGTGAGACTAAGGCAGGCTGTGATCAATGGCGACAACTGTGTCTTTAGTTGAACCCATTCAGCCTCAGTGCAGTCCTTACAAGCTCAGCCCCAAAGAGCTTGTAAGCCCTGTGCATGTTAAACCAGCAATTCTAGACATCAACGGTGCCTAGGCCCTTAGATAATGGGCAGTAAACAATAATGTCATGAAATAAATATGCTTGAAGAAAAATTATTAATGTGCAATTTACAAAGCACTTGTTTATAATAGCAATTTGCAATTTTAGCCATAGTTGTATCATATGCTGTAGAATAACTCTTTAACCATTGAAATAATAACATTTTTTAGATTCTCCCATCCTTTTTGCTCAATGATTGAATCCATACATTTTTATCTTAAAATAAAAAAAACACATATTGTTATATTTTATAGCTTGTCTGTAGAGCTGCATGGTAGCTCATAAAAATTTGTTTCTCCCATCTTTCCAAAAACTGTTATCGCACATATATCTATCTTATAGAAGATCATGATGTTTAAATATTTCCTTTAAAGGGTTTTCTCAACCTATATAGTGATGTGATATCACTCTTTATTGAGCTTCAATCTTTGTCACTGCCTCCAATCTTGAAAATTAAGAAAACAAAATGTTATCATTATGCAAGAGATATGCAAATTAGCTCTCTTCCAGATGATGGCACTAGACACACAGTTTTCATTTTTCTGAAGGATAGCTCATTTACATACTTTTTACCCAGGGAGCTTTGCTTTAGGAATCTTCATATTAGCAGAATCTCCACAAGGAGAACCAACCCTTTCTAAAGGCTAAATAAGATTGGAAACAAACTATGTTTAAATTACTTTCTCAGTTTAGACAAGGCATTTTCCTTAGAAAGATGTTACTTTGATCATGGAAGGTTCCATGAATCAGGTGATGAATGAACCAGTGACAAGACCTCATTTTTTCTGAGAGGAAGCAACACAAGTTATCTATAAAACAAATGATTCAGCTGTTTAATGTTCAGACATGCTGTGTCCTTAAGGGAAAGATACTCTGTGTGACTCTACTTTTGCTCTGGACTGTGAAGGAGGAATCTAAATGGTGAGATTTCCACTTTATTAACTTACAATGACCAAAATTTAATAAATGATCGCGTAAATTACAAAAATCCCTTTCAAAAGAACCTGTCACCATGTTTTCTCAACATAATGTATAGCCACCACCTTTAAAACTTCTTTTATAGTATTCTAGTAAGCTGTATATAAGCATCCAATACCCTCTACATAGCACAAAAATACCTTCTATTCTATCCTCATAAGGTGTGGTCTGATCTGACGGGCGGTACTTGTCTTGCTTTGGCGCTTCCTGTCTTGTCACAATTGCCGTTCTCCTACTTGTTTCATGTGGATAACGTCATCCCAACATGTCCCACAATCACGCTCCACTGCAGGCGTACTTTGCTCTTTGCTGTTGATTGCAGGGCAAAGTACTGTAATGCGCGTGTGCGTGGAGAGGCTAAAAAGCTCCAATGACCCAGAAAAAGAGCCACTATAGGTGAACTTTACTATTTGCTATTGAGGGCAGGGCAAAGTACTGTAATGCGCATGTGCCCAGAAAGGATAAAAAGCACCAATGACACAGAAGTGAAGCCGGTGAACTCACATTACAGTACTTTGCACAAGAGCACAATTAGAGGATAGTGTTTGGATGACTAAGAATCCATCATCCACACCAAACACTCTGGGTGACAGTGACTGTAACAATAGAATAGGTGCCGATGCAAGATCTGTGACACCCAACCGGAGAGCACCATAAGGGGATATAATAATATGTATTTTTTTAAACTATGCAGAGGGGATTGGAGACTTATATACGGATTACTACAGCACTCTACAAAAGCCTTAAAGGTGGTGCTGTACTTAATATTAAGAAAATCTGTAGACAGATTTCCATTAATGCCCTGTAAAATGTCAATTGTGGATTATCTACAAAGATTATTCATCCTTCTCTTACACATTATAGTCTTGAGGAAGAACCATGATGGCTCTGATATCAGCAACAAGAAGGTTCAATCCTGGCCTTTATAAAAAGAATAATATTCAACAGAGAAGAGAATCAGGGCACAAAGCGGTGACAGCAATCGGGTATCGGGACGTTCACCCTTAGGGCCGGGATCCCCTTTAGGCGGTGCAGGCCAAAGCATCAGCTAATAACAGGATGATCGAAGAAAAGGCAGCACTCACCGGATTATATGTAGGGTGATCTTTAACCCATAGTATCAGGAAAAGACAGGGTGCAGGGAGGTGACCACGGAGGGCCGGAGGACGACGACGCCGTTTCGCAACAGCTGTTGCTTCTACGGGTCCAGAAATTTATAAAAAGAAGATTTAGTCCAAACAGTATTTGTTTATTTATACTACAGTGTGTGCGGAATTATTAGGCAAATTAGTATTTTGATCATATGATACTTTTTATACATGTTTTATAAGACTTGGTCACACATGAATAATTATCAAAATATATTAGGGCTCTCCCATATCTATTATTAATCATGTTTCATCGGTTTTGGAGAGTTTCTATACCAAATATACAATTGCACCAATAAACTGCTTTTCTTATAAATGCTTTTATTAGTACATCAAGAGTAAAATTGCAGATATAAAGTGCTCAATTCATATTAAAAAATCTTAGAATTACATGGAAATGGATGAGAGGACATGGAGGGGTTAAAGTCCTACTCCAAACACAGTAAGACAAGACATGGTAGTTTTTTCAAACACAGATTCTGTGATACAGAGACATGCATAATTAGATTTTAGGGCTTTCACCCATAGTATATAGAAGTTCCAGTTTATAGTCCCTTCTCAATATACCAATTACTAATCCATGGCTCAACAAGACAACCATTATCTAGAAACATATCACATACTTCATAGTTTCATGCTTACCCATGCCCAGTACTTGTGTGCCTGGATGACCTCTAGGGGACGCCCCAACGCGTTTCCCTGATTGCTTCCTCAGGGGGCATGTCTTTGGCTATGTCACCCCCATCCTATATACCCCCCACCACTACCGCCCACCACCTGTTTGCTATTACGCCGCTCCTTGCCGCACATGTGAGGCCGCGCTATCCCGAGCGGCGGTTTCCGGCATTCATGCACAGGAAGTGCGTCATATGACGCTCCTTTCTGTGTGTCAGAAGCCTTTCACCGCAGCCCGGTGATGCGCGACCGCGCATGCGCGGTCCGCGGACGCCATTTTAGAAGAGGGCAAATTTGCCCACTTTCTTTTCACTACCTCTGGTCTGTATTAACCATACCTTTTTATTGAGAGAAAAACATCACTTTGTGCTGCATATACGGGACATTTTACCAGGCATAATCTAATACATGAGCATGTACAGCAATATAAGGGAACAAAATTCCATGTTTTCTGATGTTGTAGCATTTCTTCTTTTCTTCCGCCCTATATATAGAAAGCCCGGATTGTCCCATTGCAGAAAGCGATTCCACCTTGTTTATAGTGTCCAGAGATTTATTATGGTAGACCATTGTGTGGGGGAATACAGAACAGCTAAAAACATAGAAAAAAGACAAATACAAGACAGTTAAAACCATATCATTAATTATCCTAAGAGGAACCCTCAGGGAACTGGGGTTCCACAGCATGGCAGACAGCCGCAACAATATATGCAGAATCAACCAAAAGACCAAGATCCATCTTTTTCATTGGTCGGACATAAATCACCCCCCATTAACAATGGAGAGGGATATTGGGTCCACCAATGGTTCTAAAGGCGTAATAATGCGCCTTTATGTTTAGAGATATGAGGAAAAACTTAGTTTTTCATTCAGTCCACCCGAGGACTGCGTCCCAAGGCGGACTATCCATTGACATTCCCTCCTCTCAAGGGCTCTCTTGTAGTCCCCACCCCTTGCTCCTAAATGACACACGTCAATCGCTTTGAATTTTAAGTTGGTTGTGTCGCAATCATGTATGGATTTAAAATGGCGGGGTAGAGTTTTTAGATTGGGATCACCATGTTCCATTTTCTTAGCTGCATCTATGTCCCTAATATGCTCCCTTACTCTGACACGGAATTCCCGTGATGTAAGGCCAATGTATATCAGGCCACATGGGCATGTGGCGTGACATATCACGTTTCTAGTTGTGCATGTTAGGTAATGTCGGATATCGTATATGCGTCCGTTATTGGCCGCTGTAAATGTTTTTGTTCTTTCCATGTTCCGGCATGCCAGGCATGAGCCACACGGATAATATCCCACAGTCCTTTTACTCCCACTCACTATAGGTTTGGATTCCCTTACATAATGGCTATGCACCAACATATCTTTGGGGCTACTGCTCCTCCTTGCAGTCAACATTGGTCGTTCAGTAACTACGTCACTTAGACCCGGTACCAGTCCCAAAATTCCCCAGTGTCTCTTTAGAATACCCCTAATCCTATCCCATTTGTCATTATATGTTGTTATAAAGCGGACCACTTGAGGTCCCTGATTTGAACCTTTCCCTTCAGACCGGTCACTCCCCAGCAGCAGGGTATTCCTATTCTTCCTTCGAGCCCTGGTGTAGCCCCGCTTAATGCACCGCTTACTATAGCCTCTTGCTAGGAAACGATCTCTCAAATTCTCAGCCTGTCCTTCAAAAAAGTTATCTGTTGAGCACACTCTTCTTGCTCTTAGGTACTGACCGATTGGAATTGCAGAGATCGTTGCCGGTGTATGGGCTGAAGAGGCGTGCAATACTGCGTTTACCGATGTATCTTTCCGATACATATCGGTTTGTATAGACCCGTCGGAATGAATATGGAGTTTTATATCTAAAAAGTCCACCGATGATGCATGATGTGTGTAGGTCAGTTTGATATTATACTCATTAGAGTTCAAATGAACCAAAAAGGTTTCCAATTGAGAAACTGTTCCCTTCCACAACATCAATACATCATCGATGTACCTCATCCATGACAGCACCTGGGTGGCGGCGCAGGCGCCCTCCCCGAAAATCTCCCTCTCCCAATAGCCAAGAAAGAGATTTGCGTAGGAGGGCGCGCACGCCGCCCCCATTGCCGTCCCCCGCTGCTGAAGGAAGAACCGGTCCTTAAAGAGAAAGAAATTATGGGTTAGGATATAATCTAGGAGATTCAAAATCAGAGCACTGAGGGATTCCTCCAGACTGCTGTTCTCCAAGTAGAAAGTTACGGCTCTAAGCCCATCTTGATGACGTATTGATGAGTACAAGGACTCAACATCTGCCGTGACTAGACGTGTCTCCGAATCCACAAAGATCCCATCAACTTGCCTCAGGACGTCCGATGTGTCACGGACATAGGAGGGCAGTGTTTTTACAAGTGGGTGCAGGTAAAATTCGATAAACCTGCACACTGGGTCGCACAGCCCCCCTATCCCAGACACAATCGGACGTCCCGGGGGGTTGAGGGGATCTTTGTGGATTTTCGGTAGGAGATAGAAGGTGGGAACTATCGGCTCCTTAGTCAGGAGTCCTTCCCATATCTTTTTTGGGATTATCCCATCCTGAAAAGCTTTGTCCACAATCTCAAACAGTTGTGACATAAAACCTTTTAAAGGATTATGAGATACGACTGAATAGTTATCTTTATTTTTCAATTGTCTGAAGGCCTCACGTTCATACATTTGCACAGGCCAGATAACCACGTTCCCCCCCTTGTCCGCTGGTTTTATAACCACATCTGACATCGCCCTCAGCTCCTTCATAGCTAATCTTTGGTGGTGTGTTAAATTGTCTGTTCCTTCTCGGTGGCCAGCCAATTTTTTGAAATCTTGTGCTACCAACCTATGGAAGGTCTCTATTTCTGGGCATGCGGACAGTGGGGGGAACATGGCTGATCGTGGATACAGTGACCTTGGGAACTTCTGGGGGTTACCTACCACATTGTCTTCCTCTTCTTCCTCCAAGTCCTCCAAGATCCCAATAGTGTCATGCTCCATTCCTTGAACGCCATCATCTGCTTTTTCTCTTTTTGTATGTAGTTTTTTGAGGATTAGTTTGCGGGTAAAAAGATGCAGGTCTTTTAAAGCTGTAAAATAGTCAAAGTTATTCACCGGAACAAAAGACAGCCCCAACTTCAACACCTCCAATTGGTCTACTGTAAGTACATGCGAGGACAGATTAATTACCTGCAAATTTTTACCCCGACTCTTCTTGCCCTGTGGTTCTGGGGGTGTTATACTTCGCTTCCCTTTCTCCTTTGCCACATCAAAATCCTCCCTTAGTCCAGATGGCCAGCCCTTGCTGCCCCCCTGGGGTTCCTCCAGTGATGACAATGAGGAAACGGAGCTTGGACTCACATGGGGATTAGTTGGAGGACTTTTCGGTGTTTTTTTAGGTGGACTTTTTGGTGTATTCTTTGGAGAGCCTTGCGGTTTCTTTTTTCCGCTCTTCCACCTATACACTACATGATTTTTATAGTCCAATACATCCCTTTTATATTTTTTTGTTTTTGTGGTTAGTATTTCTTTTTCCCATTTCAAGAAACTGTTCTCAAGGTCACTATTTAATTTTGCCAGTGCTTGCCCTCTTCAAAAATGGCGTCCGCGGACCGCGCATGCGCGGTCGCGCATCACCGGGCTGCGGTGAAAGGCTTCTGACACACAGGAAGGAGCGTCATATGACGCACTTCCTGTGGATGAATGCCGGAAACCGCCGCTCGGGATAGCGCGGCCTCACATGTGCGGCAAGGAGCGGCGTAATAGCAAACAGGTGGTGGGCGGTAGTGGTGGGGGGTATATAGGATGGGGGTGACATAGCCAAAGACATGCCCCCTGAGGAAGCAATCAGGGAAACGCGTTGGGGCGTCCCCTAGAGGTCATCCAGGCACACAAGTACTGGGCATGGGTAAGCATGAAACTATGAAGTATGTGATATGTTTCTAGATAATGGTTGTCTTGTTGAGCCATGGATTAGTAATTGGTATATTGAGAAGGGACTATAAACTGGAACTTCTATATACTATGGGTGAAAGCCCTAAAATCTAATTATGCATGTCTCTGTATCACAGAATCTGTGTTTGAAAAAACTACCATGTCTTGTCTTACTGTGTTTGGAGTAGGACTTTAACCCCTCCATGTCCTCTCATCCATTTCCATGTAATTCTAAGATTTTTTAATATGAATTGAGCACTTTATATCTGCAATTTTACTCTTGATGTACTAATAAAAGCATTTATAAGAAAAGCAGTTTATTGGTGCAATTGTATATTTGGTATAGAAACTCTCCAAAACCGATGAAACATGATTAATAATACTTTTTATACATGTTGTCCCACTCCAAGCTGTATAGGCTTGAGAGCCAACTACCAATTAAGTAAATCAGGTGATGTGCATCTCTGTAATGAGGAAGGGTGTGGTGTAATGACATCAACACCCTATATAAGGTGTGCTTAATTATTAGGCAAATGCCTTTCCTTAGGCAAAATGGGTCAGAAGAGAGATTTGAGGGGCTCTGAAAAGTCCAAAATTGTGAGATGTCTTGCAGAGGGACACAGCAATCTTGATATTGCCAAACTTTTTAAGTGTGATTTCCATGCAGGACAATGCTCCATCACATGCATCCAACAACTCCACAGCGTGGCTGACCAGTAAAGGTCTAAAAGAAGAAAAAATAATGACATGGCCCCCTTGTTCACCTGATCTACCTCATAGGGAACCTGTGATCCCTCATAAAATGTGAGATCTACAGGGAGGGAAAACAGTACACCTCTCGGAACAGTGTCTGGGAGGCTGTGGTGGCTGCTGCATGCAATGTTGATCGTAAACAGATCAAGCAACTGACAGAATCTGTGGATGGAAGGCTGTTGAGTGTCATCTAATTTTTTTTGTGTTTTGTTTTTGCATGTCAGAAATGGTTTTTTCTAAATTTTGTGCAGTTATATTGGTTTACCTGGTGAAAATAAACAAGTGAGATGGGTATATATTAGGTTTTTATTAAGTTGCCTAATAATTCTGCACAGTAATAGTTACCTGCACAAACAGATATCCTCCTAACATAGCCAAATCTAAAAAAAAAAACACTCCAACTTCCAAAAATATTAATCCTTGATATTTATGAGTCTTTAGGGTTAATTGAGAACATAGTTGTTGATCAATAATAAAAATAATCCTCTAAAATACAACTTGCCTAATAATTCTGCACACAGTGAATATGGAGAGAAGTATTGGAACACATATCATTATCATTGAATTCAGGCTTTTTACTCCATCCCATTGCCACAAGTGCATAAAATCTAGCACCTAGTTCAGCAATTGGCATTTACATTTATTTGTTAAAGCACCACTGCAGTGTTTTTTGTATTGCATCGCTTGAGTAGTTTTTTAAACCTAAGCCACCTGTCATATACTCACCTTCCCCTTTAATGACCTGTGCGTCATCTTGTGACTGTAATTTCTGACTGTTCAGCAGTCAGACGTTGCGTCACAAGCTCACAATAAATCTCTATGAGAGCAGTATAAGGCCAGAATGAGGTTCTCATAGAGATGTATTGATTTGTGACCCCCAGCGCCCTCCATAAAGCACTGGAGCTGCCAGCAGGTCACTAATCAAAAGAGATAAACTGGAGCAGTGGTGATAGAAGATGAAGATGAAGGGACTAAAGGCCCAGTTGTTACGCACCAGCGATCCCGATAATGATAATCGATGTGCAGAGATTGCTGGTGCGTCGTTTTTCACATCGCTGGTAAGATGTCAACAGGTATCTCACCAGCGATGTGAAAAACAACACCCTAGCGATCCAGAATTATACCGAGGTGGTTGGGAATTTTCACTCCATAGCTAGCATTGAGATCGTTGGTCATTGACCCTTTCAAAAACAATGATATAGCGTTCCCAGTGGGAGCTCAACGACGTAGAAATGACCCAGAGCAGTATGTAACATCAACGATCTCACAGCAGGGGCCAGATCGTTGGTGCGTGTCACACATAACGAGATCACTAAAATTTGTGACCCAACAGCGATCTCATTAGCGATCTCATTCTGTGTGACAGGGCCTTTAGATTTATAGCACCACTAATGCTGGAGTGGTGCTGTAAGAAAGCTCACTGAATTTGAGTGTGATAGGCTGTAATTATTGCAAAAAATCAGTTTGCTAGATAATTTCCATCCTAAAAATCCCATGATTAGTTGTTAGTGTTACTTTCAGACAAATTACGTAAACTGCTGACTCAATAACTGGGAAATATTTTCCAGCACTAACATCAGCACAAGAACTGTAGTGAGAATTGCATGGCATAAGTTTTCATGGATGAACAGCTGTGTAGTTGCCTTACGTTACCAAGCATAATGCCAAGCTTCAGGTATGGACTCAGAAGCACTTGTTGGATGATGAATAAATCTTGGTTTGGGGAATACCAGGAAAAGGTTTCCTGCGTGACTGCACTGTGTCCAATGTAGGTTTGGTGGAGGAAAGATTATAGTATGGGGTTGTTTTTCAAGTGTTGATGTAGGCCCCTTAATTCCATTCTAGTGAAATCTTAGCTTCACCATACCAAGACATTTTAGATAATTATATGCTTTCAACTTTGTGGGAACAGTTTGGGGAATGTCTTTTTCTGTTTCAGCATGACTGTGCCTTGGTTCACAAAGCATGTCCATGAAGACATGGTTGGGCGAGTTTGGCATGAAAAAGCTAGAGAGCCTCACAAACCTCCGACCTTAACTCCACCCAACACTTTTGGGTTGAACTACAATGAATATTGCAAACTAGGTCCTCTTATCCAAGATCAACACCCGAATATATGAATCTTAAATGATATACAGTGAAGGAAATAATTATGTGTCCCTTGCTGATTTTGTAAGTTTGCCCACTGACAAAATCATTATTAATATTATTCATTTATATAGCGCCATTAGAGTCCATGGCGCTTTACATATGGAAGGCAGACAAGGATAAGAACAGTATATATTGACAGTCAAGACGCACAGGTACAGGACGGGAGAGACCCTCCCGCAAGGGCTTACAGTCTACGAGACATGAACAGTCTATCATTTTAAGGGTAGGTTAATTTTAACAGTGAGAGAAAGAATAACAAATATAAAATCCGAAAATCACATTGTCTAAATTAAATAAATGTATTTGCATTTTGATCCTCTACCAACCATTAGGAGTGACCTAGCCAGTCTCCAGACCTTAATCCCATAGAAAATTTATGGAAGTGTAATGGATGCCTTCCACACCTTTGGCGGGCTATCGTCTTAATTGTCTGCCCCAAATTGATGCTTTGTCTAAGTGTGCGCACGCCACCATAAGAACCACGCTGACAACCATGTCAAAGTAGAGCTTAATGACAAAGACCTTTATTTTAGGAGGGGTTAGCAGTTTTATTACTTATCATTAAAGGGGCATTTCTTAGGGTGTTACATCATATTATGCTGAATCTACGTTTTATTCTGAAAAAAATATTCAATTATATTCTGTGAGTTAGTATTCCAATTCAGCCTTGATTAGTACAGTAGGTCCGGGAACATCTTGATAAGAGCTTCACACTGCTACATCTAACTCAAAACATTATATATAAAACTAGAGGAAAGTGCAAGGATTCACATAACCATGCTCTTGGAAGGTTTCTGAATGGCTTCAATAAACTTGTATAAATTATTAACTTATTGCGATGACAGAAGGAGCTGAAACTCGAATTGCCAAGCGACAGCCTCCACATCTTAATGATTTAGAGATGATCTGCAAAGAGGAGTGGACCAAAATTCCTCCTGACATGTGCGCAAACCTCATCATCAACTACAAATAAAAGGTTGACTCCTGTGCTTGTCAACAAGGGTTTTGCCACCAAGTATTAAGTCTTGTTTGCCAGAGGGATCAAATTATTTCCTTCACTGTAAATAGGCAAAAACTCCCAGAAAAATATTCCAAAATCTTCTAAAATTCCTTCACAGAGGAGTGGGAGTTGTTTTTGCAGCAAACAGGAGGCTGATTCCATATCAATATCTATGGCTTTGAATTGACATGTCACAAAACCTCCTGTTGGTGTGATGTGTACATGTCCTAATACTTTTGTTCATTTAGTCTATCTCTATATTTATGAAATGATATGCCATAAGACAAAATACAAGCAGGCTGTCTTTGTGATCACCACATAAAGGTGTTTGGTGATTGTTCACAAATTACATTATCCTGATCCTGGAAATAAAAACAAGTAAATCATTTGGAAATGTCAAATTTACATTGGGCACGAAGATGAGAATCTATTCTTCATAAAAGGCCGTATTCAAATGGTTTTGTGCACATTCTGTTCCACGCACATCAAAACAGTGGATTTTGATATAGAAAATATTGTATTTTTACATTTACTGAGCTGAAACCTGGTACAAAAGACTATTGACAAGAATGTGCCAAATCAAAGGGAACTTTCTCCTGCATTTCCTCACAGATAATACAATCTCTTCGACAACATTAACTTGCCTTAGAACTGTGAAATGTGAACAAATCTGCCATAATTGAGGGCAGAATAGGGCAACTGTCTACAAAAATAGAGCTATATTCATTAGCAAACCCTATTAAAAAATTGCATAAAATGCATGAAAATTGTGTAGATAATGGCATGTTTGTTACAACAGCAGATAAAAGCCATCTTTGCTCAGTTGCTCACTGACTAGAAAATACATTCAGGAACTCCACCTCCAGCCATAACCTTTCCTCCAATCAGCTAAATAACTATTTCTTATAGAGTCTTACCATCCCTCGATTATAATTAAAATTAGAAGACGAAAACTCTCAATACGAGAGACCTTGGATTAACAATTGGGCAGAATGTTCTGTGTTTCTTTTCATGCATTTCTTTCTTTTTGGTTTAATATATCAAGCGTACTTCCCCCTAAACAATCGCTTTTCATGTAAACATAAGCCCTTTGTGTTACCCCTAGAGTAACAATTTATTCCAGCTGATTTAAGGACTTTGACTGTATGTTGAGAATTAACCCCTTCGCCCTCGATCCAGTTTAAATGGTTTTTATTAATTATTCAATATTAACAATTACAGGGTGTGCATTACAGTCCTTTTTTTTCTTCAATTCTGACCAGTATCAGATTACGAGGTATTTGGTTTATTTGTGAAAATATCGGAAATTTGGAGAAAATTTAGAAAATGTCACAATTTTTGAACTTTGAATTTTTATGTCGTTAAATCAGAGTCAGACAAAATAGTGACTAGTTACCGTATATACTCGTGTATAAGCCGACCCGTGTATAAGCCGACCACCCTACTTTTGCCCCCAAAACCTGGGAAAACCTATTGACTCGTGTATAAGCCGAGCGTGGACCCCAGCACAGGTGTACAGCCCCCAGCAGTGTGGTATACAGGCCCCCCAATGGTAGTATACAGCAGCCTCCCCAGTGGCATATACAGGCCCCAGTAGTATATACAGCAACCCCAGTGGTATACAGCAGCCTCCTCAGTGGTATATACAGACCCCACCAGTATATACAGCAGCCCCAGTGGTATATACAGCAGCCCCAGTGGTATATACAGCAGCCCCAGTGGTATATACAGCACCCCCAGTGGTATATACAGCAGCCCCAGTGGTATACAGGCCTCAGCAGTATATACAGCAGCCCCCAGGGGTTATACAGCAGCCCCCAGGGGGTACCCAGCGGCCCCCTGGGGGTACCCAGCAGCCCCCTGGGGGTACCAACAGCCCCCAAAAGCTGTCACTGTCCCCCCTTGTAAGGGCCCCCCCCCCGCTGCTTATTCACCATCCCGGTGTTCTGATCGGTGCTGCTCCTCGGTGCTTCTTCTTCATCCTCCCGTCCTCGCTGGCTGTATCCGGGATCTCCGGCCGTCGCGCGATGACGTCATATGCCTGCGACGGCCGGAGATCCCGGATGCAGCCAGCGAGGACGGGAGGATGAAGAAGAAGCACCGAGGAGCGGCGCCGATCAGAACACCGGGATGGTAATGTATAAGCAGCGGGGGGGGCCCTTACAAGGGGGACAGTGCCAGCTTTTGGGGGGCATATATGAACTGCTTCCCCCTGCCGCTGATTGACAGGGGGAAGCAGTGCATATATAATGAGCGGCCCCACGTGACGGGGCCGCTCATACAGCAGCCTCCTCCCGCCTCCTCCAGCCTGAGGTACCGTATTGACCCATGTATAAGCCGAGGGGGGACTTTTCAGCCCAAATTTTGGGCTGAAAAACTCGGCTTATACACGAGTATATACGGTAATAACATTTTCCACATGTCTACTTTACATCGGTTTTACTTTTGAAATCTAATATTTCAAATTTTTGCAACAAAATTTACAAAGCCACCTTTTTTAGGGACCACGTCACCACTTGAAGTGACTTTGAGGGGCCTATGTAACCAAAAAGTGACACCATTCTAAAAACTGCACCCCTCGAATGTCTCAATACTACATTCAAGAAGTTTAATAACTCTTCTGTAGGGATGGATGAACTGCCTATTTCTCCCCGGGGTTGAGGCTTGCCCTGTTAAAGCAAACAAAGAGTTAATACACCTGATATACTTACCGGGTCCGCGTTCTCTCTTCCTGGTGAGATGCATGCTGCGTCACTTCCGGGCTTCCTCTTAACTTCTGGGCTGTTGGAGCCAGTCACATGACTATTTCCCGAAGCCCGAAAATTATGCAGCGCCAGCTGCACAGCTGCAACTAATAACACAGACCAGGTAGTATAATGAGGACTCTTTACTTGCTATATCAGAGCAACCCCAGTCATGAGCCTGAGCAGTTCACCCATTACTACTCTTCAGGTGATTCACAGGAACTAAAGGAAATTGGAAAGTAAAAATGAAAATATTACTTTTTCCAAGAAAATGTTACTTTAGCCCCAAATTTTGCTTTTTCATAAGGGTAACAGGGAAAGATGAACCATACAATTTATTGAGCAATCTCTCCTCAGTATGCTGATGCCCTATATTTGGTGGGAAACTGCTATGTGGGCACACAGGAAGGCTTGGAAAGGAAGGAGAGCTATTCAACTTTCAGACTACATTCAGATACAACTTTTTTTTTTCTTTTCTTTTTTGGTCCATTGTTCAGCTGCTGAACTGATCAGTTTTCCAAAAAATGCAACACCCATTCACTGTATTTTTGCTCCATTTGTTCTGCTTCTTTTTTTCCAATTTATAATGGTACACAATGGGAAAAACACAGAAGAAAATCATCATAGAAATTAACACGAAGAGCAGATCAGTCCTCCGCATCTGCCGGAACGGCCGCCTAACGGGCGACTTACGGCCCGCATCTGGCAAGCCCCATGCATTGTCTATGAGGCTTCCAGTTCAGCAAGAATGCTTCTGCCGGATGCGGCAGATCTGGCACTTTCGGCTGCGAAAAAAAACGCTGCTTGCAATTTTTGTTATGGCAGCTACAAGTGCCGGATCCGGTCGATACGGCGTGACCGCACTTGCCGCACCGGACCACAAGCCCCATAGAGAATGCATGGGGCTTGCCGGATCTGGGGCACAAGTGCGGACATTAGGCAGCAGATCCGGCAGATGCAGTAAATCTGCCGGATCTGCCACATATCAGCAAAAACGTTGATGTGAAAGGCTCCTTATTCTTTCTTTTCTAATATCCATATCCCGAAAAAACAAAAGTTAATCATTTATATATTCACTAAAATGGTTCCATGCAAAATATAATTCATCCTTAAAACAAATTTGCCTTTAGTTTCATAAACAGAAAAATAAGAAATATAATAAAAAAGAATGCTGTGGCAAATAATACATTTATTTGTCCCGTTAAATACTGAAATTGCTATTCATTTGATCAATTCCCCCCTGCCAAATAAAAAGTTAATACATGTTAAACACTAAGTTTTATGTATCCAAAAAATGAAAGACACAACTTATCCTGCAAAAATAAAACACAATTTTCTTTTTATCCTAAAAGCCCCAAATGGGCCATGTCTACAGGGAATAATGGCCTGGGAATACTGAGTGTTATTGATTGTTGCTTTGGAGCAATCAGCTTTGCTGACAATTTTCCTCCTTTTGCAAAGTGTCGCTTTTCATCCAGATGTTGGTGATACAGACTGGGTGGTCTTCTATCAATGTGCTATACTGAGGTTTCGCTGTGGCACAAAGCAACATATGTAAACAAGTAGTAATGAGGTAAATTGGAATTGGCTGTGTTAATCCGTACCTTTAGATGAAGGAAAATTTTAACAAGAATCAAATTAAAAGAACTAGACCACACTGAATTGTTAATTAATAATGCAACCATTTCTTCATGTATCCCATTACAAAAAATGCACATACACAGAGAGCCAGCATTCATCAGTATGCTTCATGCAGGATTTTCCCAACATAGGAATTGATAGAATATGTTTAGGAAATTCCACAACCAATCATTGGGATCCAATGGCTCCATTAAGCTTAAGAAATAATGTGTCGTGGCATTGTGCTCACATTAGAGCCTCATTCAGACATCCATTTTTTGTGTACGAGAGCTATCCATGTTTTTTACTAATGGGAATTGTATCTGTAAAGGCTCGGGCAGACAACTATATTTTCAGTCCAAGCACTATCCATCAAACCATCGGATTACATTTTGGCCAATGTTGTTCAATGAGGCAGTGTACTTGTAAGACTTTTTTCCTCAGATCAAGTGGTCCAAGGAAAAAAAAAAATCACAGAATATACGATTTGCCTCCAAGAATTGGATGGTACTCTGCCATCCAAGTCTATACGTCTGTGCATAAAATTAGACTGCAGTTGGGTGACAGCCAAGTGTGGTCCAATTTTGACTGACTGGCAAAACATTGCCAGACTGCATGACACAGCAGCAGAGCAGCCCGACAGTGCAGCATTGAGTTCACCAGTGGTCACAGACTGTACTGTGGGAACTCTCGTGACCTCATTGACATCACTGCACTCACAGGTACGGCTTCCATGGTCACATCAGTGTATTCTGTAGGCCGCAGTGAGCAGTCACATTTTCTAATTTTACTGCTTCCTGCAGTCTCCGGATAGAGCAAAGTTGAGGCTCATCGTGGGACATCGTGTGGATTACATCGGAACTAAAAGGATGTTTATACAGTTAATAAATTGGTGAAAGAGGGTTTCTGTGTTTTTTATTTCAAATAAAGGATTTTTCGGGGTTTGTGTTTATTCTTTTGTTTTCTTAAATGTCTCATAGACACCTCCACATTGCTAACATGAAGCTTGAAGGCAGCTGTGATTTTTTATTATAAATCACAGCTGTCATTAACCTCAGATATTACTCTGATTTCCAATACACCAGGGCAATCAGAAAAAGCCAGATAAAGCGACAGATTTGGTGCATCTAATGTGATGCACAAATTCTGAGGTGGCTGCGACCTGATATTGTTTGGCTGGGAAAGGCCAGTAACCATAGACCGTTCCACTCTGACTGCGGTTTGCTCAATCTTTGCTGGTTATCAAAAATGGAAGTGGAGCCCACGTCATTTTTTTCTAATTATATATTTATTTAAGATGTGGGGTTCCATCGATTTTGATAACCAGTTTAGTTAAACACAGAAAACAGTTAGCTTATATTATCAGGTTGGTAAGAGCCATGAATATTGGAACCTTCCTAGCCTGATATCAGCCCCCTCCTGATGGCTTTACCTTGGCTGGTTGCAAAATAGGGGGAGCCCAATCATTTTTTGTAAATGCATTTTTAAACTACACATAGCCAGTGTGATGAGCAGGAAACAGCAGACTGACTGCAACCAATCCCAAACGCTGTTGCAGAGGGTGGGCTGGGGAAGCATTCATAAAGTTTAATGAGCAGTCCTGGAAACAGTATGAGAGCAGTCTTATCTGCCAAGGAAACAAGGTATGTATTATTTGCCTGTTTTAATCTTCATTTTGATTCCTTTTGGAGTCCCCCCCAGCCCATAATACCACCATTTTACAGTATTTAAGTTCCAATCCCCATTGACTAATGTGGGTTTCGGAGTCAAGTTTGGGTCAAGTACGGATCCCAAACCGAACTGTTTTTGAAGTCCATCAAACTCAACAAACCCGAACATTCATGGGTCTGCTCATATCTATTCATGTATTTGAATGGCTCAGTCAAAGTCCAAACCTAAATCTCATTGAGAATCTGTGGCTGTTTACAGATGATCTCCATCCAATCTCACTGAGCTAGAGCTATTTTGCAAACAAGAGTGGGCAACAATTTCAGTGCAAAGCTGAGAGAGACCTACCCCAAGACACTTTGCAACAGTAATTGCAGCGAAAGCTGGTCTTACAAAGTAATGAATCAGGGGGCTGAACAGAAATGCACGTCACAATTTTTCAGGTCTATATTTTAAAATACTTAGAAAGCAATGTATCATTTCCTTTACACTTCACAAACACTTACTAATTAGAGGCAGTATATCACATAAAATCCCAATAAAATAAATGTAAGTTTGTTAGCTTAATAGAAATGAAATGTGGAAAAGTTATAAATATATATATATGATATATGTATATATACATTGTGAAAGCAAAGTAACTGATTGTTTCTGATCTTCCCGTTTATCACTCATTTTGTTTTGCTTAACTTCAAAACCATTCCCTCAACACAACATTCCCTTGTGTATGAATCCAAAACAATTCCTTAGACCATACGTTCCCTCGCTTGTCTCATTTTAAAATGATTCTCCCTCTTACATCTGTTTCTTTATATATCATTTATAAAGCAGCCCTCGGGGTTTACATTTTAGTTGCACTATCAGTATGTTCCCTCTAGTGTATTGTCCCGTGCGATTCAAACAGTTCCCTCTTGTATCACTTCTAAACAATTTCCCTAAAGCGTCATCCTTTCTATGAATTCTCCATCACAACATCAAGCATTCACTTCCCTCTATTAAGAATAAAGATTTCCTTTCAGATATTAAGGGGACACATGCCAATAGTTGTATGTTTGTTGTAGTATCAATGTACCTGATCTGCAGTCTATTGACATCCTTGGGCTCTTTCTATATTTGCTGTACCTTTAGGCAATACTCACTCAGAGTTTTTTATTCTACTTCACATATGCTAGGAGAGTATCTCTTTGGTATGTGTTTAGTAATATGCATCCGCATATCTGTTGTTTAGCTGCTTGTAAAAGCATTGTTGTCTTCACAAGAGTATACCACGAAGTAGATTTTACCACTAGATATACAGTGGGTGAAATAATTATTGAACACATCACCAATTTTATAGGTAAATATATTTATAAAGGTGCTATTGACATGAGTTTCTCACCAGATGTCTGTAAAAACCCATCCAATCCACTTAACTAAATAAATCGAATCTTAAATGTCCATAAATTAAGTGATGTGTAATAATTGGAAATGACACAGGAAAAAAGTATTGAACACGCTTAAGTCATGTCCACACACCTCCGCTATAAGTATTTAGCGGTTCTCCACTAAATACTTAGGTTTTTTCTGAGAAGCGGAGGTGCGTGTGCACCGGTGCTTTCTGCGGACGCAGCCCATGGTTACCCGATGTGTATCATGGTAACCATTTCACACAGCAGGCTGCCTAGTGTCCGCTTTCCCAGAGCGGACAGGGAAACGCTGCTAGCAGTGTTTCACTGTGCGCTCGGCTTAAGCGGACACTAGGCAGCCTGCTGTGTGAAATGGTTACCATGATACACATCGGATAATGATGGTCTGCGTCCGCAGAAAGCGCCGGCACACACGCACCTCTGCTTCTCGGAAAAAAAACTAAGTATTTAGTGGAGAACCGCTAAATACTTACAGTGGAGGTGTGTGGACATGGCCTTACTGAAATGTATTTAATACTTTATTCACAAGCCTGTGTTGCTGATGAGAACTTCAAGATGCCTTTTGTATAGAGAAAGTAGTCACATGCATTGCTCAGGTGTGATTTTGGCCCATTCTTCTATACACTCTTCAAATCCTGAAGGTTGATTGCGCTCTTTCTATGAACTCTGAGCTTTAGTCCCACAAATTTTCTTTGAGATTCAGGTCAGGTGTTGGCTGGGCCATTCTAGCCACTTTATTTTCTTCTTTGAAATCAACTGAGTTTCTATGGCTATGTGTTTGGGATCATTGTCTTTTTGAGATGACCATCCTCGTTTAATTTTCTGCATCCTGATAGATGGCAGCAGATTTTTATCAAAAATGTCTTGGTATATTTGTCTATTCATCTTTACTTCAATTGTATGAAATGTACCATTGCTGTATGCTGAAAAACAGCCCTATACCATAATGTTCCCACCTTCAAACTTCACTTTTAGTATGGTGTTTTGGAAGTGATATGCAGTGTTTTTTGGCCTCCAAATAGGGTGTGTATTATTGCATCCAAAAGCTGGGGTCACACTGCCGTTATTTGCAGATTTTACCGGTCTGTGCTTAATACTTAGAATTTTTTCCAGAATCACATAGCTTTAAACACTGCCCTTGGTAACCCTATGTGTTCTATGGTTACCAACCACACACAAAGCTGTTCGGGGTGCACTTTAGTTGAGCGCACAGAAAAATGTTGCCTGCAACGTTTTCTGTGTGCTCAGCTAAAACTCAGTCCAAGGAGCTTTGTGTGTGTGGTTGGTAACCATGGAAAACATAGGGTTACCAAGGGCAGCGTTCTCCCAAAGCGCATAGCTTTAAAGCTATGCGCTTCTGGAAAAATGTCTAAGTATTAAGCACAGACCTATAAAATCAATTAACGGCAGTATGACCCCAGCCAAAGAGTTACATTTTGGACCCTTCTAACCAGACTATATACCCATTTTTTCACAAGCTTGGGTAAATCTGGTTGAGCAATCTCTAAATGTGCTTGAACATGTTTTTTCTTCAGCAGTGGAGTCTTGTGTAGTGAGCATATATACAAGCCATAGAGTCTGAGTGCATTACTTAGTGTTTTCTTTGAAACAATTGTACCTGCTGATTCCAGGTCTTTCAGTAGTTCTCCATAGGTGGTTTTTGGCTCTTGGAAACTCATTTGATAATTCTTTTCACTCTTTTTATCTGAAATATTGCAGGGAGCACCTGGTCGTGGACAGTTTACAGTGAAAGATCTTCTTTCCACTTTCAGATTATGGCCCCAATAGTGTCCATTGGAAACTTCAGTAGTTTAGCAATCCTTCTGTAACCAATGTCATCAGTATGTTTTTCAACAATAAGGTTAGAAAGGTCTTGAAGCATCTCACTGGTTTTACCCATCATGAGATGTTTCTTGTGTGGCATGTTGGTAATGAGACATCTTTTTAGAAGGAAATATTTGAACTAGCTGATATTATTTTTCACTAAGTGGTAATCATGCTTTATAGATTTCAGTTGGTGTTATAACTCTCGATGGCTTCTTGCACCATTCTTTTTTTGCGTTTACTACTTTTTCTCTGTATTATTTCTCATTATTATTACACATCACTTAATTTATATACTTCTGTGGTTTGATTTTATTTACCTGTGAGGATTGGATGGGTTGTTATCGACAACTGATGAAATATCCATGTTCCGTAGCACTCATAGGGTGCATTCACTTCTGCGTACAGTATATGAAATCACCCAGATTCTCAGCCAGGAAAAGTAGTAGAGTATCATGTGTTTGTTTTTTTTGACTTAGTGTCTGTATGTCATGCAAGTGCTGTGCGAGTATGTATTTTTCCCTCGCCTAAAAAAATCCACGCTCTAGTAGCACTTGCACGGCATACATGTCATACAGATGTTAAGTGAGAAAACAATGGGCACTGGCTTGACTGACATACAGTACATATGACTTACACATGACACAGATACTAGTTTAGGAAAAAAATCCTTAGCACTCTCCCACTTTTCTTGACTGAGAATCTGGGCGATTTTGTATACACAGCTGGGAACCCACCAAGATTGTAAGCCAGAAATGTGGTGAGTGCCAGGAGAGTGTCATGCATTTTTTTTCCTCACCTAGCATCCGTATGTCATCCGCATGTCAAGTGAGTACTATGCGAGTGAGTATTTTTTTCTCACCTAGCATCTGTACATTATGTGAGTGCTATGCGAGTGTGCTTTTTATTTCTAGGAGACAAAAAAATGCACACTCACATAGTACTCGCATGACACACTGATGCTAGGTGAGACAAAAATGCATGAAGAAAGTGCATGACGCTCATGACAATCTACAACTTTTCTGACTGAGAATTTAAGCGGTTTTAGATACGCAGATGTGAACGCTCCATTAGAAATATATTTACTTAGAACATTTTTGATGTATACAATAATTATTTACCACTGTATATGTTTACATTGCATGGTTTCTCTATTGGTGTTTGGCATATTATCAAGCATTTTTGACTCTTGACTTACATTGGATCTTAACTAATATTATGCATGGTACATAAACTGGAGCATATGTGCAATGTGCAGTAGTATAAGAATATTACATTTTTGGACCATTACCTTGAAGTATATATATGTACAGACCACTACCTCGAAGTAAGTCTCCAGAGTAGCTGTAGCCTTTGTACATAGATACTTTTACATATGTTCTTAGACATTTCAAAATAGGGTGACGTCTTATTTACATCTCCTATATGTACTGTCGGTAAGAGATAGAATAATATGTTATGAATTATGGTGTACTAAATTACCACCATTTTTTCTGCAGTACTCCCTTTATGTTTCTGCCATAAGACAAATGATTCCTTATAACACTAATTGCAGTAGAAGCACATCAGGAGTATAACCTTTACACTGGTATTATCACTAAGTGCTCTTTCCCACAGCCCACACAATGTCACATGTTTTTCTTCAGTCTACATAGACTTAAAGGGAACCAACCATCAAAAAATAGCTATCTAACCTATAAATATCTGTCCCTGGGGCCCTAAATGACTATTCTAACCATCCCTGACTAAATCTAACTAACTACAGGCACAATAAATCTCTTTTTATACTAACCAAATTCTTGTTGGCTGGGCGTTCCTCCAGGCTCTTTGTCAGCGAGGCGGGTCTCCTCGCTGCTGTCCGTCTTCTTTCCAGGGCGGCATCTTTTTCCCACGGATTCAAATTACCCGCCCATTGCGTCCTCGCAATGAGCGGGTCACGTGCTGCAGGCCCCGCGTCACTTACGCCCGCCGCGCCACTGGTACACTCAGGCCGGCTTCTGAGCATGCGCAGATGGCATGCTGAAGCCGGCCTGGGCGTGTCCCAGTACCAGCGACGCGGCTGCCGGAAGTGACGCGGGGCCTGCAGCACGTGACCCGCTCATTGCGAGGATGCAATGGGCGGGTAATTTGAATCCGTGGGAAGAAGATGCCGCCCTGGAAAGAAGACGGACAGCAGCAAGGAGACCCGCCTCGCTGACAAAGAGCCTGGAGGAACGCCCAGCCAATAAGAATTTGGTAAGTATAAAAAGTGATTTAATGTGCCTGTAGTTAGTTAGATTTAGTCAGCCAGGGATGGTTAGAATAGTCATTTAGGGCCCCAGGGACAGATATTTATAGGTTAGATAGCTATTTTTTGATGGTTGGTTCCCTTTAAAGGGAACCAACCAGTAGGATTTAGGGCTAAAAAGTTAAGCCAGTGCCTTACAGGCACTGGGATGTTGCATGCAATTATGCCTTTACTTGAATGATTCCATGTTTGATAGCAGAGAAAAAAACTCCTGGAAAACAGGGCAACAGATGATTGATGTTGCAGCACTGCATCATTATTTGGAGTTGTTTGTTTTTTTCTTTCTCTGTGGGCATGACTTTCAGCTGTAAGCCACACCCTCCCCACCTCCCTCTTATCTCTTTCAGTTGCTGGCTCCTGCGCACTGGCACTATACTCCAGCTACAGGGTGCCTGACAAAACTCTCTGCAATCAAGCATAGAATCATTCAAGTAAATGTATGATTGCATTTAGCATTCCAGTGCCTGTAAGGCACTGGCTTCACTTTATAGCCCTAAATCCGTCTGGTTGGTTCACTTTAAGACTGAACAAATACCACTGGCCACAGGGCAGCCAACCTTCTGCAATCCACTGTTCACCAGCCCTTACCAAGCTGATATCTTACAACTTCTGGACTGCAGCCTCTCATGGGTATGAGCCAAGAACCATTTAAGCCACCTCGGCTCCCTACTGACAACTGCATTTAACCACAGCACCACAACTGCAGCCTGCACAGAATTCTTTAAGATGCTCACTACCTTATTTCACAACTCTAAGGCCGAAACAATTCTACGCACCATAAGAACTCTTCAGGTTTCCATGGATCTCTAAGGGCCCCTTTACACACGGCTACATTTGTAGCTTGTCACCAGGTAACTTACTGGTTGCAGTGAAATCATGGATACATGATTCCATTTGTACACAGCAACAAGATAGAACCATGTATCCATGATTTCACTGCAACCAGTAAGTTACCTGGTGACAAGCTACAAATGTAGCCGTGTGTAAAGGTACCCTAAGGCATACTCTTGGTAACCCACTGTGAAATGTTTCCACAGGCATCTTTTCATTTTTTTCTCCTACAACTCACTACCTCCTTGGGATTGGACAAGCTGCCACAAAGCCACAGCCCACAGATTCTCACTCAGTAAAGAAGCACACTGTGGCTTCCAGTCTACTGATGGTCCTCCAATTTCCTCCAAATTACACTGTTCTACATATTTTAAAAAGTTGTCAAGTTAAGTTGTGAAATGAAATTTCTTAATGACTTTGAGCTCCTGATTTAAAATCCAACAACAAAACTTTTTAGTTGACACTTGTTTCTATGATACCAGGGAGGTTTCCTTTTATTGCTACATATACAGTAATTAATGCATAAAAGTTTCAGTACTTCGAAACATTATTATTGAAAAGATTAAGATGCAGAATATTTTGTTACACCAAATTTGTGAAAGTTGGTTCTCATTCAACGACAACTCTTTTTTTCTTGACTCTTACAACTGTCCAAGAGTAATCTGCAAGCATTGATGGATTCCTTTTTCCTTGATCTTGTTTCTCTATAGCCACAATATCTTAGTGAAATCTCTCACCGTGCTCGTTGCTCACTGCTCTGCAGTGTGGTGGAAACAAGTCTAGATACAAATATAAAAAATTAATCTTTAAAGTCATGTTAGAGCCAGGATCCTTTTATGTTTTAAGAAGATTTTCTACTAACTCTGCATAGTTATCTGCTATTGGGTTTCCCAAACCATTAGTTACCACTAATACAAATGTTACCCATGCAGCCTATTCATTGGCCTGAAAGAAATGGAGAAATGCTTTATTTTTAATAAGCTTATGAATCGTCGGACCAATAGAGACTCCTTCCTTTATCTTTGCTTCGCTCAACCTTGGAAAAGTATCAATGAAATATTCAAATGCTTTTGCATTTTATTTCCTTTACAAAGTTCTTCATTAGGCCCAACTTGATATTTAATGGTGGTAACAAAATCTTGTGTGAGTCCGGAAGTGTTTAATGCAGGACATTTTTAATTCCCTGGTTGAAGTGACTGTCAGAGAGGCCAGTCTCTTATTGTAGTTATAGAGTTCTCTTGGACGACTATCCCACTCACATAGCAAGCAGCAGAACATTGCGTACTCATCCTGGAGACCAAGTGAGATGGAAAACACCTTTAAGTCACCACAGAGGGGCCATAAATATTAGTCATAGTTCAGGCAACTCAACAGCTGATTCATGTTGCCATAGATGTCTTACATATGGACAACCAACTGGATGTGAAGGTAGCACACTGCCATTATGCAGCAAGACAGCTTTTAGGCTTGTTTAGAATTAATCAATGAATAGCCTCCATCCCTCTAGAGCAGGGGTCTCAAACTCCAGGCCTCGAGGGCCGCACACAGTCCAGTTTTTCAGGATTTCCATAGGATTTGACAGTTGGCAATCAAATTACCAACTGTCAAATACTAAGGAAATCCTGAAAACCGGGACTGTGTGCAGCCCTCGAGGCCTGGAGTTTGAGACCCCTGCTCTAGAGTAAGACATAAATTCAGAATTTCCATTAAACTGAAACAGAAGAGTTTCAGGCTGCTACATCCCTTACTCATGACATATGTCATAGGTAAGTCTGAAACATGTAGATTGAAGCTTTATTTACCTTGTTATTATTCTTGCATTGTCTTTGGATAAAATAAACTCTTATAATTGACCTTCCCCTGTTGCAGATGCTGGAGTTTCTTCTGTTGCTACATTGTGACATGTCGGAGACGGCGTGATGATTCCTTGCACCATATTCGAAAGACATCCATTGGCCAGGGTCACACATGCCCATGCGCTTTTTTAAAGCCCTTAGAACACCGGATCCATTTTTCTAAGGGTGCCATTAGTGTCCCCTGAGGTCCTGGACATTTTGGGGAATTGTTTTGATTTTTCACCAAAAATGCATGTAAAAACGCATGTGTTAATGCATGGTGCCTATGTATACCATGCATTAATGCATGTATCTTCCATAGGGCTCCATGTTAAAAAACGCAAGCATTTTTTTACTGCACCCAATATCTCATAATATGCAATTACATGTTTACTTCAAAAGCTTAGTAGTCTCTTGGGTAACTAAACAGTCTCCTTAAATTAACTAAATAAATAAAACAATTAGCTAAATAAAACAATTAGTCTCTTTACCCAAAGGGAAATATATGTTTAACTAACTAAGTTAGATAAACTAAGTAAAGATGTCTGTCTCCATGACAGGTCTTATGTAATGTAGAATATGTTTTATTGACTAATTGAGTAGACTGCACATTCATCTCTGAGGGAGCTTAGGTATCATAAGCCTGAGGAAGAGATGAAGAGAAGCTATGTGTAATCTAGTAATCTAAAATAAAATTATCACTTAATGCTATTTCATTTTTCTATGGTTGGAAGAACACTATTATACTGAGTTATAATGATACTATACCACAATACTTCCATCTTTGAGTCATCATTCTCTGAAGGTTTTTTCTTTCAAATGTTATTTTTTTTCCCAAATATCTACTTGAAACGTACTTAAATTTAAATTAGAAGTGTTTTTATTCCATTAGCTATGTCTTCAGTCCCTCATGACCCTTGGTCTAACAGTGGTCCTAATGTTCTTTAGTGGTCTTAATGATCTAGTGTTTGAACGGCTATTTTTTAATGGTACTGACATGGACTTACCACAATACATGACGTGGTCAGAGGTGTTGACAGGGTCAGTATGATTTTGCTTACCCATTAAAAAATGTATTAACTCTAACATCATAGAAGAGTCAAGAAGCTCAGATTTGACTGCCAAGCAATACAAGAGGAAGTGGTTCACCCACAGACTGTTTTGAGAAAAAATACACCACATAAGAAGTCTTCATTTTAAAGGAATAAACAGTAAAATTTTGCAGCACACCCCAAGCCATACTCAGTTTCGTGACCTCCTGGTTGTCCCGATGTGGTTTTCCTCATTGCGAGCAGGGTCACTTCTAATTGGGTCTAAAACCACTTGTAAAAGTAGCTAGGATGGTTTACCTCATCTAAGGATTATTTTAAGATTCAAATGCTTATACAATATTTTTAGATGTGGCAGATCCAAGGTTGATGTTTATTTTCACTCAATGTTCGCTTTCTTCTGGAACTGGAGTTTCTAAACAATGTCCCCTTTGATGAGATCTTAGCATTAATCCTCAGTATAGTTTTACTTGCATTAGGATATGACAGCACTATTCCCAGTAAAAAAAAAGTAATAATCGGAAAAGAAAACTTGTTTAGTTCTTAATCATAAAGTAATCTCATACCTGACAAGAATGTTCTCATATATGACTGAAAGAAATGACAATAGCTAATTTAGAAATACTAATTTGGACACTGAAAGAGTGACCCTGGGTCATTTAACAATATTGGCTTATTAATGGGCAGATTCAAAGAGCAATTAGGTTAAAAAACAAACAAATTGTAGTTTGTTGGGGCGCATTTTTAAATGAACCTAACAAAAGGTCTTTTAATTGGGGTCCGTAGGTCATTTAGAAAACCGATTGCTTCATCGCAATAATGATCTATTGCAACATATGCGATTACTTGTGACTTAGGTATGTACTAATTTTTAGTACATACCTAAGTCACTTTTGTGCTATGTTTTAATATAATTTTAATATTTTTGGGAAATACCAAAGTACTATCCTTCCAACCTGCTGTGTTATGGTACACTGCAATAAGCAAAAAAGGAAAGAACATATTGTATAATTTAGATAGAAAAAGATGTATGTTGATCAACACAAGGTAACACAATATAGACCTTGGAAAAAAAATCACTCCCACTATAGCTTTTATATACCCAATCACGAAAGTTTCAGCTGAATGGTGGAAGCATTTGCATACCAACTGCTGGAGGAAGGAATACAATACTATAATGGCCTTGACTATGAAACAGTATTATAAAACCTATATAGCACCAAGGTTGGAATTCAAACTATCTTGGATTTATGGCTCAAAATAATTAGTACTGTCTTTGATATTCAATAAAGTCCTTCAACAGAGAGTTGTGCACAGTGACATACCATATGTACTGTATGTCCAAAATCTTGAAGACAAACACTATACGGGACCTCTTAATTATTCTATTCAGGTTTTTATCTCAGCCCTATATTCACAGATATATAAAATCCAACCTATTGCCATGCAGTCTATGAGTGTGAAAGATTGTCTCACTCTAAAGAGCTCACTGGTGACATCGTGGTGCTGTCACAAAATGTCATTGATCTCATAAGTCACTTTGTAACATTCTTCTCTCAATAATCAATTGTGAGTGTTATCATTAAAATCATGGGTAGAGCCGGGCACTGACCTGTAGGAATTTTTTCGGTACTTGTTTACAAAAGTGGCATCGCTATCTGGTGGCCCTCTGCTAGAAATTGACTGTCCGTGTGAAAGTACGCAGTATGCAGGAAGCAGCACTCACTCGAACATCTTTGCGGATTAGGACTCGTGGAGGCGTTACTAAGCGCAAAACGGTGACCGTTTCCTGTCACCCCCCCTTCATGCACTGTAACCTCATGGAATTACAATAAAGAGCTTAAACGCAAAGATGTCCGAGTGAGTGCCGCTTCCTGCCTGCTCATTACTTTTGTTATTATTGAAATGTTAAAGTTTTAGGGAATCACAGTAGAGTATCAAACCTCCACTGGTATTAACATCAGCACACCAGGAAATTCATGGCTTTATATCACCAAGAACAATTCCATGTGTGGGATGAAGTGGTGTAAAGCACACATTTTCTATCACAGCCCCAAGACTGCCAACGTCGGTGGAGATTGCCGAACTTCTCGGCAACTCCCGCCTGCACCTGCAGAGCAGAGAATAAACCGGAAGTCATTAACTTCCGGTTTATTCACTGCTCTGCCGGTGCTCGGCAATCTCCGGCAGCAGAGTTCGGCTGTGACCGCAGGGTTCACCCGCGGTCATAGCCTGAGCTATGACGTGAGGTGAACCCTGACTGTGACAGTCAGTTCTGTGCATGTTCTCGATCTGCATAGGCATGTGTGTCTATGCAGAGCCATGTAGCAGTGTGGAGATTGCGTTTTGGGAGTACGTCGGACGGAAGAGGATTTTTTAATAATTAAAGATAGAGTCTAAGTGTCTTTTTTGCTTTATTTCTAATAAAATATTTTTTCAGTGTGTTGTGTTTTTTTAAAAAATATTGGCATGACCCCAAGAATTTCAGGCTTAGGGCCAGCTGATAACACAAAGCTGGCCCTAACCCCTTTATTACCCAGTGAGCCATGGCACCAGGGCCCTGGATGAGCTGGAAACAGTGCCAGAGGATGGCGCTTCTCTGAACGAACCATTTTCTGCAGTGGCTGCGGGCTGCAATTCGCAGCAGGGGGTGTCGAGAAAGCTTGGGCCTCCCTGCGCTGCGGATTCCAGCCCCCAGCTGCCTAGTTGTACCTGGATGGACATAGAAATAGCGCGGAACCCCACGCATTTGTTTTAATTATTTCATGAAATTCATGAAATAATAAAAAATAAAAAGGGCTTCCCTATATTTCTGCTTCCAGGCAGGTACAAATAGGCACCTGGGGGTTGGGGGCAGCCCGTTCCTGCCTGCTGTACCCGGCTGGACACAAAAATACGGGGAAGCTCACGTCAAATTTGTTTTGGAAGAAATCATAAAATAAATAAAAAAACAGTTAGGGACTGCATCTTTGTTAACCCTTGGAGCCGGATCGCTGCGGCATTGTAAGGGGTGTTAACTCAGGTCACCTGAGGACAGCTCAGGTCATGCCACCTGAGCTGTCCTCAGGTGACCTGAATTAACCCCCCTTACAATGCCGCAGCAATCCGGCATCTAGGGGTTAAAGATGCAGTCTCTAAAGGTATTTTTTTATTGAATTTTTCCCAAAAATTTTGGCGTGGGCTTCGCCGTATTTTTGTGTCCAGCCGGGTACAGCAGGCAGGAACGGCTGAACCCAACCCCCAGGTGCCTATTTGTACCTGCCTGGAAACAGAAATATAGGGAAGCTCTTTTTTTTTTAATTATTTCATGAATTTCATGAAATAATAAAAAAAAATGTGTGGAGCTTCGCGCTATTTCTATGTCCAGCCAGATACAGCTAGGCAGCTGGAGGCTGAATGTTCATTGAAGCGCCATTTTCTGGCACTGTATCCAGCTCATCCAGGGCCCTGGTGCCATGGCTCACTGGGTAATAAAGGGGTTAGGCGCCAGCTGGCCCTAAGCTTGAAATTCATGGGGTCACGCCAATATTAAACATGACCGCCATGAATTTCTAATTAATTTTTTACAAAAAAAACACAACACAGAGAAAAAATATATTATTAGAAATAAAACAAAAAAGACACTAAGAGACTCCATCTTTATTATAAATCCTATTCCGTCCGACGTAGTCCAATCAGGGTTCTTCTTTAGCTCTGCTACATCTCTGGTAGAAAACCTCTACCAGAGATGTAGCAGAGCTGTGCACCCGTGGGAAAGTTCATGTGAGTTCATGCAGGCAAGCATCAACTCACATGAACCCTGCCAGCACTGCGCTACTTCAAATGAATAGCTGACCTGAATCAGCTGTTCATTTGAAACTACAGGCGGAAGAGCCGGCAGTGAGACTTCACCGACGGCTTTCCCGGTCTGTGCTGCACTCCTCGCTCACTGATGCCTCCTCCCTGCTCACTGATGCCCCCTCCCTACCTGATCCTAAGTTAGGACCGGGTGGGGAGCGAAGCACCAGGCAGCAGGGAGGGGGCATCAGTGAGCGGGGAGCGCAGCACAGACAGGGAAAGCCGGCAGTGAAGTCTTCTCACTGCCAGCTTACCCGCCTGGGTCCTGCGCTCCCCGCTCACTGGTGCTGCACTCCCCACCCGTGCTAACTTAGGATCGGGTGGGGAGGTGGTGGGGTGAGCGGAGGATCGGTATGGGAGGCTGCGGGGAAGTGAGTAGGGAGCTTAATGATTGTTTAAAACCCGGCGGCTTTTTACCACCTGCTTTTAAACAATCATGTGGTCATTGCAGCCTTTTCCTCTGCTGCCAGACCTCTTTATAGGGTCTGGCAGCAGAGGAATTACTTGCATTTCCCATTGACTTACCTTGTACTCGTTACTTTGCGAGTAATCACAAGCATACTCGCAGAGTAACGAGCAGCCCGAGTACTGTACTATTTGGCGAGTACCAAATAGTAACGCGCATACTCGCTCATCCCTACTCAGCACTAGACCCAAAGTGATTAGTATAGTACAGTTTACCGTTTTTCTTTAAACAAAATTTTGCCATATAAGTGGGGTTTTCTACAACTAAAAAAACCCTCTAAAGAGTAGTGCCATTAGTTTTCCAGTCTATTAGATTCACCACATGACTGAGAGCATCCTGGGAATGCATAAGGAGACTAATTTATGCTCTAGAACAGGGATCCCCAACCTGTAGCTTGAGAGCAACATCTGGATCACGGGCCTGTGATATGTGACTTATGACTGTATTTCAGCTTAAGCACCAGGTCCAGCAAACAGCCATGAAGATCTGGTCTCCAGAAGGTGACTTTTGTCAGTAGCCCCACATAAAAGAGCAAATCTGAATGGGAGTAAGATAAGGCCCACTGGATCTGGATATACTGCCTCAGTATGATTTCTTTGGAAAAGCTTTGACTGGCATAATACCAGTAATGGTGATCATGGGTGTCACTACTGTGAGGGGGTAGAAAATATAAAAGGGGTGGGGGACAAGAGGCGCAATAGTGCCCTATCACTAGTGACACTGTAGAGAAGGGTGGTATTGTGGAACCACTCACCTGGTGCAATTGTGATCCCCACAACTGGTTTGTAAGCGTGAAGCAATCAAGAGCTGCTGCAGGACCTCCACCTACCACTGACCAGTGGTGAAATCCAGAAAAGAAGATGGGAATGCAGGTGTGCCACGGTCCGCGCTGCTCCAAATGCAAAAACTCACCAAAGAGTCAAATTTTCCTTGAGCAAATTTCCAAGCTTTATTTTCGTCCTCCTACGCGTTTCGGCGCCTAGTCTGGCACCTTCATCAGGGAAATCCCTGATGAAGGTGCCAGGCTAGGCGCTGAAACGTGTAGGAGGAAGAAAATAAAGCTTGGAAATTTGCTCAAGGAAAATTTGACTCTTTGGTGAGTTTTTGCATTTGGAGCAGCGCGGACCGTGGCACACCTGCATTCCCATCTTCTTTACTGTGAGGGGGTGGGAGCTGGATGTGGCTTACAAACCTCTCTCACAGCTGGATGTAGCTTACAACTCTTTCTCAGTGCTGAATGTGGTTTTGACCCTTTCTCACAGCTGGATGTGGCTCAAGACTCTCTCTCAGAGCTGGATGTGGCTCATGATCCTCTTAGAGCTGGATGTGGCTCTCAAGTCTCTTGCAGAGCTGACTGTGGCTTGTGACCCTCTCTGAGAGCTGGATGTGGCTCACGACCCCGTCCCAGAGCTGAATGTGGCTAGTGACCCTCTCTCAGAGCTGGGTGTAAAGGTCAGAAAGGTTGTGGACCCCTGGGCTGGAGGAAACTCAAAAAATCTGTAATCTAAGACATAACTTTTCCGCTTTACTCTTGGTGCATTTTTATGGATTTCCTCATGAAAACTGCTGACATTGGGCACTGCTGGCATTCCCACACGGTGTGTTAGATATGTAACTTGAGTCATTTCATTACCTCTAATCTATAAGTTTGATTTGTCCACTTTGTCACATATGGTATTTTACTATGGCATTATATTATATCAAGTTTGATTTTTGTCTACCATCTATATGGTTTTCTATTGTACTTTAATTGTTTTTATATAAACCAACTCAATTTATTCTTATATTAAGTACAATCTCTAACATATTTCTTTACATAAAGTACACTTTATGTAGTTACCCATATACAACTTGATGTATATAATAATTTTTTGTCACACCTATGTCATACCTCCCAACTTTTGAAGAACAAAAAGAGGGACAAAAGATGTGGCGCGCGCAAATATTGGCCACACCCCTAGCCATGCCCAAGCCACACCCCTAGCCATGCCCAAGCCACACCCATTTACAAGTGACGAACATTCAACAGATGCCCTTATTAATATTAATCTTCTGATTATTTCACTTTTGCTGCTTTTTTTTGCCTTCTCCAATTTATTTGATGCAATTTATAGCAATGAGGAAAGACAGAACTCACCGAAAAGTTACTTGCAGAAATGTCTTTAATCCAAGTGCGGAGGTTGCATGGTGCAGGGAGGGTTCAGCAGAGCGGGATGACAGTCACTGTTTCACGCTAAATGCTATTAGCTGTGGACCTGTAGAAGCGCATTTAGCGTGAAACAGTGACCGTTGTCCCCCTCTGCTGAACCCTCCTTGCACCATGCAACCTCCGCACTTGGATTAAAGACTTTTCTGCAAGTAACATTTTGGTGAGTTCTGTCTTGCAACAATTTATAGCAATGAGGAACTTGTGCTGAAGAATAAGCAACACCATTTGTTTTCCACATACACTAATTAGTAAACTGCAGCATTCCACCAGTGCCCGGTTTCCTCTCCTCACTCTTTATTTATTTATTCATTTGATGCGTTTTTGGTGCAGTTTAGTACTGACAGCACAAACTATGGGCTGCCCCATCATACAACGCAGCAAGAAGGACGAGACTAGTGCCTGCCCTGCAGCATTGTTCATTTTATAGCCAGGGCTGTGGAGTCAGTAGCCAAACCTCCGACTACAAATCCCCAGTTTTCTTCAATCCAACTCCACCAAAATGGACACAGACTCTGAGTCCACAGTACTGTGTATAGCGCTCCCTGATGGCGCGCGCGCCGTGCACCACTACATGACACGTTACAAGCTCCACACTGGGGGCTGCAGGAAAATATGATGATCACACTATAACAGGCAGGGCACCACATTCCTCACATTGTACCATACATGCAGCCATTTGGTGCCGGACACATAGTCTGGTATCAGGCCCACACTGCACTCACTTCCTGAAACGTGACATCCTCTGGTTCCTGCATAGACTCCCATAGTGAAGTGAAGCAGCGCTCTCGGTAGAGCAGATATACCGGGCACCTGAGGCAACAAAGACCAATCATTTTTGAACTTTGCTCCAACATCTTTTGACTGTTCTGATTGGATGGGAAAAGGAATAGGCGGGGCCTTCCTGCTAGTAGCTTACTAAAAGACTGTAACGTGACCATGGCAAAATTCAAGAAGGAGGGGAACGAACAGGAAGCAGTCACATGATGGTGAGGCTGGATACAGACGAACGGTAGATACTAGAATGTATTGGCTCCTTCCAGGTAGGATGTCATTTCCATCACATGATAGGGGCGTGCTCTGATTTCTCAAGGCATGAAGAGATGCCATTGTCTCATGCAGCCGCCATGTGTGTATGCTGGAAGGAGCACATACAGATTGCTTCTGCTGACACAGAGGAAGGTCAAGGCCGGGGCTGCCGGGTGGTTTTGCTTTTGTATAATATTATTACAGAAAACCAAAAGCACTTACAGGACGCAGTCAGAGCCCAATTGTGGAGCAAGCCCACAGGCCTAGTGTATGCATGGCAGGTCGCCTCCCACATTTTGCTGGTAGAGGCGACTCATCAGCCAGCAGCTGGGCTTGCTCCACAATTGGGCTCTGACTGCGTCCTGTAAGTGCTTTTGGTTTTCTGTCTTTGGCATGGATGGTGAGTTTTTCTGATGCTGCTTTTTTTCTAGTAGTTTTTGTACAATTTTGTTAGGACTGGTGAGCATGGGATCCCTTGATCGTGGGTCATCAGCTTAAATGTCTTGGGCCAACACATGAACCAAAATCCCATCTATAAAGGTTTTTTATTTATCATATAAAAAACTTTTGCACTTTTTTATCCATCCAGGGCGCAGGTGGGCCCATAGGGGCGCCGTTCATCCAGTGGTGCAGAGGCATCGTACTGTGCGGCCCAATGCTCAGGCAGCGGAGCGGTTGGGTGGCTTTCAGACACTCTGCATCATATGTATCAGTGTGAATGGTGCTCTATGCAGGCCTAGTGTATGCATGGCAGGTCGCCTCCCACATTTTGCTGGTAGAGGCGACTCATCAGCCAGCAGCTGGGCTTGCTCCACAATTGGGCTCTGACTGCGTCCTGTAAGTGCTTTTGGTTTTCTGTCTTTGGCATGGATGGTGAGTTTTTCTGATGCTGCTTTTTTTCTAGTAGTTTTTGTACAATTTTGTTAGGACTGGTGAGCATGGGATCCCTTGATCGTGGGTCATCAGCTTAAATGTCTTGGGCCAACACATGAACCAAAATCCCATCTATAAAGGTTTTTTATTTATCATATAAAAAACTTTTGCACTTTTTTATCCATCCAGGGCGCAGGTGGGCCCATAGGGGCGCCGTTCATCCAGTGGTGCAGAGGCATCGTACTGTGCGGCCCAATGCTCAGGCAGCGGAGCGGTTGGGTGGCTTTCAGACACTCTGCATCATATGTATCAGTGTGAATGGTGCTCTATGCAGGCCTAGTGTATGCATGGCAGGTCGCCTCCCACATTTTGCTGGTAGAGGCGACTCATCAGCCAGCAGCTGGGCTTGCTCCACAATTGGGCTCTGACTGCGTCCTGTAAGTGCTTTTGGTTTTCTGTCTTTGGCATGGATGGTGAGTTTTTCTGATGCTGCTTTTTTTCTAGTAGTTTTTGTACAATTTTGTTAGGACTGGTGAGCATGGGATCCCTTGATCGTGGGTCATCAGCTTAAATGTCTTGGGCCAACACATGAACCAAAATCCCATCTATAAAGGTTTTTTATTTATCATATAAAAAACTTTTGCACTTTTTTATCCATCCAGGGCGCAGGTGGGCCCATAGGGGCGCCGTTCATCCAGTGGTGCAGAGGCATCGTACTGTGCGGCCCAATGCTCAGGCAGCGGAGCGGTTGGGTGGCTTTCAGACACTCTGCATCATATGTATCAGTGTGAATGGTGCTCTATGCAGGCCTAGTGTATGCATGGCAGGTCGCCTCCCACATTTTGCTGGTAGAGGCGACTCATCAGCCAGCAGCTGGGCTTGCTCCACAATTGGGCTCTGACTGCGTCCTGTAAGTGCTTTTGGTTTTCTGTCTTTGGCATGGATGGTGAGTTTTTCTGATGCTGCTTTTTTTCTAGTAGTTTTTGTACAATTTTGTTAGGACTGGTGAGCATGGGATCCCTTGATCGTGGGTCATCAGCTTAAATGTCTTGGGCCAACACATGAACCAAAATCCCATCTATAAAGGTTTTTTATTTATCATATAAAAAACTTTTGCACTTTTTTATCCATCCAGGGCGCAGGTGGGCCCATAGGGGCGCCGTTCATCCAGTGGTGCAGAGGCATCGTACTGTGCGGCCCAATGCTCAGGCAGCGGAGCGGTTGGGTGGCTTTCAGACACTCTGCATCATATGTATCAGTGTGAATGGTGCTCTATGCAGGCCTAGTGTATGCATGGCAGGTCGCCTCCCACATTTTGCTGGTAGAGGCGACTCATCAGCCAGCAGCTGGGCTTGCTCCACAATTGGGCTCTGACTGCGTCCTGTAAGTGCTTTTGGTTTTCTGTCTTTGGCATGGATGGTGAGTTTTTCTGATGCTGCTTTTTTCTAGTAGTTTTTGTACAATTTTGTTAGGACTGGTGAGCATGGGATCCCTTGATCGTGGGTCATCAGCTTAAATGTCTTGGGCCAACACATGAACCAAAATCCCATCTATAAAGGTTTTTTATTTATCATATAAAAAACGTTTGCACTTTTTTATCCATCCAGGGCGCAGGTGGGCCCATAGGGGCGCCGTTCATCCAGTGGTGCAGAGGCATCGTACTGTGCGGCCCAATGCTCAGGCAGCGGAGCGGTTGGGTGGCTTTCAGACACTCTGCATCATATGTATCAGTGTGAATGGTGCTCTATGCAGGCCTAGTGTATGCATGGCAGGTCGCCTCCCACATTTTGCTGGTAGAGGCGACTCATCAGCCAGCAGCTGGGCTTGCTCCACAATTGGGCTCTGACTGCGTCCTGTAAGTGCTTTTGGTTTTCTGTCTTTGGCATGGATGGTGAGTTTTTCTGATGCTGCTTTTTTTCTAGTAGTTTTTGTATAATATTATTACCACAGGATCCAATTTGCACACAAATATTGCTCTCCTGACAGCCTCCCTCCATCCTTTCTCCATCCCAACAGCCTGCCTCTATCCATCCTATATTCCAACTGCCTCCCTCCATCCTGACAGCCTCCCTCCATCCTTCCTCCATTTCGACAGCCTCCCTCCATTCCTCCTCCATTTTGACAGACAGCCTAACAGGGGTGCATACAGCCAATCACTGCATGCTGCTGATGTCACAGGGGTGTACATCACTATCTGGATGATGGAGAGTGAACACAAAAGAACACAAAGTGGCGCATAAGTATAAGTGGAAAGCAGGAAATTCTGACAAAGATGGAGCGTCCAGTAGTCATGCTGACGGGCATTGCTAGGGTCAGAAAAGATCCGAGTCCCAAGGCAATGTTTTGAAGCCAACCACCCCCACCATATTAAAATTTAACACCATAACATAACTCTCTGAGAACAGATAATGTACTACTGTATTTTTCGGACTATACGCACCCAGGTTTTAGAGGAGGAAAATAAGGAAAATAAATTAAGAAAAAAATGTGGTTATAATGCAGTGTTATGGGGATGGGGTTTGCTGCTGACACTTATGGGGGCAATGTCCCCATGCTGGGCCCCTTTCAGGTAATATGTGTCCCCAATCCTGGAGAGGGCCCCTCCATCCTGGTATATAATCCTAATCATGGGATTTAGTGCTCCCCCTCTTCCCCCCCGTTCAGGTACATTACTCTCTTATCCTGGATATAGCCCCCCATTGAAGTATATGGGCCCCTCATCCTAGATGTGGCCTCCCCATACTGGGATATAGCACCCCCCCATCCAGGTACATTACCTTCTTATCTTGGATATAGCCCCGCTCCATGTTAGATATGGTCCCCATCCTGGATATAGCCACCCCCATCACTGTATGTGGCCCCCCCATGCTGCTGCACACCAGAAAATAATAACCAATGTAACCTCTCTAGCACTCTCCTCCGTCTCCTGCTTGCCTGCTTGTTCTCACGTGTGCCAGCATCCGATCATGTGATCGGAGTGCGCAGCGGTGACATCACTGTGCTGTGCTGGTAACGTGATCAGATGCCAGGGACGCAGGAGGACTCAGTACATCAAGTGCGGCAAGCAGGGAGAGACGGAGGGGAGCACTGGAGAGGTTACATTGGTTATTATTTTCTGGTGTGTAATAACCAATGTAACCTCTCCAGTGCTCCCCTCCGTCTCTCCCTGCTTGCACAATACAATAGGACCCCACTGACTATTATGGGGGCACCTGGATTCTATGTTTTAAGACAGAAAAAGTTCTGCATGATGCCCTTTTCCTTCCATTAAAATATGGAAACAGAAGAACCCAGATAGATCCCACAATAATCAATCAGGCCCCTTTACTTCCATTCATATCAGTATGCAACAGATTCATCTCAAACTATAATTCCATTTGTCAGATTCTCAAAAAGGAAAAGGTGAACGTAATGTCAGAATGGAGAGGAGCAGCCTAAAGGTGGGGTTACACGTAGCAATATTGCTACCGATGTAACAGGTTTTGTGACGTGGCAGCGACGTCGCTGCGTGTAACATACCGTAACGACCAGCGATCAGCTCGCTGATTGCTGAGGAATGGCCAGGACCATTTTCCAATCGTTGGTCTCCCGCTGTGACACATGCATCGCCATATGTAACAGGGGCAACGACCAGTGACATCCAGTGTGAGCCTGACACCCTGACCGATCCCAGCAACTGTCAGGTATTGGCGCATCGCTGGGTGATCTCTGGTAAGATCTGCCTGTCTGGCATCTCACTAGCGATCATATAGCAATGTTCCAGCGATCCCGATCATTGGTCGGGTCGCTGGAACATCGCTACGTGTAACGTAGCCTTAAGGCCCAGATCAGACGGCCATATTCCACCAGTCTTGTAAGGAGCACAATGCCCGGACTGATCTAACAGACAGACCTACTCTGGTCTAATCTTCATAGGCCTGGATCCAATACATGAGGCTACTGAGCTGAGGTCTGGAGATTTGTTGATGGTCGGAGTATTGTGCGCTTTACATGGACCTTGAAATTCAGCTGTCACATCCTGCTCTACAGACATCATTTATTTTTCTTTAACTGTTTAAAAGGGTTATCTACAAACTTTTGAATTTTTCTTCTAATGGAGCTAAGAACGTACAGATAGGTGGTGGATGCTAAGTATCTGCCCGGCGCCGGCTCAGGGTGATCTCAGATCTTTCCTGCCACCAAGCATCTCTTCCTCTTCCTTTCTACTCTGTTGACAGGGTGTCACTGGCGACGTCATGCTGCCTGACAGCCGGCTCTCCACAGCACCCTGTCACCAGAGCAGACTAGAAACTCTGCGTGACTGTAGACATGAGAATTGTGACATTGCACATACTGTACGCTGTAAGGATTCTCCAGTGTTAGAGCCGGATATTGCGGTCACATGGCCTCGAGTGTGGCACACTCCTGGCCAGAGCACAAACACAGGTGCACCTACACACATAAACCCACATACACCATCACACATACATCACACACACCCAGGCATACCATTAAACATACATCACATATAGGCATATCATCATACATACATCAAACACCCAGTTGCACCATCACACATACATCACACACACTTAGGCATACCATTAAACATACATCACACACAGGCATATCATCATACATACATCAAACACCCAGGCATACCATCACACATACAGACACATCCAGGCTTAATATCAACACACATACCTTCACACTTACACACATCATTCTTGCAACACTCACACACACACCCCACACATCACTAACTGACACATCATTCACACACACCACACGCATTACTCACACACGCACATCACTCTCACACCACACGCATCACACACCCCATGCATCACTCTCACACAGCACTCACACACCACATGCATGACTCACACAGCCCCACGAATCACACACATTACACGCATCGCTCTAACTGATGCATCACTCACACATCCCACACATCACTCACACATCCCAAGCATCACACAGACACACATCACTCTAACACCACACGCACGACTTATACACCCCATGCATCACACACATTATCCGCATGACTCACACACCCCACGCATCACTCACACACTCATTACTCACACATACACACGTCACTCACACACACCACACACATGACTCACACACCATGTATCACACACATCACATGCATCACTCACACACCACACACATTACACGCATCTAACTGATGCATCACTTGCACACACCCCACACATCACTCACACACCCCAAACATCACACACACACATAACTCACACACATTACATGCATCACTCTAACTGACGCATTACTCTCACGCCACATACATGACTCACACACCCCATGCATCATACATATCACACACATAACACACACCTCACGCATCACACACATCACAAGCATCACACTCATCAATCTAACACATGCATCACTCACACACATTACACACATCACTCTGACACATCACTAGCACACCACGCACATCACTCACGTCACATGCATGACTCATACACACCCGACACATCACTCTAACACACGTATCACTCTCACACACCCCATGCATCACACATTCACACGCATCCCTCATACACATGACATACAGCCCACGCATCACATGCATCACACACATTACACGTACTCTGACGCATTACTCACAAACTCCACACGCATCACTCTCATGCCACATGCATCACTCACACACATCACTCTAACACACACATCACTCACACACACCACATGCATCACTCACACACATTACACGCATGACTCTAACTGACACACCACATGCATCTCTTATGCCACATGCATGACTCACACACACCCCACACATCACTCACACATACCACATGCATCACACACATCACACGCATCACTCTCACAAACCACACACGAATCACACACATCACTGTATGTTACTCACGCATCTCACACACACATCACACATACATACATACATGATATATGTATGAACACATATATACTCACTTTCTTCATCTTTCCAGGTCATCAAGTGGTAGTACAGTAGTGGGGGAGAAGTTGGAATAATCAGCAGGGGATTGTACACGCAGGAGGCCTCCTTTTCCTTCTGCCCGGCCTCCTGCTCCCGACAGCTGAGCAGGCAGTGAGACCAGGAGGGAAGGGGCTCCTGTGGCTGCTCTCCCTTCTCCGCAGTGCAGACTGCCTTGTGTTTCTCCCCCTCCTGCACACTCTGGCCCCGCCCCCCTTCTGCTCCAGAATGACGTCCCCCTCCCCTCACTGATGCTGTGTACACTGCAGCCAGTCTCAGTGCAGAACGATGGAGGGAATCCTTGGAGGAGAGCAGTGTGCGGGAGGAACACAGAGCCGTACTGCACAGAGCAGTGCCAACAATCCCCACTGTGCACAAGAGTCACTAAAGTTCATTCAATAAAAAAGACACATTTCTACACATCGGGCAGAGCACTGATGGGCCGACCCTGCACTGTAACACACGGAGCTAAAATCCATAGGGGCGTGGCCGGCAGCTACTCACTGCTGAGCGGGAAATGTATCCTCCCGGCCGGGACAGCGGGAAAGGCACTGAAAATCGGGACTGTCCCGCTGGATCCGGGACACTTGGGAGGTATGCCTATGTACACTGGTGATCAAAATTAGAGAACAACACACAATTTCCTTAATGTCATAAGGTCAATGTGTTGTCCTATATGAAAATATCCTAACATGAGTAAAATAGCAGTATTTGAAGCTTATTACATAATTGAATATACTCTAAAGTACAGAATAAAAATGTAAATGAGATAAATGAAAAAGAACACTGATCAAAATTAGAGAACACTTTCTGATACCTGCAAGCAATTGGTGTTAATCTGGCACCTGGTACTAATTTCCTTAATTAACTTACAAACCTTATTTAAAGAGGACCAGCCAGCAGAATTTAAGACTATAAAGTGAAGCCAGTCCCTTACAGGCACAGGGATACTGAGTGCAATCATACCTTTATGTCCATGATGACATGTATGACTGCTGAGATAAATGTTACAGAAGTCCTTAGAAAGTGTACAGCAGGAGAGGGAGTGGGCAGCATTTAGCATAAGAGGGGCTGAGTTTCACTTCATTACTCCACAGTTTGATCTAAGCCAAACCCTCTCCCTCCCCTCTCACTCACTCCCTGTCACTATATAGAGTAGCAAACACATTAGGTCTGACATTGTGCATGCAGATTGCACAATGTCAGGCTCCTATGTGCCACAGATCATCCCTCTCTCCTGTCTGTGCCTTCGGCTTCTAGTTCTCAGCTCTCTCCTCACAGTCACAGGTCATTGAGAGCAGAGAGTTCGGGACCCGCAGACTGGAGGGGACGGGGCCTTCTCCTGCACTGTGACAGTGTGATATACACTGCCAGAGAAGAAGCCTGAGAAGCCGAAGACACAGGCAGGAGGGAGGAGGGATGATCTTGGGCACATAGGATGCCTGACACTGTGCTATCTGCATGCACAATGTGAGATCTAATGTGTCTGCTACTCTATATAGTGACAGGGAGGAAGTAAGAGGGGAAAGAGAGAGAGGGAGGGGGAGGATTTGGCTTAGAGCAAACTGCGGAGTAATAAGGAGAAACCCAGCCCCTCTTATGCTAATTGCTGCACACTCCGTCCCCCTGCAGCACACTTTATAAGGACTTTTATAGCATTTATCTCAGCAATCGTACATGAAATCATTGAAGTAAGTGTATGATTGCACTCAGTATCCCAGAGCCTATAATGGTGGGTTTACAACACACCAATCATTGTATCCAATATCTGAACCAATCTCTGGTTGCAGTGAAATCATGGACAGATTGCTCCATGTTGTACACAGCCACAAAATGGAACTATGTGTCCATGATTTCACTGCAACCACAGATCTGTTCAGATATTGGATACAATGATTGGTGTGTGTAAACCCACCATTAGACACTGGCTTCACTTTATAGACATAAAATCTGGTGGTTGGTTCCCTTTAAATGGCAGCCTAGTTTTCCAGTTTGCACTCTCTTTGCAAAAATGGTGTGCCGTTCCAAAGTGACTGAAACCCTCCAGCAGCAGGTTGTCCAAATGAAGGCCAAACCCTATCAGCCATAGCAACAGAAGTTAGTCGTTCCAAGTCTGTGATTTCTAGAATATTACATGTTAACAACATCATAAACTCATTCAAGTTCCCCAAGAGGGCTGGTCACCCTTAAAAGACAAATGCAAGAGAGGACAGGATAATACATTTTTAATTAATAGATCTTATAATCAAAATAAAGGTACCATTACACGGTACGAAATCGTGAACGATATTGCTAAAACGTCACGGGTTTGGAGTCGTTCAAGCTACATCATTAGGACATTGTTGCGTGTAACACCGCGATACGACTATAATAAATCATTGGATCGTTGATCGCAGATTTGAGAACATGTTCTCAAGTCACATGATCCACGAGCAGCCAACCTGCAGCATCGTTATGTATGACACCGTGATAACGATGTCGTTCATGACTTCGCCCATTCACATCAGTGAACAAGTATCATTCGCTGGGATGTGCGAACGATACCTGCTCGCTGGATCGTTGGTGCGTCAGGCACAATCTTTAAACGATGTCCTACCGACCGCATGCCCACGAGATCATTAGTGATATCGTTTCAACATTGAAGTGTGTAACGGTACCTTTAAATCCACAAATGGATGTGTTAAAAAAATGGCACTATCCCGGTGACCCAAGATATTCTTTTAAATGTGTCCCTATGTAAAGAATGTCGCCAACCATGCAGGAACAGGTTGGATATGCAACATCTCCTGGTTAGGGGAGGAAGGAGAAGACATTATACAGACATTACAGCCGGGGATCACAGCTGATTCTTTCTGGGATGTAAAATAAGTTATTAGAAGGCAATGAAGTATTTTTCCTGACAGAAGGATCAGCTGCGATCCTCAGCTGTAATGTCCGTATACTCTTTTACTTCCCACATGGTCAGACACATCATTTACACAGGGGCACATTTATAAGAATATCTAAGGACAGAAACATTTATTTAACACATCTAACACATATTTTTATGCTAAGATTGTTATTTAAAATGTAAAATTGTACAAATTAAATCTGAGCTCAGACCATGTTTCATGGATCTCTGAATTCGGCCTTACATTTCTTAAACAGTTTGTTTAGCAACTGATGTGTATTATAATGAATAATGTCACGTTTGTAATATATGATAACGAATATTAGGAGTTAGATGTAGGTTTGTGCATTTTATTCACCACTAGCAAACTTTTAATATACAGCTGAGTATTTATTATTCCATTTTATATATAAAGCTGAGTGTATATGTGTGTGTATGTGTGTATGTATGTCCACTATACGCACCATAGAATTTACATTGTGTGATTAAATGACCGTTGACTGACAACATGTTTGCTGGTCAGCCTTCATTTAATAGCCTGTTTAAACAGGTAGGCTGTGCTTCAGATTGTAATAAATCGTTCAGTGCTCATAGGCTGCCTATGTAAACAGAACATATGATCATCTTTTTTGCAAACCCATGCAGTGTCAATGCACATTAAAGGGAATTGGTCAGCAGGTTTATTATTATTTATAAGGTCTCTTATCACACAGTGTGCAGTTGTTGACATGCCACTTTTGTTTTAGCTTCAGTAGATTATCATTGAACTGAGTTAGCTAGAAGTCAGCTAGTCTGGCACGCCTCCTGCTGTGATTAGCAGCTCACTTTCTTTAGACATTTTACATGCAAAGCCTGGTGTGGGTGTGGTTTTCTTTCTCACCATTTCTGCATGCAAAATCTAAAAACTCTGATTGTGTAGAAACCGCTGCACCTAGAAGTCTAAGTGATACATCATTGGATTTAGGGCCTTTTTATCTACATCATGTATCTCTCAGATGAGTTAGGAAAAATATGCTGACCTATTCCCTTTAAAACCCTGTTCACATGGCCAGTTGTCACTGTTTGTAACAATAGTAAAACAACTGTATCCATTTGATCTATTACAAACAGAACAAAAATGGAGGCACACTTTAGTTTCCAAAGCTTGTCAGATTCGTGCCCCTAAACACCCGTAGTGATCTGTACACCTACAGTTCTTAAAAGCCAGATCTATTAATTACATAACAGGTGACTATCAGTTATGCTGCATTTCGAATATATGTCATTATTAAAAAAATAAATAAACAGATATAGTCACTATCTGTTATTTTGGAAAGACAAAAATCTGTGTAGGTTGTTTTTGATCAGGCTAAAAAAAAAAGGATTTCATACGTATTGCTGTCAAAATTTATTTAGGTAAGTTCCATCCCCATTTAAATGGGGGGTTTGGCTCTTCTTCCCATGATTCTCTTACAACCCAAGGGGTACTCGGACTCACTTGCCGTACAAGAGCTCAAAGGGGGAGAACCCTGTCAAGGCATGTGGAACCTCTCGGTAAGCAAATAGCAGGTGTGGGAGGTAACGTTCCCAGTCTCGTCCCTGGGTCTCAACCAGCATTTTTAACATCTTTTTGAGGGCACTGTTGAATCGCTAACACACACCATTGGTTTGAGGATGATATGCGCTCAATACCAGATGCTACACCTGCATTTTCTTACAGAGAGCCTCCATTAGGCGAGGAATGAACTGAGTCCCCTGGTCGATAAGCATCTCCCTGGGAAATCTTACTTGAGAAAAGATGGCCAACAGGGCATCCCCCACATTATCCGCCCTAATTGAGGACAGAGCTACTGCCTTGGAATACCGGGTAACAGGATGAAACGCTTTCCAGAGCTGCTGGTTATGGCCAGTGGTCCCACAATGTCCACAGCAATCCTCTGGAAAGGCTCCTCTATCACTGGCAAAGAAAGCAGAGAAGATTTGGGAGCCAGTCCTGACTTTCCCACTTTTTGACACGTGATCCAGGATCGACAGTAGTTCACCACATTTGTACCCATTTTGGGCCAATAAAAGTGGTGAGACAACCGGGCCTTGGTTTTGCTAACCCCTAGTGTCCAGTGAGTGGAATCTCATGGGCAATCTGCAGCATTTCATCTCTAAATTGGTAGGGTATGACCAACTGTCTTTCCCTCAGCCACTCCTGTTGGGGTGTACAGGGAACCGTCTCCCTGTACAACCTCCCTTGGTCCCAGAATACCCTCACTTTATCAGTCTTGGAGGTGGGTTTTTCAATGAGGTTCCTCAATGTCTCTAGGCTAGCCTCCGAGTGCAGAGCTGCCTGAAAGTCCTAGCTGCAGGCAGCCAGAAGTGACGTTAAAGCTACATCCTCACTGGGACCATCTGGGACCTGCTCTGGGTCCGTAACAAATTCAGTTATGCCCTGGCTAGGGAGGGTCCAGAAACAAGGGCGTTACTTGCTTTCTGGGCACTCTGACTGCAGGTGACAGTGGCTATATAGGCCGTCTCCCCGGGAAATAACACTAACCTGTCAGCCTGACTGGATATGCATACTACTTCCTATTCTCCCTTATTACCTCAGGAGCAGTGCTAATCATGGGCAGTGACCATCAGCCAGGTCACCATCTGTTGTGACCCTGATAAGCTGCATGATACCACTTGCTTCATGGTCCCTGTGCCTCTCCCCATCGCCCTTAGCACTGACCCTTGCTCCTGTTAGGGGATCTTCAGTAATATCACCCCGCTGCATAACATGGCTGAGTTCTCCTGTACCTTCAGATACATTCATCATCATCAGGTAAAGCATTCATATCATTTGCATTAAAATTACCATCAGTATCAGATCGGGGAGGGGTGTCAGAGACATAAGCAAACATCCTCCCCAAATCATTTCCCAATAAAACGTTAACAGGTAGGTTTTCTGACACACCCACTTCTTCCACCACACTCCCAGCGCCCCAATCGATAAAGACCTGGGCTATTGGCAAGTGACAGCGGACGCCCCCAATCCCAGTGACAGTAAGGGTTTTTCCTGGGATAAACTCTTCATCGGACACCAGTTTGGGTTGGAGGAGGGTTCATTCGGCCCCGGTTCCCCACAGTGAAAGTGTCCCCCACAGTCACAGACTGCAAATTTTTACAGGCCATCCCAACTGGCCCACCCACAAAAAGAACTGATGCATTAGGCCCTGGATGGGGAGTTCTTCCTATGCTTCCCTGGGCAAGTGGCGCTGAGATGACCAGTCTAGTTGCAGAAATAACACTTGCAGGAATCAGATGCAGGCTGGGCCTTGTCGAAGGGGACAAGGCCTCCAGAAGATTGGCTGGCAGGGGTAGGAATGGTAGTTGATGGCTTACCCCCTCTGCAGCTGGTAATGACCAACTTCGCACCTCCGGTTTACAATTGGCCTCTTGGGTGTCCGCGATCTGCACTACTTTATCTGCATCTGGTGGCTCCCAGTCCATCACAAACTGTCGCACCTCAGCTGGACAAACATGTAGGAACAGGTCTTTCACCATCAGGTCCTTTAGGTGGTCACTAACAGTCCTTGGACCCACTGCCCAAAGTTAGTTCTGAGCTCATGCACCACATCACTGTATCTGTCGTGTGGTCCACGTTGCAGACTCCGGAACTTTTTACGGTACACCTCAGCAGATAGTTGGAACCTTTGAATTAGGGCCAGCCTAATGGCAATATAGTTCCCATCTAGCTCTGAGGGAAGAGCAACAAACACGTCCTTAGTATTGCCTCTGAGTCCAGTGGTTAAGTATTGGGCCCACTGGTTGGGTGGCAGCTTTGGACTCACAGTTCCATGGGGTAGATGGCGATATCCCGAGTTGGGCCATGTGCAACTCATGGTCTCTCTGAGCTTGGACCTGCCACTCGGCTCTCTCGGCCTCAGCTTGCCGCTCGGCAGCCTTCTCTCGTTGAGCTTTTGCCTCGGCTTTCTCACCCTCTTGCTGGCTTGGGCCTCTGGTCATTGCTTGGCAGCCTCCTGGTGATGCTGAATTCACCTCAACAATCCTTCATAATCCTCTGCGGAGAGTTGCTGTAGAGGCATTTGCAGATAGGGGTCCACACTGCCCTGGTTGCTGATGCAGCGTGCATCCACAGGTGGGACCCCTCCAGCAGTACTGTCCATACTTTGGCTGACCCCTGTTGCTGCTGAGCTCTGGTCTGGGCTGAAATAAACTACCAAAAATGGACCCTCTTGTTTTATTTTTTGGCGGTAAAGCTAAGAACTCCCACTTTGCTGACCTCATATATGGGCTGTTTTCTGGGAGAAACACCCATTTCCAAAAGTTATCTAAAACTCCTTTTCTTCATATCTTTGGCATATCTTAGATCAAAGATTGCCATCTGTTTTCCTGCATGATTTTGTGTGTTTTTTTAATCCAAAGATGGGGTGTCTGTGATTTGCGGCTAGTCAGAACTACATTTCCCTGGTTTCTGATCCTTTTCCAGAACAGTAAGAGGTGCAGTCCAATCCCCAAAAATTCCAGCACCACAAAAATATGATTTGTGTAATTGTGGCATTAACATGCATTATTAAATTTGACATAAAGTGTGTTTTCTTGGAGACAAAAGGGCCATTTCACATCTATGCGCTGATGCGTTTAGCAGCATTGCGCTAGCGCAGGTGCTATTACAGCCCAGCGCAGCCAAGCACATTGGCGCACACATGAAGCGCATTGTGCTTTGTGCTAGCACTGCCATTACCTTCTATGGCCGAGCGCAGGGGACCGCATCCCAGAAGCGCAAGTGTGACAGGTCCTGTGTCACAGCGCAAGTGCTAGTCCAGATGCAATGGAAACGCATCATGCAACGTTTCCGGTGCGTACGAAATAACCGCAAGCGCTGTGACACAGGAACTCTCACCCTTGCACTTCTGGAATGTGGTCTCCTGTGCTCGGCCATAGAATGTAATGGCAGCACTAGCGCAATGTGCTTTATCTGTGCGCCAATGTTCTTTGCTGCGCTGGGCCGTGAATGCACCTGCGCTTGCATCTGCGCTAGCGCAATGCTGCTAAATGCATAAGCGCATAGATGTGCACTAGGCCAAAGACATTCTTGGAGGGAAAAAACAGAAACATTTGGCTGGGGTCCTAGGTTCAAATTTCACCAAGGACAACATCTGCATGGAGTCTGTATGTTCTTCCCTTGTTTGCATGAGTTTTCTCCAGGCTCTCTGGTTTCCTCCCATACTCCAAACACATACTGATACAATGTTTAGATTGTGTGCCCCAATAAGGACAGTGTTGCAAATGTCTGCAAAGCGCTATGGACTTAATAGTGCTATTTAAATGAATAAATATTTTTTATTATTGTATATGTACATGATACTGACGAATATATTGTTCATATAAAAAATAAATATTTGCAGAATTTATGACAGCAGCTGTCTATCCGATATAGATCAACCTAGAATATAATGGTCCATAATGTGATCAATGTTTATAGATATTGTGGATGGTCAGATGTGGCCATCGCCAACACTACTTTGGGAGGCTCAGGGGCCTAAATGGTAAATAATTATGGATTAACGTGTATGAAAGGCTAAATATATGTCAATACTATTCTACACTTGGCACTGAGTTGAAGCACTTTTAAAACGTTCCATCACGTATGCATATATAACATTAAACACAGCAAGGACTAATTCTGTATGATTTTGCAGTGCAGAATTAATGTGAACATTATTTATGGCCCCATGCTGACCTTTGGGGAAATGTAGCAGACGGATTTTCCATCAACCGGACCCATTTTTATTGAGCATATGTATAAACAGACATATATGTGAACTAATCACAAATATTCTGGCAACCAACGGCTTCTTAAAAGCAAATCAGACGGTCCCATAGTCAGACCATACCTCTGTGTACAATATATTGCAAATCCCTCTTGCGCTTAAGAGTTTTATATATGTCTAAGGTCTACTTAAAATATAAAACATTTCATTCCAGAATACCTTTTACAGCAATTTGAGAAAATATGTATTTATATAGGCCGCTGGATTTCGGTCTAGCATGAATAATATGAATAACGTCAGGGTAATCAGGCTGGGAAAGCAGGGTTCACAGCAGTGTGCAGAGACTTCCATTGGGCAGTGTAAACACCTGCATTAAAAGGGGCATTCATTCTAATCACCATGCATATGGCTGGATGAGGTAGGCATATTTGGATATATTCATGTAACATGTCCGTTATAATTCATGTAATTCTTTTCTGGATTGCATAAACATATTCATAAAAATGGTATAAAAAATACTGAATCACCACAGGGATTAAAATATAAAAGTGGGTCAGTGTGACTTGGCAGCCAGACATCCAGGCAGTAATCCCATCTGCATTAAATTTTCACTGAACTGAAAAAAGGAGAGAGGGAGAAAGAGGGAGAGATGGGAAAAAAGGCCCCGGTGCTGAATTTCATCACCGTATTACAAAATGTTATCAAACATCTCCAGTGCGCACTGACACAGTAACCCAGTCAAGTAATAATAGGTCTCTGTATTCGCTAGTATGTGGTTCCCCAAAGCCGGCATTACTGAAATAAGCAATGAATTATCTGTAGCACAACAGGAGTATTTGCAAACAAGCGTGAAAAATATTCTAGAAACACTATAAGCACCTGCATATCTACTCTTGTCATTAGGTGCCCTGAGGACCGAAAAATATGCACATAATTTTTCTAGGTTTCCCTAAGAGGGAAAAGATGTTTAGACATTATCACAGTATCATTCTGGTGACATATCCTAGCCGGAGTCGCTTCAAAATGGTATGCACATATTCATTTCATCCTATAAAAAGGATTGCAAATATAGGGAAAGGCTGCCGTTAATGTAACGTAATCCTTATAAAAATATTCTCCGCTCACCACTGTTGTTTCTATAGCATAATGAGGCCCTATTACGGGAGAGTATCTAATAACAAGCCCAGGGCTAATGCTTTCATCTGGCCGGCTGCAAAAAGGAAGCAATAAAGCTGTAAACAATTCTCTTTGTGTACGTTTCAAGGGAAATGAATAATAAAAGTTGTCATTTTTCTTTTGCTTATGAAACATGAGGCATTGTAATAATCAAATGTCTGTCAAGTGCCTTAGCATGTCTGAGCAAAACATTGGCTGTGCATTCTAGGTTCTTTACCTTACCTGACTTCTATGCTCATGGCAGTTTGTATGTGTAGAGTATGATTATACTCATGATGCATACAATGTGCCTTGCCTAAAAAGGTAGATCTTGATAGAGTATTCTCATCTTAGTAGGGCATGGCACATAGTAGGGATGAACGAATACCTTACTATTCGGAATCGCTATACCCGCAACGAGTAGGTAGCGGTACTCGCTAATCGTTGCGAGTATAGCGATTCCGAATACTTTTGCAGTGTATCAATAGATGTCCTGTAAAATAAAGGAAAAGTGGTTAAAAAATAAAAAAATCGGTTACTCACCTTAACCGACGTCTGTACCGGGACCGGCCAATGCACATCTATTCATGGAAAAGGACCTTTCACTCTCTCAGTCAATCAGATGGCTGGGAGAGATCTGGCCAATCAGATGCCGCCACGTCACAATGACGTTATCGCTAGTGGCCACCTGATTGGCCAGATGGAAAGGTCCTCGATGTACCTGAGAGGACCTTTCCATCTGGCCAATCAGGTGGCTGCTAGCGATCACGTGATTGTGACGTGGCGGCATCTGATTGGCCAGATCTCTCCCAGCCATCTGATTGGCTGAGAGAGTGAAGGGTCCTTTTCCATGAATAGACGTGCATCGGCCGGTCCCAGTACAGCCGTCGGTTAAGGTGAGTATCCGATTTTTTTATTTCTTAACCACTTTTTCTCTCTTTTACAGGACTTTTGCAGTGTGTCTATTGATACACTGCAAAATTATTCGGTACTTGCTTCTCTAGTAATCCTAATTTACTCGGCGAGTAGCGAGTACACGAATACCGCTACTATTCGGCGAGTTCCGAATAGTAGCGAGTATACTCGCCCATCCCTAGCACATAGCTAGGATACGTCATCACTAGAGGTGAGTGAAACAGACTTTAAGGTTCAGTGTTCACCTTGAACACACATTTTCAGTGTTTGGGTTTGGAGCTCCGGTGCAATACGTACACAAATCACTGGAGCGAGTATCGCTGTGCTCGGGTACACTCAGTGCACACTAGGCCCCGTGCAAACCACTTGCTGTGTTTAACTCACACTAGGGTTAAAATTAGCGTTATCAGATGAAGTGTATACAAAAAAAAAAGAAAATGGACAAATCCTGCTCTCCACTGGGAGGGCTTTCTTTATGGCTGGCTGTATGTGGGCAGAGAACCAAGCTGCCCAATCAATGACTTCCAATGAGGGTCAGTCAAGTTTGGGTCAAGAACAGAACTTTATATAACGAGCAGCTGACGCACAAGACTTGAACCTCCATAGGTCCACTCATCTCTAGCCATCACTTTGGGTCTGATATGGGACCCCAATGATCCAGAGAATGGAGGGACCTTGGCTCCACTTTAGTTGTTTGCATGATCTTTACAGTTTTTTCCTGCTTAAAGGAGCTCATAAACATCTGCCTGTACAGGGAACCAAACTATATACGGAATCAGTGGCGGTCCCACAGGTCGGCCTCACAGTGATCATTAAGTAATACCATATTTTGGAGGTATGGCATTCTTCACTAAGATGAGAATCATCTTTACGTTACAAGTCTAGACTCTATGTAATTGTGTTTTTTCATATCGTATGTACTGAAGTTCTCTGTATTATCTTTGTCCTTGTAGTACAAGATGTGCCATTAACAGACACAAAAATTTTAAGAATCTCACATTTTGTTACAAATTTTGAAAGGTTGTCCCTATCTTGTAACCATTTAGGTCCAAAAATTGGCAGCTCCACTTCCATTTCTATGCTACTGTGGCTCCTGTGCAGAAGACATGCAAGTGACACCTGTATTTTACAGATGAAAGTCCACTATTATAATTTGGATAATGTGTAAAGTCTGATCCTTATATGGACATCATATTATGTCTGACTGTCCATACAGTAATGGTTCAGCGGGAAAGGATCTGGATTTGGTTGGGCAAACTGATTTGTAGGATCTAGTCTATTGGTTATGCCAGAAACATATGACCGCTAAATGGACAGCCGGAAAACCGACTTTTCCATGATGGCCTCTATGGTGTGACGTACATCTGTAGTCACACCAGGGCAGTTAGTTACAAGAGTCATGAATACCGTCAGGTAAGAAGTGAGTCACAAACCTCCCATCCAGCAGACACAGATTACTAATGTACTGGATAGATGGGGTTCTCACCAACTTTAATTAGGAAACTATGTTGTAGCGCTGTCATCAAACTGAATTCCAAAATGAGAAATAAGATAAAAGGTGCTGTTTTATTTTTAAACCATGTGAACTCTAACACATTTTGGCTCTAAAATAGAACCACCTTCAGATGAATCTAAAGATGACTCTTGCTATCTAAATGTGTTATGATAAGAGATGAGCAAATCAATTTGTGAGGGATCAAATTTGTTACAAACTTCCCAAAAATTTGGAATCTGGTGAATCCGAATATTTTCAGCATTCAATTTGCTCAAATCAGGAAAAAGAGTTATCAGCTGGCTTCTAATTTATTGGATTCTTTTGCGATATCAAAAGCGATTAAAATAAATAAATACATTCTACTTACCTGTCCTAAGCCTTCACCTTCCATTACCTCCACTGATAGTTTTCTGGGATGGTCAGTTGTTCCAGAAATGAGGCTGAGTGATTGATTTAATGTTGGGAGCTACAGTAGAAGATCTTAGACAGGTGAGTGTAATGTAATTTATTATTGCTTAAATTGTAAATGTAATTTCATTGAAGAAAAACAAACAAACACAATACTGCACTGGTTGCTAGGATGAGTCACACAACATTTAAGATACTGCTTTTTTGTGCATTATGACCTATTTTCTCACATTTTCCTGTGCTTTTTAAAAAGTGCATTTTATGGCTGTATTGGCGTGGTCAGCTGATAGTGAACAGTGCAATGTGACAGCAGAGAAAGTGTTAACAAAGATCACGACTGAGCTGTGTGGGGCCAGATGACTGATCAGAAGCTTGTGCAAAGGAAAGAGAACTTAACACTAATCCTGACATTCTGACATTGCTCAGCACTGTGCTGTAGCCTGAATAAATACTGCTTGTCACCTCATCAGCTGCAGTCAGCAGTGTGGACATTCTGGAGGCCCCACCCCTTTACCCTTTATGGTTACATGCCCCGTATTGAGTAGCAGAACCTTGAAGACCTGACTAATAATGAACATATGTCTGCTTCAGACACAGTCTAGTGGGGACACTTTGTGCAAAATTTATGAATAGTTTTCAAACAGAATTCTCTCATAACATATATTTGAAAGTTTATTAAAATCACTTGCTCTACAATATTATTAAATAAAAATTTAAACAGCGGTTTCGCTTTTACCTCTCTTATCTGTTTATTGTTTGTGGTCTGGAGAAATCTGTATATTTTTTTGGCTAGAAAACTCCTTTAAGGATATATCTGCACTAAAATCCAGTGAAATTTAAAAACACCAATCTTTAGGACAAATTCCTTCAAATTGGCGAATCAATAAAGCATTATAAATAAACAGGGTGACCTGATCACCCACTATTAGGGCAGTTAGCACACCAATGAAAATGATGCAGGACTTGCAATTAATTCTCCAAAAATGAAGTGTTACAGCTGTCGTGAGTGGTAAAGGCATTTGACTTTTAGCATCTGGGGGACCAGATCACTCTCACACTACCCCATGCCATAAGGCTGCACGAGCTGCTGTAATTTAACCCAGTAAATGTTCATCTGAAATAACGATTGGGGGTTTGGAATAAATCCTGAAATCTGCTGACGAACATATGCGCATTTGTCCCTTCTGCAATTCTCCCTCTACCAGACAGCAGTGCCAAGTGGGATCACATGACACATACAATGACTCCTTAGATTCAAGGAGTTTCTAAGGAGTCCCAGAGATTGTCAAGATATGTCACTGAATAAAGAGAGGGGAAAAGAGAAAGAAACCAGGGTTATTACAAGGCATCTAATGTTGAGAAGATAGAATAGTGCAGGAACTGGAACTCAGCCCTCTCTGCTCCACCTCAGCACATTCTCCAAGTTCTCGCATAAACATAAGATCTTTGTAGAGATTGATTGAAATATTTAGGATTTGGACAAGTTCAGAGATAGCTATAAGGAACAACAGCTAATCCAATTATTTCCTTTTAAGAAGCCGACCTCAGCCGGTAATTTCCAAATGTCTTCATATTTATCATATGAGCAAACAACGTGAACAGTGAGTGATTGGGGCACCGATAAAGAGCAAGCTGGAGAAATTACATATGTGAGTGCTCGCAGACACCGAACAGACAGAGATTAATGCAGGTAACGCCTACAACGTAAAGGATGCAGGATCAAGGCTTTTCAGATTTCCACAATTGATGAAAAAGAGGAGAATTTTAAGCTATAAAACATGCTACAGTTCAGGGACTTATAATGCACATTTTGGGGATCACGGCTCCCTTTACTCTGCATGCTATTGATTAATGATCGCTTCATTTATGGTGTACAGATGTCTTGTGCAGGAAGACAGTTCCCAGATCACACTACTCCGACTAATTGTAATTATTCTTACTGCTTCTATGTGCTATGTTTTATGTTAGGCAGCATATATGTGAATTCATTTCAGTAAGACTATCTAGTACAGGTGTCATAATTTAAGGCCTATATTCTCAGAAGGCTTCCGGTTCTGTAATGCTTAACGATCACTAATGACTATCCTCATATGTTAATAGATCCCTTTATGCTGTTCTAACCATAGATGAAGCTCTTGCCTTCCTCCTACAACAGTAGCCTAGTAAAACACATGGTGGCAGTCATATAACGGCTATTCAAAGCCTAGGCCATGCCAGAGAAAATCAATACCCTCAAATGTAGGAATCCAAGAAAGAACGCTGTGATATTACAAATAAAGCTATCACCAAAAAATGATCATTTTAATATTCACTTGAAAATCAAGTTACAAGCTGTGTATTTTATTATTAGTTTATTTTGCTATTATTTGTCTGTCCTTTTCCTACTGACAAAATATGAATATTATAGTTTAAGACTGTCCTAAATAGCTGGAAGCCAGAATCTCTATAGATTGTAACTGCAACGCAAACCATTTTATTTAGCTACAAAGCAATTAGGGCCACGTCACACCAGGTGACGTCGCCAGAGACGGGTGGGAGCGCGCACGTTTTTGGCGCACCGCCAGATCTGACAGGCGGCGTCACCGCTGGGGTGTCTCAAAACCCCAGCAGCGATGCCTTAACATGGGAGCTCCCATCGCCTGGCAGATCGCCGTCCCCCATGTACACATCGCCCCAGAGTGATCGCCTGGTTTCAAAGTGCTGCTCTGAAACCAGGCGACCACTCAAATGCGTCGCCCTCACCTATTCACATTAGGCGACGCATTGGTGATGTCGGCGGCGATAGGCCACGTCCCAGCATCGCCTGAAAAATCGCCGCGACATCGCCAGGTGTGACGGTACCCTTACAGCTTAGTCAACATGCCCGACCTTCCCTCCATCAGGAAATAGCACAAACAATAACATTGTACACACTCCCTTTAAATAATTATCAATATTCCAGGACTTTTAAATATACCTTGTGTCTCAAAGATTCGCACTTGATGTCACAGAAAGGGAATGTAAAGTTAAAGGGAATCTATGACACGATCTTTGCTACCCAATCTGAGCTAAAGACCCTGATTTCAATTATGCATCACCAACTGGGCTGTTTGTTGCAGTTTGGATAAATCAATGTTATCTGCTGCAGATCTACCAGTTCTCTAAGTGATGAGCTCTGTATAACCCCATCCACAACACTGATTGACAGCTTTCTGTGTATACTGCGCAGAGGTAGAAAGTGGGGCTAGATACTGGAAGTCTGTGCTAGCATTTATTCTGTGGTGTTGCTATCAGTGTGTCAAGAATGGGAGAAGAGGGTTGCATTGAAAATCCAATACAATGGGCAGCACTTTGAACACATTTTATAAGTGGTCATAAACTTGTAAATAACTCATGAAAGAATAAAGTTACGTTAAAACCAAGCACACCATTGTTTTTCTTATAAAATTCTCAATACATTTGATATGTCACATGACCCTCTTCCCATTGAAAAAAATAAAGTTGGATCCAAAATGGCCAACTTCAAAATAGCCGCCATGGTCACCACCCATCTGGAAAAGTTTTCCCTTCCCATATAATAATGTGCCACAAACAGGAAGTTGACATCACCAACCATTCCCACTTTATTTAGGTGCATCATATAAATGGCCCACCCTGTACTGTTCTAGGATATATAAATCTTGCATAAATCAATAAAATTATATCTGCTCCTCAGCACTCACCCCTCCCTTTGGGGACAGTGAAATTCAGCCTCATGCATAGTGCTAAAGTTTCAGGTGACAGGAAGCTAGCAAGTTGATATATAGGGGAGGGGAGACCATGGTAGTGCTGAATCAATCAAAGCAGTGTTCTGCCTCTGCTCCTAATCTGATACATGACAGTACACATTATGCACTATCGTATAATTGTACAGCAAAGGATCACAGTGTGTATTTATATCTGGTTGGTGACATGATTGCAATTTGAATGGAGAACACCCTTGTTCCTATATTACGTAGTATGGTATATCAGAATGGCAGAATTGTAGTAAGACCATGGGGCCAGAGGCCACACCTCCTGCCACACCCCTGTTCATACAGAAGTATGAGGGGTAAGAATGTAAGATGATCCTGGAGCCCCCAGGGCCTAAACCCCCGACACACCTCCTGGTCTCTGCAGCAGTATGAGGCTGAATTTCTCTGTTCCTGAAGAGAGAGGTGAGAGCTGAAGAGCAGAAATGATTTTATTGATTTATAAGCAATCTATAGAGCCTAAAACTGTAGTGCCCAGCTCTGCTTCATCATGTAGGAGTCCAGGATTGCAGATAGGAGAAAAGGGACTAATACCACAAAAGTGACACAGTAAAGAGATGTACATCTCTTTACTCTGTCATTTTTGTGGTATTCCTGAGGAAAGGACTCGTCCCCAAAACGCATAGCGTAAATACACCTGATGAATTCACACAACCTTTGAATTTGGAATTATTTGGAGCGGGAGTGTGTCCATTAGTCCCTTTATTCCTATCTGCAATCCTGGATTCATATCGAGGGAGGACTGCTGCAAACCGTGGAAAAGCTTGACATCATACTTGTCAAAGGTGCAAAAAGCAGTTGTGACTTCTCACAACCCTAGCAGGTGAGCGGATTTCATTATCCCCCTGTTATCCATAAAGTTATGTCAGATATACACTATTGTGTGCCCCTGTTCCATTTCAGCTTTTTCTTTCATCATGTAGGAGGGCAGGGACAGCCCAAAAAATATTATCTCCCCAGAGTTCCCTTTAAGATCTTTCCAAGCTTTCTGCCACTAGCTGTAAATAGGAGTGTTTACATTCACTGACAGAAATTAAGGGGAAATCAAAGTTCCAAAACTTTAATTGGACATCCATTAAAGAGGTTGTCTACTATTCGGACAACTGCTTCTCAATCCCTGTTTGTGAATGGGTATAGTTCTGGGAGATGAATTTGTTCCATTCTGGTCTGAAGTAGGATTCAAGCTGCTCAACAGCCATAGGTCGTCTTTGCCAATGTTTTCATTTCATAATGCACCATAAGTTTTTTGTTGGTTTGGACTGCAGGTGGCTAGGTCAAGACATGTACTCGTATCGTGCAAGACCAGTTGTGATTGATGCATTATGTGGTTTATCATTTTCTTGCTGAAATATGCAAGGAATCTCTTATAGTAGTTATTGTTTGAATGCAAGCATGTGTTCTTCTAAAACCTTTATATTAGGGGCGTCAAACTCATTTTCACCAAGTGCCACATAAGCATTATGGTTGCCTTCAAAAGGCTGTTTGTAATTGTAAGGACTGATGCAGGTATCAATTTAACATGCTATGAACATGGACTACAATGCACAAACTGTCCAGGGACGTTAAGAGAGCTGTCTCTGGGTAGAGGAGCTATATAAGAACTGTCCTTGGTTTGTAGGGCAGTAAGAGAGCTGTACCTGGGTAGAAGAGCTATATGAGTTGTCCCGGAGTAGTAAGACCATAAGACAACTGTCCCTGGGTAGAAGGTCTAAACAAGAGCTGGCTCTGGATAGTAGAGCTCTAAGTGAGTTGTCAGTGGGTAGTAGGACTATGCGACAGCTGTTCCTGAGTAGTAGGGCTATGCATCAGCTGTCCGTGGTTAGTAGGGCTATAAGAAAGCTGTGCCTTGGTAGTAGGGCTATAAGAGAGCTGTCTCTGGGTAGTAGAACTATGTGACATCTGTGCTTGGGTAGTAGGGCTATGCAACAGTTGTTCCTGAATAGCAGTGGTATATGACAGCTGTCCCTGGGTAGTAGGGTTATAAGAGAGCTGTCCCTGGGTAGAAGGGCTAAGAATGCTTTTCTTAGGTAGGGCTAAGACAACTGTCATTAAGTATTATGGTACCTTTACACGCCGCTACAGAAGGTTAGAAACAACCGGGTGTCGGAGACAAATGTATCTTGCACCATCAAAACACCGTGAGGTAGCGGCGTGTAAAGGCAGTATCGGATACCTTTAGCAACCGTTGGAACGTGCTCGTGCACGTGAGACACCCGGTTGTTTCTAACCTTCTGTAGCGCCGTGTAAAGGTACCATTAGGGTTAATAGAGCAGTCCTTATATAGTAGGGCTAAGAGAGATGTCCCTAGATAGTAGGCTTAGAAAGCGGTCTCTTCTGTTCCGCATCCTGGTATATATTGCCATCCTGCGCCACATATATGGCCGCATCCTGGTTTATAGGGTGTTATATACATCTCCATCCTGGTATATATGTCCCTATCTTGTTATATATGTCCCCCATCCTTCCTAATTTCAGAGCCCATCTTGATATATGTGCCCCTGATCCTAGTATATATCTCCCTCACTCTGGGCTCATCCTGGTATATATATCCCCATACTAGTATATATGTCCCTATCCTGGGCCCATCCTGTTATATATGTCCTGCATCATTGGTCACATCTTGGTAGATATGTCCCCATCCTGGTTTATATATCCCCCATCCTGATATACAGTGCCTACAAGTAGTATTCAACCCCCTGCAGATTTAGCTGGTTTGATAAGATGCCAATAAGTTAGAGCCTTCAAACTGCAAATGAGAGTAGGATTTATTAACAGAAGCATAAATCTTACAAACCAAAAAGTTATGTTGCTCAGTTGAATTTTTATAAATTTTAAACATAAAAGTGTGGGTCAATTATTATTCAACCCCTAGGTTTAATATTTTGTGGAATAACCCTTGTTTGCAATTACAGCTAATAATCGTCTTTTATAAGACCTGATCAGGCCGGCACAGGTCTCTGGAGTTATCTTGGCCCACTCCTCCATGCAGATCTTCTCCAAGTTATCTAGGTTCTTTGGGTGTCTCATGTGGACTTTAATCTTGAGCTCCTTCCACAAGTTTTCAATTGGGTTAAGGTCAGGAGACTGACTAGGCCACTCCATCACCTTGATTTTTTCCCTCTTGAACCAGGCCTTGGTTTTCTTGGCTGTGTGCATTGGGTCGTTGTCTTGTTGGAAGATGAAATTACGACCCATCTTAAGATCCTTGATGGAGGAGCGGAGGTTCTTGGCCAAAATCTCCAGGTAGGCCGTGCTATCCATCTTCCCATGGATGCGGACCAGATGGCCAGGCCCCTTGGCTGAGAAACAGCCCCACAGCATGATGCTGCCACCACCATGCTTGACTGTAGGGATGGTATTCTTGGGGTCGTATGCAGTGCCATCCAGTCTCCAAACGTCACGTGTGTGGTTGGCACCAAAGATCTCGATCTTGGTCTCATCAGACCATAGAACCTTGAACCAGTCTGTCTCAGAGTCCTCCAAGTGATCATGAGCAAACTGTAGACGAGCCTTGACATGACGCTTTGAAAGTAAAGGAACCTTACGGGCTTGTCTGGAACGGAGACCATTGCGGTGGAGTACGTTACTTATGGTGGTGACTGAAACCAATGTCCCCACTGCCATGAGATCTTCCCGGAGCTCCTTCCTTGTTGTCCTTGGGTTAGCCTTGACTCTTCGGACAAGCCTGGCCTCGGCACGGGAGGAAACTTTCAAAGGCTGTCCAGGCCGTGGAAGGCTAACAGTAGTTCTATAAGCCTTCCACTTCCGGATTATGCTCCCAACAGTGGAGACAGGTAGGCCCAACTCCTTGGAAAGGGTTTTGTACCCCTTGCCAGCCTTGTGACCCTCCACGATCTTGTCTGTGATGGCCTTGGAATGCTCCTTTGTCTTTCTCATGTTGACCATGTATGAGTGCTGTTCACAGGTTTGGGGAGGGTCTTAAATAGTCAGAAAAGAGATAATTAATCCACACATGTGAAGCTCATTGTTCTTTGTGCCTGAACTGCTTCTTAATACTTTAGGGGGACCAAACAGAATGCTGGTGGTTTGAGGGGTTGAATAATAATTGACCCACACTTTTATGTTTAAAATTTATTAAAATTCAACTGAGCAACATAACTTTTTGGTTTGTAAGATTTATGCTTCTGTTAATAAATCCTACTCTCGTTTGCAGTTTGAAGGCTCTAACTTATTTGCATCTTATCAAACCACCTAAATCTGCAGGGGGTTGAATACTACTTGTAGGCACTGTATGTGTCCCCCATCCTGGTATACATCTTCCTAATTCTGGGTCCATAATTGTATATGTCCAAAGTTTTGTATATATTATATCAACTTGAATGTGGGTGTGTGTATGCAGGGCCGGCGTTAGCACCCGGCCTAACCGGGCAAGTGTCGGGGCCCTAAGCAGCTAAGGGGGCCCACTGGCCATCAGGGACAAGTTACCCTGATGGCCAAGGGCCCATCAAGGAAGGCAGCCCTGATAAGGAGGGGCCTAGCAGCCAGAACAATCAGGCAGCTGAGTGCTCCTGCAGTGCTGCCAGTGCACATGGCTAATTTGAATGAGATTCAAATTAGCCATGTGCAGGCTCCCATCTGCGCTCCCTCCTCAGCCAACTGCAGAGAGTGATGAGTCATCACCCTGTGACCTCATTGCACTGCTGCAGCCATGGAGCGTGGACGGGAGCCTGCTGCAATGACACGCAGGTACAGCAACTGAGGAGGACATGGGTTCCAGGGGAACAGAGGGAAGGTGAGCATAGTCTTTTTTTTTTTGTTTGTTTGTTTGTTTTATACTATGTACAGCATGATGGGGAGTTAAAGAGGCTGTCACTGGGCTGCTTGGAGCTTGTGCTGGGCTGTGGAGGCTGTGCTATGTAGGCTACTCATGGAGTATATGGAGGCTGTGCTATGGAGGCTGCTGCTGAGGTTATGGAGGCTGTGTTATGGAAGCTACTGCTGGGTTATGGAGGCTGTGCTATAGATGCTGCTGCTGGGACAAAGAGGCTATTGCTGTGTTATGGAGGCTATGCTATGAAGGTTACTGCTGAGGTATATGGAGGCTGTGCTATGGAGGCTGCTGCTGGGACATAGAGGCTGCTGCTGAGCTATGGAGGCTACACTATGGAGGCTGCTGCTGAGGTTATGGAGGCTGTGTTATGGAAGCTACTGCTGGCTTATGGAGGCTGTGCTATGGAGGCTGCTGCTGGGTTATATGGAGGCTGTACTATGGAGGCTACTGCTGGGACATAGAGGCTGCTGTTGAGCTATGGAGTCTACACTATGGAGGCTGCTGCTGAGGTTATGGAGGCTGTGTTATGGAAGCTACTGCTGGGTTATGGAGGCTGTGCTATAGATGCTGCTGCTGGGACAAAGAGGCTATTGCTGTGTTATGGAGGCTATGCTATGAAGGCTGCTGCTGAGGTATATGGAGGCTGTGCTATGGAGACTGCTGCTGGGGTATATGGAGGCTGTGCTATGGAGGCTACTGCTAGGACATTGAGGCTGCTGCTGGGTTATGGAGGCTGCGCTATGGAGGCTGCTATGGTTATGGAGGCTGGCTGCTGCTGTGGTATAAGGAGGCTGTGCTATGGAGGCTGCTGCTGGGACAAAGAGGCTACTGCTTGGTTATGGAGGCTGTGCTATGAAGGCTGCTGCTGGGGTATATGGAGGCTGTGCTATGGAGGCTACTGCTAGGACATTGAGGCTGCTGCTGGGTTATAGAGGCTGTGCTATGGAGGCTGCTGAGGTTATGGAAGCTGTGCTATGGAGGCTGCTGCTGAGGTATATGGAGGCTGTGCTATGGAGGCTGCTGCTGTGGTATAAGGAGGCTGTACTATGGAGGCTACTGCTGGGACAGAGGCTGCTGCTGAGGTTATGGAGGCTGTGTTATGGAAGTTACTGCTAAGTTATGGAAGCTGTGCTATAAAGGCTGCTGCTGATGTATATGGAGGCTGTGCTATGGAGGCTGCTGCTGGGGTATAAGGAGGCTGTGCTATGGAGGCTACTGCTGGGACAGAGGCTGCTGCTGAGTTATGGAGGCTACACTATGGAGGCTGCTGCTGAGGTTATGGAGGCTGTGTTATGGAAGCTACTGCTGGCTTATGGAGGCTGTGCTATGGAGGCAGCTGCTGAGGTATATGGAGGCTGTGCTATGGAGGCTGCTGCTTGGGTACATGGAGACTGTGCTATGGAGGCTGCTGCTTGGACAAAAAGGTTACTGCTGGGTTATGGAGGCTGTGCTATGGAGACTGAGCTATGGAGGCTGTTGCTGGGTCATAGAGGCTGCTGGGTTATAGAGGTTGTGCTATGGAGGCTGCTGCTGTTCTATGGAGGATGTGCTATGGAGGCTGCTGCTGGGATGTAGAGGCTGGGCTATAAAGGCTGCTGCTGGGCTATGGAGGCTTCTGATGGGCTATGAAGACTGTGCTATAGAAGCTGCTGCTGGGATATGGAGGCTATGGAGGCTGCTTCTGGGCTATGGAGGCTAGGCTATGGAGGCTGCTGCTGGGACATAGTGGCTACTGCTGGGTTATGGAGGCTGTGCTATGGAGGCTGTGCTATGGAGGTTGCTGCTGGGGTATATGGAGGCTAGACTATGGAGGCTGCTGCTGGGTTATATATAATATGTAAACTAGAAAAAAAGGGAGATACAAGAGGCGCAGATTGTGCCCTATCAAACAGACACTATAGATTTTATGTGGATTATGAGTGTATCCACTCACCTTTTATGGTTGTGAGACCCACAACCAGTTTAAAAGCATAAGGCAGCTGCTGCAGAACCTCCACCAACGCCACAAAACCGCGGAAAATCAGGAGATAAAACTGGAATGGTATCCACGGTCCGCACTGCTGCTCTTTATCCAAGGAATCCACAAGAGGTTATTACCATCAAAAGTTCTTTATTTCAAAATAAAGAACTTTTGATGGTAATAACCTCTTGTGGATTCCTTGGATAAAGAGCAGCAGCGCGGACCGTGGATATATAATATGTAGGCTGTGCTGTATAATATTTTTTGGAGGTTGTGCGGTGTATAGAATTTGGAGACTATTCTAGGCTATATATATTATTTTGAGGCTGTGCTGTGTAAATTATTTTGAGGCTGTGCTGGGCTGTATTTATTATTTGGAGGCTGAGCTAGGCTGTATATATTATTTGGAGTCTGTCCTGTGCTGCATATATAATATGGAGGGTGTACTGTGCTGTAAATGTTATTTGAAGGCTGTGCTGTATATAATATTTGGAGGCTGTTCTGTATATATAATATGGAGGCTGTGCTTGGCTATATTTAATATTTGGATGTGGTGCTGGGAATTGGGCTGTATATATTGGAGGCTGCTGCTGGACTGCCACAGCATCCAATAATATATACAGCAGAGCCTCCAAATAATATATACAGCCCAGCAGCTGCCTCTAAATAATATACACAGCTCAGAGCCTCTTTATTAAGTATATACAGCCCAGCACAGCCTCCAAATATATACAGCTTGCAGCCTTTATTATATACTGCTCAATAGCAGCCTCTATGCTATTTATACAGCTCTGCAGTCTCCATATTATATATTCAGCCCAGAAGCCTCTATTATATATGCAGCCCTGCACAGCCTCAATATTATATATAGAGCCCACCCAGGAGCCTCTATATTATATATACACAGCCCACAGCTTCTATATTATATTTTTGAATCATGGTATGTTTTAAAGGGGCCCACTGAGATTCTTTTACCCTGGGCCCTCAAAACATGGAGTCGGCCCTGTGTGTATGTATTTATGCCCTAGCCGAAGTCACCAACGACCTATTGACCACCAAGAGCAAGGAACACTACTCCATCCTTCTCCTCCTTGACCTCTCTGCTGCCTTCGACATAGTTGACCACTCCCTCCTGCTTCAAATTCTAGAATCCCTTGGCATCACTGACCTTGCCCTCTCCTGGATCTCCTCATACCTAACAGACCGGACCTTCAGTGCCACACACTCCCACACCTCCTCCTCGCCCCACCCCCTATCTGTTGGACTTCCCAAAGGCTTAGTCCTGGGACCCTTACTCTTCTTCATCTACACCCTCGACCTAGGCCAACTCATTAAGTCCCACGGCCTCCAATACCACTTCTACACCGACGACACCCAGCTCTACCTCTCCGGCCCTGACATCACCTCCCTGCTATCCAAAATCCCACACTGCCTTTCCGCCATCTCATCCTTCTTCTCCGCTCGTTTCTCCAAACTCAACATGGGTAAAACAGAGTTCATCGTCTTCCCCCAAGTCGCTCGTTCCCCCTTCCCGACCTAACCATCACTGACAGCGACTGCACACTCTCACCCATCCCCCACACCAAGTACCTCGGTGTAATCCTCGATTCTGCCCTCTCCTTCAAGTCACACATCCAGGCCCTCGCCACCTCATGCCTCCTCCAGCTTAAAAACATCTCACGGATCCGCTCCTTCCTTGACCATGACACTGCCAAAACGCTTGTCCCTCATTATCTCCCGCCTTGACTACTGCAACCTCCTGTTCACCAGGGTCCCCGCTTCCTCCCTTGCACCCCTCCGAACCATCCTTAATTCCGCTGCCCGACTTACTGCCCTGTTACTCCCCCGTCTTCCCCCTCTGCCAAGCCCTCCACTGGCTCCCTACTTCCCAGAGATCCAGGTTCAAAACCCTAACCCTGACATACAAGGCCATCCACAACCTGTCCCCTCCATACATCTCCGACTTGGTCAAGCCTATAACCAACACTGAGACCTAATCTGCTGCACCATCTCACTTCTCCCCCTCCTACTGTGTCCGACCCATCCCCTATAGACTGTGATCCCTTGTGCACAGGATCTCTGCCCTAATGTACCTGTATGATTTAGTCGTCGTTATTTATGTTCTCACCCTTGTTCTGCCCTTACACATGTAAAGCGCCATGGAACCAATGGTGCTATATAAATAAATAATAATAATAATGTATCACGATACGCCCACTTCATATAGCTATGCCCACTTCCAAAAGATGAGTGTATGCATCAAGCCCTGCCCAGTCCACATAACTATGCCCACTTCACATGGCCAAATCTACTCCACATAACCACACCCACTCCATATAGCCACACCCACTCCACATCATGTCTCTGCAAAGCCACACCTTCCCCATAGCTCCACTTACTCCACATAACCACACCCACTTCACAGCACATTTCCACAAAGCCCTGCCCACTCCATAGCCCCACCCCTTTAATAGTGCTGTCTCCTTTATTGCCCGACCCTATTATTATGATATCACTATAGAATGTAGAATGTTAGCTTATAAAATTCAGTGTCATGTCACTGCCTGATCATTCTTGTTTGTCCTATAAACACTAATGACCCATAGGAAAAATAACCCATTTTCTCCTGGTCAACTTCACGTGGCCTGTTCAAGAGTTGGAACTGCCAAAAATCTGTTCATCTTTGCATCATAAGGAAAAACCAAGAATGTCATTTATCAAAAGGCTCTTGAATGAGCTGCAAATAAAATACTATGCCATGCCCCCTCCACATAGCTCCATCGCCTTAACAAACCCCACCCCCTTTACATAGCCCCACCCTTTCATAGCTCCACCACCTTTATAGACCCACCCCCTTCACAATGTATCAATGTATGTATGTCCACTAAAGGAATTTGCACAGTTGCATCTACAATCACAAAATTTTACACACATCCCATTTGACTCAGCATCTGTGGGGTGAGGGCGCGGATTTGGAAGAGCAGGTTTGGAGGGTGGGGGTGCGGGTGCAGTAGGGGCATTTTTGGGGGGCAATTTTGGACGTGTGCAAGATAACAGGCGTCATTTTTTAGGGGGTGTGGGGGTGCAGGATTGAGGGCAGCATGGGGGCAGGTTTTCGGCTATGGGAAGTTTTGTGGTGGAGGCGGGGGTGAGGGGTAAGTTTAGGGGAAGTGTGGGTTGATGGAGTTGGTTGGGGGTGGTGTTAGGGGCAGGTGTGATGCGAATAGTGGATATACATTTACACACACAGACATACACTCAGCTTATAACAAAGAACAGTTACTTACTATGCCCAGGTAATGCTGGGCTCTACAGCTAGTGTATATATATATATCTCAATCTTGGGTACATCCTGGTATATGCCTCCCATCTTAGGCTTCATCCTATTATATATGTCCTATATTGGTATATACAGTATGCCCCCCATCCTGGTATACATGTTTTCCATCCTGGTATATACAGTGGTGTGAAAAAGTGTTTCTCCCCTTGCAGATTTCTTATTGTTTTGCATGTTTGTCACACTTAAATGTTTCAGATCACCAAACAAATTTAAATATTAAACAAAGATAACACAAATAAATAAAACATGCAGCTTTTAAATAACAATCTGTATTATTTGGAGAAAAAGAAATCCAAATCTTTAGGGTATGTGCCCACTGGGCGTTTTTGCTGCGTTTTTGGTGCGTTTTCCGCTTGCAGAAAACCATTGGTTTTATGCTAATGTATGCTAATCTGTTCCTGCGGTTGGGCTTCCCAGCAAAACCAATGGGTTTTACAAAAACGCTGTGCCCACACACTAGTTTTGCAAGTGTCAAGAACTGTCAAATACCTGCGTTTTTGGTGCGGATAGCAAAGAATGGACATGTCAATTCTTTTGTGCGTTTTTGGTGCAGTCAATGGGAAAAACGCTGGAAAAACGCAGCTTCATAAACGCACCAAAAACGCACCAAAAACGCAGTAAAAACGCGCAAAAAACGCGCAAAAAACGCAGACAAGATTCTAGCATTTCTCCTGTCAAGGACTCTAGGATCCTCAGGTTTTCCTGCGTTTATGACTGCTCCAAAAACGTCCTGTGGGCACATAGCCTTAGGGTTCTGTGTAAAAAAGTAATTGCCCCATAAACCTAATAACTGATTGGGCCACAGTTAGCAGCAACCACTGCAATCAAGCATATGCAATTACATCTTAACAGAAATGATGTAGCAGCCACTTTGGAGGTTTTCTGAGCATGATACATCTTTATAAGGTCATGCCACAGCATCTCAATCGACTTAAGGTCAGGACCTTGACTAGGCCACTCCAAAGTTTTATTTTTGTTTTTCTTCAGCCATTCAGAGGTGGACTTGCTGGTGTATTTTGCATCATTATCTTGCTATATAACCCAAGTTCTCTTCAGCTTGAGGTCATAAACAGATGGCCAGACATTCTCCTTCAGGATTTTTTGGTAGACAGCAGAATTCATGGCTTCATTTACCACAGCAAGTCCTCCAGGTCCTGAAGCAGCAAAACAGCCTCACACCACCACATTACCTCCACCCTATTTTACTTTTGGCATGATGTTCCTTTTCTGAAATGCTGTTTTACTTCTATGCCAAATGCAACTGAAGCCTTTACGTTCTTTTTTCTCAGCAGTGGTTTTCACCTTGGAACTCTGCCATGCGGGCCATTCACTCTGCCATGCAGCTGTATGAGAGGTCCAACCTCTGCAGCAAAAAAACCTTCCCCAAACTAATGCACTTATTCCCCCACCTTTCACTGACTTCTTTGCACACTTTGGGTTCAGTCTTTCCCCAGTTTGTGCATCCTCAGATGTACATCCAGCTGATGCCACTAGGGTTGGTGGGCTCCCTGTACTGCGAATGTTATGGAACAAATTTAACCTATGGGCCTTGAGTTTGACACTGCTGCTGTATATAATGCTCAGCATTATTAGTGCCTTTCAAGATATATACACTGCTTATTTTGAAGGCACTAATGCAACTCCATACCATGAGAAACTTTTAAACTGTGAACTGAATCTAGATACACCGCATCACCGACACAGAGCAGTCTTCGTCATAGAGGGGACCGCTGTGGCAGTGATGCAGAGGATCGCTTCAGTGATGGCGTGGGCATTGTGAAGAAGAATGAACCATGCTGAAGGTGGAAATGTTCCTATTGGAGATGGGGCAGTCATGCTGGAGACTGGGGCAGGCAGGCTGGAGACTAGGGCATAACATCTAGGTGTGATGTTACAGCCAGGCTTCAAACTCAACGGGGGTGGGCAACTCCTCCCCACACGTAGTATGCTGATATATAGGTAACCATGCAAAATGCTAACAGAGTATAAATTAAAAATTGTTAGCTTTCTGCAGCCTAAATATACACAGAGATTTTAGGAAAAGCCTGGATAACCCCTTTAATACTATTTGATACAGATCTTAGGCCAGGTTCACATTGCATATTATCCTTAAGTCTGTGGTTCTGTCAGTGCTGTCTGAAGCCCTGAAAAGAGGGATTTGGGCTGAAAGGGTCATTGACTGCAAAGAAGCCGATGGAATCACTGTATGTGTCGTATCTGAATATTTTGTAAATATAGCCCCGACACACAAAGAAGATAAGGAGATTTTTGGTATCTTTGTGTTCTTTATTATAAAGGTTAACAACAACAAGTTGTATCACACAACGTTTCGGCTCAAGGCGAGCGTTTCTCAAGTGAATCTTGTGGATGTGGTTAGAGTACGTGGGTAGGTTCCCACATGAGCATCCGCTCAGGCCAGTACCCTCAGGGGATACTCATCATTGAAGGAAAATAGACTGCTGGTAGCCATGTGTTATACAAGACAGGTGGGAGTTGGACTGAAAAAAATCGATAATTTAGAGAGTATATAGTACAGCTCAACCACCGTTTGGGTGCTCTGGGGAAAAAAAGGCCGCAGAGTCTGTAAATATAGCCCCGGCACACAAAAAAAGATGGAGATTTTTGGTATCTTTGTGTTCTTTATTATAAAGGTTGACAAGAACAAGTTGTATCACACAACGTTTCGGCTCAAGGCGAAGGGGGTACTGGCCTGAGCAGATGCTCATGTGGGAACCTACCCACGTACTCTAACCACATCCACAAGATTCACTTGAGAAAGGCTCGCCTTGAGCCGAAACGTTGTGTGATACAATTTGTTCTTGTCAACCTTTATAATAAAGAACACAGAAAGATACCAAAAATCTCATCTTTTTTGTGTGCCGGGGCTATATTTACAGACTCTGCAGCATTTTTTTCCCCAGAGCACCCAAACGGTGGTTGAGCTGTACTATATACTCTCTAAAGTATCTGAATATTTGTCTTGAAACATTTTCAAATTGGCTTATATGCTCAAAAATGAAGTCTGACAGACCATACAGTAAATTAATCTGCATAGTTACAGTAAATGGCCTAGTCAACCCAAATCCTGTATTTCCTGGCTTCATAGGTAAGCCCCACTGAAGCCACTGATATCAGGGTAAAATGCAATGTCAGTTTACAGGATATTTTACATGTTTCTGAGCCAAATAATGTTGTAAAAATCCTGCAGAAAAAACAGAAGTTAACTTGGTGTACAGGAATTAATTTTGTTCCATTCTTGGCTGGTGACTGGTTGGAAATTGTAGGGCTAAGTCAGGGTGGCTTGGCTTACTGACCTCATGTCCCATAAGTAGGGAGGATTCTGCTTAGTAAGTTGTCTTACAGTCATACACAAAACAGTGAGGAGGACTAATAGGGAGGAGAAGATTTCTATATATGGAATTTATCAATATTATTTGTAATACAACAGAAAATAAAATGTTAGTAAAGGAGATTAAGTGTGGAATTGCTGGGAATTTTTTCCCAATTTTTTTGTTAATTCCTGTGTTTATTTTTTTGTTAGTATTAGATGCCTCTAGTAAAAAACACAACAATGCATCTTACCAGTTGCGTAACTTCAGGCCCAGGGACTCCGATGTGAAAACTCCAACAGGGCCCTCAATTATTGCAAATCTGTAATAGTATGTCTTTTTCTATAGGTCAAAGGGACTTTTGGGGCCCCTTATGCTACAGGGCCCGGGAGCGATCGCAACCCCTGCACCTATTGTAGTTACCCCCTGCATCTTACATAACACACAAACATGCCGGTGCTATATTTAGTGCCTGTAAAGTACAGCAAATATATCTTTAATGATCTTATATTGCTACCTAGATTTGCAAAGCCTGCACAATTTCCCACTACCAAAACTGTGACCCAAAGGACGAAGAATAAACACACATGGCAGAGCACTAAAAAGATAATCAGGTGTGATATAATTAGAAACAAGAATTCTTATACATTCATATTTGCTAATCTGCAAATATTTCAAAGAGACAGGTTCCCAAAAGTTGAGCTGGTGCCAAGATCATATATTCAAGTCTCTGGAGTATAATATTTTAGCCATAAGTCTTCTCCAGTTTCTTTTGTGCTACTACGTCATGATAATAGTTGGATTGTTGATCTCTTAGTCCTAGATGACACACGATGTGGGATTTAAATCAGCACTTTTTACTATAAATTTTGAGCAGCCCAGCATCTTTTCTACAGGGTCATTTATTTTAGTTTAGACTTTCTGAACAACACAATGCTTCTGACACACAGAATGCCCTCTAAGCTGATGCCTTTTGTTGAGGTATTTGGAACGTTCGGAGCAGAATTTGTTAACACATTATGCCAAGTTGGTAACTGCCTTGTTATTTTAGGCCAAGAATTGAGTAATGACTACACATGAAATCGTATATATTACAGGAAATGAACAAAACCATGAATTTCCTCTTAAAGAATAAAGAGTAATTTAAAATGGATAAATTCAATGATTATTTTGATATGTTTCTAATAAAAGTTAAAAATGTAGACAATTGTGTTGAGAGAAATTATTCTTAGTCAGGTAATTTGATTTAGTTCTGTTTGGCAAAAAGTTTTGAAACAAATAATATTTCTTTAAAGGGGTAGTTCGAGACCAGAAACTTATTTCCTAACTTTCTACCTTCATATATCCCTCTGATCTAAGCTATTTTCTAATATTCTTCCTTTATTAATTCCCTATCAGATTGACGCTGGTTCCAGGGAGAGGATGAGAAAGTGTCTGTAGCCTGTCTGATGCTCCTTGTGAGGATCCCAGCATGCACTGGGGCACTTACATGGTGCATCATCAAAGAGGAAATAGAAGAAAAACAACAAAGCTGTTAGGCAGTATAGAGAGGGAACAATGGGGAATTAATAAAGGAAGAATAATAGAAAATAGCTTAGATGAGAGGGATATATTAGATAGGAAGTTAGGAAATATGTTGTTAGTCTTGGACTATCCCTTTAAGCTGAGCTCTTTGTAACCCTGCCCAGACTACTGATTGCAATTTTCTGTGTACACGGTGCATAAGCAGAAAGCTGCCAATCAGTGGTGGGGGCAGGGATATGCAGAGCAGAAGGATTACATGACATGAGACTACTAATACTCTGATAAAATACTGATTTTATTTTTAAAGAGGACCTGTCACCAAACCAGGCATGGTGATCTAATTAACTTATGGTTAACATATGAGCAGGGCGGGTATAAGCTGTGATGTCACTGCAGGAGGTGGGGCGGCCGCCTCCTGCTCTGACATCACCACCTTTCCCCACCCTGCTGCTATGTTAACCATAAAGCAGGGCGGGTATAAGCGGTGACGTCACCGCAGGGGGTGGGGCTAAGCGCCATTTTTAAAATAAGCTTTGTGTACTATGCTGCAGACGAGGGAGACAATGATTGTCATCAGGGAGGCAGCGGTGGGCAGATTAAACATGCAGGGGGTGTGAATGTGCCCTTCAGCTCCAGCCTCTAGCCACCTCCTTTCTGGCTGCAGGATGTAAGTTTTCTAAGTGTATTTACTCGGGGTACAGGGGGGCTCAAGGGCTGAGGGACCCCTTGCCTGGATGCAGCAGACATGCTGCATTCAGTGCTGTAATTAGATCACCATGCCTGGTTTCGTGACAGGTCCTCTTTAACTACAATAAGTAGCCTGGTAAGTGAAATATCATTGAAATTGGGACTTCCACCACTATTTCGGCTGCTCTCAGATTAAATAGCAAAAATGTGTTGACAAATTCCCTTTATTAATCCATCCACAAAGAAATACTATAGAACTGGCTTGTACAATGAAAAGGCTGTTATAGAGGTGCAAAAACGCTATATGACTGTATAAAGGAATCATTAAGTTTTTTTGCTTGTCGGTACCAGCCTTATTACTGTAACCAGTGTTACAAACGCCTACAAAGGCATTTAACCAACTCAGTCATTTTATATCATTTTATATCCAGATGAGTTTTAGCAATTCAAAAAGGAATACTGGAAGATAATCTGTCTAGCATTTTATTCTGATACGTGAAGAAGATCCTCAACAACTGATTTTCAGCTTGAGTAAGCAGTAGATCATTCACCAAACCTAAATACATTACCGGAAGGAATAACATTTGAATTTTATACTAATAATCAAATAATAGCTCAACCTTATCTCACTGCAGTCTTTTCCCAAACATTGTAACTCAAAATGTGCAAATACATACATTTTAGGGTAATGCTATATGGTCTGTTGCATACAAGAATGGTTCAGACAGCAATGAAAAAAATATTATGGTTGAAAATTTTTCATGATGTCTAAGATTTTAAATGGTTTAAAATGGAAGCAATTCCCTAATGATTCCAGAAATGTAATTACTAATTGTATTTTCTTATTATTAAGGCTGGATTCACACATCTACAGTGGCGACCAAACGTTTTGCATTTTGTTCACTAAAAGTGTGATTACGTCTGTCTGGTTGTTGTGATGCCATTTTCCTGATGATTCTGGAACAAATGGTCGTCAGCTGTAAGGATGAGAATTGTGTTTGACATTGCTTTCCCCATTTGCCAAATGTTTTGCAGATTTTCTCATGGCTAGTCAAATTTTGTCTAAAATGTTTTTCTTTTTTTTTGTTTGTACGTCTTTTAGTTAAAACATGGCAAAAACAAGGAAAAATGTATCACTAGATGTCAGGAGGCTTATTATTCTGAGAGTGAAGTCAGGCAAAAGCCAAAAAGAAGAATTCAATTGTTCTCAGAGGCAAGTATCAAATTAATAAAAAGTATGGGGTCAAACTTTAGTGTGATATGACACCTCAACTACGGTGTAGCTACTGAGAGGCAATCATGATTTCCGTCACCGTTGCCTTGAAATTGCTACGAAATTGTGGCGTGTAATTGGGAAAGTGATGGTGATTTTCGAAGTTGCTCCCGGTTGCGGTTTCAGAGCATTGTTCAAAAACCAGAGGCAACCCTGAAGGTGAATTGCCCTGGTTTTGGCATGTGAAGGGGCGATAGGGATGAAATCTGCGTCGCCTAGTGATTTCCAGATGCGTGCCACAGCGTGCTGGATACCGCGCCCCATCGGCGATGATTGGTGGTGGGCTACTGTGTTTCCATTGGCTGTCCCTTCACAGGGCTCCATATTTAAAGAGCTGTCCATTCACACTACACAATTGCAATGGCATCATGTATTAGCCAGCCTTCCTGCGCAGGGTGGCCAATCATGACGCTATTGCGTTGTCTAATCAGCGTGTTTGGGGCACGGAATACACAACTCTGTCACGCCTATGTTCTTGCGGCGCTGAACATGTACGCCCACATTCCTTTGTGGATTGCGGCGTGTGAAGCAGCGTTGGGAGGCAACCGGATGTTTCCCGCAGCTTCTGTGGCAACTTCCGGGGAACCATGTTCCCTTAGGTTGAGGGCACAATTGCGGCGTGTACATGCGGCATCGGCGTTCGGTATCAACTATCAAAACGTGCATGTGCACGTTCGGTTGCGTCCGATCGCCGGTGATAGTTGCAGCGTGTAAAGGTACCTTAAGAGCAGTAGGGTTGAATGTACGAGTTCCAGTCAAGAAGTCTTTCATCTTTTCAAAGAATCAAACCTGAGTTTGTCAAAGAACACAACCAATGGAAAGACACAGATTGCTGTAAGATGTCTTGATTGGATGAATACAACTTCAATCTGTTTGGTACTGATGGCAAGCACTATACATGCCGCCCAATTGAAAAACGAAATGATGTAAGGTACCATACACCCACAGTGAAATATAGTGTTGGCAATACATGGTTTGGGGCTGCTTTTCTACTTATGTCATTAGCCCTCTGCATAGAATTGATGTAAATATGAATTCTACCATCTACGAGAATATACTTGAAAATGTAATGCTGCCACATGGTAAAACCAAAGTAGGCAAGTGCTGGGAATTCCATCAAGGCGATGATCCAAAGCACACATCCAATTTAGTAAAAAATTGGTTAGCAAACAAAAATGTTCGCCTGTTGCAATGACCAAACCAATCACCCGATTTAAACTCTATATAGCACCTTTGGATGAGTTAGGGCAATGAGTTTGGGCTCATACCCATCACAATAAAGATGAATTGTATGCAGATTTGCAAATGGAATGAAGCAAGATCCCTCAAGATCTCTGGAATACAATTTTGGCTTCAAGGACCCATCAGTGTGGTGCAGTAATTTCTAGCAAGAGGTTATGCTACAAAATACTACGTTAGGCATTGTAAACAATATGTTGTGATCAATAAATAGTTATGTAAAGCTTTCGTCAATCTGTTAAATGACCATACTTATATTCAAAAGCATTTTGGTTAAAATTAAGGTCTTGAATAATGACAACTTCATGCACTTTCAATTCATAACCAGGAAAATGGACATTATAACAAACACGCAGAAGTAATTACACAAAAAAGTAAAACTTTTGGTTGACACTGTGTGTTTTGCTGTCAGTTCACCGGCTGGCCATGGGATGCCTGGCAGCCTTAATAGCCTCATAAATACATTTACGGCTGTCAGTTTAGACAAGAATACACAAATTTGGTCTGTCCATCATGGAGCGTACTCAGACCAATAAAGACAGGGACATTAATTCACTGTCAGCCAGTAGTACTGTTAGAACACATACATTGTGAGGTCCTAATATTTATAACCAATTTGCACAATATATTAATCATAATTACACAATTTACATACAATGTACATTGTGTTGCAAAATATTACCTGATATTGGCCAAACACCCTATGATTCTCCATTTTACATCTGATGGCCAAAGATGTCTGTAAGGGAGCAAACTTTCCCCCTTACAAATTAATATATTTTCATTGTGAAATGTATTGAAATGCCAACATATGACAGCACTGTGATGCTTACTATTGTATTGTATTGTTAGTTCCATTGAACCAACAGAGTCCGTGAACCCCTTGGCACATACAGAGAGAGCTCGCCAATTTTTCAACTTGTTATATTTCCTGTGTTAGTTGATGGCAGTGTTTCTTTATGCCATCTTGTTCGAGGAGGGATTCAGTCAGAGGTGGACATTTTCGTGTCTTGCTTGTGACTACACAATGACAATTGCAACATCTATAGATTGGGGGTGTTTCATAAAAGTTTAAATAAGTGAGCGTGTGTGCACTCTGTACATATGAATACTAAAACCTGCAATAAGCATGGTCTGAGGCCTTGGCATAGTTAGCCACCAAGATGCCTGACAATGAGCTGTGGGAGGAAGGCTATGGAGTAACTACAAACTCAATACCTTTGGCTGCCTTGTGGCAATGGTTGAAAGCAGAGAAAGTAGGTCCTGGGGATAAAAGCCCTTAGAGGGGTAACTCAGAAATAGTAAAAGAGTTGCAGATGCCTTTGGAAAACTGAAAAACAGTTTGCAAGGAAGCCTGTGGGCACAAAGTCTATAGGCACACAACAAAATAAGTTAAGCATCATCTTAGGCTGATTGCCCACAGCATGATCATAGGCCATTAGAGACAGTGAAATGACAAATTCATCATGTCTATATTTGACTAGTTGTCAGTGGAAATTCAGCATTTCTGTTGTTCTTTTCCTGCAAGTGATGGTGCAAATGAGACTTAAGTCAAAGTTGAAGTGCTGTTGATTCAAGAAAGAAGAAATCTAGAAAATGGATTCTTCTACAATGATAGTAAAAAAGTTTTTTTATTCAGAAAACATTACTATACGTTTCGGCAACTTTATCGAGTGAAAAAAAATGTGCAAAGCACGACAACAAGTGGGTTTTCAAAGGCTCAAAATAGATGCCAATTAATTATGGGAACACCAAGAGAGATGTTTAGCGCAATTGGAAAATAAGGAAGAGAAGAGAAGATCAATGGGTACCATAATTGAGAAATGAATAAAGTTTTTAAAAAGGGAAGAAACTATGTAAAAACATTCTAAAATATGATCAGATAAATATGTATTTAGGGGAAAGGAGAGGAAAAGAAATGGGATCAGAACCCAGGAATAGCCCATGAATAGAAGCCTAAAGGTACCGTCACACAGGGACATATCGCCGGCGATGTTGCCAGGGATCGCGGGAGCGCGCATCCCTGACAACATCGCCGGTGAGATGTCACACTGAGCAACTTACCGGCGATGTCGCCGGCTAGTTGCCGCGGCTATCGCTCGCTGAGTTGCCCAGCAACCCAGCAAGCGATAACCCGCAATGTAGTAGATAGGCGGAATCGCCCGTAACATTGCGGATTGCCGCGTTACACAGGGCGATCAGGCAGATTCGCCTGAGCAACATCGCCAGGTTTCCCAGCATTGTTGGGAAACCTGGCGATGTTACTCAGGCGATTCATCGCCTGATTATCGCCCTGTCACACGCGGCAATTCGCCGGCGATGTCGCCGCAACCTGGCCACGCCCCTCAGTTGCCGGCAACATCGCCGGCGATATCTCCCCGTGTGACGGTACCTTAAGAGAGATCAGTTAATACAAGAGCCTCCACCTAAAGAGATGATGAGAAGGACACAAGAATGAAAACTTAGTATTGAAGAGAAGGGGGTGAAATGAAAGGGGTACAAGTGAAATGGGATAGGAATCCAGAATGGTCCGTGAAGGTATAGCAGAAATAGGACATTTAATGGAGGGAGCCATCTAAGAAGATAAACTGAAGATAACAAAGAAAAAAAATGGAAAGCCATACATATAAATAGTAAAATGTATAGAGATGAATGAAGGTCAAAATGTTGAAGAAAAAGGAGTGGAATGAATGGAGTACAAGATAAATGGAATAGGAACCCTGGATGAGCCAATGAGTAGAAGCCAGAATAGGGTCATTCCATGTCAAGTGATCCAAATATGAATATTTTTTTTCCCTGACGTCCTCAGATTTTTTAAATTTTTTTTCTATATGAAGAACAACTTTATCTAATTACAAAAAAAAAGTTTTGAATTTTTTTCTTTATCAGTTAATTTTTTACAGATTTTTAAAGTTTTAAAAAAGTGCGAATTTTGGCCTGGTATGGCTTTACATTTTCTATCATATCTCGGGCTAGAAATAAGATAGAGAAACAAAATAAACACCAATCTACTCAGAACTGTCCAGGCTTTCATCAGATATGTCACAAGAGGATCTTTGTTAATATTTTACCCATGTGATTGCAAGCACAAAACTTTAAAACGCATTTCCGAAAAATCGTCGCGCTTTAAATATTTCAAAAACTGCCCATGTGTCTGCTTTGCTCTTAGCCACATCTGTACCAAATTTCAAGTTGGGATCGCAATGGGATCATATTTTAACATATTTTACTAGTAATAGCGTCAATGGGTCATTCCATATCAAGTGATCTAAATATGAATATTTTTTTTTACCTGACGTCTTTAGATTTTTTTTTTTTTTTTTCCTTTATGAAGTACTACTTTAGTTAATTACAAATTAAAAGTTTAGAATTTTTTTCTTCATCAGTTAATTTTTTACAGATTTTTAAAGTTTAAAAAAAGGGTGAATTTTGGCCTGGTATGACTTTACATTTTTTTATCTCAGGCTAGAAATAAGATAATGAAGTGGGAGAGGCATCATTTTACTCAGAACGGTAACAGCTTTCATTTGAGATGTTACAAGACTATGTTTCTTTGTATCAAATTCAAACTATTGACGGGCAATTGTGAAAAAATGACTGATTGTGTTCTTGGTGATTTTTGAATTGACACTATAATAGTTAAATATTTTGCACTTAGGGCCAATGAATGCGTCCATGGGGTCAAGCTGGGACAGAGTCATCACAAATTAGCCTTATTTCCAGATGACCTGCTACTTTACATCTCCCAGCCCCTGGTCTCCATCCCTTCGGTCTTAATGGAGTTTGAACGGTTCGGACAATTGAGCAACTTTAAAGTGAATTGCTCCAAAACCGAGGCACTCAATATTTCTTTGCCTGGAGAATTGGTTTCTCATCTATCTAAACAGTTCCCATTTAAATGGAAAGTAGAAGCCATTAAGTACTTGGGAGTCCTTATACCAAAAGATCTTAAACAAATATTCAATTTAAATTATCAACCCCTTTTGACTAACGCGGAATCGGCATTTACCTCCTATAGACAATTAAAGCTATCCTGGTTCGGGAGAATAAACGTAGTCAAGATGGATGTCTTGCCCCGACTCTTATATACTTTTCAGACAGTTCCTGTTCTATTGGATAGAGGCTTCCTCTCCAAAATGCAATCTATGATCCTTAGATTTGTCTGGGGGGCAAGAGGTCCAGATTGCGAATGAATATCCTATCCTTGCCCAAGACCAGAGGAGAGGTTGGACTACCCAACATACGAGCGTACTTTGTGGCTTCCTCTCTTGTTAGAGCTCTAGATTGGCATTATCATGCGTCCTCCAAGAAATGGGTAGGGGTGGAGCAAGAGGGTTTGGGGATTCCGCTGAAACACCTGCTTTGGATTTCCCCTAAAGACTCCACAGACCTAGTACCTTTGACAGACATGACCAGAAACACCTTGAAGGTATGGCACCTAGTGACGAAAACCCTCAGCTTAAACGACAGACTTAGCCCTTTGACTCCCCTTTTTTCCAACCCACCTTTCCCACCCAGATTTGACAGGCAGAGATTTTTATGTTGGCGGATTGTGGATGACACCCGAGTAGGACAGACTCTGTCCAGTGGTGGTTTGCCCCCGATGGCAGAGCTACAACTCAAAGAACCTACGAGACCTCTTAAGTGATTTGAATTTCTCCAATACAGAGCATACTTATATTCAGCTGACCACTCTTGCAGGGTAAGATTGATGCCCAACGTATTGGAGAGGTTATTCCAACTGGAGGCTCCACCGAGGCGCAAAATATCAGTTCTATACCAGGCCTTAGGGTCCATGAGAGAGCAGGGCACCCTTAACTTCCAACGTGCTTGGGAGAGGGAATTGGGGTGTAGCATTTCAGAAGCTAATTGGCAGAAATGCTTTATATTTACTCACTCACTAGCTAGCGCTTGTTCTGCACAAGAAAGAAGCTATTGTCACGCTGGGAGTGGGGAAGACACCCAGCGTAGGATAACGACGGGGGGGGGGGATCAGGAGTCCCTAATGCTAAGGGCACAAGAAGGAGACGGTGACCCCTAGACTTCCTAGAGCTGACCCTGTCTGCCCTAACGTCCCTATACAGTCTCCTCAACTGTCGCCGACCACGAACCTCGTCCCTCTCTGATCCTAGATCTATCTTATCTAAGGCTCAGATGGAGAGGTTCACTAGACTCCTCCACTAACAACTAAAGACAAACACCAGGGAAGACAGACATTTGGGAAAAGGAAACACTTATCTGACAGCAGAACACAGCAACCTCCACCATCTCAGCTTCTGCTGGAGCAAGGATAAAGTGTGCACAAGGAACTATCACCTGCACCGAGGAAGGGTAATGAACCTCCTTATAAAGGTGGAAGGAGTCTGCTGGGTCCTAGTGACCTACAACCTTGGTGGATAAAATCAGACCGAGCGCAAGACCTCCACAGCCGTCTCCCCATAATAGAGAGATCTCATCACACCTTCTCTCCATCAACACAGAAGGTAAATGCCCCTGAAAGAGACGGACCATCCTCCACCATTATGGCTGGTGGGCCAAACGCTGGGATCGTCTGCGCGTGGCCTCCACCCTGTCATCCGTGCCACCCGTGACAGTACCCCCCCTCCTACGAGTGGACCCCGGACACTCAGGACCAGGCTTATCCGGATGGGAACGGTGAAAAGCGCGGACCAGCCTTGCGGCGGACACCTCCGACGCCGGCACCCACATCCGCTCCTCAGGACCGTACCCCCTCCAGTGCACCAAATACTGAAGAGAACGGCGCAACATGCGAGAATCAACCACCCTCGAGATCTCGAATTACAGATTCCCCGCCACACAGATGGGCTCAGGAGGCAAAGGAGATGGGTTAGACGACGGCACATACGGCTTGAGGAGCGACCTGTGAAACACATCGTGAATCTTAAGAGCAGGAGGCAACGCAAGACGAAACGCCACGGGATTGATAACGGCGGTTATCCTATAGGGGCCAATAAACCTGGGCCCCAACTTCCAAGAGGGCACCTTCAACTTCACATTCTTGGTAGACAACCACACGTAGTCATTCACACATAGGTCCGGACCTGGCGCACGCTTCCTGTCAGCCATACGTTTGTACCTGTCACCTAAGAGCTTCAAGCTACGCTGTACACCCCGCCAAACCGAGGAGAGGGACGAGGTAAAACGGTCCTCCTCCGGAACTCCGGAAGGACTCGTACCGCTAAAAGTACCAAACTGAGGATGAAACCCATATGCACCGAAGAACGGTGACTTGCCAGTGGACTCCTGAAGACGATTATTAAGGGCGAATTTGGCCAAGGGCAAATAATTTGCCCAAGTCTCCTGATGGTCAGAGACAAAACACCTCAGGTAAGTCTCCAAATTCTGATTCACACGTTCGGTTTGACCATTAGACTGAGGATGAAAAGCAGAAGAAAAGGACAACGTTATCCCCAAACGTGTACAAAAAGCCTTCCAAAATTTGGAGACGAACTGAGTACCGCGATCAGAAACCACATCGGAGGGAACCCCATGAAGCTTCACAATCTCACTTACGAACACCTGTGCCAGAGTCCGAGCATTAGGAAGTGCGGGCAGTGCCACAAAGCGAACCATCTTACTGAATCTATCTACTACTACCAGTACCACCGTCTTGCCCGCAGACGCCGGAAGATCGGTGATAAAATCCATTGACAAATGTGTCCATGGCCTCTCAGGAATAGACAATGGCACGAGAGACCCAGACGGACGGGTATGCGGAACCTTAGCACGTGCACACACACCACAGGCGGATACGAATTCCGCTACGTCCTTCCTCAACCCCGGCCACCAAAAGCGACGAGACAAGAGATCGAAAGTGGCCCTACCGCCCGGATGCCCCGCCAGTACAGAGTCGTGATGCTCTGACAGCACCCTGAGGCGCAAAGAGAACGGCACAAAAAGCCTCCCAGAAGGGCAGGAGGCAGGGGCGCCCCCCTGAACCTTCAACACCTCCCCCTCCAGATCAGGGCAAAGAGCAGAAACAACCACCCCCTCCTGCAAGATGGGGACGGGACTCTCATGAGTACTACCACCCGGAAAACTACGCGATAATGCATCCGCCTTCACATTCTGAACCCCCGGACGGTAGGTGACGGTAAAATTAAATCTCGTGAAAAACAAAGACCACCTGGCCTGCCGGGGATTGAGACGCCTGGCGGACTCAAGGTAAGACAGGTTCTTATGGTCGGTAATAACCGTGACGGGATGGACAGCCCCCTCCAGCCAGTGCCGCCATTCCTCAAAAGCCAACTTAATAGCCAACAGCTCCCTATTACCCACATCATAATTCCTCTCGGCCGAAGACAACTTCTTGGAGAAGAACGCACAGGGCACCCATCTCCCAGGCGAAGGGCCCTGCGACAACACAGCCCCCACCCCCACCTCAGACGCATCCACTTCCACAATGAAGGGCTGAGAAAGATCGGGCTGACAAAGAACAGGCGCGGAAGCAAAACAACGCTTCAGGGAGGAAAAAGCCTGGCGAGCAGAATCAGACCACTCAGAAAAATCCGTCCCCTTCCTAGTCATGTCCGTAAGAGGCGTCACCAGTACCGAATAGTTCTTAATAAATTTACGGTAAAAATTGGTAAACCCCAAAAAGCGTTGCAATGCCCGTAGATTGTCCGGCTGTTCCCAATCTAGCACCGCCCGGACCTTTTCCGGATCCATCCGGAAACCCAACGGCGACAAGAGGTACCCCAAAAAAACGAACCTCCTGAACGGCGAAAACACATTTCTCGAGTTTAGCATACAGTTTGTTGTCCCGTAAGACCTGCAACACCTGTTTGACATGGGACTGATGCGTCTCCATATCGGGAGAATAGATCAAGATATCGTCCAAGTAAACAACTACAAATCTACCCACCAAATGATGGAAAATATCATTGACAAAATGTTGGAAAACCGCCGGGGCGTTAGTGAGCCCGAACGGCATTACGAGACTTTCAAAATGGCCGTCCGGGGTATTAAACGCAGTTTTCCATTCATCCCCCTCTCTGACCCTAATCAGGTTGTAGGCCCCCCTCAAATCCAACTTGGAGAACCATTTGGCACCCACAACCTGACTAAATAAATCAGGGATCAGAGGGAGGGGGTATGGATCACGGACAGTAATCCGATTCAATTCCCGAAAATCCAAACAAGGACGGAGGCCCCCATCTTTTTTTTTCACAAAAAAGAAACCAGCCGCAACCGGCGACGTGGAGGGCCTAATGTGTCCCGTCTCCAGACTTTCAGAAATGAAATCCTTCATTGCTTGTCTTTCGGGACCAGATATAGTAAACATCCTAGCTTTGGGCAGTTTAGCTCCGGGAACGAGGTTGATAGGGCAATCATATGCCCGATGAGGGGCAAGTCTCGGCACCCCTTCTCTGAGAACACATCCTCATACTCCGATAGGAATGGGGGCAGAGATTCAGCAGATACCACCGAAAGGGATGTAGCCAAACAATTCTCCGAACAAAAATCACTCCATTCCACAATGTCCCTGGACTGCCAATCCACTACGGGATTATGTTTAATCAACCATGGCAAGCCCAGGACAATGGGAGCGGGGAGACCGTCTAAGACATAGCAAGATAACGTCTCCTGATGTTGGGATCCAACCGTTAACTTAATGTTATGTACGATATGTGTGAGACTACCCTGAGCAAGAGGGGCTGAGTCGATGGCATAGATACGGATGGGGCGAGACAATAAACAGCGGTTAAGCCCATGAGCGTGTACAAAACGAGCATCCACCATGCAGATCCCCGCACCACTATCCACAAACACAGAAATGCCTTCCGTTTTGCTCTCTAGCGCCACCTCTGCACTCAGGAGAAAATGGGAAGTACAAACGGAGGATACACACACCTCCCGCTCGACCACCTCCACACCCCCCATAGTCACATGAGGTCCCGGCACCCTAGTCCGTTTAGGAGCGTAGGGACAGGCCCCGATAAAATGGTCTCCTTTCCCACAGAAAAAAACAGACCCCCTTCCCCCTGCCCCGGGAGGCACCGGAGGAGAGCCTCGAGGCCGCCGCTCCTCCAAGCTGCATAGGTTCCTCCCCCCTCGGGAGAAATGACTCGCCCTCCGAGTGACCACCCGGCAACAAGGAACCACCATGAGAAGGGCTCCCAGTTGCAGGAGGTCTACCCCTCCGCTCCTGGAGGCGTCTATCCATGCGAATAGCCAACGACATAGCTGCCTCCAGGGACGGGGGGGTCTCATACACTGCCAAGGCATCCTTCAGTCTTTCTGAAAGACCCTGGCAAAAATGACTCCTGAGAGCCGGATCGTTCCACTTTGTGTCCATAGCCCACCTGCGGAACTCAGAACAATATGATTCCGCCGACCGAGTCCCCTGGTGGAGATGGCGCAATTTGGATTCAGCCAAAGAGACACGGTCAGGGTCATCATATATGAGGCCTAAGGCATCAAAAAATCCATCCACAGACTGGAGACAAGTAGAGTCCTGTGGCAGAGAGAAAGCCCAGGATTGGGGATCCCCCTGCAGCAATGATATAATAATTCCTACCCGCTGCTGCTCATCACCAGTGGAATACGGCTTAAGCCTAAAGTATAATTTACAGGCCTCTTTGAACACAGTAAATTTGTCTCTGCCTCCTGAAAACCTGTCAGGGAGGGCAACCTTAGGTTCCGGTCTGGCCGGACCCACTGCTTGATTCCCCAAGACACCATTTTGCGGTTGTGGTCCCTGCAGAGCCGACCGAAGGTCCGCAACCTCCAAAGACAAGGTCTGCAGCTGCTGGGCCAAAGCAGACACAGGATCCATAAGGAAAGGAAGGAAAATCAAATCCTCCCCTTCCTTCACTTACAGTTATGGCAGGTGATAATGTCACGCTGGGAGTGGGGAAGACACCCAGCGTAGGATAACGACGGGGGGGGGATCAGGAGTCCCTAATGCTAAGGGCACAAGAAGGAGACGGTGACCCCTAGACTTCCTAGAGCTGACCCCTGTCTGCCCTAACGTCCCTAACGTCCTCCTCAACTTCGCCGACCACACCTCGTCCTCTGATCCTAGATCTATCTTATCTAAGGCTCAGATGGAGAGGTTCACTAGACCCCTCCACTAACAACTAAAGACAAACACCAGGGAAGACAGACATTTGGGAAAAGGAAACACTTATCTGACAGCAGAACACAGCAACCTCCACCATCTCAGCTTCTGCTGGAGCAAGGATAAAGTGTGCACAAGGAACTATCACCTGCACCGAGGAAGGGTAATGAACCTCCTTATAAAGGTGGAAGGAGTCTGCTGGGTCCTAGTGACCTACAACCTTGGTGGATAAAACCAGACCGAGCGCAAGACCTCCACAGCCGTCTCCCCATAATAGAGAGATCTCATCACACCTTCTCTCCATCAACACAGAAGGTAAATGCCCCTGAAAGAGACGGACCATCCTCCACCATTATGGCTGGTGGGCCAAACGCTGGGATCGTCTGCGCGTGGCCTCCACCCTGTCATCCGTGCCACCCGTGACAGCTATAAGCTGCTCACTAGATGGTACTTGTGCCCGACGACACTCCGGAACATGTTCCCTGGAACCCCTGATACCTGCTGGCGCTGTGGGGAAGAGAAGGGTACAATGATACACATTTGGTGGAGTTGTGGGGAAATCCGGCGGTTCTGGTCTGAGGTTTTCAATGCATACGCCCGGATAACAGGTAAACAAGCCGAATGCTGCCCAGAATCGGCAATGTTATCCATTTTTCCAGGTCCTATTGGGCTACAGAAGAGGGATATTCTCCGCTTTTGCATCTCGGCTGCTCGTGCTGTGATCCCGAGGTTCTGGAAATCAAGCCGGGCTCCATCTCTACTTGATTGGTTCAAAGAATTGATGGACATATATCGAATGGAGGAGCTCGCAGCTGATGCATCGGGATCTCGGAACAAATTCATAGGGATTTGGGTTGAATGGATTCTTTTCACGACTCTGCAAAATTTAGGAGTATCTTTTCCAGCACAGATAATATGGCTCGACCTCTGGCTGATAGGGAGCCAGTGGGATGAGTACCCTTTCTCCTTCCCATACCTCACCCGTCCCCCCCCCTCCTTTTTTTCTTTTTTTCTTACGTGGCTTTTCTTTCCCAGTATAACTTTTTCTAATGGTTTTTGTTTCTCTTCTCTCTCTCTTCTTTTCTATCTCTCTTTTCTTCCCATCTGATACATTCAGTCTAGGTATTTCCTTTCTACACCTATACCTTCAGAATTCTAGTGAACATTAGACAGGTATCGGAAACTCTGAGCTGTGAGTAGATCATTAATATTTCGGCCTTCCTTTCCGGTACACCAGTCGATAGACTATTCCAACTAGGCCTCAACGGTAATGACCCACTTACGTGGTCAACCTGTTAGAAGGGGCCAAGTGATAAAAATCATTCTGCTGGGGCTGCTTGTCCCCTTGACATCAGAACATCTCAAAACCCTGAGAAAGGTTGTATACTTGAGTGTTTGGAATTATATTTAGATTGTAGTATATATTGCACCAGAGATAAGCGCAAAAGTAAATTTGCAGCTTATCTTAAAGTTACTAATAACTTTGTGAATTCTCTTTTTGTATATTTTATATGTCTCAAGATTTTGTTAAAAGATTGAATGTATGTCTTTCATATGTTTTTTCAAAATTTAATAAAAATGAGATTAACCATAGTTAAATATTTTAAAATATGATCCCATCACGATCCCAACTTGAAATTTGGTACAGATGTGGCTAAGAGCATAAAAGACACATGGGCAGTTTTGGAAAATTTTTATTAAAACGTTTTTTTCGGAAATGCGTTTCAAAATGTTGCGTTTGCATTCGCATGGGTAAAAAATTAAAATTAACACATATACTCTTGTGACATATCTGGTGAAAGCCTGGACAGTTCTGAGTAGAATGGTGTTTATTTTGTTTCTCTATCTTATTTTTAGCCCGAGATAAAAAAATGTAAAGTCATACCAGGCCAAAATTCACCCTTTTTTTAAACTTTAAAAATCTGTAAAAAATTAACTGATGAAGAAAAAAATTCCAAACTTTTAATTTGTAATTAACTAAAGTAGTACTTCATAAAGGAAAAAAAAAAAAAAAAATCTAAAGACGTCAGGTAAAAAAAAATATTCATATTTAGATCACTTGATATGGAATGACCCATTGACGCTATTAATAGTAAAATATGTTACAATATGATCCCATTGTGATCCCAACTTGAAATTTGGTACAGATGTGGCTAAGAGCAAAGCAGACACATGGGCAGTTTTTGAAATATTTAAAGCGCGCCGATTTTTCGGAAATACGTTTTAAAGTTTTGCGCTTGCGATCACATGGGTAAAATATTAACAAAGATCCTCTTGTGACATATCTGATGAAAGCCTGTATAGTTCTGAGTAAATTGGTGTTTATTTTGTCTCTCTATCTTATTCCTAGCCTGAGTTATGAGGAGAAACGTAAAGGCAGGCAACAGCGAAATTCACACTTTTTCCGAACTTTGAAAATCATTTAAAAAAAAAATAAATTTTTTAAAAAAATTTTCTCTTCACATTTTGCATTGTCTGACATGCTATTATCAAATAACAAAATCTCAAAAGAATTAAAAATATAGAGGTAATAATCATTGGTTCACTTGACATGGAATGACCCAATAAGAGCATTAAACTGAGGAGACACCTACAAAAATGAGCTAAAACAGCAAAATAATGGAAAATAGGAAAAAGAAACTATACATATAAATAATAAAATATTATTAGAGGAATAAAAGACAAAGTGTTCAAGAGAAAATGAATGATTGGAGTGCAAGAGAAATGGGATTAGTACTCAAGATGGATGCATTAAGAGGTACCAGAAAAAGGAGATGATTTCTGCTCTGTGCTACAATGTGATGTAGGGGAATAGTGATTGAGACTCAGCAATGACTCAGCACAGGGTCTGGAGACAGTAAGTAAAGAATAGTTTGTTTGTCTATTCAAAAACTTTGGTGCAATTTTCCAAAAAGGGACAACCCCTTTAAAAAATATGTGATTTCATTTCAAATTCACTAGATCAAAACTTCAGTGGGTCAGAAGATTACATGTACCAAATAGACTGTTCTGTTAAATAGCTTGTAAAATTAGAGGAAGCAATGTTATGGCTACAGAAGCTTCTGATTGGCTAATTGACATTTGAGTTAATTAGAGGTGCACATTTGTCTGTCAATCATAATGGACAGACCAGCTCACTCTGGTTGAAGCTACATCAATCTTCCACACTGGAGAAACTACTCCTGCCTATGGTAGTGAAATGAATGATCAAATATAAGAAGTCCTCCAGCCGTATTCCTAGAAAAAAAGTATGAGCTTTATAATAATAATAAAAATTATTATTATTCATTTATATAGCACGATTAATTCCATAGCACTTTGCATATGTTTGCAACACTGTCCCCATTGGGGTTCACAATCTAAACATCCTATCAGTATGTCTTTCAAGTGTGGGAGGAAACTGGAGTGCCCGGAGGAAACCCATGCAAACACGGGGAGAACATACAAGCTCATTTCAGATGTTGTCCTTGGTGGGATTTGAACGTAGGACCCCAGCAGTGCAAGACTGCAGTGCTAACCATTCAGCTTTATTCCAAGAAGATTAAAAACTGACATCCCCAATTTCATCCAAAATAATATTGATTTTGCTTTTTCCTACACATATCAGACTGCAACTCATTCCTTATTCATGGATAAGGACTGAGTTACAGTCTGAAATGTGTAGGGAAAAATATACTATTTGGTCGTATTGAGGATTTCTGCAGCCTCATCCAGGGTGAGCTCGTCTGTACTAATATTTTTGTATCTAAACCCACACGCATTAAGGCGGCTATCTTTGACATATCCCTAAGAGTACACTTGGCAGTATCTTAAGGTCTACCTTCATGACTTTCTTACCTCTTTGCTTGACATCATGGTAAAATCAAGTCAGTCAAAATTCAGAAAGAGAATTATAGACCTCAGCAACTCTGGTCCATCTTTTTGAGTAACCAAATACCAGAAGACATCATATTCATCTGTTCAAATGATAATTTGGAAATGTAAACACCCCTGGGAACATGTACTTATTGTACCATATAGGAAGGAAAAAGATGCATTCTGTCACTTAGAGGTGAATGGTGTTTAGGGCGAAAAATGCTAATCAATCCAAAAACAGAATCAAAACATCTTATGAAAGTGCGAGAAGAAACAGATACAAGTGCATTTATATTAAGAAGTAATGCATATACTATACATGATCTGAAAACCAGCTAAACAAAGGAATAGCCACAACAGTTAAAAAAAAATCCATAAAAAAGCCAGGTTACAATTTACATCTGCACATGAAGAGTGAGGAAATGTCCTATGGTCTTATAAGACACTAGTAAAAAGGTCCGATGCAATTGCATCGGGAGCGCGGTGAAATGAATTGTGTGTATACAGGCGGGTCAGTGGGTAGCAGAGTATACAGGGGGCTCTGTGGGTAGCAGAGTATAGAGGCGGCTCTGTGGGTAGCAGAGTATACAGGCGGCTCTGTGGGGAGAGTACAGTGAGTGTACAGGCGCTCTGTGGGGAGCAGAGTATACAGGCGGCTGTGCGGGGAGGAGAGTAAACAGGCAGCTGTGTATACAGGCGGCGCTGCGGGGAGCAGAGTATACAGGGGGCTGTGCGGGGAGCAGAGTATACAGGGGGCTGTGCGGGGAGCAGAGTATACAGGGGGCTGTGCGGGGAGCAGAGTATACAGGGGGCTGTGCGGGGAGCAGAGTATACAGGGGGCTGTGCGGGGAGCAGAGTATACAGGGGGCTGTGCGGGGAGCAGAGTATACAGGGGGCTGTGCGGGGAGCAGAGTATACAGGGGGCTGTGGGGGGAGCAGAGTATACAGGGGGCTGTGGGGGGAGCAGAGTATACAGGGGGCTGTGGGGGGAGCAGAGTTACAGGGGCTGTGCGGGAGAGGCAGAGTATACAGGGGCTGTGCGGGGAGCAGAGTATACAGGCGGCTGTGTGGAGCGTATACAGGGGCTGTGCGGGGAGCAGAGTATACAGGGGGCTGTGCGGGGAGCAGAGTATACAGGGGGCTGTGCGGGGAGCAGAGTATACAGGGGGCTGTGCGGGGAGCAGAGTATTCAGGGGGCTGTGGGGGGAGCAGATTATACAGGGGGCTGTGGGGGGAGCAGAGTATACAGGGGGCTGTGGGGGGAGCAGAGTATACAGGGGGCTGTGCGGGGAGCAGAGTATACAGGGGGCTGTGCGGGGAGCAGAGTATACAGGGGGCTGAGCGGGGAGCAGATGATAGAGGCGGCTGGTGCATTAGTTGAGGCGCGGGGGGGGAGGTGATAGCAGGCTGCAGCCCCGCCGCCCCTGCAGCCTACAATGAGAGAGCGCCGGCAGCATCTTACCTGGGGAGGCTGGGGCGGGCGTCGTGTGTGAGGAAGCCAGGGCGCTGATGCTGGCGCCGGCCCCTTTTGTAAAGCCGCTCCCCCTGGCTGCTGCCACTGGGGACTCAGGGCTGACACTGTCCAATGGACGGTGCGGCCCTGACGGCGGGGGAGCGTGAACATGGGGCTGGGGGGCGGCGGGCATTGGTGGGGTTAGGTGGTGTCCGACGACAGGGGTTTTGCGTTTCCGGCCAGTGCGTGATAGCGGCACAGTGGCCGGAAGCGCAAAACTGGTGATTATGTATATAGATAAAAGGAACTATTCTTCCTCAATTAACACCCTTATGCAAGAAAGGAAAAAGGGGCATTTAGTGAGCAAAGAATATCATCTTAATGATGAAGCAGGGGGGTGCAAGTGTAGAGTGACACAGGGCGGTAGTTGTGGGTGAGGGATTGACTCCAGACTCCTCTGCACAAAATATGATAGCCATGGTCCTAACTGGGTGTGTGGACATGTGCCTTGTGGACTATTCGCCCGTGTCAGCTACATGGTGCCGGGTGCGTTAGATGGCCAAGACCAAATGACGATACAGACAGACAAGAAAACCACCAGTGAACTTTAACCAATAACAGTTTACTTGACAGCCCTTCTATTTCAATTCTATACACAAGATAGCAGACATATAAATTCCAGCTTGTTCCTGTTTTACAGAGCATTCTCAGACGCAGTTCCAGTACACTCTGGGTTGTTTTGTTTCCGATCCTACTGGTCATGTGAGCCCCAGCACAACACAGCCCAGCTCAGCAATCCAATTTGTGATGATCACAATAGCCAGACCTATTCCCCAGATGTGTACATATCTACATCTTTTCTCCTTGAAGAGGAAGGGAGAGAGGGTTTGCCAGTAGTGTCAGTGAACAGCCTTCAGCTAGCAGAAGTGTGGGGAGAATCAACCTGGTAATGTCCACTCCATTCACATACCAATCATTTCTAATCTGTTACTATCCACACTTAGGACTTTTTTGGCTAAATCACATCCTCTTGACCCTTTTGCTTGAGGCCAGTTTGCTAGAAGGTTGGTCTCTGGCCTCAATGTTGTCTTGCCACCCTGTGTCTCTATCAACACTTCAGGATCATGCTGTCCTGTATTGGCTGCCTTTGTAGTTACGGAGTGTTGCTGTTGTGCTATTTAATTGAGTTTTTTTTCCTTTGTCTGCTCTGTGTCTCTGCAGGGGAAGGTAAAGGTGAAGGGCTGTGTTTGAGCCTTCTGCTCTCCATCACCTCAGCTTTAAGAAGTTCTGCTTCCCTCCACCAGATGTCGCAGATTCAGTTCATTCTAATCTTGGACAAATGCTGTGCAGATATGCTGTTGAAGCAGCTGCTATCCCCTTTATTTGGAGTGGTATCCTTTTCCTGGTCTGTGGTGGAGGTAGGCGCTCTTAGCTGAGGGCAAGTTGATGATTTGAGGGATAGGGTGATGGCCTGAATCTCCTCACCCTCAGATGTACCTTCGAGAACAGGGCTAGTCAGGGACCCCAAGTCCAGGGTGAGACTAGCTTCCCAGTCACCATTGCCCATAATCCATTCCTGCTCCATTCCCCTTGTCCACTACACACGTGACACATGCTATATCAGCTCTAGTCACCTTTTTGCTTCCCCAGATTGCCCACTGCATTGGGGCCTTAATGAGCTTTCACAGTCACAAAGCCCTCCACAATTTTACACCATCCTACACCTCCTCTCTCATCTCTATCACCCTACCGATACCCTACAATTCTCTAATGACCTAAGAATGACATCCTCAATAAACCTAACCTCCCACTCCCATCTTCAAGACTTCTTGCGATCTGCACCAAATCTCTGGAACACACAACCAAGAACAATTCAATTAATTCCTAACACTTTTAAATACAGTGTTGGCCAAAAGTATTGACACCCCTGCAATTCTGTCAGATAATCCTCAGTTTCTTCCTGAAAATGATTGCAATCACAAATTTTTTGCTATTATTATCTTCATTTAATTTGTCTTCAATGAAAAAACACAAAAGAGAATGAAGCAAAAAGCAAAACATTGATCATTTCACACAAAACTCCAAAAATGGGCCGGACAAAAGTATTGACACTCTCAGCCTAATACTTGGTTGCACAACCTTTAGCCAAAATAACTGTGATCAACCGTTTCCGGTAACCATCAATGAGTTTCTTACAATGCTCTGCTGGAATTTTACACCATTCTTCTTTGGCAAATTGCTCCAGGTCCCTGATATTTGAAGGGTGCCTTCTCCAAACTGCCATTTTTAGATCTCTCCATAGGTGTTCTATGGGATTCAGGTCTGGACTCATTTCTGGCCACCTTAGGAGTCTCCAGTGCTTTCTCTCAAACCATTTTCTAGTGCTTTTTGAAGTGTGTTTTGGGTCATTGTCCTCCTGGAAGACCCATGACCTCTGAGGGAGACCCAGCTTTCTCACACTGGGCCTTACATTATGCTGCAAGATTTGTTGGTAGTCTTCAGACTTCATAATGCCATGCACACGGTCAAGCAGTCCAGTGCCAGAGGCAGCAAAGCAACCCCAAAACATCAGGGAACCTCCGCCATGTTTGACTGTAGGGACCGTGTTCTTTTCTTTGAATGCCTCTTTTTTCTTCTGTAAACTCTATGTTGATGCCTTTGACCAAAAAGAGAGAACATTCTTCCAAAAACGTTTCAGGCTTTCTCAGGTAAGTTTTGGCAAACTCCAGCCTGGATTTTTTATGTCTCAGGGTAAGAAGTGGGGTCTTCCTGGATCTCCTACCATACAGTCCCTTTTCATTCAGACGCCGACGGATAGTACGGGTTGACACTGTTGTACCCTCGGACTGCAGGGCAGCTTGAACTTGTTTGGATGTTAGTCGAGGTTCTTTATCCACCATCCACACAATTTTGCGTTGAAATTTCTCATCAATTACACAGGTCAACAAAAAAAAATTTTTTTCTGGTGCCCAAAATATTTTAATGAATTTGGGGTATTTTTGGGTGCTGATTCTGAATATGCTATCAGTTTTGCCAGATTGGCTCAAGTTTTTGAGATTTTTGGTATCTTATTTATAGCACTTGTTCGTAAATGCGACGCATCATCTCATTAATTTCTTTGGATTAGTACTTGAACTGAGCAGTTCTCAATATAGTTTTGTGTTAATTAGTGTTCTAAAAGTTTGTTCATAGCTTGGTTTTTGGCACTAACTTTATGTTGTTGTCTGTTGTCCAGTGAAAAGCATGAACTCATCAAGAAGAAGTTGTCTTAACGATCCAGACTCATTCTGTTACATTTGTGGTGAATATACACTGACAAAACATAGAAGAAACATAACAGACTTCGTTAAAAAAGTAGCAAAAAACGTCTTTTTTGTTACACATTTTACGAAAAATCTCAAAAACTTGAGCCAATCTGGCAAAACTGATGACATATTCAGAATCAGCACCCCAAAGTTACCCTAAATTCAATGAAATATCTTTGGCACCAAAAATGCTGTTGACCAGTGTTATTCTTTTACGTTCACATCTAGGGAGGTTATCCACAGTGCCATGGGCTTTACACTTCTTGATGACACTGCGCACGGTAGACACAGGAACATTCAGGTCTTTGGAGATGGACTTGTAGCCTTGAGATTGCTCATGCTTCCTCAAAATTTGGAGTCTCAAGTCCTCAGACAGTTCTTTGGTCTTCTTTCTTTTCCCCATGCCCAATGTGGTACACACAAGGACACAGGACAGAGGTTGAGTCAACTTTAATCCATGTCAACTGGCTGCAAGTGTGATTTAGTTATTGCCAACACCTGTTAAGTGCCACAGGTAAGTCACAGGTGCTGTTAATTACACAAATGAGAGCAGCATCACATGATTTTTCTAACAGTGCCAATACTTTTGTCCACCCCCTTTTTTATGTTTGGTGTAGAACTATATCCAATTTGTCTTTAGGACAATTCTTTTTGTGGTTTTTTTTCATTGAAGACAAATTAAATGAAGAGAATAATACCAAAGAATTTGTGATTGCAATCATTTTCAGGAATAAACTGAGTATTATCTCACAGAATTGCAGGGGTGTCAATACTTTTGGCCAACACTGTAGGCCCTAAAAGTGAATTTCTTTAGACTAGCCTATTACCTCACCTGATTTATCTAGCTATTCGCATCTACCATTTACAAAATTTTCTTTCAAAGCTGATCCTTGTATCACCTGGTTGCTGATTGAAAGATGAAATGGATCCAGCTCTCCAGAGGAAGCTCATAAAAAATCTTTATTTGAAAATATTTAAAATATGAAAAAGCACTTCAATAAAAAATATATACAGAAAAGAGAGGGTGGGGTGCAAAGAATATTAATACGGTAACTAAGATGTGTTTTGAATACAAAGCGTTCTTAGTCTAAGAATTATTAATATTATTAATATTCCTTGCACCCCACCCTCTCTTTTCTGTATATATTTTTTATTGAAGTGCTTTTTCATATTTTAAATATTTTCAAATAAAGATTTTTTATGAACTTCCTCTGGAGAACAGGATCCATTTCATCTTTCTATCAGTTCCTATTGTGCTGAGCAGCAGCGAGGATGCCATGCTCTATGATGATTTCTGGGACTGCGCTTCAAAGGTGAGATGGAACTTTTTCTGTATATTATTTGGTTGCACACTCTTCATGCACGTAATAGCACTTTATCAGTACTTGTACAGATCCTGGCTGGTGACTGGTTCATGCAGCATTATTTGAATTCTCTATTTATTATATTGATGGCTGGGCCATATATATATGACAAGCACCTTTTACTATTTACCTTTTGTGCCTCCCCTATTTCCTCATGAATTTTTGTTACTCTGTATTGTTTCATATTGTCTGTACATGTCCCCTCTGAATTATAAAGTGCTGCGGAATATGTTGGCACTATATTAATACAATTATTATTATGACTTCTCAGACCATAGGTCTGCTCTAGTGATATCCTGGGTGCCATCTGAAACACCACAAGAAATCGTCACTCTCCCTAGATAGTCCCACCACTTAGCTATTGTTTGCCCTACAGTCCGACAAATCACACAACAAACAACATTGCTGTACATTACACATTACATCACATTTCACATTGTAAATTAAAAACAAAGATGTAAAATACAATTTAAATGACCTTACATTAAAATCATTGGTGTTTTGAGAGATGGACACAATTGCAAGTCCACCTACCTACAGGAATACCATGATGTTAAGTGTGCTGTTGCAGGAGGGACTGGTGCAGTTCACAAAATAGATAGCATTTTGAGGAAGAAAATCATATTAAATATTGAAGACACATCTCACAACATCAAAATCAAAGACGTCCCAGCAGTCAAGGAAGGTATAAACATATCTTTATTACATCACACTGATCAAACTCAACATTTCAGCCCATCCCGAGATTTCCACAGCAGTATGCAGAGTAAAAAATTTTAACACGATATATTATGAAGTCTAAAGGAAAAAGACATCACTGAAATCATTGTCAATTGAAGACGTCCAAGACATGGACCAATATAATGATATTAATGAAACAAAGTTGAAGTAGTAATGAAAACAAACTGATTTTGCACTGTTTACCCTCCTCGTGCGCCACCATTAGAGTGGAGTGCTACTTGCTTTAGGAATTCAACATCTCAATCCAAACATAATACCCCAAGCAGGGCCATATTAGCCACAAGGCACTGGAGGGCACGTGCCTAGGGAACCGGGGTGCAGTTGGTGACACCAACACAGGGAAATTTTTTTAACCTCCCCTCCGTTAGACAATATAGGAGATCAGATGTCTTTTTGAAGAGGTGGTGGGGTCAAGGTCAGGAGGGGGCGGGAACTCCATACACCTCAATACAGGGAGCTGACTGACCCAGGAAGTACCTGCACTTCCGGGGTCAGAGAAGTCCCTGCTCCAAGGTGCTACAGCATCTCTGCATGTGAAGCAATCATCTCTCCCATTGCAGATATCACAGCAGGGCCAAGGAGGAGGAAGATGACATGGGAAGAGGACACAGGAGCAAGTGAGTGCTCAGAGAGCTAAAGATGGTGAGGGGGGCTGGTGCTGCTATATACTGGTAACAGGGGAGGCTGTGCTGCATACTGGTGACAGGGGAGGCTGTGCTGTATATTGGTAACAGGGGAGGCTGTGCGGTATACTGGTTACAGGGGGGCTGTGCTGTATACTGGTTTCGGGGTGCTGTTCTGTTTACTGGCAACAGGGAAGGCTGTGCTGTTTACTGCTGACATGGGTGGCTGTGCTGTATACTGGTTGCAGGGGGACTGTGCTGTATACTGGTAATGGGGGGCTGTGCTGTATACTGGTAACGGGGGGAGGCTGTGCTGTATACTGGTTACAGGGGGCTATGCTATATACTGGCTACAGGGAGTTGTGTTGCATACTGGTGACAGGGGGGGCTGTGCTTTATACTGGTGACAGGGGGGCTGTGCTGTATACTGGTGACAGGGAGGCTGTGCTGTATACTGGTAACAGGGGAGGCTGTGCTGTATACTGATGACATGGGAGGCTGTGCTGTGTATTGGTAACAGGGGAGGCTGTGCTGTATGCTTGTTATGGGGGTTATACTGTATACTGGTTACAGGGGGTTGTGCTGTATACTGGTGACAGGGAGCTGTGCTGTATTAACTGGTGACAGGAGGCTGTGCTGTATACTGGTGACAGGGAGGCTGTGCTTTATAATGGTAAACGGGGGAGGCTGTGCTGTATACTTGGTTTACAGGGGGCTATGCTATATACTGGCTACAGGGAGTTGTGTTGCATACTGGTGACAGGGGGGCTGTGCTTTATACTGGTGACAGGGGGGCTGTGCTGTATACTGGTGACAGGGAGGCTGTGCTGTATACTGGTGACAGGGAGTCTGTGCTTTATACTGATGACAGGGGAGGCTGTGCTGTATACTGGTTACAGGGGGCTATGCTGTATACTGGGTATGGGGGCTGTGTTGTATACTGTTTACAGGGGGCTATGCTGTATACTGGTTACAGGTGGTTGTTCTGTATACTGGTGACAGGGGGGCTGTGCTGTATACTGGTGACATGGGTCTGTGCTGTATACTGGTGACAGGGGGGCTATGCTGTATACTAGTTACAGGGGGGCTATGCTGTATACTGGTTACAGGGGGTTGTGCTGCATACTGGTGATAGGGGGTTGTGCTGTATACTGGTGACAGGGGCCTGTGCTGTATACTGGTGACAGGGGGCCTGTGCTGTATACTGGTGACACGGGAGGCTGTGCTGCTATATACTGGTAAATGGGGGGCTATGCTGTATACTGGTTACAGGGAGCTGTGCTGTATACTGGTGACAGAGGGTTTTGCTGTATACTGGTGACAGGGGGGCTGTGCTTCTATATACTGGTGAAGGGGAGGCTATATACTCGTGTCAGGGAGGTGGTGCTGCTATATACTGGTGACAGGGGAGGCTGGTGCTATATACTGGTGAACAGGGGAGGTGTACTGCTATATACTGGTGACAGGGGAGGCTGTGCTGCTCTATACGGGTGACAGGGGAGGCTGGTGTTATATACTGGTGAACAGGGGGGGCTGTGCTGCTGTATACTAGTGACAGGGGATGCTGTGCTTTATATACTGGTAAACCAGGGAGGCTAGTGCTGCTATATACTGGTAAACAGGGGAGGCTGTGCTGCTATATGCTGGTGAACAGGGCGGGCTGGCCCAGGTGGCAGGGGGCAAGTGCCCCCTGGGCTGGTGGTATAGCCCCCACCTAGGGCCGCCCGCCCACCCACAGAAACGGGCCGCGGACCTCACTCACCCACCCTGCAGCAGGCAGTGAACAGACCCGCCGCGGAGGAGACAGTGTCAGAGAGAGAGTCGGCCGCGGCACTGCAGCCATTCCTCTCCCTCCAGGAGAGCGGAGGCATGGAGGGGCCTGCAGTAGCGCTGAGGAGGCGGGGCCCAGAAAGATTGACTGGAGATAGGAGGACCTGTGTGACGTGAGCCCTACACATCACCTGTCTGTGGGGGAGGGGGGGGCCGGGGGGTTTGCGGTTCAGTGCAGCAGCATCGGATCCGGCACAGTATCATAGCCCCGCCGCACTTCCGGGTTCAGTGCAGGGGTCATGCCAGCGTCGCGAGGTCTCCCCACTCTGCCGCCCTCTCTGCAGAACGTCACACAGAGGAGAAGCCGATGCAGGTGAGTCGCTGTGTCAGCCGAATATTAAGAAGCAAAGCCCTGGGGAGGCTGCAGAAGAAGACATGTGGGGGCTGCAGAAGAAGACATGTGGGGGCTGCAGAGGAAGACATGGGGGGCTACAGAGGAAGACATGGGGGAGCTACAGAGGAAGACGTGGGGGCTGCAGAAGAAGACATGTGGGGGCTGCAGAAGAAGACATGTGGGGGCTGCAGAGGAAGACATGGGGGGCTGCAGAGGAAGACATGGGGGGCTGCAGAGGAAGACATGGGGGCTACAGAGGAAGACATGGGGGGGCTGCAGAAGAAGACGTGGGGGCTGCAGAGGAAGACATGGGGGGGCTACAGAGGAAGACATGGGGGGGCTGTAGAGGAAGACATGGGGGGGCTGTAGAGGAAGACATGGGGGGGCTACAGAGGAAGACATGGGGGAGCTACAGAGGAAGACATGGGGGCTACAGAGGAAGACATGTGGGGGCTGCAGAAGAAGACATGTGGGGGCTGCAGAAGAAGACATGTGGGGGCTGTAGAGGAAGACGTGGGGGCTACAGAGGAAGACATGGGGGAGCTACAGAGGAAGACATGGGGGAGCTACAGAGGAAGACATGTGGGGGCTACAGAGGAAGACATGTGGGGGCTACAGAGGAAGACATGTGGGGGCTACAGAGGAAGACATGTGGGGGCTACAGAGGAAGACATGTGGGGGCTACAGAGGAAGACATGGGGGGGCTGCAGAGGAAGACATGGGGCTGCAGAGGAAGACATGGGGGGGGGCTGCAGAGGAAGACATGGGGGGGCTGCAGAGGAAGACATGGGGGGGGGCTGCAGAGGAAGACATGGGGGGGGGGCTGCAGAGGAAGACATGGGGGGGGGCTGCAGAGGAAGACATGGGGGGGGGGCTGCAGAGGAAGACATGGGGGGGGGGGCTGCAGAGGAAGACATGGGAAGACATGGGGGGGGGCTGCAGAGGAAGACATGGGGGGGGGCTGCAGAGGAAGACATGGGGCTGCACTGTGGAAAATGGGGGGGAGAGGGAGAATGGAGGCTGCACAGCAGTTTCAAAAGAGTGGGGAGGGTATTCCAAGCAGGGGGCGGCGAGGACCACATAGAGCAAGCCCACCCATACCTTTTCAGGACTCCTTACCATACAGCGCGGGAGAGAATAAAAGTTTATTTCTGAGCTATGCAGGGGGACGTCTGGGCATATAGAGGGGTTACAGGAACCCAACTACATCTTGTTACAGCTGGTGGGCACAGTTTAGAGCAGCCAAAGAGGGTGACAGGTTCCCTTTAATATAGGGGATATACTGTTATCGTGATGTATTGACAGTGGTTCTGGTGATGTATTACAGTATTGACAGTGGTTCTGGTGAGGTGTTACTGTATTGACAGGGGTTCTGGTGATATACTGACAGTGGTTCTAGTGATGTACTGACGGTGGTTTTGGTGATGTATTACTGTATTGACAATGGTTCTGGTGATATATTGACACGGGTTCTGATGAGGTGTTGCTGTATTGACAGTGGTTCTGGTAATATACAGACAGTGGTTCCAGTGATGTGTTATTGTATTGATAGTGGTTCTGATGATGTACTGATGGAGGTTCTAGTGATGTGTTATTGTATTGCCGGAGGTTCTGGTGGATGTTGTAATCTTTAACTTAACAGACTTGACCCTAAATCATTATAGGGTAAGGGAGCTTGACTAAAAATACAGCTGAATATCAGCCAAACAAATAATTTACTAAAGCCCCTAAAATATTATAGATAGCTGTCTAATTGCTTGGCCGGCAGCAATCTTCCTTGATTCTCTTATATACAGTACAGGAGCACTCATTCTGCCAAGTGTTTCTGTATTCTCTGTTAGAACCACTGGTAGATATCTCTGGCTGCAGAAAATCACTTAGAGGACAAAAGGATCTAGAGCCAGTAATCGGACATGCTGGATCCTTATCTCCCCGACAATCGTCACTTAGAGCTCCCGCACACATTAGACTGTCAGCGCAACTGTTCATATTGGCGGGTTTATCCAACTTTACTCTGTGTATCGAGGTCTTCATTACAATCTGAATGCTAGGGGCACTCTGACATCTGTGAACCCCCTGACTACTGTAAGCGTTTTTTTGCTGAATTGTGGCAGATCCAGCAGATTTTGCTGCATCTGCCGCCTAACGGCTGACTTCTGGTAAGCCACATTCATTCTCTATGGGACTTGTGGTCAGGTGTGGGTCCTCCTATCTCCAGTCAATCTCTGGGCCCGCCTCCTCAGCTCTACTGCAGGCCCCGGAAGTTGTTCCAACTTCCACAGCGCGGGAGCCAGCAGCATGACATGTGTAAAGATAAACATCATGATGAGCTGCAGCAGCAGCAGCAGCAGCTGGTGGTGGTGGTGGTGAGTAGTGAGCCTGGCTGGGGCAGGCTCTATGTGCCTGGCCGGGGCAGTCTCTGTGTGCCTGGCCGGGGCAGTCTCTGTGTGCCTGGCCGGGGCAGTCTCTGTGTGCCTGGCCGGGGCAGTCTCTGTGTGCCTGGCCGGGGCAGTCTCTGTGTGCCTGGCCGGGGCAGGCTCTGTGTGCCTGGCCGGGGCAGGCTCTGTGTGTCTGGGGCTCTGGCTGTGTGTGGCAAAATGTGTATGTGTGGCTGACTGTGTCTATGTGTGGCTAGGGCTGCGTGGCTGCATGTGGCCGTCTGTGTGTGACTGTGTCTTTATGTGGCTGGGGCTATGTGGCTGGCTGTGTGTGCCTAACAACTATGTCTGTGTGTGGCTGGGGCTGCGTGATTGTGGCTGGCTGCGGTTGGCTGTGGCTGCATGGCTGTGGCTGAGGCTGCGTGGCTGGCTGTGTGTGGTTGGGGCTGTTTGGCTGTGTGTGGCTGGGGCTGCTTGGCTGTGTGTGGCTGTATGTCTGTGTGTGGCTGGCTATAGCTGTCTATATTGCTCGCTGTGTGTGTGGCTGGCTGTGTCTGTGTGTGTGGGTAGCTGCGCCTGTGTGTGGCTGGCTTTGGCTCCGTGTGTGGCTGTCTATGTGGCTGGCTGGCTGTATGTGTGTGGCTGTATGTGTGGCCGGCTGGCTGGCTTTGGCTGTGTGTGGCTGTATGTGTGTGGCTGTATGTGTGTGGCTGATATTGTGTATGTGTAGCTGGCTGTGTCTGTGTGTGCCTGTGTGTGGCTGGCTATGGCTGTCTATGTTGCTGGCTGTGACTCTGTGTGGCTGGCTGTGGCTATATTGATGTGGGCTGTCTATGTGGCAGATGCATCTCTGTGGCTCTTTCCTGTGTGCTGTCCTATTGTCTACATGAATTTTTTGTCGTATTGTTATATTGTCTGTATGCTCTGTGTAGTGTGCGGGTGGCACTGTCTACTTATTTGACTGTTCGGACCATGTCTGCTAGTGTAGTCGGGGGCCATCTGAACATCCAAAATGCACTTCCTAGATGTCCGCCACTTACATTTCCTAGATCCGACAATCCAACAACAACAAATTGTTTTGTATTCTACATGCACATTTACTTTGTAATTTAAAAACAAGATGTATACTTTAAATTGACCTTACATTAAAATATTGGTGTTTATGAGAATGACACATTGCGCACTCTCAGATAGTGATGTTAGTGCTGTCAGGAGGGATGCTGAGTTCACAAAATATATTTGAGTCATAATATGGACCCCACACTCTAGACGTCAGCATTAGAGGTTAACAGTCTTTTTACATCACACGATCAACTACATTTCAGCATCCGAATTGGTATCAGAGTAACAATTTTTCAACAGATATTATAAAGAAAAAAAAGACATCACGACACGTTCTTGAAGGTTCAAATGACTTATGTTTAATGAGACAAATTTGAGAATAAAAATAACTGATTGATCATCCGTTTCTCCCGTCCCACCATTGTGGTGCTCTTGCTTTAAATTAAATTAATCCAAACTATATAATCCCCAACATGGCTATCCCACATGGTATGGGGGACGTGCCTAGGAACTGCAGTTGTACACACCAGAATTTTTTTAACCATATCCCTCATTGTCAATAGATCAGAGTCAAAAGTGGTAAGGTCAGGAGAGGCGGGACTCATGACTCAATCAGGGAGCACCTGACCCAAATGAAGTTCCTCAGTTCCGGTGGATCTGCTAGGGTGCGCGGCATTTGAATGGAAATTATTTTTACCTATTCTAGATGTCACAGCAGGCCACAGAAGAAGATGACATGAAGCAACACATGTACCAATCCATCCAGTAGACTGAAATAATGTGTCTATAACTTTTAAGAGCTCAACTGGTACAGATAGCTTGCTGTTATTTGTACAGGACTGTTTTATGTTTTCAAGATCTGCTTTTGTTTCGGGTGTGTTCAGATTGACTCCAGGAAGGCTGGCTGTTTACTGCTACATGGTCTGTCTTACAGGTTGCAGGATGTGCTTTCTTATCTTGCTTATATGGTACCTGTCTGTATCTGTTACACTATAGCTATATGGCTACAGGAGTGGTGAACTGGTCAGGCCTGCATACATGAGGTCTTCTTTCTTACACTGTTTTATGTACCAGGTGAGGCTGTGCATTACTATCAGGGCTGATGCTGTGTATAACAGGACGTGGTTGCATTGTATGGGGGTAACTGTATATTTGGGTTGTCTGAAGAGAACAAGTGGGCAGTCGTTACTGAAAGTGTTTATACTTGCCGGGTGGCTCTTATTTCAGGCTTATGGTAACTAGTATGGGGCAAGACAGGCTATGCTGATCTGTACACTGATATACGGACCCTGAAACTGACATGTCTGTCAACTCACTTGCTGATATGTAAGTGGTGGCGGCTTTCAACACTAGCAACCATGTTACGTCCAACATAATTGTGTGTAACCTCCAGGGCCCTTTGTATCCTGTTGACAGGGGGCGTGCTGAACTGAGGGGGGCTCATGCTGTATATGCAGAGCGCAGGCAAGGATTCTAATGTACGGGGCTGGCTGGATAGGGACAGGGGGGCTGTCTTCTATAACTGTGAACAGGCTAACCCTTCAGCAACTGCCAAATACTGGCTCCAGCGAGCTCAACGGTGACGGGTGCTGTACCTAAGGGACAGGGGAGGGGCTGATACGGGTGACAGGGAGGAATTGTTTACTGTAACAGGGACGCCTGTCTCTCGTATACATGCACGGGGCATGCTGGGCAATATTGGTCAACCAGGATATTTGCGCACGCCAGAGGCTGTGCTGCCTGCTGGTGAACAGGGGAGGCTGACACTTTTGGATGGGGATTTGGGGGAGACTGACACTATAGAATAAGGATTAGGGGGCACATTACTATAGAAAAGTTTTTACAGGAGCTATAAAGTAAAACCTACTTTATTTAATATGCAAATGAGGGGCTTCGCAGCAACTTCATATTTGTATACTGAAGCTTGTAGTTATTGACAGTGCTTTCGTTAGTGAGTGCTGTCTAAAATCAGCTTGCAAGTTTGCACTTATTCACTGAGGCTGATTTCACACTTGGATGTTTTCAGGTCAGGCAAGATCAGATTTTTCAGGATCCAGTTAATTCCCATTCACTTTAATGGTGTCAGGAAGCAACCTGAAGTAACAGGATTCTACCTGTCACCATTAAAGTGAATGGGGAAAAAACTGGATCATGAAAGGATCAGGATTTAGCTAAAAAACCTGATCTTGCCTGACCTGAAAAAAATGCAAGTGTGAAACCATCGACACTGGATGAGTGCAGCAACGCCTCTAAGTGTCAGTATGGGTGCACACAATATGGCTGCAGGCTCGCTCTGATGCCTGGTACCTGTCTGTTCTTGGCTTCCCTTTGGACAGCTTCAATAAAGAGGAGGGGTGAATGATCAGACAGCGTGTCTCTATATCACTAGGCCTCTCCTCACTGAAGCAATGGTTAGGTCACCTATTTTAACCACTTGATGACTTTGAAAAGCTGAAGGTGTTAATAAAAAGCTTAAAAGAATGTGCGCAGCAAATGCAGACTGTTCATTCTTTTAGTGTTTAATTAGTGCTTTTTAAAGCGTATTACAGAGTAGATCTGCCTTAAATACATGTCGTGTGCACAGACTCATTGTGTGAAGTCACTAATGGGAGTGACTGCTAAAAGTGCCTAGGGCAGCATGAAGGCCAAATACGGCCCGGGCCCCAACCATAATTGTAAAGTTGTGGCAAAGAGGCTTAAAGAGCATACGTTTTTTATTTTTAATTTCATAAATCAATAATACACATGAAAATACCATAAGCACTCTTTAAATATATCGTATTAGAGAAACCTTTTTCTTTCGTGACCTCTACTAATAATTAATTAGCAAAATACTCAATCCAGAGGTATAATATGTCTTCAGTAAATATTGAGATAAGAGATGACAGTTGGTGTTCAAAAGGTTGTATGGAAAGCTGTAAGTATTGTTTCAGGAGAACTTGCACCAGAATTTCTCCCTCTAGCTCCTCCCTCTGCCTCTAGCTCTTCCCTATTCCTATAGCTCCTCCCTCTGCCTCTAGCTCCTCCCTATTCCTCTTGCTCCTCCCTCTGTCTCTAGCTCCTTCCTATTCCTCTGGTTCCTCCCTTAGCCTCTAGCTCTTCCCTCTGCCTTTAGCTCCTCCCTATTTTCTAGCTCAGGAGTGGGCAACACCCGGCCTTGAAGGCCGCACTAACTGCAGGTTTTCAGGATTTCCTTAGAATTTGACAGTTGGTAATTTTATCTTGAGGTGATTATTCCAACTGTCAAATACTAAGGAAATCCTGGAAACATGAACTGCTGGCAACCCTTGAGGCCTGGAGCTGCCCACCTCTGCTCTAGCTCCTCCCTATTCCTCTAGCTCTTCCCTCTGCCTCTAGCTCCTCCTTAATCCTCTAGCTCTTCCCGGTCTGTAGCTCCTCCTTCTGCCTCTAGCTCCTCCCTATTTCTCTAGTTCCTTCCTGTCTCTAGCTAATTCCTATTCCTCTGGCTCCTCCTTCAGGCTCTAGCTCTTCCCTCTGCCTCTAGCTCCTTCCCATTCCTGTAGATCCTCCCTATTCCTCTAGCTTCCCTCTGCGTCTAGGTCCTCCCTATTCATCTAGCTCCTCCTTCTGCCTCTAACTCCTCCCTTTGCCTCTAGCTCCTCTCTCCTCCTCCCCCTACATAGAATTTTAAAAGCACCAACTGTGATTCCAAAAAGATTTGATCCAATTTAGACAATATAATGACATTGCTACCAAACACTCACCACAGGTATGTAAATCTGTTCTAAGACACCAGAAATGTGATGGAGGAAATGAAAGCTTTAATAAAAAATTGGATCTTGTATTATTCTGACATTTCACATTATTGAACTATAGTAGTGATCTTGGCTGAACTAACAGAGGCAATGTGTACCGTGAATAAATGTCAGTAATTGCGAAAAACTCAGCTGTAATTAATGAGGCTAAACTGTATGTAAACTTATCATTTTAACTGCACCTAGAAATTATATTACAAAGAATATTACATTAAAACTGAGGAACATTTTTGCTTCATCTGTTTCATAAAGCTCAAGACCTGTACAAACTGCAACTAAGTTATGTAACTTTACCACTGAGAGGGTATTATTACATCAGTAAATCTAAATCTGAAACACAGGAAAGTAATGGTATGATCAATTATAGACATGGAGCCAAGTGGACGGGCTCGAAAACAATATCATACTGAACAGAGAGTCATTTTACTGTAGAAAACTAGACTGCAAGAATATTATGGCAACCACAGTACAGAATAACATCAGAGGTGTCTACCGTGAGGAATATTCTAACAACTGAATGGAAAATATTGATTTTCAGCTCAGGAAATGGTATCTTGAATTGTACGTTCTATGAATCATTCTCACTGAAAACCTGAAACAATTTCAATATGAACACCTACATTTACTGCAGAAGAATATTAAAGAGCTGATTTCGAATGCATTTTATGGATATGTGTGACAGCAGGGATGAGGTGTACAGACACCAAAGGGGAGTCCATCAGACTTAGGCTGGCTTCACACTTGTGTTTGTGTCTGCATGCGTATGGCATGCAGACCGCAAAGGCAGTGCAAAATGCATGCATATTAATTGTAGAACGCAGCGGAGGCGGCCGGGAGAAGATCAGCGGCAGAGACCTCCTCGTCCCGGCTGCTGCTCTCCCTGCTGGTGTCGGTGCGGGAGATTTGAAGATACAGCTAATCTGACAGCTGTTTAAATCTCCTGCGCCGACACAGAATAGGGTGATATCAGTGCAGGAGATAAGAAACAGATGATCGCTGCTTCAAATCTCCGGCCGACCTCACCTATTCGGTGTCGGCGCAGGAGATTTAAACAGCTATCAGATCAGCTGTCTTCTCCCTGCTGACACCGGCGGGAGAGCAGTGGCGGCTGTAGCTGATCTCCCGGTGGGCCACCAGGAGAGAGATTTCAATAAGATCCGCAGCGTTCTCCTGTGCTGTCATGTGGAGGACACTGCAGATCCATTGACTTCAATGCATTGTTTGTGCGCTTGCGGGCGCTTGCAGATAAAACTAGCGCCCGCGAACGCACAAAAAATGCAACATGATGCGTTCGGAGGGCGCTCGGAGGGTGCACAAATTATGCACATCCGAGCGCAAACGCAGCCATAACGCAGGCACATGCGTTCCCATGTTAAACTTAGGAACCATGTGCGGAAGTGTTTTGCTGCATTCGGTGCGCTGCATTCCAAACGCAAACGTTAAGGCACCCTTACAGAAGGAACACTGTTATATATCTTCTGTGGACTATGCGGTTCCCAAAAATATTTAAGGATCACCTACTTACTGAAGTGATAACCCCAATCTGTAGATGTGATGGTCATTATTACTGATTTGTCACCGATGCTTCAATGTCTCCTGATAAATCATGCTGAACTTTTTTTCTATTCAAATATAATTTTATAAAAGAGAATAAGTGAATGCTTGTAGAAGAAACTGAAAAATATATATTCTGGCATGAAAGGTATGTGATGGGTATTGGTATATGAAATAATCTACAATCATGGCCAAAATGTTGAAATTGTAAGATAAGAGCAGGGTGGTTGCTTTGAAAGGGGCTGCTGCTTGAAGTCATCGGCCTCTGTTAAAGTGAACCTGTCACCAGATTTGGGTGTTTTAAATGAAAAGATTCACCTTCAGCAGCACCTATGCTGCATTTTAAGAGGGTGGCTATTATACCCTGACTGCCCCTGTACACCAAATAAATATGTTTCAAAAACTTCCTGTGATACAGTGGGTATGGAAAATCTTCAGACACCTCTAAATTTTTCACTCTTTGTTTCATTGCAGCCGTTGGGTAAATTTATTTTTTTCTCACTTTCTCATTTTTTCTGCCCCCCATCTTGACTGAAAGAAAACAGAAATGTCAATTTTTTTGTACATTTATTAAAAAAGAAAAACTGAAATATCACATAGTCATAAATATTCAGACCCTTTGCTCAGTATTGAGTAGCACCCTTTTGAACTAGGACAGTCATGAGTCTTCTTGGGAATGATGCAACATGTTTTTTACACCTGGATTTGGGGATCCCCTGCCATTCTTCCTTGCAAATCATCTCCAGTTCCGTCAGGTTGCATGGTGAACGCTGGTGGACACCCATTTTTGGGTCTCTCCAGAGATGCTCAATTGGGTGTAGGTCAGGGCTCTGGCTGGGCCAGTCAAGAATAGTCACAGAGTTGTTCTGAAGTCTCTCCTTTGTTATTTTAGGTGTGTGTCTAAGGTCATTGCCTTCTTGGAAGGTGAACCTTTGGCCAAGTCTAAGGTCAAAAGCACTCTGGTAGAAGACTTCAACCAGGATATCTCTGTACTTGGCCGTATTCATATTTCCTTCAATTGCAACCAGTCATCCTGTCCCTGCAGCTGAGAAACACCCCCATAGTATTATGCTGCCACCACCATGTTTCACTATTGGGATTGTATTGGGCAGGTGATGAGCAGTGCCTGATTTTCTTCACACATACCACTTAGAATTATCACCAAAAAGTTCTATCTTCGTCTCATCAGACCAATAAATCCTATTTCTCATGCTCTGGGAGTCCTTCATGTTTTTTTAGCAAACTCTATGCGGGTTTTCATATCTCTTGCCCTGAGGAGAGGCTTCCGTCTGTCATAAAGGCCCAACTGGTGGAGGGCTTCAGTGATAGTTGACTTTATGGAACTTTCTCCCATCTCTCTACTGCATCTCTGGAGCTCAGCCGCAGTGATGTTTCCTTCAATTGCAACCAGTCGTCCTGTCCCTGCAGCTGAAAAACACGCCGATAGCATGATGGTATCACTGTTGGGATTGTATTGGGCAGGTGATGAGCAGTGCCTGGTTTTCTCTATACATACCGCTCAGAATTATCACCAAAAAGTTCCATCTTCATCTCATCAGACCAGATAATCTTATTTCTCATAGTATGGGAGCCCTTCATGTGTTTTTTGCAAACTCTATTCGGGTTTCTATATGTCTTGCACTGAGGACAGGTTTCCGTTGGGTCACTCTGCCATAAAGGCCCGACTGGTTAAAGGCTGCAGTGATAGTTGACTTTGTGGAACTTTCTCCCATCTCGCTACTGCATCTGTGGAGTTCAGCCACAGTTATCTTGGGATTCTTCTTTACCTCAATCACCAAGGCTCTTCTCCCATGATTGCTCAGTTTGGCTGGATGGCCAGGTCTAGGAACATCTTCCATTTAAGGATTATGGAGTTTTTTGTGCTCTTAGAAACCTTGAGTACTACAGAAATTCTTTTGTAACCTTTGCCAGACCTGTGCCTTGCCAAAGTTCTGTCTCTGAGCTCCTTGGACAGTTCCTTTAACCTCATGATTTGGTCTGACATGCACTGTGAGCTGTGAGGCGTTATATAGACAGGAGTATTATTTTCCAAATCAAGCCCTGTCAGTTTAATTAAACACAACTGGACTCCAATGAAGGAGTAGAACCATCTCAAGGAGGATCACAAGGAAATGGACAGCATGTGACTTAAATATGAGTGTCAGAATACTTATGAGCAAAGGGTCTGAATACTTATGACCATGTGATATTTCTACATTTCTGATTTTTTTAGTCAAGATGGGGGGGCAGAGTGTACATTAATGAGAAATAAAAATCAACTTTTTAGAATTTACCAAATTGCTGCAATAAAACAAAGAGTGAAAAATTTAAAGGGGTCCGAATACTTTCTGTATCCACTGTAATTACCTGTTTCCAGTCCGATGGGTTTGATTGTAGTTTGGTCCATCCTGCCTCTCCTTGCCATTCATCCCGCCTCTCTTCGCCATCTAACAGCCTCTTCGTCTGAGTGATATGCAAATTGTATGGCTACGCAGACGTTTCTCTGGATCTCACCTGCACAATCTGATCTGCCCTACTGAAAGCAGAGCCTAAACTCTTCCGCGCAAACCGTTAAGATCGCTGCACATGCACACAGTGCACCTGCACGATCTGGAGAAGGCTCACATTTTTTATATCACTCAGAATTAGAGGCAACACAGACAGCAAGGAGAAGTAGAACGGACGGTGAGGAGAGGAGATATCTGAAAGAAATATTGTCCAGAGAAGAACACATGAGACTATTCACATGTGGGAGGCTTTTCATTCAAGGGAATTGGTGTGCACACACTTTTGTCAAGAACACTTCCATGAATAAAGAATGAAATCTAAATTTCCTACAAAATTCCTGCAAAAATGCCTTTATCCTGACCTTTCAGTCACTTTTTTTTCTCCCTCCACTCACTACTGTCAAAAACTGCTCAACTACAGTGGTGTGAAAAATTGCTTGCCCCCATCCTGAATTCTTTTGCATGTTTGTCATACTTAAATGTTTCAGATAATCAAACAAATTTAAATATTAGATAAAGATAGCACGAGTAAGCACAAAATGCAGTTTATAAATGAAGGGCTTTATTATTAGAGGAAAAAGAAATCCTAAACTTCAGGGAACTGTGTGAAAAAGTGATTGCCCCCTTTTAAAATATAAATTAACTGTGGTTTATCACATCTTTGAGAAGCTTAGTTCAATTTCTCTAGGCCTGATTACTGCCACACCTGCTCTCAATCAAGAAATTACTTAAATAGAACCTGAATGACAAAGTGAAGTAGACCAAAAATCCTCAAAAGCTAGACATCATGCTGTGATCAAAAGAAATTCAAGAACAAATGGGAAACAAAGTAATTGAGATCTATATGTATGGAAAAGGTTGTAAAGCCATTTTTAAAGCTTTGGTAGTCTAGCAAGCCTCAGTGTGAGCGATTATCCACAAATGGCGAAAACATGGAACAGTGGTCAACCTTCCAAGAAGTGGCCACCTGACTAAAATTACCCCAAGAGCGCAGCGATGACTCATCCAAAAGACCCCACTACATCATCCAAAGATCTGCAGGCCTCACATGCCTTAGTTAAGGTCAGTGTTCATTACTCCGAAATGGGAAAGAAACAGGGCAAAACTGGGCTGCATTGCAGAGTTCAAAGATGAAAACTTCTGCTGAGCAAAAAGAACATAAAGGCTCCTTCTCAGTTTTACCAGAAAACATATTAATGATCACAAACACATTTGGGGGAATCCTGCTATACAATTTTTGAAGATACTTAGCTTTATTAATATGGCCATATAGATAAACCGCCCTGTTACTACGTCGAGGTGTATCTCTTCAACCGGGTCCCTAACCTTCATTTTCAGCTTCTTTCTGGGTTACAAACCCCCTCATTTATGGGCAAACTTGGAAAACCTGATAACAGAGAACAATAACACAACGGGACATAAGGGCGGAGAAAGTGCACTACATAGGGTGTGATACCCCTTTAAGAGTTGTGATTACTATTGTGTTAAGCAATGCACCTGTGCACACTGAGAATTGAGAGCTGCAGTTATTAATAAATTGTAATATGGGTTCAAATACTATGTACCGGAGCGGCAGGTAAAAATTCACATAGACAAACTACAGTTTTTACCAGATTTTCCCTTTATGCTCCACATTTCTCACCTAAATCTTACACTCTCAGAACAGGAAGTCTGCTTTATGTAAACCATGTTTGCACATCCTTGAAATCTGAATTTTTCATTGACAGACAGAAAATATGTTAGAGCTGAGTACATTTATCGCAAATGATCCACATACAGATAGTAGTGTAGTAGACAGTAACCAGTAATATTCTATGTTTTATAGTTCAATTAAACATAAGGAGATAAAAAAAACCTTTTATTGGTTGCAATGCGCATCACTAGTTTTCAGGTTAAGACATTAATGGACTCAGAAGTCTAACATCTGTCAGACATCTAAAGCACAAGTAGCTAGAAAGTATTTATTAAAGAGCACTTTTTGCTGATTTGTATGTGAAATTGTTTGGCGTAGCTAGTGAATGTCAACAAGCGAAAGCAAAACCATATGTCTTACACAGTGATTAAGTCTAGCATACCTTCATTACCAAGACACATTTCACAGTTTTGCTGTATGCTGGGTAAAGCAAAAATAATTAAATTGCATACTATTTTATTTTAAAAAAAGAAAATAACAGAATTACAGAAAAATTGCAGAAAAAGAAAAATGTTCCAGACTTTAGCTTCTATATCTGACAAATATGTAAAAAAGAATATATCCTTTTTTGTGACAGGCTGTCACTACATGTAAGAGGAACACACTGACTGTATACTGTAAAGGTCGACACAATTATGTATTGAAAAATAAAGTTTTCTCTATATGACACATTTGCTGTGATCAATTGATCCAATTATCATTTTATTATGTCTGTATACTCATATAAGCTGCATAGAAGGGTTCAGATTCCCTTTAAACAGGTTTTTCCATGAACATAATTCATTTTAAAGTCCATTTTTAATCATATACATGTGCCCCTGCTTTGAACTGTGTGATGGCCATGTCTGATCGTAGCGGGACAAGTCTTTTAGGTCATGGTACAATGCATGAGGATGGCTGACAAAAAAACAAGAGTTGGGGCTCTAATCTGGTGCTAAACAACTTAAAGGGCTTGTCTGGTCTAAAATGATAATTCTGCAGTCAATCTATGTGAGTATCAATCCTCCCAGCACATGCACTGTGATCTGCGAGGATTCACGGTTTCTAAACCAGGAACAGGCTGCAGATATGCAGTATGTATGTGCCCGGCCAGAACCCCTAGCTAGAGAGAGCAGTGTCGCTTAATAAAAGTATAAAGAGTAAGGCGTGATCACTAGACAGCCACTCACACTAGTCACTGATTCCACTTGAGAAAGACGGCACTATACCGTCGAAACATGTGTGGGGAAGGAGGTTTAGAATAAAGGACTTCATACTTAACAGATCCTGGATCTACTTTAGAGCGCCCACCAGACCGTGGTAATTGCATTATACTCACACTAGTCAGATATGCTGCTCCATACACTTGTATTGAGAGAGGCCACACCCACTAGTCATGTTCTTGCCAGGAACATGCATATCGCATAATTATGGTTTGTTCCCGGCTTAGTAACCGTCGAATCCTTAAAGCACACACTGCGGGTGCTGGGAGGATTGATAAGTCTGCAGCCACAGTGACTGTGGAATAATCAGCTTTAGATCGGACAACCCCTTTAAACTTTACAAACCTTTCAAGTTGCAAACAATGGCATTTAGCTTGGAAATTGGCATCTAATATATAAAGCTGAATGTGTGTGTGTATGTGTGTATGTGTGTATATCCGGGATTGGCATCTACACCGTCGCAACTACAGCCACAAAATTTTGCACAGTCACATGTCTGGTCCCCGGGAGCGTCATAGCCTATGTTGTGAGGCGAAATTTTAACCCCGCGCATTCCAATTCACCAAACAATTTTGCCCCTATCTACATAATGGGGAAAAAGTGACAGTTACCAGTTGACAGTTGTGAATGAGAGGGGCTTAATGATAGTGCCAAAGACTAAAAGTGCATAGTCGCTAAGGTGCAGCCCCAACATTGGATACTCACCACGCACCCGAACAAACACACACACACCACAAAGAGACACACACAACAAAGACACACACACCACACAGACCCCCCCACACAGGGACACACACACATAGCCACCCTATAGGGACACATGCACTCACCCCACAGGGACACACACACACCACAAAGAGACACACACACTCCACACAGACCCCCCCCCCCACAGGGACACATACATACACACCATATAGGGACACATGCACTCACCCCACAGGGACACACACACACACACTACAAAGAGACACACTCAACACAGAGACACACACACACCACACATAACCCCCCCACAGGGACACACACACATACACACCCTATAGGGACACATGCACTCACCCCGCAGGGACACACACAAACCACAAAGAGACACACACAACAGAAACACACACCACACAGATTCCCCCCCCCCACAGGAACATACACACCCTATAGGGACACATGCACTCACCCCACAGGGACACACACACACACCCCAGGGACACACACACCACACAGACAGACATAGATGTGCACAAATCACCTCACACAACTCGCCTCATACGTGTGCTATCTTTAATTTCCAAACATAAACATCTGATTAAAAACAGCCAATGTGCAACACATGTGCCATATAGGGAATTAAGGCAGATGTCAGTCACATGAGCTGTCTATTATGTGTATGTGTTAGGTAACATATACTGTCCGGCCAGGGGGAGGGTTTACTGTTGGCTGGAGATTTATTAGGCTGCCTATAGCAACCAATCACAGCTCAGCTTCTATTTTCTTACAGGTCATTAATATGACATATTAAAATTCTATTTTGTTATAGCTAACATCAGTTATTTATTAACCCGGGCGTAGCCGGGTACTACAGCTAGTATATAATAAAAAGGCTTGGCAATTACAATACATAGTTCATAAGTATAGTTAAAGGTTTGATGGTTAGATTATATTGTATAGTGGCTTGGTGGTTACAGTTTATGGCCACAGATGCTTGGTGGTTAGAGTCTATTAGCATAGATAACACAAAAACTAAAATTAACTAAGAAATGTTAGGAATTCAACAGGCTCAGTTAGTAACCATAATTATTGATGAGTCAATACACTTAGTATTTGTTACTCACACAGATAGTACAGTATTTGGATTAGTACAGATACTCGTTACTCAGCAAGTAGCACTGGAACCTGTGAGTGATGTGTCGATCGTGAACGATCTGACACAAATTGCAAGCTCCCTTTAGTACATACTTGAATGAAAACTCAAAAAAGCCCACCCTCCCGCCCTCCCCTGGAAAAACCCGTTTTAAATCCGGATGTGTGTGGGCAGAGCCTCTCACTAATTGACTAACATTGAACTCACTATTCGGACGCATACACAAGTATCACAAAGTAGTCATTATGAGTATAGCGATTACGAATATTTTGTTACCCCGCTCATCACTACCCATAATCTGGTGTTGGAATTCAAGCAGCTTTGATATACAGGTCACGTAGTTTTGTGATAAAACAATCTCAGGTTTACTAACTCATCATAAACTATTAATAAAATTCACATGAAAGCAAAATAGTCTTTCCTAGGCATAAGCAAACAATAAAGCCTGTAGGATACAGTCCCTTCTCTGGGCAGGGAAAAACATACGAAACGGTCTCACCCGAGCAGCAATCCAGGCACAAGCTTCTCTATTAACTGGTATGCAAGTAATGATCCTACTGCAGCAATTTCAGCTGCCTTTTGTAGGACATGGAAAGCCCGAACTGGGGGTATCCAAGTGACCATCGTACCCAGACTCTTATGGTCACTCCTGAAACCTCCAACCAAAATCCGGTCCCATGAAAAAAACTCAGCAACTTATTATTGCAGGACCCTTCTTTCTATGACTTATCTCACCCAGGCTAGCCACCTCAGTGACACATTCCTCCCGTCTAGAACTTTACCACCTGCTTTCCTACACTGGTCACATTCATGTGGTGGTGATATGAATTTTGCACATTACAAAAAATATTCTTTACCTACACTTAAAAACAAACATTACATACAATACAAGTGAAATGTTTGGTTACACCTGTTCATGATGTTGACATTGTAGATTCAAGCTGAAAACAGAAACATCATGAAACACAAATGGAAATAAAGAGTAAAGAAATGTGTGATACAAAGCAGAATATGTGTAAAACTTTAAATTCCTCAAAGTGCCTCTTTTTACTCTGATGTCAGCTTTAGACCTCTTTGGCACTGTCTCAAAAGCAGCTTATCAAGTAGTCATCTGGAATGGCATCCAATGAACATCGTCTAGTGCTCATTTGTAAGATCACCTGCCTTTAGAAAATGTTTCCTACCATCAGATATATTTTGCTGAGGCAGTGTTTGTAAATACTTTATACAATGCTAAGTTCTATTTCACAACTTTTCTAAGGCTGGTTTCACACTACCAGTTTTTGGTATCCATGTGAATCCAGCTGAAACTGGATGCACACACGTCCGTTATCAGCCCTATTGACTTTCAACTTGGAACTTACGGGTGCATTCAGCTCTTTACGGTACCCCCTGATTCAGGTATCTACAGTTTTTTTACTGAGCCCAAAACCGCATTTTGTAGTGATTTTGGTGTCCATTTCAAAATTGAGAAAACCTGGATCCGGGACAGTTTGGGTTAAATTACAATGGTGCTCTATGGAACCCGGATCTGGCAGAATCAAGATACCACTGGATCCGGATGCCAGATCCAGCTTTTTTTAGTTAAGCATGCCTGGAACCAATTTTTAAATGACACACCCACTAGAGTGCATGTCATTTTCTACTGGATCCAGCTAAAAAGGTACACAAGCTGATGCAATGGGATGCTCACCCACTAATATTATCACTGATCCGTGAGGCGGATCAGTGATAATACCGGTGTGGATGCATCCAGTATCATCAAGATAAACAATTACAGGGGAATTCAAGGGGATTCAGGTTTTACCCGCATACCTCTGGATTCCAAAAGCCAGTAGTGTGAAATTGACCTTAAAAATACTCAACTAAGTAGGAAGAAACTACAGTGTATCACTTTTTTAAGACATGAAATTGCTAGAACCTTGAGGATATTATCAAATTCAATCATAAGGAACATCAATCACTATGATGAAATTGGCTCTCATAGAACCAAAATAGGAGGATAAGTTAATCAGACATACCAGCCTAAGAAAATCCAAACTGACAGCACCTCAGATAACAGCCTTCATAAATGATGTACAGGCATCAATAAGCAAATACAGTTCAACCTCAACTGCCCAAAGAGCAGGCCTTTATTGTCAAATTGGTACAAAGCAGAGACCATTGATGATTGCAAACAAAAAGAGACTTGTTTGGACAAAGCAACACAAGGACAAGACATTAGATCAGTGAAAACTGTGGTAGTCCAATGAGTCAAATGTTTAGACTTTTTTGTTCCATCTGCTGTGTTTTTGTGAGAAGCAGAAAAGGTAAACAGATACTATCTATATGTGTCGTGTCCAATGTGAAGCATGTAGGGGAACAGGGGAAGGTGTGTTTGTGTGGGGGGGTGCTGTCACGAGCTTAGTTGGCGCTGACCTTGCTGGATGCTGCTGGGTATGTGTTTGTCTTTAAGAGCTGCATGGTTGATAGTTGTGAAGGTCTTGGGCCTCCTGTGTTGTGCTGCAGAACTGCATTCACAATAAGGTGCGGCTGCTGGTTGAGGGGTTAATGTGTGACTCACCTGGGCTCCCCCTGGCCTCTAAGTAGCCTCTCCTTCCACTAGGTGGTGCTGCTGATAGAGTTTCAGTTCAGTCTATGCCTGGAAGCCGTGCTGTGCTGACCTGTGTGTTTGTGTTGTTGAAGTCCTTTCCTTTGGAGTTCTGTGGAGGGAGGTGAGGGGGGAATAGCGCAGGGCTGATGGAGGAGTTTTAGGGAGAGGCTGGAGTCCTGAACCTTCTCACCTTCGGAGAATACCTTTGGGATTAGGGCCATTCAGGGTTCCTAGACTAGGGTTAGACTAGTCTTCTCTGGTCACCCTGCCCGTACCTGCCATTCCCTCATCAGCAGTCTCACTACACCGTGACAGGTGCTTTGGTGAGGACACTGTTGGTGCAACAGAATATTTGTGTTCAATAAGGAAAATTATCCAAATCATACCTCCACACTATGTAAGGACTATGTGACCAAGACAAAAAGGAATGAAAAGATGTGATTTATCATATAGCCTTCACAATTACCTATCTTCATCCCAATTGAGATAATTTGGGATGAGTTAGATGACAGTGTGAAGGCAAAGCAGCCAACAAGTGTTTAGCACATCTGGGAATGCATTCAAGACTGTTGGAAAGCAATTTCAGATGATTTATCTAATGAAGCTGCTTTACGGAATAACAAGGGGGTGAAAGCTGTCATTAGAGTAAAAGGGGGTAATTTGAGGAATCTAAGTTGTAAAACATATACTACTTTGTTTCTGCCATTTTTTACTCCTTGCGTCATTTGTGTTCCTTCATGTTTTTGCTGCGTTATGTCTAAATCTTCCTTTTTAAAAAATCCCTCACCATAAAAAAAGAAAATCCTCTGCATGAACAGGTGAGTAAAAACGTTTGACTGGAAATGAAGTGTTATATAATACTAATAAACTACCACTAGTCCAAATTATCATAATCTCAAATGGGGCAGTCAAGTTTGCACTCCCGGCTGGGAAAGTAGCATCAGGCTGGCTATTTTTCCTTTAGCTGCAGTATCACATACTCATCCATGTGTCACATGAACAGATTAAAGAGGACATGTCCCCAGATCAAAATTAGGCAGTAAGAAAGAAAATAGAGCAAAAACGAACCAATTTTGACCTAATGACAGGTCCTCTTGAAGACCGACAGTGTCTAAGGATTGATCAGAGGACCCTCTGTGCCCTTATGCCCAAATAGGCAGAAAATTTGGAATACAACTTACCGTATATACTCGCGTATAAGCCGAGTTTTTCAGCCCAAAAATTGGGCTGAAAAGTCCCCCCCTCGGCTTATACGCGAGTCAATACGGCGCCCCCACCTCACTGGCACCCCCACCTCACTTTCTGGGCCCCCCCGCATGCAGCGCTGCGCATATACATTACCTGTCTAGCAGCTGTCACCCTCCGATGGCGGATCGCGGCTCCCGGCTCCGGGCTCCATCTTCCTCGCTGACTTCCTGCTTGTCAGGTGACCGGCCGGCGTCGCGATGACGTCATCGCGCTGAGCCCCGGTCACAAAGCAGGAAGACAGCGAGGAAGATGGAGCCCGGAGCCGGGAGCCGCGATCCGCCATCGGAGGGTGACAGCTGCTAGACAGGTAATGTATATGTGCAGCGCTGCATGCGGGGGGGCCCAGAAAGGGAGGTGGGGGCGCCAAATTATGAGGGGGGCCCTGCTGGGGCCATGTATACTACCACTGGGGCTATATACTACCACTGGGGCTATATACTACCACTGGGGCTGTATATATACTACCACTGGGGCTATATACTACCACTGGGGCTGTATACTACCATTGGGGCTGAATATACCACTGGGGCCATGTATACTACCACTGGGGCTATATACTACCACTGGGGCTGTATATATACTACCACTGGAGCTATATACTACCACTGGGGCTGTATACTACCACTGGGGCTGAATATACCACTGGGGCTGCTGTATACTACCACTGGGGCTATATACTACCACTGGGGCTGTATACTACTACTGGGGCTGTATGTATACTACCACTGGGGCTATATACTACCACTGGGGCTATATACTACCACTGGGGCTGAATATACCACTGGGGCCATGTATACTACCACTGGGGCTATATACTACCACTGGGGCTGTATATATACTACCACTGGGGCTATATACTACCACTGGGGCTGTATACTACCACTGGGGCTGAATATACCACTGGGGCTGCTGTATACTACCACTGGGGCTATATACTACCACTGGGGCTGTATACTACTACTGGGGCTGTATGTATACTACCACTGGGGCTATATACTACCACTGGGGCTATATACTACCACTGGGGCTGAATATACCACTGGGGCTGCTGTATACTACCACTGGGGCTATAACCTACCACTGGGGCTGTATACTACTACTGGGGCTGTATGTATACTACCACTGGGGCTATATACTACCACTGGGGCTATATACTACCACTGGGGCTGTATACTACCACTGGGGCTGAATATACCACTGGAACTGCTGTATACTACCACTGGGGCTGTATACTACTACTGGGGCTGTATGTATACTACCACTGGGCTATATACTACCACTGGGGCTGTATACTACCACTGGGGCTGTATACTACCACTGGGCTGAATATACCACTGGGGCTGCTGTATACTACCACTGGGGCTGTATACTACTACTGGGGCTGTATGTATACTACCACTGGGGCTATATACTACCACTGGGGCTGTATACTACTACTGGGGCTGTATGTATACTACCACTGGGGCTGTATACTACTACTGGGGCTGTATGTATACTACCACTGGGGCTATATACTACCACTGGGGATGTATACTACCACTGGGGCTGTATACTACTACTGGGGCTGCTGTATACTACCACTGGGGCTGTATACTACTACTGGGGCTGCGTGTATACTACCACTGGGGCTGTATATACTACTAGGGCTGCGTGTATACTACCACTGTGGCTGCTGCTGTATACTACCACTGGGGCTGCTGTATATACCTCTGGGGCTGCTGTATACTACCACTGGGGCTGCTGCTGTATATACCACTGGGGCTGCTGCTGTAACACTGCTGGGGCCTGTATATACCACTGGGGAGGCTGCTGTATACCACACTGCTGGGGGCTGTATACCTGTGCTGGGGTCCACCCTCGGCTTATACACGAGTCAATACATTTTCCCAGGTTTTGGGGGCAAAAGTAGGGGGTCGGCTTATACACGGGTCGGCTTATACACGAGTATATACGGTAAATTGATTGGGGGGAGTGGATATGAGTAAATGTTTTTGCCTCATAAAAAGTGTTCCTTTAATTAAACTTACAAAAATTATAGTGTAGGAATGTGAATAATAATTGTTTTACTAAATCACTTGCATCACTGACTTATCTCTAAATAGGAAAATGAACTGTCCATGGTTAGTTCTATCTTCTACATTTCCATATAAATTAGGGAAGCTAGGGTTTTAAACTCACATTGAGTTTTACAGTTCTGGTTCCTATACTGAAGAAGGTATAGTAGGAATAAGCACAGACCCAGTGTAATGCTAGTCCCTACGTACGGGTAATTCAAAAGGAAGAGTAGTCAAATAAGCCGAGGTCAGGTACCAGAAGGATTCGTAGTGGATTCCAGGAGTTTACAGGTATATTCAGGCAGCAGTCCAGGTTTTGGTTTCCAGGAAGACACATAGAAAAAAGGGAGTCAGCTAAGATGTGGTCAGGCAACGATCTGGGATCAGGTTTCCAGGAAGGCACATTGTGAATAAAAGGAGTCAACTGAGGCATGGTCATATAACAGTCTAAGGCTAGGGTCACACATAAGCCCTTGGTCCGTTTTTGGCATCAGTTTTTGCATTTCTTTTTTCTAAGTCCAAAATCTGATGGAAAAACAGATTATATGTAATAAACACCCTATCCGTTTTTTTCGGCATCTAAAAACATTGCTAGGAACGTTTTTTAAAAACGGATCCATTTTTTTAACATGGGGCCCTATGGAAAAAGGATCCGTTTTTTCTAGCATTTTTTAGCAAAAAGTGACTAAGTCCAAAAACATTCAGGGGCACAGGAGGCTCAGAATGCAGCCAAAACAAAACAGATTGGTCATGGAAAACACTTCAAAAAATGGATTGCTATGTGTGACCCTAGCCTAAGGCTAAAGTACTAGGAGATCATGTCAAGCACAGGGAGCAAGCAGGGGGGTAGTCAAACAACAGTATTGGGTCAGCAAACAATGATCAGAATAAACAGCAGGTATGTAGGCCAACAGGACCACTCACATAGAATGTACAACTGGCAGACATCTAACAGAGGTTGCTCAGTAAAGTAGCTGGAAAGGTATAACACTTGAGCAACCCAGTACCTCCCAAAATCGGCATACTGACAGCCCAGCAGACCCAGGTACCAGTCACCACAAAAATTCCATATCATCCTAAACGTGCTGCGGAGAGTGATTATGACACCAGTCTCTTCTCTGTTTTAGATCAAACACAATAATGACAATCCATTAAGAACATTAGTTTTGTACTTATTACTGCACAATCTTCGATTTTTTTTGCCTAACTGAATGAAAAGTTTAGGTTTTCTTACAAAGTTTCTCTTGTACCATCCAGAGCTTCTTACTTCTGAATTAAAAGGAGCAGTGTTATTGACATCATGATTCTCCTACACAGATATCTCTCGTGACATATGCACTAAGAAGGTATTATGCAAGTATCCTATTCTAAAGGCTACATGTACAATACCAGGCATTTATGAATATGTCTAGGCATAAGTGCATATTGTAACATCATTCGTACGGTGCATATCCTATGTGCAAGTGAGCAACTTTGGGCAGCATCAGATAAAGTAGATAAAGTAGGAAAATAATAAAAAAAAAACTTATAAAATGGTACTTTATTTAATATATCTAAAAAATACCCCCCAAAAAGTGAACACTTCATAAAACTTTTTATGAACAGAAATTATTTAATGGACCTGAAAATGGTGGGTTCTAAATAGCACTTCACTAACAATCTATATTAGGGCCCTTTCACATCAGCATTTTTTTCAAATCGCGGCAGATGCGGTGAAAAAAACGCATCTGCCGCGATTACCGCATACCGGCTGCACTTGCGGCACGGTTGCGGCGTGGTTGCATTTTTTTTCGCGGCCGCACCTGCCGCAAGTTCCAAAACCGCACTTGCCGCACCTGCCGCAAGTCCGCCAACATCCCTGGTATGGCGTTTACCGCAACCGCGCCGCAACCGTGCCGCAAGTGCAGCCGGTATGCGGTAATCGCGGCAGATGCATTTTTTTCACCGCATCTGCCGCGATTTGAAAAAAACGCTGATGTGAAAGGGCCCTTACAGGCACAAATCTTTCTCTATCCCTTATTTTCCCTAGAAGGGCTCACCCTACCTAGCTGAGGTTGGCATCCTATATATTGTTCATTGGCGCCCCTGCTCCACAACAGATGTCCCTCTCTTTCCCTAATAGAGTCACAAGAAGTATAAAACACACAACCTAAAAATGGTGGAAAAGTGGCATATAATGAATGATTATTTTTAGAACCACCAAAGCTAAATGTTGTTACTAGGGTGAAGGTGATCTTATAGTCAAATGACCAAATAGGTCAAAATAGATCATAGACTGCTTATCTGAGCCACATATCTTGTCACTGATGTGTTTCACCCAAAAAAAGGTTCATCTTGAGTAAAGATGAGTGGACCGGGTTCGCCGAATCCACACAGACTAAAAAAAGTCAGGTTCAGAAATCGAACTTAATTTAAACTTGACCCTGGATAACAAGCCTCATATAAGTCAATGGGGATGAGAGGTTCTGGGCTTTAAAGTGCTGTAACTATGGGCTGAGGGGCTACAAAAGGAAGCTAAATGGGGGTAAGAGCAGGGCTATTATACTTACTACATTTTCTAGAAGATAAGACCGTTGTCAGACTTTTCTCCAGGCCCGCTTATCAAGCTTCATAAATATTAATGGTTTCCCCAGCCCACCCTCTGTGCCATCATCTGTGATTAGTTGCAGACTGCTATATACACACCCCGCCCTCCATATCAGTGTCTGTGATTGGTTGCATATGAGTTTTCTGTATGATAATGTTAAAAGAAATACATAATTTAAAAAAATTGACGTGAGCTCCTGCTTTTATTTTGATAGTTTCACAAGTAAAACAGGAGCTACAGGCTCCAAATCCCAGCAGTGAGCTTTATTGTAGCTTTTATTTTTCAAAAATAGAGGAGATCTCATCATTCTAAAATAAAGGTGTGGGGTTCCAGACATTTTTTATACATAGCTACTGTAAAGCACATGGCTGGAGGTTGGTATTCTCAGTCTGGCGATGCCAATGTTTGGTGGGCCCCCTCAGGCTAAAAATAGCAGCCCACAGCCGCCCAAGTCCTGGCACTTTATCTCGGTCATCCCAATTGCCCTGGGGCAGTGGCAATCTGGGTAATGTAAGGGGTTAATGTGAGCTGTGATTTGTCAAAAATCATCATTGCCATCAAACCCTAGTTTAGTGATGGGTAAGGGATGTGTGAGACCCCCCATCACTAAGCTGTAAGACAAAAGAAATAAAAGCAAACACAGAAAAAAATCATTTATTTGGAATGAAAAACACACCCACCCTCTTTCATCCCTTTAAAAACCTCAAAAACACCCCGGCAGGTCCAAAATAGTCCACATGAGGTACATGTGACAATATGGCATCACAGCTGTCCTGAAATCTGGCAACAAGTTCAACTGAGTTCACAGCTGTAATAGTTCCCATAGTGTGAACTTAGTTGAAACTGCTGCCGGATTGCTGGACAGCTGTGGCGTCAAGTCTCACAATCCGGCAGCGGTATCAAGTTCACTCCATGGAAACTACAGCTGTGAACTCAGTTGAACCTACTGCCAGATTAACAGTTTGCGGAACATGGCTGCACAGCTGCAGGTTCAACTGAGTTCACTCCATGGGAAACTACAGCTGTGAACTCAGTTGAATCTACTGCCAGAGTGCAGGACAGCTGTGCCGCAATGTTCCACAACCCATTACTACAGCAACTGGTTCAACTGAGTTCATCAATGGCAGTGGGGAAGCCCTCAGTGAGTCAATGATATCACCATTTCCTGCAGCTGTCGGTGTATCCCAGAAGCTGCAGTGAGTGGTCACGTATTCCATCACTGCAGCATCTGGGATGTAGCAGAGCCAGATTCATCGCAGGACATTGTGAGGATTACTTCAGACTTGCAGGGTTTTTTTGGGGGTTAGATAAGAGTTGAAAGAGTCTGTGGTTTTTTTTATTGAAAATAAAGAAATTCTTTATGTGTTTGTGTTTATTTCTTTTCATTTACAGATTAGTGATGGTGGGGGAGTTCTCATAGACTTCTATCCATCATTAACCTGGCGCTTGATGGCAGCTGAGATGTTTGTCAAATCACAGCTGTCATTAACCCCTTATACAGTCCTACTCATTATTATTGGCATTATCATTATTGATGTAGGATCCAAAATGCTGTAGGGTTGCTTTACGGTGTTTGGTTCTGGAGGCCTTGACTGCATCACAGGATTCATGATATCAGAGAATTATCGTGAAATTTTAGAGCAAAATCTCCTACAAAGAGTAAGAAAGACAATGACCTAAAGCACATATCCAAAAGTATACAGGAATGGTTGAAAAAGAAAAAATAAACTGTTTTAAAATGGCCAGCAATGAATGCTGACCTCAACTCCATTAAAAATCTTTGGGGTAAGCTGAAATCTGCAATTGGGAAAAAGAACCCTGCAAACATTCAAGAGCCTGAACAAACTGCAAAGGATGCGTGGGAGAAAATACCAACTGAGAAGTGTAAAAAGCTTATAGATGGCTACAAGAAGCATTTGGAGGCTGTCATCAATGCCAAAGGGTGTGCTACCAAGTATTAATTAGCGGTGCCTTTATTGCTGCACATGCTATTTATTTCTTCTTTGAAAGTGCAACATGTAAGTTGGAAAACCATGCTTTACTATTGTATTACCACTAATTAAAAAATCCCGAGTATAAAATTTTCATACATTTCCATTTATTTCTGAAGAAATTGTACAGTGTACAGTGTAAGAAAAAACTTAAGGGGTGACAATAATGATGACCAGCACTATATTACCCCGATTGACACCACACCAGGGCAATTGGGAAGAGCCATGTAAAGTGTCAGGATTGGTGCTTCTAATGGATGTGCCAAATTCTGGGGTGCTGTGGGCTGCTATTAACAGCCTGAAGGGGACCAATAATTATGGACCTCTGCAGGCTGAGAATACCAACTTTCAGCCATGTCCTTTATCTGTACTGGTTATCATAAATTGTGGAAACCCCACACCATCTCTTTAAATGATGGGATCCCCTCTATTTTTAATAAACAGCCACGGTAAAGCTCACCACTGGGGGTGAGTCTGTAGCTGCTGTTTTATCCGCGCACATTATCAAACATAGGGCAAACATATTTTTACAGTGGTTCACCAGCCAATCACAGCCATGCTAATACATGACATGGCTGTGATGGGGCCGGAAGTGCCCACCCTGGAAAAGCTTGCTGATTGGCTATTCTGTCACCTTTCAACAAGCTTTATTCGGATGACTTATCCAAACAGGAGGCAGACATACAGTAAAAAAAAATCTTTGTTTGGGATGGATTCAGCACTGGACACTAGACATTCAGTATGAACCCCGAATGTTAGCTCATATGTAATAATAATGATGTCCATAATGATTTATGTGGTTCTGCTCTTTATATTTTGTCATCTTTATGTAGCCTCATATAATCCTTTATTTTGGCAAGCAGTAAGGATGTATTGGTGAATCAAATCCATAAGATATTATGTTAAATTAGCTTTTTGCGTTAATTTATTTTATCATACTGAGAAAAGGCAAATAAAATTAGTCAGTTAAACAGCAATACAGACAATTCTTTAATACTTTTAGTTATAAAAACATATCCTATTTAATGAATATAAGGTCATACTCTATGGGAGAGATAGTTGGAGTTCTTCTTTTATTTGAACCTTTACCCATTTTCTTAGAGCTACATACAACACTTATATAACTTGAACAATGGGCTATATTTTAATGTTTGCTGGGGATAAAAATAAACTGGCACTGTTACAGCATTTTGCTTTCTAGACTTAGTAAGATCATTGATCTGTATGCCATGAGTGTCACCTCTAGTGGCTGGGAACCAGAAGAGGCACAGAGCAAAATGCAAGATGACATAAATCCAAGAAGATGATGTTGTGGAAGGATTTCATTAAGAAAAGAAAGTTACAGTTTGGCATTTACTGTTGCTAAAACATGAATATGTGCATGCTCTGATCGAAAAATGTGAAGACAATGATGACCAACGTTGCTTTTCTTTAGATGTTAAATATGCTCCAATTACCTTCATACCATAGCAAAGCACTAACTAGCAATAACCTATATGAATAAATGCTACAGTAAGTGAAAGCACCTAATGTATTTGGGCTATAAAACTTATATTAAAAACAGACTTTTGAGTAATATACCTACATGTAAAACTAAAATTCTGATAAGACTAAATATAAGGATTTTTAAAGAGCATGTTTGAGATTAGAAAACAGACCGGGTCGTTTTCCAGAAAGAGAACTACTTTTATTGATAGGCGAGGAGTTATTGTGCACAGTCCCACTTACTTGAATGGACCTTAAATACAGCAATACTGGTAAAGATTAAATAGAAGGTATAGCCCTGATTCAGTAAAATGTTAGATTTTTCATGTTGTCTGAATGTACCACAGATTGTGATAAAATGTAATCTGGCTTCAGTAGAAGTTTCAAAAAGATTTTAGAGTTTTAAGATGTTGGGACTAGAGAAAAATGTTTCAAATTATTCAGTGATTATGATAAAGAACAATGATAATAATCATAATATCATTATATGCTAAATAATGAAAAATTGAGGGCTGGTGTTAATGGAACATTTTTAGGCTGGAGAATGAGTGAGGTACTAACCACAAAACAAGAAAAAGCTAGCTCACCGTACTGCTGCAGTCACAGATGAGTCTACATGGATCTGCCCTGGCTGGGGGTGTAGGTCCACATAGAAGAAGGAAAGTTGTATCTGTCAACAAGAGGAATGCCGAGACTTGAATCCAAACAGCTGGTTTTATTGCAGTAAAAACACCATTACATGCATAACCACCACAGGTAGATTACCAACCAATCCCCCTGAGACCAACACGTTTTGACATAGCCTTAATCATGGTACCACCAGTCCTCTTGTCCCCAGATACAACTTTCCTTATTCTATATGAGAGGGGTACCACTCATTAGTATTGGGGTACCACTCATTAGTATTGTGACAAGACAACAATATCATATTACAGGGGAATTTGGAAAACATTGAGGCTTTGTTAGAAAAGTGGCGAATTAAATATTGTTTAAGTTAGGCACTTAAATTAAATCAGATGGATAAATCGGGAATAGAAAATAGACTGCAGCCATTTTTCTGAGGTAAAGTTAATTTAGCAATCAGAGTGCCAGATAGCTGCAACATACTTACTATCATTTAAAGGGGCTGTCCGCTACTAGGGCACCCCTTCTGATTCAACATGTTTCCTCCAGGTGAAATAAAAAAGCCTTTACTCCCCTCCCATGCTGGCGCCGTACCAATAGTGTCGGTAATTGCATTCCAAAGGCTCACATGACATTGTGAGGTCATGTGAGCCCTGTGTGTAGTCACTGCTGGCTTCTCTCTCACCGCCTTTGGATCAATCAGTTAATCAACAGGAAGTGATGCTGCGGCAGCCGGTCACTTCCAGTAGATTGCTCATGTATCCAAAGGTGGTGAGAGAGCAGTTGGCAGTGATTGGGCGCGTGCTTGCTTAGTGTGCTTCCTTAGTGAGAGAAGAGGAAACATGTAGAATCAGAAGGGGTTGACCTACCAGAGAACAAACCCTTTAAGCATGAAAGATTATTACATTTAAGCCCCACCACTATGAACAAACATGACTACAAGCAAAATGGCCAATAACACCCACTTTTGTGTTGGGTTTCCCTAATTCTACTTCTATTGAGTTTGAGTTTACAGAACCGTCCAGTCAAGATGCTTAGAAAGTATTCTAAACCAAAAACAAAGGGCTTTGGAGAAAAATAATCTAAACAGGCTGCAAATCACCAGGGGAAAAAGAGAAAAGTTGATTCATCAGATGAGAAGATCATTTGACTGGCCCAAAAGATCATCATTCTCCATAGCCGATCATGCTGCCACAAACAATGACGATCTATGTGCACTGAACAATCTATTACTAATGATTCATTGCAAGTCTGATGTGCAGCTTGCCTGGGTAGGTAGGCTTTTATTAATAATCAGTAGATGTTTAACAGTTGTTTAAAGGGAACCAACCACCCCAAATGACCCCCCCGGACTATTAATATGAGTCCCTACACCCTGCAGATACATATGGGGCAATCGATTTTGCTAAAAAAAACGGATTTGTAAAAGCTAAGATATAGCTTTATAAACTTTTAAAAATCTTGCCGACTGGGCGTTATCTAGCTGCCGGGGGTGGGTGGAGCGCTGCGCAATATGTACAACCTGGTCCGGTGCCGTCCCTGCACTCCTGTCCGGTGTTGTCTCCCAGCTGCTCTCTCCGATGCTGTGCCCGCTGGTGTCCTCCTGTCATGGTCTCCATGCTGTGCCCCAGGCCGGTAACATGATTATCGGTGCGGGCTCCGGGCAATGGGGAAGCTTCCTGCTTCCTCCTGCCCATCCCCGCCCAGGTCAGCCCTGCACCAATGAGAACGCAGGGCCATTGTGTCATGTGATCGCCGCTGTGAGCCAATCATAGCGCAGGGGCGGTTACATGACATCACTAGATAACGCCCAGTCGGCAAGATTTTTAAAAGTTTATAAAGCTATATCTTAGCTTTTACAAATCCGTTTTTTTAGCAAAAACGATTGCCCCATATGTGTCTGCAGGGTGTAGGGACACATATTAACAGTCCAGGGGGGTCATTTGGGGTGGTTGGTTCCCTTTAAGACCACACATTTGTTAAATATAAATGAACCTTATGTCTAATTTTGGCAATAGAAAAAAAGCAACTAAAATTAAAAAAACTAAAAAAAACTAATTTCTTTTACCTTCTTTTAGTATAAGGAGAACATGTCATCACAATGCAACCTGCTAATGTAAAGGTATGGCCTAATAGCACTTTTAAACTGATTTAATGGATACCTCTAGTTGCCGTAGAGGAAAAAGAAAGGATTGCATACAGACAGTACATGGATGGTAAGTGAGAAAAAAAATCATACTACTTTTCTGGATGAAAATGGAGAAGATTTTTTACTATGGTACAGTGAGTGAACCCTTAGGGCCCGTTCGCACGATGCATATTTCATTGCGTATTTGGTGCATATAAGCAGTAGATCTACACTAAGTTTGCAGTAGCGAGTTTTCCCAGCAAATTCTATGGGATTTGAGAAGTCCTGTCTGCATGATGTCTTTTTTTTCTGTTGCAGATATGCTGCATATTTTAGTGCAGAAAAATTTGAAGCATGTCAATTCTTTATCCAGATAAGCTGCATATTTGACCACAAAAATTCTGAGTCATAGAAAATTCAATGGCAAAAAGAACTATATCCGCATCAAATAAAAACGCACCGTACATGCAGGGATGGTTTTGGTGTGTATTTCTGACACTAGGTGCAGATTTTGGAAGTCAAAGATCTCTGCACCACCAACTCAGCCTGTGAACAGGCCCTTATCCCCTTTAAAGGGAACCTGTCACCTCCATTAAGCCCTCCAGGCTATCATTACCTGTCCCTGCACCTTCCTATTATTACTATAACTATCTCTGTGCTAAATGTGCCCTGCCACAGTAATAAAAGCTTTTTATCACTTACTCATTACTATGTTAATTATCCGGGGGGCTACGTTGCTAGCCCCCTGGTCATCCTCTCTGTGTCCCGTGGCCACCTCCTGTGTAGTTTATCACACATTTTATTATTCCATACTTTTCTGTTAGTCTGTATACAGTGGCACAGATATACAGGATGGGACATTTATATAAATGGCCACCAAGGTCTCCTGATCTGACCCCTTTAGACGTTTATCTTTGGGGTCATCTGAAGGCAATTTTCTAAGCTGTGAAGATACGTTATGTGCAGCATCTGAAACAATGGATACTGGAAGCCTGTGCTAGCATTTCTTCTGCAGTGTTGCTATCAGTGTGTCAAGAGTGGGAGAAGAGGGTTGCATTGACAATCCAACACAATGGGCAGCACTTTGAACACATTTTATAAGTGGTCATAAACTTGTAAATACCTCCTGAAAGAATAAAGGTACACTAAAACCAAGCACACCATTATTTTTCTTATGAAATTCTCAATAGGTTTGATGTGTCACATGAAGCTTTTCCCATTTAAAAAAATAAAGTTGGATCCAAAATGGCTGACTTCAAAATGGCCACCATGGTCACCACCCATCTCGAAAAGTTTCCCCCCTCCCATATACTAATGTGCCACATACAGGAAGTTGATATCATAAACCATTCCCATTTTATTTAGGTGTATCCATATAAATGGCCCACCCTGTATTCTACGTCTTCATCCAGGTTCCCACTTTATGAGGTTAAAACTCAAAATGCTTAAATGGATCCCAGTGATTCCAAGATTATTTATAGAGACATGTACTCCATGTTAATGATAAATTATGATGATATTTTTAAAGTTATTTGTGTGGAAAAATTGCAAATTTTAAGAAAATGTAGAACATTTTGCAATTTTCAAAATTGAATTTTAATGTACTTAAACCAGAGAGTAATGTCACACAAAATAGTTAATACATAACATTTCCTGCATGTCTACGTTACATCAGCACAATGTTTGAAACTTTTCTTGTTACGAAGTTAGAAGGGTTCAACGTTCATCAGTATTTTCTCATTTTTACAACAAAATTTGCAAAACCATTTGTTTTAGGGGCCACATCACATTTGAAGTGACTTTAAGGGACCTATATGACAAAAATACTCAATACTGACAACTCTGAAAACTGCACAACTCAGACTGCTCAAAACCACATTCATGAAGTTTATTAACCCTTCAGGTGCTTAACAGGAACTAAAGCAATGTGGAGGAACAAAAGGAAAAAAATATTTTTCCAACAAAAATTTTATTTTGGGCTCATATATTGCATTTTCACAAGAGTAACAGGAGAAATTACATCACACAATGTGTTGTACACAGATACTCCATATATGGAGTTAAACTACTGTTTGGGCACGCGGCAGGGCTCGGAAGGGAAAGAGAGCCATTTGACTTTTAGCTGACACCATAACGCATTTGGAGAGCTCTTGATGTACCTAAATAGTGGAAACCTGCTACAAGTGACCCAATTTTGGTAACTAAACCCCCCAAGGACTTTATGTAGATGTACTAAGAGCACTTTTTGTGCTTTACAGAATTTTATAACGTTGAGAAGTGAAAATGAAAAAGTACATTTTTTCCACAAGAATGTTCTTTTGGGCCCAGTTTTTCATTTTCACAACGGCAACAGGAGAAAATGGACCTTAAAATATGTTGTGTGAATTCTCCTGAGTACTCTAATACCCCATATGTGGGAGAAAACTACTGTTGGGGCACATGGCAGAGCTTGAAAGGGAATGAGCGTTATTGGGGTTTTTGAATGTTTCTCAGTGGACTTGTACAACAAATGGGTGACATTAAATGTGAAAAAAGTTCTGAAATTATTTTTCTTGGTATGATTTTTTTGTACATAAAAAATCTTGCATTTTAAAAGGGGTGTGTAGACTTTTTAGATTCATTCTATTTGAAACACAGTCATTGACTGAAACATGAAGACTTATGTAAAAGGCTTCGAACTAGGTGAGTAGCGACCATACTCTGCTGCACAGGTGAGGTTGTGGAAGATAGTTTCAAGACACAGGTCGTACACTATGGCAAGACTGAGCACAGCAGCAAGGCACAAGGTAGTTATATCGTATCAGAAAGTTCACTCCCTGGAAAAGACTTGTTTTCAAACACAATGGCCAATCAAAATTCTACTGGTTAGTGTATGGCACATTGCAGTAAAAAGTTAATATATGAATATAATTTTTTTTTTCTTTATTATGATATATTGGAATTTTTGCCAAAAGTTTAGTTTAAAATCATGAAATTGAAAACTTAAGGTTGTCCAGGGAATAAATCTTGTCCGATGTATAAAAAAAAATACACACACACAAGAAAATAATTCTATTAGCAGTCATGCATATTAAAATGGGGTCAGGATTTTACTCTCGCTAAGATACTGTTCGATACTTTTTATTAGAAACCATGTAGTGCCAGAAGTGCCCATAGCAAGTAAAAAGGAGGAGAACGTCAGAAGAGGGCCCCTGTGCAAGAAAAATATGTGGGCTCTGTACAGTCCAAAAGATCATCATAATGCACAATTCCACATTCTTTGGACATGGGAGAAGGTCTCCTTACCTCCTGGCTCCTATGCAATTGTGCTGGTTGCACCAATGGTATGTCCTATGGGCTCTTCATACTTGTGTGTGAAGCTTCGCTGCGGCCGGCCCACATAATATCAGGTTTGAAGTCTTCTATTTGTATGCTCTGGAAAGTAAGAGAATTCATCACTTAACATTAATATTTATCAAGGCCAAAGTGACATACGTATAGCACTTTATCTGCAATACTAGCATTTTATTGGTATAAGTGTCTGAATACATGCTATTTTTCTATCTTAACACTATAAAATGGATTGCCTTCTTCTCAACCCAGCCACATCGTAGCAGTGCACAATTTGTAAAGTACAAAATAACATACAGGGCATGACCAGTTGTTTTACAAGAAACAAATTATTTTTTTCTTTTTCTTTGCTTTACAATTTACGTTAGGCTGGGGTCAGACTAGGTTATGGCATCCAAAGTGCGAGTATCCAATGAGATATACTAATGACACTCAGCTCGGGCTCTGCTGCAAGCAGAAGTGGAGTGTCCAGCAACCATGATCCAATCCTGCGCTCAGATCACAGGAGGGGAGAAGAGGGAGGGATTAATCCCTCCATCTCCTCCGTTGTTAGCCTCAGCGTATATTGCGCAGCACTCGGATATCATCCGAGTGCAGTGCAATTATTCACTCTCACCCATAGACTCGTATGGATTGCTCACTATCACATTATGCTGTGATTTGTTCCTCAGTCCAATTAGGGCTGAGGACAAAAATCGCAGCTCTGAACTGCAGCATTGTCTTATATGGTGAGATTTTCTCACATTGTGCTCATGCTAGACACATGCTACTGTGATTCTGCCCTTATAACAGATCTCTTGTAACCCAACAAAGTAAATTTGGCTAAGGCTGGGGTCACATTTGGAAGGCACAATCCAGTAACCGCATCCATTACCGGATGCGGTATTACCATGTGCCATCACATTTGGCATCAGATTGCAGATACGGATCCAGTAATGGATCCAGATCTGCAATGAGAAAAAATTGTGACACCAAAAACCAGATCCATTACCGCAAGGTACATTCATGTACCTTGCAGTACCAGATCTGATTGCCATAGGCGCCCATTATAGAAAAACCGGATCTGTTTTTTCAACCGCTCCGAAAAATGCAGCCTGCATGATTTTTACCGCAGCCTGCAAAACCAGATGCGGTAATCAGATGGCATTAAGTGCAATCTGTTTTTTCTATTGCAGCCTAAGGCTGCGGAACCATATCGGGTTTTGACCATTTTTAATGGTCAAAACCGGATGCAGTTTTGAAAACAAAACCGCAAATGTGACCCTAGCCTTAATTTGCCTTTTTTTAAGTTTTTTTTGTCTACACTTTCTTGTCTGGTGTCAAAAAGAGTGAAAAAGAGTTAATGATTGGCTTAAAAAGTAAATGCCCTTTACAGAGTGAGGTGTATATTTCTGGATGACATTTTAAGAAATAACACAAGTTGAAACACAAGATGTTATCAAGGCCAATATACTTCATGGCTGATAAGATAAGCAAATCACCTTGTATAGTAGGGTACAAAAAAAGATAAAACTGTCTGAAACACAGGAAATGTCATGTAAAAGAGAAAGTTGGGTTGGCAAAGAAAAGACAGAAAGCTGCGCACTTTTGGTCAAATATGCACTATGCCAATTTTTATACATTAGAGGCCAATACTCTTTTCTAGTTCAACCATTGGACACGACAAGAACAAGAGCGTACTATTATGGCCACGTCACACGCTTCAATTTCCTTAACAATATCGCTTAAGTGATCTGCTTTTTTGATCGCTTAAGAGATATCGTTTGTGCGTCGCTGCGTGTAATCAAGCGATTTTACAATGTAAAATCGCTTGATTGTGTGATCGCAGATTTGTGAGCCGGAGCTCAAATCAAGCGATAATCGCTTGATCAATCTGCATCATCGTGTTGTGTGACACCACGATGAACGATCTCCCAGTAGCAGAGCTTATGCCTATGCTGGGAGATGGTATCTATGGTAAACGTCGGGTTACTAAGCGCCGCGGGGCGCCTACTAACCCAATGTGTACCATGGTTACCAGCGATCTCGCTGGTCCACATCGCTGGTGAGTCTGCCTGTGTGACAGCTCACCAGCGATGTGAACGATATTGTTAGCGATCGCGCGTGCATGGGATCGCTAACAATATCGCTCACAAGATTGATGCGTGTGACGGCACCCTTACAGTTATGGCCAAAAGTGTTGGCGCCACTTTAATTGTTCCAGAAAATGAAGTATTTTTTTCCAGAAAATTATTGCAATTACTTATGTTTTTCCCTTTGTGTGCATTGTAACAACAAAAAAACAAGCAAAGAAAGCAACTTTCACAGCAATTTTAAGATCTCTACACGTGTGTTCAATGGGATTTAGATCCAGACTGATTGCTGTCCACTAGTAATGAGGGAATACCAAAATATTCACTCCTGCCTCCGGTACCACCACCACCACCACTGCTCAAAACTACGTCTCAGCACCTCCACTCAAGTATAAGTCAATGGGGTTATATTTCAGCATAAAAAAGGGCTGAACAAACGTGGCTTATACTTGAGTATATATGGTAATAAAAATAACAAATCACCAGCATAAGCTCTAGGTTTGTAAGATGTCTTTTGGATTTTGGGGATGGTGATATCAGGATTGTTTCTAATATGGCAGAGAAAGGGTTCAAAAGTTAAAATAAAAATAAGGGGAGAGAGGGGGCAACCCTGTCTAGTGCCATTGGTGATAGAGAATCTGTCAAAGAGGATACCATTCACCTGGACACAAGCCGAGAGGATAATATATAGAGAATCAATCCATTTCATCATGGCGCTTCTCAGGCCTAACGACAGCAAGACCTCATCCATGAATAAACAACTAACTCTGTCCAAGGCCTTTTCCGCATCTGTAGATAGGAGCATCAAAGGCACTTTATATTAGTTTTATGGATTAGGTTCAAGGCTTTAGTTATCTTTTGCCTCTCTGCCAGCCATGAAATCAGCCTGGTCAGGGTGGAGAATCCCCCCTTAATAAAAAAGACAACCTCAACCTATCTTTCAAGTCAACATTGAGCAGAGAGTTTGGGTGCTAACTGGCACATAAGGCAGGGTGTTTGCCCTTTGTATAAATCACAATGTTTTTTGACTTCAGACAGTCTCTTGGGAGAGTGGGGTAAGTACTCAAAGGCACATTATTAAAGGTTGAGAAAAAAAGGCTGAAAGGGAGAGAGTAACTGGGGGCAGAATTTTTTATACTATAACAAGGGCAGGCCATCAGAGCTCAGGGCTTTGCCGTAAGGGTTGTGTTTAATTTAAGCAAGGAGCTCCACCTTCGAGATGATCTCCTCAAGGGCTGCCACAATATGCTGTGTACATTGGTTGTCCTTTTCATATTATCTCAAATATTTGATAAAAAGAAACTCTGCATCTGTTATATTCACATTTCTATGCAAAGTTGACAAAGTTGACTTTTCTTCTTAATATTTGGAGTCTCGTTTTCACTTGATTGTGATGTAAAATAAAGCTTCCTACAGGTTCAGAGTAATTTGGGAAGAACGTTATCCAACTGAATAGGGCATAAATATAGCAGTCAACAAGAATGCCTGTGTAATGAGAGAAGGATTTCAATGGAGCCTGGACCTTATTATCTTAGTTTGCTTCTATACATATGAACTCTCAGTCAGACAAGGGCAACATTATGCATTAAGCTCAAAATAGATATTTACCCAATTATCAAGATGTGCAATGAATGGGGTATTTAGTACCTAATGATCGGCTCCATTGTTTAATGTAATGTATATGTCTAAAAAGGATAATACTTAATATCTGAAATTCAGCATTTAATTACACTGCATTTAAAATCCATTTTGAAAACTGAATCACATACAGTTTCCAAAACAAAACTAGTAGATCGAATACGATTCTGAGACACAAATTACGGCTTGCATGTAATTGATTTATTTAATAGCAGCCGACACTTTACCATCACCATTAACTATTTACGGTACACTGGCAGCCAAAGTTGAATGAATGACTTTGTCCCTTATTATCTGTAATCATCTGCAGATTTCTTGCTCTCTTTTTTTGCCATTTGATGTATTTTCTGAATGTCTAGACCCCAATTCTTCAAAGTGATTGCACCTTGAGTTCGTGCATGTGTAACCTTGAAAAGTCTTAAAATCATTACACAACAAAGAGTTGAACAACACTTTTGTGACTTTTGGTATTTTTACGCAAATTTAGCCCAGCTTTAAGAAAAAATACTGCACTGGTGATGATAAACACACCAACACACACTTGGCAGACACTTGAGCCATAAGAAAATCCTGGACCAAATTCTGCAGCGGTTTTACTCACCAGGTTTCTTCCAAAAAGTATTGTGACTCATACACAGTGTTTCAGGTGACCAGTCCCCAGCCACACTTTTGGAATTCCTTGGTATCTGTGCCTCTTATGGAGGTATCATTCAAAAGAGTGACCATGGATATGGAGGGTCCGGTAAATAGGCCCGCAAGGGGTCATTAGCATATCCTAGTAAGTCTCGATTACACCACTTAGTATCCTGAGACAGTACTTCTGAGTTATACAGTTGAAACCAGAGGTTTGCATACACTATATAAAAAGTTGCATATGCACGTTTTTCACATTATCTGACATAAAATCCTGTTTTAGGTCAATTATGATTACTATAATTATTAATATTTGCCAAATGCCAGAATAATGAGAGACAGAGAATGTTTTAATGCATTTTTATTACTTTCTGCAAAGCCACAACTTTACATACATTTAATCAGTATTTGGGATCATTGCCCTTTAACTGTATGACTTGAGTCAAAGCTTCTCATAATAGTTGGTAGGAATTTGGGCTCATTCTCATTATTGGTGTAACTGAGCCATGTTTGTAGGCTTGTACCTGCCTTTTTAGGTTTGCTCATACATTTTCAATAGGATTGAGATCAGGACTTTGTGATGGGCACTCCAAAATATTGACTTTGTAATCGTTAAGCCACTTTGTAACCAGTTTGGCAGTATGCTTTGTACATTGTCCATTTCGAAGAACCATTTCTGTCCAAGTTTTAACTTCCTGGCTGATGTCTTCAGATGTTGCTTCAGTACTGTCACATAATCTTCTTTCCTCATGATGCGATCTATTTTTTAAAGTGCACCAGTCCCTCCTGCAGCAAAACAACCCCACAACATGATGCTGCCAGTCCCGTGTATCACTGTTGGGATGGTGTTCTTAGGCTTCCAAGCTTCTTCCTTTTTCCTCCAAACGTAACAATGGTCATTATTGCCAAACAATTCAATTTTAGTTTTGTCAGACCACAGGACATGTCTCCAAAAATGTAGGTCTTTGTTCCTGTGTGCATTTACAAAAATGTATTTGGCATTTTTATGCTTCTTTTGGAGTAATGGTTTCTTCTTGGCACAGTGGCCTTTCAGCCCATATTGATACAGTACTTGTTTCACTGTGGATAATGAAACAATCTTATCAGCTTCCACCATCATTTTCAAAAGGTCTTTTGCTTTTGTTCTTGGGTTGATATGCACATGTCGGGCCAAAGCACGTTCATCTCTGGGACACAGAAATTGTCTCCTTCTTGAGCAGTATGATGGGTGGACATTCCCATCTTGTTTGTACTTATATATAATTGTTTGCACAGAAGAATAAGGCACTTTTAAGTACCGTATATACTCGCGTATAAGCCGAGTTTTTCAGCCCAAAAATTGGGCTGAAAAGTACCCCCCCTCGGCTTATACGCAAGTCAGTGCGGGGGCTGCTGTATACAGCGGTATACAGCAGTCCCCGCATCCCCAGTAATGCAGGGTCCCCCCAGCCTGACTCCGGTCACCTGTAAAGCAAATTATACTTATCATTGTCCCGCTGCCGTCCGCGCCCGCATCTGCCGACATCGCGATCCTCCATCTTCATGCGTCTTCTTCCTGTTTCCTGTGTTCGTCGCAGCCAATGACGTCATTACCGGCGCCGAACACAGGAAACAGGAAGAAGACGCATGAAGATGGAGGATCGCGATGTCGGCAGATGCGGGCGCGGAGGGCAGCGGGACAATGATAAGTATATTTTACTTTACAGGTGACCGGAGTCAGGCTGGGGGGGCCCTGCATTACTGGGGCTACCTGTATACTACCACTGGGGCTGCTGTATATAGGGGCTGCTGTATACACCACTGGGGCTGCAATACCACTGGGGCTGCTGTATATAGGGGCTGCAATACCACTGGGGCTGCAATACCACTGGGGCTGCTGTATATAGGGGCTGCTGTATACACCACTGGGGCTGCAATACCACTGGGGCTGCTGTATATAGGGGCTGCAATACCACTGGGGCTGCAATACCACTGGGGCTGCTGTATATAGGGGCTACAATACCACTGGGGCTGCAATACCACTGGGGCTGCTGTATATAGGGGCTGCTGTATACACCACTGGGGCTGCAATACCACTGGGGCTGCTGTATATAGGGGCTGCAATACCACTGGGGCTGCTGTATATACCACTGGGGGCTGCTGTATATCATACTGCTGGGGCCTGTATACCACTGCTGGGGGCTGTATACCTGTGCTGGGGTCCACCCTCGGCTTATACGCGAGTCAATAGATTTTCCCAGGTTTTGGGGGCAAAAGTAGGGGGGTCAGCTTATACACGGGTCGGCTTATACACGAGTATATACGGTATCTGGAAATTGCACCTAGACTTCAACCAGACTTGTCAAGTTTACAGTTCTCTTCCTGATATCTTAGCTGATTTCCTTAGTCTTTCCCAAGATGTTACACAAAGAAGTAGTGTGTTTCAGGTGTACATTAAATTACATCCAGGGGTGTGTCTCTAATTAACTCAGATGTTACCAATAAACCTATCAGAAGCTTCCAAACACATGATATCATAAGGGCTAGCCCAAATTGTATATAGGCATAATAATCTTAGTGTATGTAAACTTGTGACTTTGCAAAAAGTAATAAACATGTCTTAAATCATTATCATTCTCTCATTATTCTGGCATTTGGCAAATATTAATAATTAAAGTAATCCTAATTTACCTAAAACATCAAAGGCTTCTTCTGATTTAGAGAGTCACCTACCAAAGGTTGAGGTGTTAGTGGACTTTGTCCAACAAGAGGGGCTAATTGCCAACCCAATGAAACGTACCTTAATTGTAGAAGAAGCTCGGGACCTAAGGTATGTCATTAAGCGATGAGTCATTAAACCTCAAGTAAACAAAGTTAAAGCGATTCAGAACTGGCCCGATCCCTTCACAACAAAATAAGTAAGAGCTTTCTCGGGGTTAGTTAGTTATAGTTATGACAGATGTTTTATTCCCAATTTTGCCACACTGTTGGCTCTATTGATAGACTGTCAAAAAGGGAGGAAGTTTGTAATGGTATGCTGGAACGATCAGGCTGAAGAGGCTATGGTGTCTTTAAAATCATTGTTATGTGGAACACCTGTCCTGGCTATGTCCAACTTCAAAAGAGAGTTCATCGTGCAGACAGATGAATCAATGGTGGGTCTAAGTGCTGTCTCAGGAGATTAACAGGGAAGAGAAACCTGTTAGTTTCCAAAACCAAAGTGTACCCCAGCCAAAACCATGTGCACTATACAGTAGTGTAGAGAGAATGTCTCGCAGTTAAGTGTGTAAACACAAGGAGACAAAGCGAGGCGCAGAATAGTGCCCTATCAATGATGACACTTTGTTGGAAAAAGGTGATGTGTACTGTCCACTCACCTTGCTGGGTTGTGTAAACCCACAACCGGCTGGAGCGCGAGAAATGCAGCTGCTGCTGGACCTCCACCTACCACAGGACGTGGAACACTGGTATCAGATGTAAGGAAAAAGGTGTGTGACGGTCCGCGCTGCTGTGCCACAAAGTCACGGAGAAGACAGTGCTACAGTAAAACATCCTTTATTCTCAGGGAAGGAGCTCAGAGGTGGCTTCGAAACGCGTAGGACAGGAAGAATAAAGGATGTTTTACTGAAGCACTGTCTTCTCCGTGACTTTGTGGCACAGCAGCGCGGACCGTCACACACCTTTTTCCTTACATCTGATCGCAGTTAAGTGGGCACTCGAATCTGTCTACTATTATTTGCTCGGTAGAACATTCTGATTGGTCATCGATCATTCCTCTCTTATATAGATGAGTCAAGCTAAGGAGAGGAATACTCGGATAACCAGGTGGTTTCTGTCCCCACAGAATTTCAAGTTTTGAGTAGAACATCAGACAGGCATGCTGCAGGGAAATGCATGATGTCCTGTCCAGAGTATGTCCCTGTATGGTATGTGTCTACCCCCTCAGTGTTGAACAAAAGAGGAGGTATGAATTGCAGTGAGGTGTGTGGGGTTGAATAGAAAATACGTTTCTCCCAGCAAGTGCCTCTCACACTGGTGAGTAGCAGACAAGGAGTTCAAATGTGGTCTGGATCTGGACATACACTGCTATTCCGGGTTTTCGAACCAATGCCTGAGTTGCACGGCTGAAGCAATGAAGACTGCACAAATAGACAGCCAAAATGTTTCAATGTTGTGTTAGAGCTGAAATAAGCTGCAGTATTGTGTTCATATTTTGTTTATCTGAAGAAATAACTGCATACCTCGAGTCAGCCTGTCCTGTGGCTGATCTGGTCCACTTAGCCATCAGAGACCTGAGGCTGCCTTGGGATTAGCACTTTGGCGGCTACCTGCGGATCAAGTCTATTCAGACATTCAGTGGCTTTAGCACAGAACCAGGTGGCCTCTTAGTTACACCACTCCCATGACAAGGTAAGCCCAGACCCTGTGGTCCCACAGTACTGCTTATGCTTGCAATGTCAAATATACGTAAGTTTGTGGTTTTCTTCTGAATGCCAGAGCTGATTCCCTACACCACTTCCTTGGACTAAGAACCATCTTTCTTGATGCAGAATGGTTGGGTTGGTGTTATCCAATTCTACAGAAATTGGAATATCCTCTATAGTTAACACATATAACCTCATAACACATTCAGTTGCTATCTAGTAAACAGCTACAACAATATATAAAGAACTATATTATTACAATAGAATATTACAAATTTCTCAGTGTGCTGCTTTGATAAAATACCGTATATCCCATATTTGAATTCTATAACCAGTTTTCAAGAATCTGCTTTGATCTGAAGAAAGTTCATCTTTTATTTTTTGACCGCAAGTAGTAATGTTATTGATAAAGAAAGAATCAATATTAAAGGTGATTTCATTTAATGATAATCTATGAAGTATACAGGGTGTTCATAAAGTAACTACGCAGTGCAGTCTGATGTTGTTATAAGTACTAATACATAATATATTTGTCTGTCGGTCCTGTTAGATTGCAGAACAGTTGTGAAGACTGTGGAAAACAATGTGTGGCGCTACAGTGGCGACCTTGTCAAGTGGGACATGACAGGAGTGGACATGAAGTTCCACATCACCTACTGGCAAGGGTTAACCACTGCATAGTTACTTTATGAACTCCCTGTACAAGCACATGAGCCAATATATTAGGAATTTTAGCAAGTTGGTACTAATGATGTTTAGTACAACTTTGGTAGATAGACCAATAAATATTAAATTTGCCTAGGTTAAATGGTCGCTGTCATTTCAACAAACTTTGCCAAAATTAATACAAGCCAAAATAAGAAACTTTGTATTATATCTTATTGAATAAAATATGTTTCTTTCTTCTCTCCTCTGCTTTTTGAACTCATAATTCACCCTAAAAAACAGTTCAAAATGGTCTTGTTCAAAAGCAAGATGGACTACCATCTCACTAAAGTATCAAGTTACACAGACTTCCAAACTATAAAGAGAGGGTAGGAGGGACGAGAAGTGAGGGGCGCTTGGGCAGACACAGACAGACGGACAGCAGATCCTGAAGCAGATGATGCCGAATACTTTATCTCACGTTAGTGCTGGATAGACAGCTACACTGCTCATTTATGATCTATAATATCTTCTATGCTGCTGCTACTTCCATTTGGGTACAACAGAAAAAGGGAGCAGGAATCCTTCTCTCTCTGTGCAGAGTATGGTAGTCATTAAAGTAGCTAGTCTTCTCCAACCAGCTCAGAGAAAACTGTTAATTTCAAAGAGGTAGCTTACAAAGGGAAAGAAAGCTGGTGAAAAATTCAAGAAACTAGTCATATCATATACAGAAATAGCATTATTCCACACATACACAGCTTATTCTGAAAAGTTACTTGAAACGACAGGTATGCTTTAAGTCTCAACTTGTGTTGACCCAAATATGTCATTCACAACAAGTATAAACTCAGAATATGAGCTAAACTGTTCCTGTGTTTACAACTTTGCTGCTTTTGACCCAAGCAAATCAGAGGTGACAGACATCAAAGAGTCTGAGCTTACATAACATCAACTATATGAGAATGAGAATGACAATTCCCAAACTGTTACTTTATATAATGTAACAAAGTAATTAGAATATTTGCCTGTGGATCATGGAAATTAGAAAGACTAGATACCTCTCTGACCGGTGGAAGAACCTGGCACCATAACGGATGACCTATTTCGATTTGTGCTTTGGACATTTTCTCTATATATAGTTGCTACTTATTTTGATTTCTGCACTATGCATTTTTATTAAAATGCTGTGCTTCTATAGCGTGATATTGTTGTGCGAGATGTTTGAGCACAAAGATCATCGGTATCCACATCGGTACACATGTCCCTTCTAAACATCATCACAACTGATGTATTGTATGATATTTTCTTTTTCATGTAAGTCTTTGCATTGTCTTATAGACTCCACTGTTTTCCTGTCTGGCCACTGCTTGGAAGTGATGATCTTTTTATGTACCCAACATATAACAATGTAGCAGCTCATCAAAACGAAGTGATTCTGATCTGTTTTTCTTTTCTACTTTTACGCATCCCAAGACATTTCTATTGCCAGTAATTCTTCTCTGTTTGATTTACACATCTTAAGTTACCGGGATTTCTCTATGTGAAATAAAACAATGAATGTGAATGACCATAATTCTTATCGCCTGATGCAAACCAGTAGAAGAGAGGCAAAAAGATATTGGGTGAATTTTCGATTCACCACACAAGAGGGAAGAATAAGAGGCACCTCGCAATCTTCTGGTTGTCATAGAAACAGCTTCATCCAGTAGACAACCTGAAATCCATTTATAATATCCATGTTTTCTTCCATTTTAATGTCAGGGCATTAAACCCCAACATAGCTTACAATGCAGAAATGCTAATCGACAATAAACTCTTCATGACAATCATAAATGAAACTGTATCAAGGTCATGTCTCACATGAAAAAATAGGCAAAATTCTAATTACAGCATTTCCAATTCCTTAGATGAATAAATTAATATAAATATTATAAATAGGTAATATCTGCTTCACAACAATCACCAGTCTGGATCTAGACAAGGTCCTGCACCTTTTTCTACCTCATTTACCCAAATATACTAGAAATATCTAGCAATGGAAGACAAAATCAAATATCAACATTATATATTTTTTTACTCTAGTAAATCATTTGATTTTCTTGAAGTAGTTTATACCTCAAAACATCAAGGGTTGCTTATAAGGATTTTCTAGATTAGACTGCCTCCTCATATATGTCCTATTAGGGCATGAAGAGAAATCAAGGGGGACCTTGCCTGGGGCTCTACCATTAGTCAGAGCTGAAAGGTGCATATAAAGCACAGCTGTTAGCTTCTCGAGGACCATAGCCAACTGATTTCACTGTGTGCTTTACTAACCTTCATAGAGCTGAAGATCTTTTTAGTGAGGCCTAAGCATATACTGTTAATATCAAATTGAAAACAATATATATGAAATAAGGAATTTGTGGAAAAAAGTTACGTTCAGTGGTAAATGTATAGCTATCATGAAAAAAGTTGTCGCATGATAAGGACTACTACCCATATCTCCTGGGATGACATATTGAACTTATTGTATAGAAGGAGATCCCCCAGTTAGAGCCTCCTTTTACTAGAGGAGTAAAATAAAAGCAACTCTTGCTCTAGCAGATCTAGGGTGCCATTAATATAGCTACACGGTTTTCTCTATGTATTCCCGGCACTCACTTCCATGATCAGTGCAAAACCTAGACAAGGAGCAGAACCATTTGAGTTCAGACAAGACAACGATGGGGCCTGGAGATTTGAGTAACCCATTGGACCTACCTAGGTGTTCAAGTACAACACTAACATTTCTACTGTCTTCCACCAGGAACCACAAAATATACAAATTGACTGCCATAAACCATCTAAGATCCTTACATCAACCCCTTCACTGCCATAAAACACCAGGAATAGTTGTTAAGTTCCAATGACCACCTGTTATGCTAACATTAGGCCCTTTACTACCTTAAACAACCAAGTATGCTGACATTAACTTGACTAACATTTTTATTGATATTAGGCTCCTTACTGCTCTAGACCACTAAGGACAGTAACACTAAAACCCTAAAACCTCTACTGCCTGCTATTAGCCACTGAAGATGCTGTAAATAGCTATTTCACAACTCTACACCACCCCATGGTGGTATCCATATCCATATACTAACACTAAAAAGAAAAAGAAAAAAACACACACAGATTCTTTATTTGAAAAAAAAAACACCCTCTTTCACCAATTTATTAATATCAAAAACCCCACAGGTCCTATGCAATCTATACACAATGTCCTGTGAAGATCACAGCTACATCAAGATCTGCTACAACCAGAGGCATAGTCAGCAGTGACATTACAAACGTAACTTTTAACTGTGGCCTCCAGGACACACTGACAGCACTATGTGAGCTGACAGAGTGACCTCAAGTGAACTCAATGAGTACCTGTCATGGCGGCAGCACAATCTGACAGTCCCACACTGAGTTCACCTCAGATCACTTCTGGCAGTTCACATGGTATATGCTGTGTAAGTCACCAGCTGCAACTTCAAGTAAACTCAATGCTGATCTGTTAGAGTGCTTGTCATGGCAGTAGCGCTCTCTGACAGTCCCACACTGAGTTAATTTGAGGTCACTTCTTGCGGTTCACATGCTCCTTGGTGTTTGAGCTGCCAGCTGTGACCTAAGGTGAACTTAGTCCTGGGCTATCGGAGTGCGTGTCACAGCAGCAGTGCACTCCAACAGTCCAGTAGCTGTTAGGAATGAAAGCCTTAAAGGTACACTGTAATGTTCCTGGAGTTCCTAGCTGTTGGGATACCTGGAACTGTGAACTTTGGGAAGAGTTCACAGCCTCCAGATGTCTCAGCAGATGTGAACTCACAGCCACCGGAAGACTAGTTGGACCGAGAAAAGAGTTGCTGCATGCTGCAACTGTCACAGACTCTTGGATCACTTGCACAAATACAGCTCTATGGGGGCAAGTGCAACTTTGGACTGCCCTTGGATGACCTCCGAGGGCAGTGCGATATATGCCTAGTTAAGCAATGGAGGAGATGGAGAGATTAATCTCTCCCTCCTCTCTGCACCTCTGATCCGATTGCACGATCAGAACACAGTTGCCTGACATTTTGCTTACGCTCAGCATAGCCTGAGCCAAGGGTCATTGGCATATTGCATCCGATGCGCTCGCATCGCATACCATACACTTATGTGTCCTTAGACTAAGGCTAAGTACCCCTGTGGGGCTATGGAATTAAAGCAGGAGAGATTCACTCTAAAAAAACAGTATAGCTGGGACAATTTGTCCCTAATAGGGTGACCCCTCCCCTGATGATAGATGATGCTTCTCAAGCATTCTTCAGACTGACCAGAGACGTAGTTCCATTAGGAGTTATGGAATCACAGTATACCTTAGCCCTACACTGATTATATTTCCAAAACTGCGGGGTCAAGCCGCACACACCTGGGTCCCGATTCTTCCTAGCATCCTGGGGTCGGGAGACAGAAAAAGTCTAGTAAAACACAGGTAGAAAAGCCATGTTTGATCTCCAAACATAAAGCTCCAGAAAACAAAGGAAGGGAATTAGAACCAGTAAGAGGGCAGGGAGAGAGTGACTGACCAAGGGGTTAAAAGGTATCCTCCATATTTCTTCATCATTCACTGCAAAGGGGGTAACATCGCATCACCTGTTGTAAGCAACCAAAGAAACCTCTGGATCCTTATTACCTCCTTGTGGCCACCAGCAACAAGGAGCTGGTAACTGGCTTACAGCTGTGTGCATATCTACTACCTTAATTTGCATATCTGACTGCAATATCTGTATATCCACTGAGCAAAATGTTTTTACTTAGTGCACCATTCAGGCGATTAAATATATCATTGAATCCTGACTGAGTTGCCCTTTCACCTCGATCCATGAACTCCACATCTGTGTTCTTGGTTTACTATTACATGCTATGTGGGCCGGTTTCTGGCCCAATAAAATCCTGTTAATAGACCAGGCTTTATCTAATGAGGAACTGGGGGCAGTACTACTGGGCTGGCAGGACTTTGTTTCACCACGGTTAGTGAAAAGGGTCTCCCAACTTGTAAAGGTTGTTAGCAAGAGTGGTGTCACGCCAAACTTTACGTAACCCTGGGGGTGCAGAATGTCACATGTTGGCAGAAGTGACAAAACCGTATTGCGCGGCTCCTATGTATTAGAAATGTCAGGGTGGGGCTGCAAGGTGCAGTTTCCTCACAGATTAGTGTCATCAGTAGTATTGAGATAATAGTGTGTGTGAGTGTGAGATCCATATTCTCAGACACTAAAGACTATTCGCCATAGCTTTTGCCGCTGGAGTTTAAAGATCTCAAGGCTTAGGATAAGGATGCATGTTAGACCCTCCTGATAGCAGGACAGCATTGGGCACAGAATAAGGCTACAGAGTGGGAGCAACAGGCTGAGTGAGAAAGTGAAGGCCCAAAGCATGAGGCTGCAGAGCAGGAGTGACAGGTAGAGCACAAGTACCAGCTAAAACTAGCTCACCTTAGGCCTCAAAACAGTGCTGCCTGTTGCAAAGGTTTATATAGACTGGAGCACTGGGAAGGGAGCGAGGGAGGTGGGGTTATCTTCTAATATTCCTGCAAATGTTTTGCTTGGGACAGATTTAGTGCAACTAGTGTCCCAGTATGTGGCCGCTGAACACCAAGTTCTGATTCCCCAGACAGTATTATAAAGTGCACTGCTGACATTGATGTCAGTATGATGACCATTCCTGGTGAAAAGGGAGGCAGTGGGCTTTGAATCTGTCACTGACAGATCTAGATGGGGCAAGCAGCTGTGAAGGGATAAGTCAAAGAAAGGCGTGAAATTGCCTTCAGGTATGATCAGCCAGTGTGCTGAGACATTTTGTCCTCTGAAGGGAGAAAGAGGGAGCAGGGTGAGACAGGGGGCTAAGCAGCAATTGAGATTAGAGCCAATCCAGGAGAGGTATAGCTAAATGGTAAGGTCTCACTGCAGGGCACCCCCACATCAGGGATGTCAGAATACCAGGTTAGTCTGCTTGAAGCGGTCACCTGATCAGAAGCTGAGGGGAAGCAGGCACAATCCACGGTGATGGTGCCTGTCACCTACAGTAGGAGTGTCAGGACCCAAGAGGCCTCATGGGGGTCTGATGGCTTTTCTCCTTTTGACCAAGTAGCTGCATAGTCAGAGGCCAGGAGAAAGGTCCTGGGTGACTGACACAAGATGTGGCAGTCTCATCAATTCTGAATACATCTATTGATGGGTGTCATGTGTCATCAGGAACTGACAACAGCCTGAAAACTCAAGAAGGCGGCACGGCATGCATCATCTCAGACATCAAACGGGTGGTCTGGGACCAAGAACATCTGACCTGGGTAAAAGTCCAGCATGCTTAACTGGAGGAATGGCCCAAAAGACTGAAAGTTAGCTTACCCATGGACTGTCAGAAGGATGGGAAAATTGTCCCCATATCCTGCCAGGATGGTGGGAAAGTAGTACCCACAGCTGACAAAGGAGCAGATTGTCCAGATGATGGGAGAATTGTGCCCACTGCTTGTCAGGGTGATGCGGAAGCAGACCTCATAACGTGTCAGGGTAGTGGGACAGGTTTTCCCACAGCCAGTCAGGGTGATGGGAAAGTCAGGCCCATAGCCTGTCCAGATGGGAAAAAGGTACGCACTATCATGAGGATCGAAAAGCGGTACCCATCACCTGTCAGAATGGCAGGAAAGTATTTCCTGCAGTCTTACAAAATGATGGACAAATGTTGAAAGCAGTATCCCCAGCCTGTTAGGTGACAGGAAAGTGTTATCCCCGCCAGTCAGGCTGATTGGAAGGTGTCAGTATTCCTTAGGGAGATAGCCTACCTAGTCACTATCATTCGCAGACTGAACACCAAAAATGCAGACAACACACTGCCTTTTGGGCCCTCATTCTACATGGGATAACTGAACCAGCTTCTGACCCAGAACAGGTCCCAGAGGGTTCCTGTGAAGGTGAGGCCTTAACACTGCTTCTGGCTACCTCTAGCCAGGGGTTTTGGAGTGCACTATACTCGGGTGCCAGACTGGAGTGCAAAGTGACCTTGCAGAGATGCCATTTCCAAAACCAAAAACGAGGGTACTGTTGGATCCTGAAAGGGCGTGCTGTGAGGTGGGCCTGGGAGACGAATGTTAAGGCAATCTCCCATGCTATTTCTAAAAGGGGGAGATGTCATGAAAACTGTTATGAGAAATACACTGAGACTTACATTTGTCTGCATATACCTTATGTAACTACCACCTTTATTTGTATATCTGACAATAATATCTGTATATCTACCATGTAAATATTGTTTTTATCTAGTGGACCATTCAGGTAATTAAATATTTAAATTAATAACAAGTTGCTCTTTTATCTCAATCCACGAATCCCCATGTCGTTGTTCTCAGTGTAATATTACATGTTATCTGTGCTGGCTTCTGGCCCTATATAATCCTGTTAAAGACCGGGGTTATGTCTAATGAGGAACTGGTAGCAGTACTACATAGCTGTGAGGACTCTGTTTCACTGGGGCTAGTGAAAAGGGTCTCCCAAGCTGTCAGGGTATGGTGTCACACCAAAGGTTTCGTAAATAACCCTTTCTCACCTCTTGTACCTCCCTGTGCCCATTTGGTCAGGGGGTGTGAGTGTCAAACTGTGCCAGGCGGACCTTACGTACCCCTGGGGTTGTGGAACATCACATGTTGGCTGAAATGATGATACCATATCGCGTGGCTCTGACGTATTAGAGAAGTCAGGGTGTGGCTATGAGATGTGGTTTTCTTACACCATATACATAGCAAAATAGTAATGTGACAGACTGGAGAACAAATCTGCACGAACAAAGAGAAATCAAGAGGTAGATTTGAGACAAGAGTAAACCCAGGGAGGTAACTTAACTGAAAAAGAATAAAATCCCCAGATAATAGATCCACCAAAAAATAAAAGGGTACCAGAATTGTAAGGATTGAATTAGTATGGTATGTTCAATATTAAACATTTAGGCAGCATCCTAATTAGTGTAAGGCAATGTGTGCATGTTGAGGATTTGGTTGCAGATATTGCTACACTAAATCCGCATCTCTTGGCGGGAAAAAGGCATTGGTAAAAATGAGTGTTTTTGATGCATTTTCCATGAGTTTTTTTTCCTTTAATTTTTCTTGCTTTCTGGGATGGAGAACGCTGAAAGAATTGACATCCTGCAGACTTATTTCAGCACCAAATCCTCAAGGAAAAAATAAGCACCATGTGCCCAACACTTCCCGATTCTCATTGACTTTGCTGTTTGGTGACTCAAGAAGGCATCAAAAAAGGCAAGAAAATGTTGTATGTGCACAGGGCCTAATTCTCCATAATTGAAATGTGACATCTTTTATGCCAATGCAACTTAAGCTCATATTTGGATGAGAAAAATATAAGGTAAATGTGCTCATAAAGCAAATTTATGGTATATTTCTGTGAGCGCAATCTTCTACAACATATTATCATGATTAACATGCTTTATCAATCTATCCTGATGAATGGGCTGAAGCTCCAGAGAAAAGACGACATAAGCAGAAAGGTCTTTGGAGAAAATTATAATCATTAGTGTGATTATGTATTAAAAGGTTTCTTAAATCACGTATCATAAGTACTATACGGAATTATGTTCTACAATGGGTAAACCCCAGCAAATAAATTAATCTACAGTAGGTTGCATTTTTAATAATAATAAAAAAAAAGTAACAGCCTCTTGCTGTTTAATATCGTCTGGAGGATTATCTGGAGGAATATCTTGGATAATTTCTTTTCCCTTTCTCTGCTGCATTGGAGTTTCTAATTACTCCTTTGTGTTTTGTGCACAGCAGAGATTTTGGCTGTGAAAACAGTATAAAATGCACTGTGTATTTATGACCCTTGTTGGACCCCAAGCTGTTTCATAGCTTTGTCTTCATGCCAGACAGTCATTTCATTCTGTTATGTCAAAATCTATAGTCTGCTTCCCATCATTTCCTGTATCTCTATATAAACTTTCAATGCTAGAACTGTTCAAGCATTAGACGTATGAAGACATCATTGAGTATCAGCACGGAGATCTTTAGAACATTCTATGTAATTCTAGGAAGTTTATATATGTAATAAAAGTCTGATGTAGCACAAGGTTCAGACTTGAAATACTTAGGCTAGGGTCACACTTAAAAATCAAATTGCGTTCACCGCATCCAGATCCGGATGCGGTGATCGCAATTGCGGTCACACACATTTTTCATCAAAAATGTGTGGAGGGAACCGCAGTCAATCAGGTAACCGGATTGCTCAGGATGTGTAATCCTGAGCAATCCGGTTACTGTACAGTTTGCTCATCCCTGCTGCCGCAGGGATGAGCAAACTGTTCTCTGTGTTTTCACATGTGTAATTTTATTAATAAATGTGTCTATACTGTCTCTAGGGGGTGCCCACCCCCCCTAGAGACCTACTACCCACTCAGGTGGCCATATAATGATTTAATCTCTTATGTACAGTAGCCGGCTCCTGGCAGCTCTGTACATTTTTGTGAATGAAGCCGGCGGCTTCACTGACAGCAGCGCGCATACTATAGCTATTGTAGGTATAGTATGTGCGCTGTCCGAGGTCCTGAAGGCTTATACAGCAAGATCTATGGGCAGCGCTGCCAAAAGATCTTACTGTATAAGCCTTCAGGTCCTCAGACAGCACACATACTATACCTACAATAGCTATAGTATGCGCGCTGCTGTCAGTGAAGCCGCCGGCTTCATTCATTAAAATGTACAGAGCCGCCAGGAGCCGGCTACTGTACGTAAGAGATTAAATCATTATATGGCCACCTGAGTGGGTGATAGGTCTCTAGGGGGAGTGGGCACCCCTAGAAACAGTATAGACACATTTATTAATAAAATTACACATGCTAAAACACAGAGAACACTTTGCTTATCCCGGTGCAGAATATGCAGTAACCGCGTTGCTCAGGTTTACACATCCTGACCAATCCGGTTACTGCATTGCGGGTCAGAGAACCACTCCGAAAACTGCAGCCTGCATGATTTTTCACGCAGGCTGCAGAGCCGGCGGTTTTTATAATAGGCTCCTATGAGCTTTTTAAAAGCTCAAAACCGGATCAGCTTTTTTTTAAAAAAAAAGGAAATGTGACCCTAGCCTTACATATTGTTTTTTTCACAGAATAATGTTTTTTTCACACTTAAAGGGATTCTCCATGATAATAAAAAAAATGCAAAAACCTTTCATCAGCCTGTAAAATGACACGTCTGACTCACAAATGCGCTATATTTCCCAGCATCCATCACTCTGTTCTAGGTTCTGTTGTCATATTACACCATCCTCTCACTTTTCTTGCTTTGCTGCTCTCAGTTCCTGTTTAAAAGGAATTTACACCCAAGATTTTGCCTCCTAATCAGACAGCTGCATTAAGGTACTGTTACACGCTTCAATGTTGTAACAATATCACTAACGATCTTTAGGACATAGTTTTGACATCGTTCGTGAGATGTCACACGCCTAGATATCATGCAAGACGCACCAACGATCCAGTGAGCAGCTATCGTTCGCACAACCCAGCGAACGATACTTGTTCACTGTTGTGAATAGGGGAAATCGTTAACGACATCGTTATCGCGGTGTCACACACAACGATGATCGAGAACATGTTCTCAAATCTGCGATCAATGATCCAACAATTTATCGTAGTCGTATCTCGGTGTAACACGCAACGACTCGTAACAATATCGTTTGATCGACTCCAAACCTGTGATGTTTGAGCGATATCGTTCATGTTCTCACACCGTGTAATGGGGCCTTAATGTAGAGGTAGATCCCTGAGTTAAATGATGCATCACTTTCTGGGCTGCGTACTGTTGTTTTGATAAAATCACTGTTTTATCAGCTGGAGATTATCACTAGAAGATTAATAGACCTGCTGCCATGTAGTCCTACATACAGTACCTTATTTATAATCTCTCGATAAACACGCTGCTATCAAGGAATTGTAACTTTCTGCCTATGCACAGTGTACACGGAAAGCTGCCAATCAGTGGTGTGGGAGAGGTTGTACCAGGGTTGTGTAGTCAGTAAGCCAAATCTCCGACTTTGACTCCTTAATTTCCCTGACTCTTACCCAACAACTCCAACGTCTTCATACATGGCTCATGGTTAAGTGATAAATGTATTGTAGCACAATGTGAATATCAGGCTTTTAATCATTATTATGATACAACAGTCAGGCTATTTAGATAGAACATGATAATTCCTAACATTAATATTCAGCACATTACACTACTGAACCCAATTTATTATATATTTTAAAAGCCCTTCAAATATTATAATGGCCGCACATAGGTTCCATATACAGGGTGGGCCATTTATATAGATACACCTAAATAAAATGGGAATGGTTGGTGATATCAACTTCCTGTTTGTGGCACCTTCGTATATGGGAGGGAAAACTTTTCCAGATGGGTGGTGACCATTGTCTGTTGTTTCAGATGCTTTTATCTTTGAAGTCATCTGAAGGCAATTGCCTATGCTGTGAAGATACGAGATGTGCAGCATCTGAAACAACGGATACTGGAAGCCTGTGCTAGCATTTCTTCTGCAGTGTTGCTATCAGTGTGTCAAGAGTGGGAGAAGAGGGTTGCATTGACAATCCAACACAATGAGCAGCACTTTGAACACATTATATAAGTGGTCATAAACTAAGTGGTCATAAACTTGTAAATAACTCATGAAAGAATAAAGTTATGTTAAAACCAAGCACTCCATTGTTTTTTCTGTCGAAATTCTCAATACGTTTGATGTGGCACATGACCCTCTTCCCATTGCAAAAAATAAAGTTGGATCCAAAATGGCCACCATGGTAACCACCCATCTGGAAAAGTTATCCCCCTCCCATATACTGATGTGCCACAAACAGGAAGTTGATATCACCAATCATTCCCATTTTATTCAGGAGTATTCATATAAATGGCAAACCCTGTAGAATAATGAGCCACATAAATTCCTCGATATAATATAATGTAGCCTCAGTAGTCTTCCATATAGTATAATGCAGCCTCCGTATAATATAATCCAGCCTCCATCTAATATATAAAGCTGAGTGTATGTATATAAGTATGTGTATGTGGCATAGCCCCGCCCATTCTACAAATACCCTCACCCACTCCACGTATAGCCACACCCACTTCACATATAGTCACACCCACTTTTCAGTCTTCATCTACTCATAGCTCCGCCCCAGGACTATGTTGAGTGGTAGAGCTATGAAGGGGTGGGGCTATACATAGGTGGTGCTGTAAAAGGTGCAGTGCTATTGGGAGGGGGCGTGACTATAATACATACAAATACATACATATATTACCATATATGGGTGATATTGCCATATATAGACAATATTACCATATATGAGCATTACAATCATATATGGGCATTATACCCGGGCTCTACACCTAGTATAATATAATGCAGCCTCCATTTTTCTCCATATAATATATTACCACTTCCATAAAGTACAGTCATGGCCAAAAGTTTTGAGAATGATACAAATATTAATTTTTACAAAGTCTACTGCTTCAGTTTTTCTAATGGCAATTTGCATATACTCCAGAATGTCATAAAGAGTGTTCAGCTTAACAGCAATTACTTGCAAAGTCAATATTTGCCTAGAAAATGATCTTTAACCCCCAAAACACATTTCAACATCATTGCAGTCCTGCCTTAAAAGGAGCAGCTAACATCGTTTTAGTGATTGTTCCATTAACACAGGTGTGGGTGTTGATGAGGACAGGGCTGGCGATCAATCAGTCATGATTAAGTAAGAAAGACACCACTGGACACTTTAAAAGGAGGCTGGTGCTTGGTATCATTATTTCTCTTCAGTTAACCATGGTTATCTCTAAAGAAACACGTGCAGCTATCATTGCACTGCACAAAAATGGCCTAACAGGGAAGAGTATCGCAGCTACAAAGATTGCACCTCAGTCAACAATCTATCGCATCATCAAGAACTTCAAGGAGAGAGCTTCCATTGTTGTCAAAAAGGCTCCAGGGCGCCCAAGAAAGACCAGCAAGAGCCAGGACCGTATCTTAAAACTGTTTCAGCTGCGGGATCGGACTACCAGCAGTGCCGAGCTTGCTCAGGAATGGCAGCAGGCCGGTGTGAGTGCTTCTGCATGCACTGTGAGGCGGAGACTCTTTGAGCAAGGCCTTGTTTCAAGGAGGGCAGCAAAGAAGCCACTTCTCTCCAGAAAAAACATCAGGGACCGACTGATATTCTGCAAAAGGTACAGGGAGTGGACTGCTGAGGACTGGGGTAAAGTCATTTTCTCTTATGAATCCCCTTTTCGATTGTTTGGGACATCTGGAAAACAGCTTATTCGGAGAAGAAGAGGTGAGCGCTACCACCGGTCTTGTCTCATGCCAACTGTAAAGCATCCTGAAACCATTCATGTGTGGGGTTGCTTCTCAGCCAAGGGAATCGGTTCACTCACAGTCTTGCCTAAAAACACAGCCTTGAATAAAGAATGGTACCAAAATGTCCTCCAAGAGCAACTTCTCCCAACCGTCCAAGAGCAGTTTGGCGCCCAACAATGCCTTTTCCAGCATGATGGAACACCTTGCCATAAAGCAAAGGTGATAACTAAATGGCTCAGGGAACAAAACATAGAGATTTTGGGTCCATGGCCTGGAAACTCCCCAGATCTTAATCCCATTGAGAACTTGTGGTCAATCATCAAGAGACGGGTGGACAAGCAAAAACCAACAAATTCTGGCAAAATGCAAGCATTGATTATGCAAGAATGGACTGCTATCAGTCAGGATTTGGTCCAGAAGTTGATTGAGAGCAGTCAGGGAGAATTGCAGAGGTCCTGAAGAAGAAGGGTCAACACTGCAAATATTGACTTGCTGCATTAACTCATTATAACTGTCAATATAACCTTTTGGTACTCATAATATGATTGCAATTATATTTCTGTATGCGATATAAACATAAGACAAACACAAATAAAAACCAGAGGGCAGCAGATCATGTGAAAGTATAATTTTGGTGTCATTCTCAAAACATTTGGCCATGACTGTATAATGCAAACTCCACATTCCTCCATTGAATATAATGCAGCTTCAATAATCCATCATATAATACAATGCAGCCTACATATAACATAAAGCACCCCCATCATAGTCCTCTTGCCACCGTGTACTCAATGATTGATTAAATAAATAGGTACTCATTTCTCCTACTTTACCCTGTAGCTCCAGTCTTTATATGAGCATCTCGCTTTCTTCGCATCTTAGTACAGCGGCGTGCAGTAGTGATGTCATTGCTCCCCAATGTGATGAGATATCAGCGTGCAAGACAGACACAATGGGAGAATGATAAGAGAGGGAGTGCTGCCCTCCCTCTTTCATCATTACCTTCAATTGTATTCCCATCTCAGATGCTGGTACAATTGAAAGTGTAATGTCTGGGGAGGCCCAATGCCTGAAATGGCACCGGGCCCCCGCTGACTCACGGGCTCCATTCTGGCCACATGGTCTGCTGACATTGGTGGTACACCACTGTTTCTTGACATAATATAAGTTGGATCCTGATGTTTTCAACATTTTTTCTGTATTTCCAATTTTTATTTGTCTCTGAGCTAAAGTCAGGAAACTAGCTGCTATTATATCTTCTGTTTATGGTTCATATAGAAGGATTTCTGCTCTTTTTTTCTTCTTAAAGGGAATTTGCTAGCAGGTTTTTGCTATGTAATATGATAACAGCATAAAATATATTACGAAAGCCTGATTCCTGGGAAGTATCCCTTACCAGGCTGCTTGGTGTAGTTATTAATAGGTGTTTCACCTGATGTAGGTGTAGCAGAGCTAAAAGTTAAATTGTTTATATCCCACTTATACCCCTGATTAGCATACATTGTGCATTGTGAGCAAGTCACTAATCAGTGATTACACAGAATGGTGTGCATGTGAGCTGTAATTCGGAAAGTGTTAAGGCTGCTTTACACGTCACGATATCGCAATGCAACTACGATAAAAAGTCACATGGTAGGGGCGTTGCTGTCAATATTGTTTGTGCGTTGTGTCGTGTAAATGGGCAACGCAAGTCAAAAATGATGCAACTACGATATCGTTTTTGAATTGTGCATGCTCTTCAACCGTGCAATATTGGCTTGACGATCTGGCTGGATCGTGCTGTGTGACAGCGCAACTACAATTTGGAGCGCAACTTCCCCTATTCACTCCAATGTTAATTGGTCGTTCCCTGAGTTGCTCATACACTGTGTGAAAAAGGGGCATACTACATCGTAGTTGCGTTGCCTGCCGATATCTCCCTGTGTAACATCTCCTATGTGATCTTCGACAAGTGCCAAAAACGTGCACGCTCCTGTGAGATCGTATGCAATATCGGAACGATATTGCGACGTGTAAAGTGGCCATTAATCTTTTGTTGATAAAATGCTGATCACATTTTAACTAAAGCACACAGCCCAATAAGTGACATAGTCCTGGAATTGGAGTGATGTGCATGAAATGATGCTGCTCTCAGATTCTCTTTAACACAGACATAGAAATAGCATCAGTGTGGAAGACATTATATAGTGGTGTTAGGCTGTGCAGTAGTTGCAGATCTATCTGTCTGCCTGTCTCTCACTGTGCTGAGTGCTCCTCACTACTCATGTTCCCCCTCTTCATAGAGTATAATGGGAGCTGCAACTTGAGATCTCACTGCTCTATCAGCCCATCTTACCTTAACCAAGGTTTATTTCAGAGAACATGGTGAATTCAGGAAGGAAAATTGGCTCACAATGGATAAAAAAGCAAATTTGTCCAATAACATACATTGAAAAAGTTTTCTTCTATATTAGCCTCTGGACCAATTGTTAAAATGATTGATCAAGCACTAACTGCATAAAATTCAATATAACTCAAAAGTGATATATGTGATGGATGTAGTAACAAATAAAGCAATAAAGAAACTATATGACTGTCTTAAACACATCGAATACATTATAGTACATTTTTCGGCCTCCTAATGCATTGGAATGTGCTAGATTGGACAGCGCAGCTCGGTAAATATGGGTTAGTGTGTTTAAAACCCAGTTGCCATGCCAGCATTAAGTAGAAATTAATATACAATAATTTTCAGGATTAACCTTTGTGTAAGACATAAATTTGTCTAGACTTAAGCAGTTTTAAAAGGTGCATAAGCCCATTTGTATTGTATAAAAGCTGTGTCAGCAAGTTCAATGCAGGCAACACATTCTGTAAAACATAATGGAAATATGTTTCAATAAAATAAAGTGTTGGCATTACTGCGACGTGAAATTCATTTATAAATACTTCACTTCTACATTCTGAAATAGCTTTATAAAACAAGGAGCGCACAGATTAGAAAAGGGAGTCGGAGGTAAAGTGGGTAGAGAAGCGTTGCAATATTTCCAGCATTTATAATTATACTTTATTTAGGTCACATGGTAAATAGTGTCTGATCTGCAGGAAACATAGGGAGCTGAGTGGATCAATGTATACAGTGCTCGTTATAAGAACGCCCCCTTTGAAAAGTAAGCTTGTAATCAATATCTCACTGAACACAACAATTTCCAAAATTTGGACAAGATTGAGTTTCATAGAAAATGTGTTAATCCATCACATGAAAGTAAGATTAATAATATAACTTTCATTTCAAAATATTCAAATTTCAATATGTAAAAATCAATGTACCGCATTTTTCGCTTTATAAGACTCACCGGATTATAAAACGCACCCCAGATTTAGATATAGAAATTAGGAAAAACACAGGGGTCCCTCCTATAATTTGGCACATCTCGTAAGAAGTGTAGTTTACCCAAGGAAGGAGGGTGGGCGCGGCGGTGGTGGAGCAGGGTCACAGAAGCAAAGGTCACAGAAGGCAGTGTCACAGTGCTGGGGGTCATTAGCGGTAGCATGATGGGCCTGACTCTGTGACGATGGAGTGTCCAGGTAGCTGCTCGCCAGGCATCATTAATCTCCCAGACCTGCAGTGTACACGATGGGTGAAAGGAAATGAGCGCCACGGCGGTGCAGGTGTAGCTAAACTGGTTTATTTGCAGCTGCGCCACCTCAGCAGTCATTTTCCTTTCACCCATCACGTCAGACACAGCGCAGGCACAGATGAAGATCTCAGCTGTCTGAGATGTTCATCTGTGCCTGCATGGCTTCATCGGCTATTTGCATTTAGGCCATGATCCCGTAACCTTCCTGACTGGATGATAAATGGTACCCGGCAAGCTGATGCCTGGACACCCCATCTACACAGTGTCGAGCCAACCTCAGCATTGCCCCATTGTGCCAAGGCTACTGATCGCACCACCATAAGCCCATCTCTTGTGAAGGGAACATTTAAACAACACAGTGTAACTCCAAGTCAATCACACTTCTATAAAATCAACCTGTCCAGTTATGAAGCAACACTGACTGTGAATCAATCTCTCCTGATGTTGTGCAAATGGAACAGAAAACAGGTAGAAATGATAGGAAATTAGCAGGACACACCCTGTAAAGGAGCAGTTCTGAAGATGGTGACCACAGACCATTTCTCTGTTCTCATCCTTTCTGACTGTTGTTTTGGTCACTTTTGCATTTTGTATTTGCTCTTACCCCTAGAGGTAGCATGAGGTGATGTCTACAAAACACAGACGTTTCTCGGGTAGTGCAGCTCACCCAAGATGGCACATAAATGCGAACTGTGGAAAGAAGGGTAGCTGTGTGTCTGTCAGCAGTGTCCACGGCTTGAAAAAACACTAGGAAAGAGGCCAATAAACCAGGAAACTTGGAAGGGGCCGAAGGAGGGCAACAGCCCAGCAGCAGAACCGTTACCTCCTCCTTTGTGCAAAAAGGAAGAACAGGAGCAGTGCCAGAGCTCTACAAAATGAGCTCCAGCATGCTACTAATTTCCATGTGTGTGCTTAAACTGTCAGAAACAGACTCCATGAGGGTGGTATGAGGGCGTGGCATCTACACGTTCTGCTGCCTGCAACATTCTCCAGCATGACTGTTTTGGCAGTGGGTCAGTAATGGTGTGTGTAGGCATTTTTTTGGAGGGCCGCACAGGTCCAGACCTTAATTCAATTGAGCACATCTGAGACATCATATTGTTCACCCACTCTGAAATGGGAAAGGCTAGTAGCACAGTACCGAAGAGAATAACAAAGGAAAAAATAGTGACTATAGCCAGGGAGGAAGAACCAGAAATAACCAATAGCAAATGCCAAGAAGTGACCAGACATGCACTAGGAAACACCACACCACTGTGCAAAGGAACTGAATAAACAGCATTGGACTTCATTAGGAGAAGGGCCTTTCATCATCTATTTATCCCCTGCTGTGAGGAGCAGCTGCTAATTACCTGATACCATGTGACTTCCCAAATTCCCCCTCACCTGATTCTTTAGTGTGCCCTATAAATTTAGTTCATTCTTAAGAGGTACACGTGTGGGGGGTTTGCATGTGTGGCATCTCATGCAAAGTGGCATTGAATACTAAGTAGCTTGCAATTACTTCATGGCAGTTAGTCAAGGCAGGACTCAGGTAAGCCACTCTCCTAACATTTTTTTTCTCTTACCATGTCCTTTACTTCAATATCTATTGTTCTATGTGCCTTTGCCATTCACCTTTACCCCCCACCCACCTCCATCAACCCTCTCCACATAAGCCCCTCTCTTCTTCCCTCTACTTTATTGAGCTCACATACTCTCTTCAATGTTCTGAATAATCTGAGACCACCATAGTCCATCAGTTGCATCAGAAACAAAGTCACAATTACAAAAACTATTTGCCTTTTCTCTTTTCACTGCTACTCCTGTCAGGTGATATCTTGCCAAATCCTGGTCCACCCTACACCAACCTCAACCCCTCTCCCACCACACATAGACCCCATGCTAACCTTATCAACATTACCTGCACACCTTCATCTCCCTCTTTTAATTGCACCCTCTGGAATCCACCGTCTGTATGCAACAAGCTTCCCTTCATCCACAACTACTTTCTCACTAACTCTCTTAACCTCCTGGCTGTCACAGAAACCTGGATCCAGGCAGGATGCAGAAACAGTGTCCTCTGCCGCTATTTCTTATGGCTTCTTACATTTCTCTCATTCCCCGAGACTGGGAACAGACATGGTGGTGGAGTTGGCTTACTCCTGTCCCCACAATGTACTTTCCAGGTCATCCCCCCAGCCTAATCAATCTCATTTCCCTCTTTTGAGGTCCACACAATTAGGCTCTTCCATCTCCTAACCCTCAGAGTAGCGGTGGTATACCGCCCCCAGGGTCACCGACCCAGTTCCTCGATTATTTCTCCGCATGGCTGCCGCATTTCATGTCCTCAGAATTCCCAACCCTTATTCTGGGAGACTTCAAGATCCCCATAAACAGTCCCATTTCCCCACCTGCACCCCAGCTCCTATCTCTAACTACATCTCTTGGCCTCTCACAGCTCTCAACCTCAGAGACACACAAGGATGGTAGCACCCTTGACCTGATCTTTGTCTGGCTCTGCTCAACCTCCTCCTTAGATAATTCACCTCTCCCTCTCTCTGACCACAACATTCTCTCCTTCACAGTCACAAACTCACGCCCACCCCATCACAGTCCGAGCTATCACACATTCAGAAATCTACAGGCCATTAACCGTCATACATTCACAGACTCTCTACACTCATCACTGTGCCCAATCTCCTCATTCTCCTGTCCTGATCTGGCAGCCAATCACTTAAACGACTCTCTCAGAAGGTCCCTGGATCAAGTAGCGCCCCTCACCCTCAGAACCTCCAAACACAGAGTGAAACAGCCCTGGCTCAAATCACAAACTCAATTCCTCCAACGATGCTCTAGGAGTGCAGAACGTCTATGGAGGAAAATCTGCACTCCAAAAAACTTCATTCACTATAAATTTATGCTGAGAACTTACAACTCTGTCCTTTACCTCGCAAAACAGACCTACTTCATCACCCTGGTCTCTTCACTATCCAACAATCCAAAAAACTCTTTGACACCTTTCACTATCTCCTCAGTCCTATAGTGCAGGCCCCGATTACTGACCTCTGGGCTGATGATCTGGCTTCTTACTTCACAGAGAAAATAAAAAAACATCCATCAGGAAATCAACTCCCAACCTCAAATCGCTGTTACCCCTACCTCTCCCCACATTTTTTTCAGCTCACTCTCCACTAGTGACCTAGACACAGAAGAAGAAGGCTCCAGGCTCCTCTCTTCCTCTCGTACCACCACATGCACTGCTGACTCCACCCCCTCACACCTACTCCAGTGTCTCTCTCTGGTGGTCACCACTCACCTAACCAAAATCTGCAATCTCTCGCTGTCTTCTGGCACCTTCCCCTCCTCCTTCGAACACTCGATCATTATTCCATTACTAAAGAAAACTTCTCTTGACCCATCCTGCACAAACAACTACAGACCAGTCTCCAATTTCCCCCTCATCTCTAAACTCTTGGAGCGCCTGGTCTACTCCCACCTCACTCTTTATCTCTCCACTCACTCTCTTCCAGAACCTCTGAATTGTGAAGCGCTGCAGAGTATGTTGGTGCTATATAAATAAAGATTATTATTAAAGATTATTATTACCGTATATACTCGTGTATAAGCCGACCCGTGTATAAGCCGACCCCCCTACTTTTGCCCCAAAACCTGGGAAAATTTATTGACTCGTGTATAAGCCGAGGGTGGACCCCAGCACAGGTATACAGCCCCCATCAGTGTGGTATACAGCAGCCTCCCCAGTGGTATATACAGGCCCCAGCAGTGTTACAGCAGCAGCCCCAGTGGTATATACAGCAGCAGCCCCAGTGGTAGTATACACGCAGCCCCAGTAGTATATACAGCCCCAGTGGTAGTATACACACAGCCCCAGTAGTATATACAGCCCCAGTGGTAGTATACAGCCCCAGTGGTAGTATACAGCCCCAGTGGTAGTATACAGTCCCAGTGGTAGTATACAGCAGCCCCAGTGGTATATTCAGCCCCAGTGGTAGTATACAGCAGCCCCAGTGGTATATACAGCCCCAGTGGTAGTATACAGCCCCAGTGGTAGTATACAGCAGCCCCAGTAGTAGTATACAGCCCCAGTGGTAGTATACAGCAGCCCCAGTGGTATATTCAGCCCCAGTGGTAGTATACAGCAGCCCCAGTGGTATATACAGCCCCAGTGGTAGTATACACGCAGCCCCAGTAGTATATACAGCCCCAGTGGTAGTATACAGCCCCAGTGGTAGTATACAGCCCCAGTGGTAGTATACAGCAGCCCCAGTAGTAGTATACAGCCCCAGTGGTAGTATACAGCCCCAGTGGTAGTATACATACAGCCCCAGTAGTAGTATACAGCCCCAGTAGTAGTATACAGCCCCAGTGGTAGTATACAGCAGCCCCAGTGGTATATTCAGCCCCAGTGGTAGTATACAGCCCCAGTGGTAGTATATAGCCCCAGTGGTAGTATACATACAGCCCAAGTGGTAGTATACAGCCCCAGTGGTAGTATACAGCCCCAGTGGTAGTATACAGCAGCCCCAGTGGTATATTCTGCCCCAGTGGTAGTATACAGCCCCAGTGGTAGTATATAGCCCCAGTGGTAGTATACACACAGCCCCAGTGGTAGTATACAGCAGCCCCAGTGGTATATTCTGCCCCAGTGGTAGTATACAGCCCCAGTGGTAGTATATAGCCCCAGTGGTAGTATACACACAGCCCCAGTGGTAGTATACAGCCCCAGTGGTAGTATATAGCCCCAGTGGTAGTATACACACAGCCCCAGTGGTAGTATACAGCAGCCCCAGTGGTATATTCTGCCCCAGTGGTAGTATACAGCCCCAGTGGTAGTATATAGCCCCAGTGGTAGTATACACACAGCCCCAGTGGTAGTATACAGCCCCAGTGGTAGTATACAGCCCCAGTGGTAGTATATAGCCCCAGTGGTAGTATACAGGGCCCCAGCAGGGCCCCCCTCATAATTTGGCGCCCCCACCTCCCTTTCTGGGCCCCCCCGCATGCAGCGCTGCGCATATACATTACCTGTCTAGCAGCTGTCACCCTCCGATGGCTGATCGCGGCTCCCGGCTCCGGGCTCCATCTTCCTCGCTGTCTTCCTGCTGTGTGACCGGGGCGCAGCGCGATGACGTCATCGCGACGCCAGCCGGTCACCTGACAATCAGGAAGACAGAGAGGAAGATGGAGCCCGGAGCCGGGAGCCGCGATCAGCCATCGGAGGGTGACAGCTGCTAGATAGGTAATGTATATGCGCAGCGCTGCATGCGGGGGGCCCAGAAAGGGAGGTGGGGGCGCAAAACTTTTTAGGGGGCCGTATTGACTCGCGTATAAGCCGAGGGGGGGACTTTTCAGCCCACTTTTTGGGCTGAAAAACTCGGCTTATACGCGAGTATATACGGTATATGCTAAGGATTAAACTCAGGTGATGCATTCCTCCCAGTAATGTCCAGGGTGCCTCGCCCTGTTCACCTGTAAAGCAGGGTGCACACACTTCCACCAATGGCTAACACCAGGCAAGGCAGCATCCTGCATTGCCTGGTATCCGGGAGATACAGCATCCTATTTCTTCGAACAGCGAAACAAGTGGGAGGCGCAGTGTCCCCACATCACACACCACTTCCACACACGTGGCACTCCCGTGTATAGACACGTATCCCGACTGCGTGTTGACTCCCAGAGCAAACACGCCAGTGAGGAATTCTGGCAACCGCAGGATGATTGCGACTGTGGTAGGTATTCCTAACAAGGGACAGTTAATTAGAACTACAAGGAAGAAGAAAATATGCCAATGAAGCTGAATTTATTAAGGGTTGACCATTACAAATAACTAATTGTTATCATTTACTGTATTTATAAGAAACAGAATAGTACGCATATGGACAGTATTATAAATATGTAAAGAAAGCCTAAATGCTTTGAAGTTCACGGTTGTTATCATTTAATGTGTATGCACACAGTCACATAAATAATGGTGCCGGCAGAAATATTAGCAAAAATATAATTAAGCCTCAGTGCTGCAGATTCCAAAACAAAATGTCCAAATGAATGAAGATGAAATAATGACTTGTCTACAATATTACCAACATGGCTGTCTACTGAGCTTACTGCAGCCATGATAAAATATTCATACAGAATGGACTCAGAGATTGGTGCATAGACAAATGCTGCTGCTGAATTACAGAAACTCGCTGAGAACAAAGTTAGAACATCAGCAAGAGATGAAACAATAAGTGGATACTAGAGAGAAAAAACACAAGATGTCAATGATGGCAGCACAAGATGCCAAACTATCAATTGTCCCATGGGACATTAGTCCTGTCTGAAAATGCTCCCCATACACTTATGAATTAATATTTGCATGGGTTTCCTTCTGGTTCTTCAGTTTCCTTCAACACCCAAAAGATACACTAACAAACAATTTAGATTGTAAGCCTGACAGTGAAGAGAATATCTGTAAAGCACTGAATGCAGACTATGATGGCACTATATAAGCATAATAAAAAACATAATATAAGCAATTTATTGTTGATCTTTCTACATATAGTTAAATCTTACAACCTCCTGTACCTACTTTTTCTTTGTTACATATTAAAGAGGTTGCTGGATAAGGCTTAAAGTCTGCAGTCACCCTACTTGACTGCAGACTTTTGGATCTTCATATCATGAGCACTGCACGTCATGAGGATTTCTAGAATAGTGGCGCCACGAGCAGGAGGTCATGTGACCACAAGTATATGTCACTTGTCGACTAAATAGGCATGGCCTCGCTCAATGCAAGTGTATTGAACAAGGCTGGAAAAGGACTAGTTAGAAGTGGCTCCAACACTGGAGAATACTCACATTGTGCATTGTCAGGCTTCACAAGTCTGCTCTCAGTGACTGCAGGCTTGAGGATTAACACCAGACAACCCTTTTAAAGATAATGATGATACTCAGGATATGTAAGTCAGCAAGATGTAAGGGGGCATATACAAGAAGGTATGCCTATGCTGTTTGTTGTCAAATAGAATGGAGACACATTGTCAATATAACAGCTGTTGAAAAAAAATTATAGGACACCTTTAATCAATACAGGGTGGGTCATTTATATGGATACACCTAAATAAAATGGGAATGGTTGGTGATATCAACTTCCAGTTTGTGGCACATTAGTATATGGGAGGGGGAAAACTTGACCAGATGGGTGGTGACCATGGCAGCCATTTTGAAGTCGTCTATTTTGGATCCAACTTTATTTTTTTCAGTGGGAGGAGGGTCATGTGACACATCAAATTTATTGAGAAATTCATAAGAAAAGCAATGGTGTTCTTGGTTTTAATGTAACATTATTCTTTCATGAGTTATTTACAAGTTTATGACCACTTATAAAATGTGTTCAAAGTGCTGCCCATTGTGTTTGATTGTCAATGCAACCCTCCTCTCCCACTCTTGACACCACAGAAGAAATGCTAGCACAGGCTTCCAGTATCCATTGTTTCAGATGCTGCACATCTCGTATCTTCACAGCATAGACAATTGCCTTCAGATGAATGATGAGGCAAACGTTTTAGTGAATGGTGAAGTTAACAAACAAAATCATTGCTATTGGTCTGACACTAAACCACAGTGGATAGATCCCTCCAAGACTGTTGGAACACAAAAATTGATGGTATGGTGTGGTATATGGGGTACAAAGATAGTGGGGCCATTCTTCATCAATGGAAACCTCAATGCCACTGGATAATTGAAATTGCTACATGATTCAGATATCCAGTGGCATTGAGGTTTCCATGGATGAAGAATGGCCTCACTATGTTTGACCCCATATACAACACCATTACATCAATTTATGTGTTCCAACAGTCTTGGAGGGATCTGTCCACTGTGGGTTAGTGTCAGACCAATAGTGGCGGTTTTGGTTGTTAACTTCACCATTCACATAAACGTTTGCCTCATCACTGATCTGAAGGCAGTTGTCAATGCTGTGAAGATACGAGATGTGCACCATCTGAAACAACGGATACTGGAAGCCTGTGCTGGCATTTCTTCTGCGGTGTTGCGTGTGTCAAGAGTGGGAGTGCATTGACAATCCAACACAATGGGCAGCACTTTGAACATATTTTATAAGTGGTCATAAACTTGTAAAAAAGAATAAAATTACGTTAAAGCCAAGCACACCATTGTTTTTGTTATGAAATTCTCAATATGTTTGATGAGAAAATAAAGTTGGATCAAAAATGGCTGACTTCAAAATGGCCGCCATGGTCACCACCCATCTGGAAAAGTTTTCCCTCTCCCATATACTAATGTGCCACAAACAGGAAGTTGATGTCACCAACCATTCCCATTTTATTTAGGTGTATCCATATAAATGGCCCACCCTGTATAATTCATTAAAGCATTCTCTGAGACTAGATTTATATAGTAAAATGTGACTCCGTGAAACCCTAAGGAACTTTGGATTTTACGCCACATCAAAACTGCTTATTGGTGCTGAGATTCTGGACTGCTCCAACTCATCTCTGTTCCTGTTTCAGACCACTGACTGCACATAGCATAGTATCATTCAGTATGTGTGAGAAATTAAACCCAGCAATCCTAGAGCAGTGTACACACTCAGCGTTTCTGGAGATTAAGCCGACACTCACATAGAACTTGATGGCAGCTCTCTGCCAGGAAGTTTGGATGATCTGACACCTATTTAAAGCATCACTTGAGCGGGGGTTTTTTAATTTCACAATTGGAATGGTGCCTTAAATGTAAGTCCCCTGCCCTCTGTAATATATTCACCTGCCACAGTCTTTATCTTTTTCCAGTGTAGCTCTAGTGAGTTTCTGATGATCTATGACCTGCTGGCAGCTCTAGTGTTTCATTGGGTGAGCCCAAGGTCACAAATCAATACATTTCTGAGAGTCTTCTACTGGCCTCGTTCTGGCTCTCATAGTTAGCTCTCATGAGTGCTTGAGGCGTAACGTCTGACATCAGAACAGTCAGAAGTTATGGTCAAAAGATGATGGGATTGTCGCGCTGCTGACAAATGAAGAATATGGCTGCAGATGAGTGTAATATCATGGCCAGTGGACTTACATTTGAGGCTCTGGAGTGGTGCTTTAAAGTGTAATTGCCGTTCAAATTTTTATTTAATAATAATGTAGAGCAATTGATTTTAATAGACTTTCAAATATACTTCATTAGAAAATTCTGGTTGAATACCATGCATAAAACCTTCCACAAGGTGTGCCCACTTCAATATGTGTGAAGCAGATGTATGTTTATTATCAGTCAGATCTGTCTTCATAGTGAATACGGGCATGTAAAGGGGGTGTGGCCTACAGAATATCCACACTGCTGACTGCAGCTGGTGAGGAAACAATGTATCAGATTATAGCTCAGTTGCTAAGCAATGCCAGAATGTCAGGATCACTGCAAAGACCTCTTTCCTTTGAACAAGCTTCTGAGGTCTCATCTGGCTCCCTACAGCTCTGTCACAATCTCTGTTAACCCCTTTTCTGCTGTTTCCCCACACAGCTCAATATCAGCCTGCTCTCAGAAGCTGTGGAAATACACACACAGTGCTGGCAAACACTGAGAGATGCCCACACAGCCATAAAATGCAGTTTTTAAAAGAGCACAGAAAAATGTGAGAAAATAAGTCATATAGAACAAAAAAAACATTATCTTAGCCGCTATATGACCCATCATTAACAACCAGTGCTAAATTGTGTTTTTTTTTTCAATGAAATGACATTTACACTTTAAGTAAGGTAATTTAAATAATGTGTCCATTATATACCAATGTTTTACATATTTAACTGGTTAAAGTTAGATAATCAGTTATTTTTCCGAGGAGGTAGTGATTTTTCAATTTAAAATGATAATCCCACTGTCCTTTTTTAATTATTTTCAAATTATTGCTTGAAATCAACACAAATTAGATATTTTTATAATGAAAGATTATTGACTTTCACTTTATGGAACATGTATAAAATAACAAGAATGGGGAATGGGAGATAGATCTTAAATCAGTTTAAAGGAAAAAAAATCGTAATGCCATGTACTTGAATGCAACTGTGTAACTATAGACTGAATATGATAGGACGTGCAAGAAAACAATTGGCTTCAGCAATCTCCTCACTGGCCCCAAGCTTATGGGATACGCACAAACAGTTTGGCCAACCTAAAGGCTTTGTGCGGATGGCTCAGCATGTTTGACATTTAGACAAAAGTGTATTATGTACAGTGAATACCTGACATTCCTTATCCATTCATTTCAATTTGCAGGAATTAGTGTCAGAAAACTTGAAGACATTGACTCTTCATTGGACATACTTTCCCGAGAATACTTTAGGGAACTTTTAACCAGGCGGTATGTTCCACTGACATTGCAGTGGAGCAAAAATGGTTAAAAACTTGGTATCTTTGCAAAAAGTGGCTGTGAAGATGTGACCCTTGTTACTTCTAATGAATAAAACTGCAAAGTCAGCAAACAAAGGCTCATTTGTCAAACTATGTTCTTCCTACTTATCCTAGTGGAAAAAATGTGCCTATGTCTTGGCTTTACTGATAAGTATTTGCCAAGGCAACAAAATGAAATGGGCATACACAACAAAGTCTCACTTTCATTTTTTTCCAAGCTAAACAAAAAAAAAAAAATCACAAAAATGACATTGTTACAAATAGCTTAATACACCAACAATATATTATAGGGACACTGGAGTCCCCACTTTTCTTGTCAAACAAGCAGCAGGTACCTTCAGGTTGTGTCCAAATCACTAGAGGGCATGCAAAAAGTCCAAATAAAAAATAAAAAGACTGGGCACTAGAGCTACATACCCTATTTATCCCAAAATAAACCCTACCTCAAAAGTAAGCCCTAGCAGGGTTTTTCAAAAATTTTCGAGTAGGCTTGAAATATAAGTCCTACTCCAAAATGAAGCCCTAGTTACATACTCACAGCTGAAAGTGACACCTAGAAATACACATGATGCTGATGAGGACCGACCAATTGCAACGTGATACAATAGTCACCAGAGCAGCAGGAGTACAGTGTGAGGTGAGAACTGTAATCATTCCCCTTGATCCACCTTATTCTCATTGTGCACCCCTGTCATCTATATATATAATCTCCAATGGTGTGCCAGTATTCCGGCATGCATTGCGGCATTGTCGCGAGGGATGGCGCGCATGCGCCATCGCAAGCCGCATTTTTACAGGCGCCATGGGCAGTGCACAAGCGGCATAGGAGAAGGGGGCGGTGCCAGCAGCAGTGACCGGGATCCAGCAAGATGGCGGCCGCCGCAGCCTTAGCCGGTAAGACCGCGGCGGCGCCCTAATTGTGCTGTAGCGCCGTCCAGTTGCCGGAGCTGACCCTCCTCACCTTGCCCTCCTCCTCCAGCGGCTCTGCGCTCAGCCCGGGGGCCTAGCACAGCGCACACAGTACGGCCAGGATCCCCAACATTCCGGAGCCAGCCATCATCCTGCACACAGCGGCCAGAAAGTCTGCCACCACAGACGTCTGTATACTCTGCCACCACCACAGACGCCTGTATACTCTGCCACCACCACAGCCGCCTGTATACTCTGCCACCACCACAGACGCCTGTATACTCTGCCACCACCACAGACGTCTGTATACTCTGCCACCACCACAGCCGCCTGTATACTCTGCCACCTACACAGACGCCTGTATACTCTGCCACCCACACAGACACCTGTATACTCTGCCACCCGCACAGACGCCTGTATACTCTGCCACCCATGCAGCCGCCTGTACACACGTTTACTGCTCCTGTTAGCACGACTAAGGATAAACACAATTCATTTCACTGCACTCCCGATGCAATAGCATCGGGCCTTTTTCTAGTATATATATGTATATGCGTGTGTATATATGTGTGTATATGTGTATATGTACATGTCTGTATATGTATGTATGTGTGTCTGTGTATATATGTGTGTGTATGTCTATGATACTGTAAAATATAAAGGGAGGGGGACAAGAGGCGCAATAGTGCCCTATCACTAGTGACACTAGTGTATTGTGGTGGTGATGTGGAGCCGCTCACCTGGTCCAGTTGTGATCCCCACAACTGGTTTGAAGGCGTTTCAAAATCAATGTTCCAAGCTGCTGCAGGACCTCCACCTACCACTGGATAGTGGTATGTTCCAAGAAAAATGATGGGAGTGATGGTGTACCACGGTCCGCGCTGCTCAGGGTTCAGAATAACTCACCAGAGAGCCAATCAAATTTCCGTCCTCTTTATTCCTCCTACGCGTTTCAGCGCCACACCTGAGGAAGGCGCCGGGTGTGGCGCTGAAACGCGTAGGAGGAATAAAGAGGATGGAAATTTGATTGGCTCTCTGGTGAGTTATTCTGAACCCTGAGCAGCGCGGACCGTGGTACACCATCACTCCCATCATTTTTCTTGTATGTCTATGATGTGACCCGCCATGTCAAATGACTGCTCATGTCATAAACATGTACACACATATATACACGCATGCATGGAAACACACACACATATACATATAGGATTAGGCATCCACACATATAAATATAAAGAGACACACATATATAACTATATATACAAACATTTACATATATACACATATACACACATGTGGCAGGTCGTAACATATACATATACACCCATGTACACACATACACACGTATGCGCACACATATGTTGGGTCACGTCATACACATACAGATATACACACGCGGTGGGTCATGCGACGCAGCGAGGACATACACATTTATACACACACACATATATACACACACGGCGGGTCATTTAACATGGTGGGTCCACAAATATACACACACACGTACAGACCCATACAGATATACACACCTGCCATGTGATGCGGCGGGGATATACACATATATAACACACACACGATGGGTTACGTGACGCAGTGCGTCATATATAAAGACACACGTATGTACACATACATACACATGGCAGGTCATATGACGTGGTGGGGACACACACACATGCACATATATACACACATACAAATGCGGCCGCCATCTTTGGACACCTGGTGCATCACACCACCCCACTGCAAGATTACAGTAATTACAGGATTATGTCAGAGAGAAACTTGGTGGATAACGAGTAGTGATGAGCGAGTAAGCTTGTGACTACTCAGTACTCGCACGAGTATCACTGTACTCGAGCTACTCGGCGAGTACCGAGTAATCTCGCGATACTCGTGTTGTGCTCGTGGTCCTCATCCCTGCATGTTGGCGCTCTTTAGAGAGCCAGCCCACATGCAGGGATTGGCTGGCAGTCACTGCAATGCCACAAACCCTGTTAGTTGTGGCATTGCAGTGATTGGCCGGCCCGCACAGCGTGATCGAGCCTTTATAAGACCCGGCCACGATGTGCTCTGCACACAGCCATCCAGACAGTGAGTGTAGGGAGAGTGTCTGCTGCTGCTTAGGGACAGATTTGCGGCCCTCATAGGTAGATCCGGAGCAGGGCTGCAAACTGCTGCTGACCACAACAGTCCTTCTCAGGACTAATCTAGGAGGATATGGGCAAGGTGATCCAGATCGGAGTCCAAGCTTTACAGTGACCAGAAAAGTCCTCATGAGACTGTTGGAGCTGACTAGCTGTATACAGGCAGGGTCTAATATCCAGCTTTCCTGTGACCAGAACAGTCACCAGACTGTTGTACTTGACTAGCTGTATACAGGCAGGGTCAAAAATCCAGCTTTCCTGTGACCAGAACAGTCAGGAGACTGTTGTAGCTGACTAGCTATACACAGGCAGGGTCTAAAATCCAGCTTTCCTGTGACCAGAACAGTCACCAGACTGTTGTACTTGACTAGCTGTATACAGGCAGGGTCTAAAATCCAGCTTTCCTCTGACCAGAACAGTCACCAGACTGTTATAGTTGACTAGTTCTATACAGGCAGGCTCTAATATCCAGCTTTCCTGTGACCAGAACAGTCACCAGACTGTTGTACTTGACTAGCTGTATACAGGCAGGGTCTAAAATCCATCTTTCCTGTGACCAGAACAGTCACCAGACTGTTGTAGTTGACTAATTCTATACAGGCACGCTCTAATATCCAGCTTTCCTGTGACCAGAACAGTCACCAGACTGATGTAGCTGTATACAGTAAAAATGCGCAAGGGAGTTGGCAAGGGACAAGGAAGTGGACGTGATGGTGGTGCAGGCAGAGGCCGAGGTCGTGTGCAAGCACTAATTTCGCAACAACAAAGTGCCACATCTACTCGCTCGCACGTCCTATCCCAAATTCTTGGGGCCCGCAGCAGTACACCGCTCTTGAACCAGTGTCAACAGGTTGTTACTTAGATAGCGGATAATGGTTCAAGTCAGATGGGCACCTCCACAAACACCCTGTCTTCCACACGGTCAAGTGTCAGTAGCCGTGATACTGCACCGCACATTTCCCAAACTGATCCTCCTTCCTACCACCAGGCCGAGAACACGTCGACGGACATTACTGATCCCACACTAGGACACTCGGAAGAGCTGTTCACGTATCCATTCGCAGAATCTGGCCTCTCGCCAGCTCCTGTTGAAGTGGGTGATGAGATGGAATGTACAGATGCCCAAATATTTGAGCAGCCACGTTCTCACGAAGGGAACTTTGGCAACGTGTCTCAACAAGGAGCGGACGATGATGAGACACAATTGCCAGGAAGTCAGGAGGAGGATCAGGGTGCGGAAGAGGAAGATGACGTGGTGGATGATCCAGTAGCTGACCCAACCTGGCAGGAGGATATGCAGAGCGAGGACAGCAGTGCACAGCGGGAGGGAGGCGTAGCATCCCAACAGGCAGTAAGAAGCAGGGTCGTGTCCACAGGCAGAAGGCAGGCAACCGTTCCCAGGAACAACAACACGACACAAGGTGCCTGTGCAAATGTTAGGTCTTCCCGAGTCTGGCAGTTTTTTAAGTTGGCTCCAGATGGCTCTAAAAAGGCCATTTGTAACACCTGCCATGCCAGCATCAGCAGGGGTATGAAAACTAGCAGCCTGACCACCACCAGCATGATCAGGCACATGTCAGCCAAGCACCCAACTTTGTGGGAAGTACAACAGAGTCGAGGAGCGGTGCTTGCTGATATCAATGCTACGTCTTCGGCGTATTGTGCGTGCGAGCCAATCCCCTGTCCATGCTGACCGCGAACAAGCCTCCGGTCCTGCACCTGATGTTGCCCACGCACAAATAACACCACCATCAAGCACGTCCTTGTCCCAGTGCAGCGTTCAATTATCCATTCAGCAAACCTTTGAACGCAGGCGCAAATACGCTGCCAACGCCCCACATGCCACAGTCCTAAATTATCACATTTCGCGACTGCTTGCGCTAGAAATGTTACCTTTCCGGCTGGTGGAGACAGAAGCATTCCGCGACCTGATGGCGGCTGCTGTCCCACGTTACTCGGTCCCCAGCCGCCACTATTTCTCCAGATGTGCCGTCCCCGCATTGCATAACCACGTGTCACAAAGCATCACACGTGCCCTGAACAACGCTGTTTTAGCCAAAGTCCACCTAACCACAAACACGTGGACAAGTGCTTGTGGGCAAGGCCGCTACATCTCCTTGACAGCACACTGGGTTAATACTGTGGAAGCTGGGACCCAGTCTGAGCGAGGGACAGAACACGTCCTTCCCCTTCCCACACCGAGGATTGCTGGCCCTACCTCAGTGAGGGTTTCACCCACACTCTACAGCTCCGGAATGTCATGCTCCTCAGCCTCCTCCTCCTCCTCCTCCTGCGCATCCTCATCCACTTTACCCTTCACACCAGTCCCAAGCTGGAAGCACTGCAGCACTGCCTCTGCAAAGCGGCAACAGGCTGTGCAGAAGCTAATATGCATAGGTGACAAACCCCACAAGGCAGAAGAGGTGTGGACAGCTCTGAAACAGCAGGCAGATCACTGGCTCACACCTCTGAACCTAAAGCCAGGAATGGTCGTGTGTGACAATGGCCGGAACCTGGTGGCAGCTTTGAGGCGAGGCCAGCTGACGCATGTTCCATGCGTGGCCCATGTGCTTAACCTAGTGGTTCAGCGGTTTCTAAAGTCATACCCAGAGCTGTCTGATCTGCTGGTAAAAGTTCGCCACCTGTCTGCACATTTTCGCAAGTCACCCGCTGCTTCAGCCGGCCTTGCCGGCTTTCAGCGCCGTTTGCATCTTCAGGCCCACAGACTGGTGTGTGATGTCCTCACGCGTTGGAATTCAACTCTGCACATGTTGGTCAGGATATGTGAGCAGAAGAGGGCAGTTGTTGACTACCTGCATCACCTAAGCCATCGGGAAATGGGTCAAACTCCACACATAACACCTGAGGAGTGGAGATGGATGTCCGACCTATGTACCGTCCTCCAAAACTTTGAGGACTCCACCAAGATGGTGAGCGGCGATGACGCCATTATTAGCGTCACCATACCGCTACTCTGCCTTCTAAAACGGTCTCTGCTGAAAAACAAAGAGGATGCTTTGCAGGCGGAGCGCGATGACTTGGAGCGAGAAACAGTAGTGGGTGTGGGTGATAACACACAGCCCAGCCTCATGTCATCACAACGTGCAGTGGAGGACTATGACGAGGAGGAGGAAGAGGAGGATGAAGACATGGAGCAACTCTCTGGCCAAATTGAGGATATGACATGCACACCAGTCATACCCGCGCTTCAGCGTGGCTGGCCAGAGGACAGGGGAGATGAGGAGGAGGAGGAGGACAGCATCTTCAGTCATCGTGTTGGTCAGGATACTGAAGTGATGGCTGTTAAGAGTTTGGCACACATGGCTGACTTTATGGTAAGCTGCCTGGCTCGTGACCCTCGCGTTCAGAACATCTTGGCTGACAATGAGTACTGGTTGGCAACACTCTTAGACCCACGCTACAAGGAGTACTTTATGTCTCTCATTCCTGAAGCTGAGAGGTCAGCCAAAATGCAGCAGTTCCAGAAGGCCATAGTCACGGAAGTAGGCAAAGCATTCCCCTCACAAAACGCTAGCGGCATAGGTCAGGAATCGGTGGACAACCAAGGCGTACAGCCGACAGGGGCACAAGTCCAATCTGCCAGAGGTAGGGGAACAGTCTTTACGATGTGGGACAGTTTTCTCAGCCCCTCACGTACCACAGCCCCTGAGGTGCGGGGTAGTGCCACAAGAAATGCTAAGTTTGGCCAGATGCTGAAGGAGTACCTTGCAGATCGAACAACTGTACTGCGACATTCCTCTGTGCCTTACAATTTTTGGGTCTCCAAGCTGGACACGTGGCATGAATTGGCTCTCTACGCCTTGGAAGTCCTGGCCTGCCCTGCCGCTAGCGTTTTGTCAGAGCGTGTTTTCAGTGCCGCAGGTGGAATAATTACTGATAAACGCACCCGCCTGTCAACTGAAAATGCTGACAGGCTGACTCTGATCAAGATGAACAAGGGTTGGATTGGGCCAGACTTCACCACACCACCAACAAATGACAACTGAATTTAAATTTTGTTATGGGAATTTGCCATGTACCTCCACTCACCCATGGGTACACACTTGTGGACTTTGGCTAATCGCTGGACTGCTCCTCCTTCTCCTCATGTGCCACCATGATGACCGTTACAATAGTTAGGCTGTTGTTTCAGGTATACCCCCAGTGGTAAATTTTTTCGCCCATTCTTTTAGAACCCGCTCCTTTTCAATGGGAAAAATGTTTTGAGGCCCTCATGCACGTCTCTATCCAGGGACAATGTGAAGCCTCCCAATTTTTGGCTGCCCTGCCAAAGGGCTATATTACAATACACCCACTTCAGGTTTACAGGCCCTCATGCATGTCTGTATGCATGGGACATTGTTGAACCTCCCAATTTTTGGCTGCCCTGCCAAAGGGCTATACTACAATACACCCACTTCAGGTTTACAGGCCCTCATGCATGTCTGTATGCATGGGTCATTGTTGAACCTCCCAATTTTTGGCTGCCCTGCCAAAGGGCTACACTACAATACACCCACTTCCTTACAATGATATCCCTGAGGAAGGCGCCAGGTGGGGCGCCGAAACGCGTAGGAGAAGGAAAATAAAGGATGGAAATCTGACTGACTCTTTGGTGAGTTTTTTAAGCCCTGGAGCAGCGCGGACCGTGACACACCTACTCCCATCATCTTTCTGGATTATAACCACTGTTCAGTGGTCGGTGGAGGTCCTGCAGCAGCTTGGAATAATATTTCCTAAACGCCTTCAAATAAGTTGTGGGGATCACAACTGCCAAAGGTGAGTGGCTTCTCAGCACCACCCCATTACGATTAGTGTTACTAGTGATAGGGCACTATTGCGCCTCTTGTCCCCCACCCTTTTATATTTTACTTCCTTACAATGGGCACTTCAGGTTTACAGGCCCTCATGCACGTCTCTGTCCAGGGGCATTGGTGAACCTCCCAATTTTGGACTGCCCTGGCAAAGGAAAATACTACAATAGACCCACTTCCTCAAAATGGGCACATTACGTCAAGACAGGGCTTCATGTACGTCTCTTCTCAGGGTCATCGGAGTGCCGCACAATGTTTTCACGTAAAATCTTTCATGTAATCACAAAAAGTAACATACACCAGCTGTATCTCACTATTGGGTATGTGCCCTTAACATTTCCACCCTGAATATTCATTTTGGTGTCATTTTGGAAGGTTTTCTGGTGACTCCGTAAAATTGGCATGAAACTCGGACAAGATTGTTCACAGCTGTGGCCTTTGAGTGAGAAATGCTTCCACGGGTCTTCCTCATGGTGTTGCCATGTGAGCACTCTTCTGAGACTTTTGTGACATTTTTAGGGTTTCTACATGCTGCCGGCAGTCATTTCATAAAAATACTCGGGTCTCCCATAGGATAACATTGGGCTCGGTGCTCGGGCCGAGTACACGAGTATCTTGGGATGCTTGGCCCGAGCTTCGAGCACCCGAGCATTTTAGTACTCGCTCATCACTAATAACGAGGTGTCTCTGTCCATTTTGTATGTAATAAAGGATTTCTTTCTGTGTTGTGTTTTTTTTTATCTTTACTGAAAGTATTGCTAATGGCCAGCTGTCATACTGATGGCTGACATTAGCCACAGGACTTGATGTTATCACTCACCGTTCAGAAGAATTTTAACACCTTCATGACCAGGGAATTTTTCGTTTTTCACTTTCGATTTTTGCTCCCCTGCTTCCAAGAGCCATAACGTTTTTATTTTTCTGTCAATATAGACATATGATGGCTTGTTTTTTGCAGGACGAGTTTTACTTTCAGATGCAATCATTTATTTTACCATATAGTGTACAAGAAAAGTGCAAAGAAATTCCAAGTGCGATGAAATTGCAAAAAAGTTTTTTAGCCGCCATGTTCACTATATGGTAAAACTGACTTGACGGTGTGATGCCTCAGGTCAGTACGAGTTTGTAGATACCAAACATGTATACCTTTACTTATATCTAAGTGGTAAAAAAATTCAGAAGTTTGGTAAAAAAAAACACACTTTTTGCGCTATATTTTGCGACCTGTAGTGTTCTCATTTTTCGGGATTTGGAGCTGTGTGACGGCTTATTATTTGCATCTTGAGCTGACCTTTCTAATGCTACCATTTTTGGGTGAATGCGCTGTTTTGATCACCCATTATCGAATTTTATAGCACTGTTGCGGCAACTAAAAAATGTAATTTTGGCTTTTGGACCATATTTTCTGTTATGAAGTTTAGGGCTCTCATTAATTGATTTTATATCTTGATAGATCAGGCAATTCTGAACACGGCAATACAAAACATGTGTATTTTTTTTTTTTAATACTTTTATTGTGAATGGGGGAAAAGGGGGGTGATTTGAACTTTTATGTTTTTGTTTTTTTTTTACAGGTTTTTAAAAACTTAATTTTTTTCATTCTTATTTTTACACTGCCACTTTTAGAGGCACCTTGCTGCACAGTCCGATCGCTTCTGGGAGATACCGGTGAGCTGCAGCTCATCAGTATCTCCCAGAATTGCGGACGTGTTGTGGTTGACAGCGCCTGCGATATTATTGCGGGATCTCCGATGCAGGTGGGAAACGGAGCATTCCCCGCTGCGGCCGCCTTGGATCCCGCTGTCAGTGAGTGACTGCGGGATCCAAGAGGTTAACAGCACCGATCGGATACCAGATCCGATCGGTGCTGTTACCCTGACATCTTAGCTGATGATGTTGGGGCTTTGATGTGAGCTCCGCACCAGAGCTCACATCAAACACACGGACACGGCCATAATTTCCTCCTACATTTTGGGTCGTGAAGGGGTTAAAGCCAGCACCACTCATTCGCTGTGTCTCTAGAGAGCTGCAGCTTGCAATTCGCCTCAGGGTGCCCCTCTCTGATATCAAGCGCTTCGGCATTCTGCCTGCTGAGCTCTCAGACAGCCCGCTGCACACTTCCGATTAGCGGAAGGACTATATGCCTGTTGAAGCATAACTTGCGGCGTAAAATGGCCATTGCTTGTGAGAACTCTCTGTCCTCCCACCCATACCTCGCACCATGTAAGACCCCAGGAAGGTTGAATAAACACCGCTGATCCCACGATAACCTGCGTTGCAACTTCTTTTCTATAACGCTATCCGGAGGGGTTTGATGTTAGCTGCCAAAAGAGCTGACATTAACCCCTTTATTACCCAGTCTGACACTGCTAAACGGCAGCTGGAAGAGCGGGGTTACCACCAGTTTTGGCGTCTCCCATGGAGGTGCCAATCATGGGGCAGCTGCTGGCTGCAATATTCAGTGTGGAGGGACCAAATGCTTGGGCCTTATCAAGCTGAGAATTCCAGCCCCCAGGTGCCTGGGGTTACCTTGGCTGGCAACAGAAAATATGGCAGAGCCCACGCCAATTTTTTTTTTTTTTTTTTTATTTAAATAATTTTAAAAAATAGGGCTCCCCTGTATTTTTCATTGACAGCTAAGTTATAACCAGGCAGCAGGGGTTGGCAGCCTGTAGCTGCTTGGTTTACCTATGCTGGCAATAGAAAATATAGTGAAGCAATACACATTTTTTGACCAGGAAACTAAACACTTTGTTAACAAAAATAAACACAAAAAGAGGTTTTTAAGTAAATATATATTAATTTACATACATTACACACATGAATAAAAGCTCAATGAGGGAACAATGGAGAGAGCACATGAGGAGTGAAGACAGCACAAGGGTAGAGAGACAACACACATAGGGAGGCAACTCAAAGGAAAGAGAACATGAGGGGAGCATGCACAGGGGGAAGACAGCTCAAAGGAAGGAGAGAGTGGACAGGCGGAGAGCACACAGGGGAGAGGGACACAATGCACAGGGGGAGAGATGGCCACCACCCCCAGCGCCACAGAGCCTGCTTCCATCATGATGTCACTGCCCTCTCAAAGCGATAGCATTGGGCCTACATCTAGTTATTAATATTTGCCAAATGCCAGAATAGTGAGAGAGAGAGGATGTTTTAAGGCATTTTTGTTACTTTTTGCAAAGTGACAAGTTTACATACATTTCATTGCTATTTGGTACCGTTGCCCTTAAACTGTATGACTTGGGTCAAATGTATGTAAACTTCTATTTTCAACTGTAAATTATATATCAATCTGTATATTAATCTGCACTTATGCCCCATGCCGAGATAGCTAAATTGTAGTCAGATTTTAACCGATAACTATAAAGGGTTAATAACTTTTTTTTTTTAAGTCAATGCTTGCATTCGTGGAGATGGGTTGAGAAGGAGAGAAATGCCTTAAGTGATGAATACACCAGTCAATGAGGCTAGATATTCATAAATAAGAGTTTCAAAAAAAGATTTTTTTCTACCAGCCTAAATTAATTAACACCATATTAATAAAAAAAAGTGAATAGTAGTAAAAATGAATGTACCTTTTAGTTCTGTAAAACTCATTTGCTGAAAACCTGCCCATATCATACAATGAGCTATTGAATTACTCAAGGATGTTTTGTGTTTGAAACAAATTATTTGTGCATGTTTAGAAATGCTTCTTTCAGGCCAAGCCGTGTATGGGAATCTAATTTATAGACCTGAACCATTTAGCATATGATATTATCTGGTCGGTTGGTATGTCAGTGAACTCTTTAAATCCAGTTATGATGGAGAGCTGTAATGACACACTCTGTATATGAAAACCATTCATATCAATGGACCAGATTTTTTTAATTAGTGTTCTAATACTTAGGTAGCATGACCAATGAATTATAACCTGGACCTACATTCAAGAAAATTACATATTTTACATAGATTAACTCTTTTCTGATCTTTGACATACTGATTTTCACTTTCTGCATTCTCGTTTTTAACACTATTCACTTTTTTATTACCGTATATACTCGTGTATAAGCCGACCCGTGTATAAGCCGACCCCCCTACTTTTGCCCCCAAAAACTGGGAAAACTTATTGACTCGCGTATAAGCCGAGGGTGGACTCCAGCACAGGTATACAACCCCCAGCAGTGAGGTATACAGCAGCCTCCCCAGTGGTAGTATACAGCAGCAGCCCCAGTGGTATTATACAGCAGCCCCAGAGGTATATACAGCCCCAGAGGTATATGCAGCCCCAGAGGTATATGCAGCCCCATATGCAGCCCCAGAGGTATATGCAGCCCCAGAGGTATATGCAGCCCCATATGCAGCCCCAGAGGTATATGCAGCCCCATATGCAGCCGCAGAGGTATATGCAGCCCCAGAGGTATATACAGCCCCAGAGGTATATGCAGCCTCAGAGGTATATGCAGCCCCATAAGCAGCCCCAGAGGTATATGCAGCCCCAGAGGTATATACAGCCCCAGAGGTATATGCAGCCCCAGAGGTATATACAGCAGCAGCAGCCCCAGGGCTGTATACAGCCGCAGCCCCAGGGCTGTATACAGCAGCAGCCCCAGGGCTGTATACAGCCGCAGCCCAGGGCTGTATACAGCCGCAGCCCCGGAGGTATACAGGCCCCCCATAAAGTTCCAGGGCCCCCCCCCCTTGTGCGCCAGCCTGTAAAGGAAAATCATACTTACCAGTGTCCAGTCGCGCCGTCCGCAGCTGCCGACATGACGATCCCGGGCTCCATTCAGCGTCTTCCGCATTTCCTGTAGTCGCGGGCAATGACGTCATTGCCCGCGACTACAGGAAATGCGGAAGACGCTGAATGGAGCCCGGGATCGTCATGTCGGCAGCTGCGGACGGCGCGACTGGACACTGGTAAGTATGATTTTCCTTTACAGGCTGGCGCGCAAGGGGGGGGGGGCCCTGGAACTTGATGGGGGGCCTGTATACCTCCGGGGCTGCTGCGGATTTTTTTTATTTTTTTTATATACTCGCGTATAAGCCGAGGGGGGACTTTTCAGCCCAAATTTTGGGCTGAAAAACTCGGCTTATACGCGAGTATATACGGTAATATGTTGTTGGCCAGAAACATAACTTTTCTATGAAACTCCTATTCATGAATATCTAGCTTCAATGACTGGTGTAACCATCACTTATTGCATTTCCCTCCTTTCCGGCCCACCTCTATGGATAAAATTGAAACACATTTATTCAACGGGTGAAATAATTTTTCATGCAACATAGAAGATCATAGTTCTCGGTGGTACATCCTCCTGTGCAAACAATACTTTCCATGTCGAGAATAATGACAGCCTATACGCACCAGTGTAGCTGCTCCATACGCATTGTTAATTTTTGTCTGCTTATGCAAACAGACATTTAAAGAGGACCTGTCACCCCCTGGTGCATGGTAAACTAAATGCAGCTCTGAATCCAGCATGTCTGTTGCATTCAGGGAAGGGGTCCCTCATGTCTCTAGCCCCCCTATAAGCTTTAAAAAAAAAGACTTTAGAAACTTTATAGTTAAGAGGTTGCCTAGGTGGGATCTTATTAAGGAGGTCCTATCTGCTGGCACAGCCCTCTTTGCCTCCTCCTTGTGTGTTCCACCCCCTCTATGTGTCTGCAGCCGCCTCCTCTTCTTCTGGGTCTGCCCTCCTCTTCTGCTCCTGCTCTGTGTGACATCAGGAAAAGAAGAGGAGGTGGCAGCAGACACATAGAGGGGTGGCAGGGAGGATTGTGCCAACAGCCAGGATCTCTTAATAAGATTTCACCCAGGCGACCTCTTAACTGTAAGGTTTCTAAAGTCTTTTTTAAACCTTACAGGGGGGGGCTAGAGACATGAGGGACCCCTTTCCTGAATGCAGCAGACATGCTGCATTCATTGCTGCATTTAGTTTGCAAAGCACCAGGGGATGACAGGTCCGCTTTAATCTATAGCCGATCCTTAAAAGTTTACTGATCGGCGGGCACATGATGCAACTGGCCGGTTATATAAATGGACCCTCACTCCAAGTAAAACTAATAGTTTTTCAGTACAATATGCATAGTGCTAACTTGTTTTCTAGATGAAACACCTATGTTTTACTTAGCCCCCCATTCACCTTATTTGGCTGTAGGCTGAACCATTGTTCAGTCAATCATACAGCTGGTGGGTGTCTTGGCTTTCTCATACATACATAGGATTGCTCACTTTTACAGATGTTCCTGTGTTCTCTATGAGACAGCTGCTGTCAGACATCTCTGGTGGTGGCCTATCTCATGGGGAGCAAAGGATCAGCAATCTGAAATTGGACATGCCTTTCAAGTGTCTAACTGAGCCTGCTCCTGTGAAATCTGCTTCTGTCATCCGTCACCTCCGTATTCACTCTGTTGGCGGTGATGGTGATAGAGAAGTCAGTGCCAGAACTTATGGCAAGCACAGGCTCCACCCATCAACTAAGATTAGAGTGGCTGGAACCTGTAGTAATTCCCAGTCTAACAAAGTGGATGTCTGTGATGTTCAGTTGAAGTCATCAGTTCCTTATTATAGCCTATTAGAAAGCACCACACTCTACTAAAGCCTTCAGCTGCCAGATATAGCTTGTTGCTTCCCTGGCAAGTCTCCTGATCTGCACTGGTGTTGTCCTGTTTACCACCAATGTTTTTTTTGGATGCTTCTACTGCCTGTTGATTTTGTACCTTGCTGCCAGCTCCCCAACTACTCTAACAGCTCTGGTTTGTGTCCTTTTCATGACCTCCCAGCTTTGACCCTGCTTAACGACTTTCCTGTCTCTAAACAGTAGCCCATCCAAAGGCAGCAATATCCTGGACCCTCTTGTAAATCCACAATTCTGTGTAGGGTTTAAAGAGTGTCAGGGATTCTGCCTCGTCTTTCTGAGATAGCCATTTTATGTCTGTGGCCTTGGACAAACATCACAATGCCAGATCCTTAATTGCCTTGATAATCATCTGTTGGGGCCCCTATATAGAGTATATTATACTGTCAACGGTTGATATTGGTGGGTTCGGCCAACTGTAGTCTAATAAGTATTGGGGGGTTTAATATTTTGTGTTTCTATACTAATTTTACTTGCTTGTTTACTTAGTTGCTAATAATCACACCCAGGTACTTTGCCTGGTCATTTGGTGCCTTTTTTTTGCCTATTTAAATCAAGCTGCTGCATGTGAATGTTGTGTTCTGTCTTTGTATCAGGGGAAAAGGATTATCCTCAAAATGTTTTATATTTAGATAAATATTTTTCTTGTGATTTAGCGCCAGTGTCCTCGCTTTTTTACTTTTTTATCTGGAATGACTGCCTTCATTAGAATATTTATACTTGCTTAAAGGGACACTGTTAGGTCCTTTTTGAGTATGATACTAATACTACCCTTGAATAGGGCCTGGGCAGACCTTTTAAAAACATGTAAAATCATTATTGTACCCTTTCTAGTTTCCATGTTATCAGCAATGTCAGACCCTGCAGGGAGCTGCTGGATTAGTCCTCTCCATTATAAAAAAACCAGGAATAGTCAGGCTGCTGTAAAAGTGTTATTTAAAGGGAACCTGTCACACCCCAGGGCATTTTATACTGTGCCCACTAGGTTACACATCATGTAAATGGGTTTCTAGTAACCCCTGTATGTGCCCAGACTGACCCCACATAATATGAACTTATACTTATATTCTGCCCAGAGCTGGTCTCCTATTGAGTCACAGAGGCTTGTCTATAGTCATGGTGGGTGTAAACATCTCGCTGCCCTTCCAGGCTGCAAATTCCGCCACGCATGGTTCAAATTCCCCACCTCTCCTCTGGCCGGCGCTTGAGTGACAGAAGTACTCGCACCGACGCAGTGGAGCGGGTGTCTGCGGTCCATAGGACAGTGCTGAAGTCTCGCGAGACTTCCCAAATCTTGCAAGACTTTGGCATTGACAGCAGCACCCGCGCCTGCGCAGTGGAGCGGGTGTCCGTGCATAGTGCAGAAGTGTTCCAAGACTTCAGCACTTCTAGGGAGCTTAGACATCCGCTCCACTGCACAGGCGCGGGTGTCGCTGACTCTCCAGCCAGAGGAGGGGCGGGAAATTTGAACCATGCAGGGCGGGATTTGTAGCCCGGAGGGGTGGCGAGACATTTACCCACCATGACTATATACCAGCCTCTGTAACTCAATAGGATGCCAGCTACTAGAACCCAATTTACGATGTGTAACCTGGTGGGTACAGTATAAAATGCCCTGGGGGGGTGACAGGCTCCATTTAAATAGCCACACCTATCCAAGCTTGTGTTCACTTCCGTCCCTCTCTGCTCTGTGCCGGGAGTAGGTGTTTTGTGCTGCAGCCTGTGCAGTCTGTAAGATTTCTATGTGTATTTATGTTTTCCTGCATGCATGTAATGTGTTATCTGCTGAGCAAAGGATCAAATGTTCTTATAATGACATAGAAATATGTCAGACGGCACACCCAATGCAGGACATGAAGAGCTCATAGCTGCAGTAAAGATCACTCCTCCTCCCCCCTCCCTTCTCTGTCTGCAGTGAATGAGTCACACAGACAGATCACAGGACATATTCTTTTTATGGGGAGAGTGGGATGCAGAGAACTCACTGTGATTGATACAGGGAATGAATCTTTTATTTTGAAGTTTACAGAGAATAGAAGGGAAGCATAAATAATAGAAACACATGAATAGAGAGAGTTTAGAGAAAGGAATTAGAAAATTACATCAGTTAGGCTGGCTTCACATTTGCGTTTGTGTCTGCATGCTGATGGCATGCAGACACAAATGCAGTGAAAAGCAGGGTCATTTTTTGTGCCCGCAACAGAGAATGTCCGCCTGCGGACACATCACTATGGAGCCCGAGCAGCCAATCGCCGGTGTCGGAGGTGGAGATCAGCGGCGGAGATCTCCTCCTCCCGGCCGCCGGTAAGCTCCAGGACGTGTCAGCGGGGTTAAACAGCTGAGCTGACAGCTGTTTGAATCTCCCGCGCCGACATCTCCTCTCGGTGTCGGCGCCGAAGATTCAAACAGCTGTCAGATCAGCTGTTTCTCCCCGCCGACATTAGGAGATTACTGGCGGCGGGGAGGAGGAGATCATCAGAGGCTCCAGCTGATCTCCCGGTGGCCGTCGGTGATCTCCTGTGACATCACCAGCGGCCACCGGGAGAGATTTTAATGTGATCCGCAGTGTTCTCCTGCGGTGTCATGCAGAGGACACTGCGGATCCATTGAGATCAATGCATTTTTTGTGCGCTTGCGGGTGCTTGCGGATAGAACAAGAGCCAAGAACGCACAAAAAAATGCTGCAAGCTGCGTCTGGAGTGCGGTCGGAGGGCGCATAAATTATGCGCATCCGAACGCAAATGCGGCCAAAAGCAGCCATACGCAGGCACATGCGTTCCCATGTTAAACATAGGAACGCATGTGCGCAAGCGTTTGGCTGCGTTTGGTACGAAAACATTCATATTTACTGGTAGTGAAACATTACATAAAAAGATGAAATAATAATGATTTTATCCTTTAAAATATACAGATGTCAATCTCTAACTATGTGTCCTCATACTTGGTGATTCTGAGATTGTATACCTTTTATGTAAGCGTTATCACTTAGATACATTTCTCTACAACATATGATATAAGACAACATATGACAGATACAGCTGTTGAGGAAGCATGCCAAGCTAAATCTAAGGGTACTTTCACACTAGCATTTTTTTTAAATCGCGGCAGATGCGGTGAATAAACCGCATCTGCCGTGATTACCGCATACCGGCTGCACTTGCGGCACAGTTGCGGCACAGTTGCGGCAAGCCCCATACAATGTATATGCGGGCTTGCGGCAGGTGCGGCAAGTGCGGTTTTGGCACTTGCGGCAGGTGCGGCCGCGAAAAAACCGCGGCTGACCGTGTTTTTTTTTTCGGGCCGCACTTGCCGCACCTGCCGCAAGCCCGCATATACATTGTATGGGGCTTGCCGCAACTGTGCCGCAACCGTGCCGCAAGTGCAGCCGGTATGCGGTAATCGCGGCAGATGCGTTTTTTTCAAATGCATCTTTGACACCTATGTCACTACTATTAGAAAATAGGCACAATTCAGATCCCATATGGAAAACTATCCTTGTAATACTATTATGTATATTTCAGTTAAAGAACTTTAAGAGAAAATGGTTGAATTCTTTTTAAAAAAGTGTCACTTTCGAGTAGCAAAATCACCCATAACCCATCAAAAACTGTAGTGCTGTTTCTAGCAGAAAGAAGATATTTTTTCAAAGTTTACTAACTCACTTACTGTAACATGCATTCATTTTAATGGCTATGGACACTTTTGACATTGGCAATCAATTTTTGAGAGTCTTCAATCTTCATCCCATCATTCATGTTTAGAACAGCTGATATACACTTTGCAGCCTGATCCAAATTTCAGAAATTTAGTTATGGGAGTGTCTTTCTCAGCAATACAGGCTGGATATGAGCTATGTGTGCATCCAGGGAACTGTTTTCTTCATTTTCTCAGATTTCAGCACTTCTTAAAACCGTATGTGCTTTCTTCCCTTTCCACACTGTAAATATATATGTACAGCAGCCTACCTTCTCCATCTTTAAAGGGGAACTCTGGGGAGATAAGACATTTTTTTGCACTGTCTCTGCACTCCTATATGATGAAGCAGAACTGCAGTGCCTAGCTCTAAGATCTATAGATCACTGATAAATCAATAAAATCATATCTGCTCCTCAGCACTCACCCCTCCCTGTGGAGACATAGAAATTAATTCATGCATAGTGGTAACGTTTTAGGGGACTGGAAGCTATCACATTGATATGGAAAAATGGAGACCACGGCAGTGCAGAATCAATCAATGCAGTGCTCTGCCTCTGCTTCTAGCCTGATACATGACATTACACATTAGGCACCATCATATCATTGTACAGAAGAAGATCACAGTGTGTATATATATCTTCTTGGTGACATTATTGCTATTTAAAGGGAGAACACTCTTGTTCTTACATTACATAGGATAGTATATCAGGAGCAGGATTGTGGAGTGACCATGGGGCGAGTGACTACACCCTCTGCCATGCCCCATGTCACACCCCTATTCATACAGAAGTATGAGGGGGCAGGAATGTAGGATGATTATGGAGCCTCCAGAGTCTACGCCTCTGACGCATCTCCTGTGTTCATCAACAGCATCAGGCTGAATTTCTCAGTTCCCTGAGTGAGTTCTGAGGACCAGATATGATTTTATTGATTTGTAAGTGACGAATAGATCCTAGAACATCAGTGCCCAGCTCTGCTTCATCATGTAGGAGGGCAGGTACAGTACAAAAATGTTATCTCCCTAGAGTTCACCTTTAAGTCTAGAAGGAAGAGGGAGAGCACAGAAAACTGTCAGAACAAGGTGCAAAAGTTCAGACTGAATTGTAACATTTTGCAGACTTACTAAAGCAAAATTATATGTAATTTTAAATAGACACTATATAAAAAGTTGCTTAGCTTTATATTCAGGAAGCAAATGAACAATAAAAAAATGTGTTTAGATGGACTTGTACAAATTAAACCGTATGTGAAACTGATACACAGAAATGAGCTCCCGCAGTGAACCCCTTTGGAAAGACAGATGTGCTAAAAGAACAATTTAACATTTCCTCACCACTTCTTAGAACCTTCAAATCTCTGTTTAGCCTAAAGGGAGAAGGAGAGTATGAACATATGAGCCCACACAGATCAACCGGATAGCTCAAAGGGTCATTTGATGTAAGAAATTGTATAATTAAGTTTAGTTGTAGTGTAATGCATTGATTTACATAAGAGTTAGAAAAAAGATTCTAAAAATGAATTTCCCAAAAACTGAAAGAAATCAGCCATATTTTCACATTTTATACAACCATAGCATGCTATGATTACATACAAGCTTGTGTCTTTCTTTCCTGCATTACACTATCTTCTGCACAGACCACAGAGCATGCCTACGTTAGTGTTCCCTAGAACTTCATGAACACCTTCAGACTAGAGGTTTGAGGATCATTTTGAAATTAAAATTAGCTATCTTTGCCCAATTTTCCCCAAAAATATGATTTGTAATGAATAAATTTGGTATGAATCTCAATTACCGGGAATAAACTTGCATAAGACGCTGAGCACACCAAGGATTGTTTTGAACCCCTTTTGAGCTCATTAACGCAAACACAGGCTAATTAATGTCTAAGTGAACACAACCTATGTGGCTATGGGAAAGCATATGCTAACTGATAGTAACCAACACCCAATTTATGAACACTCTGAGGTAACAGATTTTTGTTGGCTATGTTAATTGAAAGCCTGACGCAGACGGCCATATTTGGTTGGTAAGTGAAGTTCTAGGTTTGGTCTATTATAACAAGAGTGTGCTAAAAAAATATTCTTTTTTTACAACACACGTAAGGAAGACAGTTGAGTTTAAAAATCTGAAGTAAGAAGATTTTCCTTCAGTTAAAAATAAATTACAAAATCGCAAAAGAAATACAAAAAAAATGTTATGGCTTGTCCATGTCACAAGCAAGGAAGCACACTGTCATTGCGACATACAGGCCGTGTATTCAGGATTTTTCTTTAGTAGAATAATTGAGACATAGGTGTACAGTGAGGAAAAAAGTATTTAGTCAGAGACCAATTGTGCAAGTTCTCCCCTTAAAAAGATGAGAGAACCCTATAGTTGACATCATAGGTAGACCTCAACGATGAGATACAAAATGAGAAAACAAATCCAGAAAATCACATTGTCTGATTTGGAAAGAAATTTTTTTCAAATTGGTGGAAAATAAGTATTTGGTCAATAACAAAAGTTCATCTCAATACTTTGATTTATATCCTTTATTGGTAATGACAGAGGTCAAACATTTTCCTTAAGTCCCCACAAGGTAGTCACACGCTGTTGCTGGTATGTTGGCCCTTTCCTCCATGCAGACCTCCTCTACAGCAGTCATGTTTTGGGGCTCTCACTGGGCAACACAGACTTTCATCTCCCTCCAAAGTTTTTCTGTAGGGTTAAGATTTGTAGTCTGGCTAGGTCACAACAGTACCTTGAAATGCTTCTTACGAAGCCACTCCTTTGTTACGCTGGTGGTGTGCTTGGGATCATTGTCATGCTGAAAGACCCAGTCATGTTTCATGTTCAATGCCCTTGCTGATGGAAGGAGGCTTGCACTCAAAATCTCACGATACATGGCTCCATTCATTCTTTTATGTAAACGGATCAGTCATCCTGGTCCCTTGGCCGAGAAACAGCCCCAAAGCATGATGTTGCCACTCCCATGCTTCCCCACTGTATTAAACTGTTGTTTTTGTTTGCAGTGTGTCAAGTATAAAAGAAATGGTACTATTAAAGTGATGTTATTATATCACAGATCAATCAATTCCCAGTTACACTGACTCTGAAGGTCCAGGTACTCCCTATCACTTGAATCTTTATATCATTGTTCGTAGACTGAGCATATGGAGAATACCACTCTCATTTTAAATATACTTGAGTACTGCAGTAGTACACTACTTTCATAATGAGGCCTCTTTCTATTCCTATGTTTAATGAATTGTGCATTCCAACCTTCTAACATTAGCTCGTAAAATCCTAAAATGGCTATTGTTTTTACAGACATATATTTTATATTCTTTGTGATAGTCCCTCCCCTTTATTGGTCACTCTAGACCATTTGATGTGATTGTTGCAAGCAAGGCAACATGCAGAAACAAGCGTGGCTTAGTTCGTCTGAATACATTTTTCTGCAATACGTGAAATTGTGGCAAGCATTTTTTGTTGCTTATTTACGCGAGTGAAATCACAAGTTATTTGACTTTACTGTAAACTGCAAAATTCATAAGGTTTGACTCAAAGTCAATTCATAGTAATTTATTAGCTCATTTCTACTTGAGACTATTTTTTTCTATTGTTCACATGCCTTAAACCTAAAACTATCAGATTACATGGCATAGCACGGCCAATAAAGATAGCCTAACATAAACTGGATAGTGAGAGGATGTAACAGTTCACAGCTGAGTCTTAGATGTATACCGTATTTTGCGGATTATAAAACACACCGAATTATAAAATACACCCCAAATTTAGAGGAAGAAATTAAGAGAAGAAAGAATTTCAAGTTTTAGAAAAGGGGGACTTATAATCCTAAATCCGTGTGAAAGCAACTGTACCTTACCTAGTGGGGCTTACTGTGGCGGTGGAGAGGGGTCACAGGAGGCAGGGTCAGCACTGCAGGAGGTCGGACGTGGCAGCAAGGTGGGACAATGCTGCAGGCATGAGGCTGGGAGAAAAGGGTGTCCTAGCAGGCATGTGGTGGGAGCCATTGATATGGCAGTGGATATGATGGGTGAAAGGAAAATGGCTGCGAAGACAGCGCATGCACAGATTGAGATCTCAAAGAGACGAGATCTCAATCTGCGCATACGCCTCCTCGGCAGCCATTGTTCTGAAGTCCATTGCATTGGAAGCTGCGCATGCTCAAATTAAGATCTTGGCTCTGAGATTTCTATCTGTGCATGCGCTGCCTCCACATCTATTTTCCCTTCATCCATCGTGTCCACTGCCAGGAATCAATGGCACCCTCTGCCGCCGACTTTCTTCAGTGGCGGCCCTGCCTCCTGTTACTCTGCTACATCTATACTGCTCCCCCCCATAAGCTATGTTTGGATTATAAAATTCACCCCCATTACCACCTCCCCCAATTTGGGGGAAAAAGTGTATCTAAAAATTTGAAAAATACAGTATATAGAAAGCATAGAACATTTAAAAAAAATAATAGACAGTGTGTGACAGCAGAGCAGTGGAGATTATTGTGCAAGGACAGGAGAATAATGTCAAGCTTGATCAAGAAGGCCTAAAATCCCTGAACTAGATATTATCGAGATATAACAGCTCCACCAAACTTATTATAAGAGGCACCCTGCTACAGTATATATATTTCACACTAGAAGTTAGATAATCTAATAAGAAACCAAAGGGAACCAGTTAGCGTTCTTACATAAGTGGTTGATCATCATCAATATGGAAGCTTTAAGATGTGATAAGTAAGAGAACGAGATAGTTCAGTGCGTAAAGGAATAAACCCTTCCAATTCCCATGTTATTCTATTGAGTCTATTTGATTAAGTGTGTGAAAAGTCACTCAGAAAGAAAACGAGTCTCCATAGAATAACATAAGAGCTGTAGAGGTTTCTCTAATGGAGAGATGGTGAGTTCAGAAGATAACATTAGAACTGTCAAGTTTTCTTTCCACTGAGGAGTAAGTTCATAGAATAACACTCATTTTGTAGCTTGACCTCTAAATAACACAAGAATGTAGGTATAAAAAAGGGTTTATAGAGGTGATTCTGCACTTTACATTTGTTGAATATATATTGTTTCTATGATATTCAATAAAAATCATATTTATTTTTGATATCTTCATGTATCTTTGACAATAATGAACCATAGTAAATTTTATTCAATGCAAAAACAACTTAAAGCGTCACTAAAGAGTAAACATAGTAAGGGTATGTGCACACATACAGGATTTGCCGCTGTAAACTCTGCTGTAAAACCTGATGTGTTGGTTGGAAAAACAGCGCGTAAAATCCATGTATTTATTTTTGGCCTCTTTTTCTTTTACATGAGTTTTGTTGCATATTTTTCCACAATCATTTCTTATAATGAAATCTGCAGCAAGAATTGACATGCAGCAAATTTAAGTCTACTGCAAATCTGCAAGAAAAAAACGCAAATGTGCTCATGAGATTTCCGGAATTTCAATCTCAACCATTTTACTGGTACTAAGAAATCTTCAGGTTTTGTAACGGTATTGCCCATACCATAAAAACGGTTTTTCCTTATTTTTTAGATTCACTACACATGTAAAATAAGTGCAAAACAGTAAGGTTTACAATTGTATTCTTCAACTTTTTATTGGAAAAAAAAAAACACATAGTCAAGAGGGAAGGGCATTGAGAGTGATGGTCCGGGCATCAATACTAGTCTTTATACTATGACAGAGAAAAGGGATTCATTTTAATTAACTATCACAATGTCTTTCAACTCTTAAATGCCATATAATAGGAATATCACAAGTCCCTTCCTAAGGGTCCCACCCATTACACTTGGCGACGTTCCAGCGATCCCGACAACGATACGACCTGGTAAGGATCGCTGGAACGTCGCTACGTGGTCGTTGGTGAGATGTCAAACAGTCAGATCTACTGAACGACGCAGCAACGTATAACGATCTCGGCGGTTGTTGGGATCCTGTCACACAGCAGCTAGTCTAACTACTCAGACCTACGTGTGCCAATGAGGTCGTTGTTAGGCGTCAAACACACCGATGCATGCTGGACAGCGTGAAACCGACGATCAAAAAATGGTCCAGGCCATTCCGACATGATCGGTGATGTCACAGCGTTGGCCTGGTTGCTGCTGCGTGTCAAACATAGCGAGATCGCTGGCGAGGTCGCTGTGGCGTCACCAAACCTGTAATGAAACAGCCATCTCCCTAGTGATGCCGGTAGGTGTGACATGGGCTTAAGACTTTTCTGAATTGCCACAAACACCCTTTTGGAGCAAAATTTGCATAAATACTCCTAGTTTGACCTCCCATCATACACAGCATAATCATTGTAATCACTAAAGTACAGTATACATACACCTTTGAACAACATTTAAGCTGTTTCACACTTGCATGTTGGAAGTCCTGTTACATTTTAGGGATAGACAGAATTCCTGTCCAAAATGATTCCATTTCATATTAGTTGCAAACAGAAGCAGAGGGTAACCATTTGTTTTTATGGGATCTCTTTGATTATTATGGGGTTCATCTGGGAGAAAAAAAAGACTTTAGAATAGTCAATGGACTCCTTCTGTTTCTATTTGCAATGGATCCATTTTGACATGAATTCTATTTGTCTGTTCCTAAAACAAAATAGACAAATGGAATTCCCAAATGTAGTTGTGAGCCCAGCATTACAGTGTACAGATATAGAGATGTCATCTATTAAAAACTGTGTAAGGCCCCTTTCACATCAGCGGTAAACGCTGATCGCAGCAGTTGCGGTGAAAAAAACACAACGGCCGCGATCGCGACACACTTGCGACAAGCCCCATACAATGTCTATGGGGCTTGCGGTAAGTGTGCGGCAGGTGCGGCAAGTGCGGTTTCGGCACTTGCGGCAGGTGCGGCCGCGAAAAAACTGTGGCATACCGCGGTTTTTTCGCGGCCACATCTGCCGCAAGTGCCGAAACTGCAACTGTACCGCACTTGCTGCACCTGCCGCAAGGCCCATAGATATTGCATGGGGCTTGCAGCAGATGAACTGCAAGTGCGGCCGTTATGCGGTAATCGCGGCACTTGCGGGTTTTTTTCCGCAACTGCCGCGATTAGCATAAAACGCTGATGTGAAAGCACCCTAAGTTTGTGATTTGCATTACTCTGATTGTCTGCAATTATATGTGCTGTTATAGGGAACAATTGACAAGATATTGACAGATACAACAGTAACAAACGTTGTATTGTACTAATCATATAATAATGCAATATGAACTCTGCCAGCCTTCAATTGTGTGTAGCAGATAATGCCCAAATTCTTGAGTATATTTCGGGTTTGGTTTATGCCACTTTTGTAATGTAAATTATCATGAATTAGCATGAATAAGTTGGGCGTGCTTTGCCACACCCTGACTGAGCTCTGTCACTTTTAAGTTGGCAAGTGCATCCGTAATTGGCATAGCAACTGCAAAATTTCAAACATTTTACAACATATGAAGGTATTTTACATAATAATTCTGTTGGAAGTACTTTGAAGAATCGGGCCCTTAGGCACTGTCTAAAAATTAGACAATTTTAAGATATATGTCTCACTGTCAAAAATAAATCTTGATACTATAGAAGAGTGGTCCTCTAACTTCTTTTTCGCAAGAGCTACATTCAGCTTTGAGAGATGGTGGAGAGACCTCCCCCTATAGTAGTGACACCAAGAACCTGCTATAAAGACAGCCAAAGCTTCCACTAAAAAGCACACAGAGAACTTGTGCATCTTTCTCTTGGGCCAGGGTTTCCCTAGTGTATGGCAGTCTATGTTTGAGCATCAGATGCAATATGCTAATGATGCTAATGGCACTTGGCTCAGGTTCTGCTGTAAACGTGAGCCAAGTGTCAGACAACTGTAATCCCATCCAGGAACCGGGTTCCAGTGTAGAGAAAAGGAAGAGATTAATCTCTCCATCTTCTCCATTGCCGGTCTCGGCATACATATTGCTGTGCACTCAGATGTCTATCCAGTGCAGTGCAGTGTTTCATTCACACCTATAAACGTGTATGGGTACGCGTGATCAGATACTCACTACCAAATGCAGAATGTTGCAATTTTTTTCTCATGACGATTAATCATGAGAGAAAACTCGCAGATGGACACTGTCTCATTGTTTAACAATGGGGCGAGTGTAATGCAATCTTTTATTGGATTGCACTCATCCATTGTAAATGCTAATGGAAATGAGGCCTAATAGGCAGGATATTTCCATGAAGGAGTGCCAACTTTAGCCTCCATTCAGTATTCTTACATCACTATTGCATCCAATTTCAGTCAAGCCTCTCACTGGCAGTATTATCCTATCCCCAGCTTACCGGATTTACTTCCGACCCACCCAACAAGTGAGCATCCAAACCTGCTCTTCTGTGCCAAGCTACGCAGAAAATTCACTATATAGAGACCTGTTCTTCATAGCTGTTTGCCAGACTTGGTGCAAATTTACCAAGCTGGCAGTTGAGTGCAAGCCACACAATATAGGCCTGCAAGAAAACATATAGTTCCTGAGCCACAGGTTTGGAACCCTTGCTATAGAACATGGGTGTCACGCTGGGTGTAAAAAGACACCCAGTGCTGGACGACGACAGGGAAGGAGAAAGGAGTCCCTGATGCTAAGGGCAAAAAGGGGGATGGTGACCCCTAGAACAAATAGCACTGACACCTTGCTCCCCTAACGTCCCTATACAGTTTCCACAACTGTCACCACCAGGATACCTTTTCCCTGACTGTTCCTGGACTGCCACTACACAAGGATCAGAGCGGGTGATCACTAGTCATCCCGGCTAGCAACTAGAGATTGTTCCCTGAGGAAGGAGCTCGGATAGAGGCTCTGAAACGCGTAGGATAGAATAAAAGAAAAATCTGCCCAGTTAACTCTTTGTTTCCTGGTGATTCTTGGTGGCAGCGCGGGCATTCCGGCATTTTGTCCCATTACAGCAACTAGAGAAACACACAAGGGAAACAAACAAAGAGGTAAGAAATACACTTAGCTTGAGCAGATCCAAGCAGCAAACCTGCAGACTCCAGAAAACACTGCTTTGAGCTAAGTTGCAATTAGGAACACCTGAACAGCTATCACCAGCAGTGCATCCTGGGAGTCAAGGGAAATATATAGGCAGCTCAAGGTAAGGAATCAGCTGGGTCCTAGTGACATCCAGCTTTAACTAAAAGGGGAATGCCTCTTAAAGCGACAGAGACATTTTGTTAGGATTCTGACTGTTTTACCAAACGCTGGGACCTTCCGCGAGTGGCCTCTACAGTCTCATCTGTGCCTCCTGACACACCTGTGACAGTGGGCAAGAGAAAAGAAAGTGTTAAGAAACATAGCTGATGGGGCATCCAATAAGTGTATATCACTGCAACACAACCTACTTTAATTCCGAAATGCCTTCATCCAACCGCAAAATAAATGCTACAAGACAGCTGGGTACTTCCACTTCGCGAAAAGTTATTGCCTTTAAATAAATACTTTAGCGAGTTACTTCATTAACTGGGATAAAGAAAATAATTACCAAGTATTAACATTCCTAAGTCACTTAAAATGGCGCAAAATAAAACAAATACTGTCACATCTGATATACGTATTTTTCCATTTATGTGTTTTTATAGAGCCCAGATGATTAATTTCAGAACATTAATGTAGAACATCCAAGCCAAATGTTCCCACAGCTTCCCTCATAAAAATGGTTATTTTTATTGTAAAGTAAAACAAGTTACAGCTGCGAGATGTGCTGGAAAAAAAAATCCACTGCTCAAACTGTCCCAAAAAAACAAATCGGAGAATTACTGACCTCTCTTCTATATTAGTATGGAAGATGTGAGGTAGAAAAGGCACAGTGGCTTCTTGCTGAATCAACACACTCCAATTTCACTCCATGAGAGGTTGATTTCTCCAGAGACGTGCACCACTTCCTGAGGGAATATTCCTTTACAGCTTGAATGATTGTAACATACACAAGACCTCTAAGTAAGGCACAATGGATGAGTCCACTAGGAAAAAGTACTCTCAAAGACACACAAGACACATGCGACTAATAATTGATCTAACCCAGTCTATCGTTTACGTGCTATCACGCAATGCCCTTATGGAAGGGACAGAATGTTATTTTCAATCCAGCTGTCAAACAGATTTATTAAAGTCAGAAAACACTTTTACCATCTATTACTATTCATTATCAGGAAGAAAGAGCGCACAAAGATGTGTTTTTGCCAGAATTTGTGTGCTTTGGTAAAATTACAGGTTGTGCTCTGCCCTATTGATTTGCAGTAATTTTATTTTAAACATCTTTCACGGTGAAGAGTCTAAAGACCATACGGGCAGAAGCACTCATGTACATTGTCAATAATCCCATGTTCTCCCTTCATCAGCGTCCTTTTCTATTAAAGAAGCCGTCTCAGACATGCATTCAAATGATACCTGTGAGGAAGACAGCGGCTATAGAAGCAGATAGTACAGAAATAGGAGTTAAACATAGGTAAAAACCTGGATAAAGAATCATGTTGTATGCTCAATGAATTCATTAGAACATTTTCGATATCATAAAGTTAAGGATAATATGTGAAGGAATAACTATTATATTTAACAGGTTTTGTATAAGCTACTGCCGAGCGTTTCTGACAACCATATAAAGTGTTTCGTCAGAATGCCCAGTCTTCTGTGTAGGTCTTCAGGCTTCTCAATGGCATGTTCATAAGTCCTGTAATTGGGCCCATCCATCTTGTTGTCGGCCATCTTTTACCACTTTCATTTTTATGTCTAAAATATCCTGTCCTGTGGGGAGATACTGTATATCATATATATACTAACATTTAGGCTAAGACCTACCAGGGTCAGTGTACAATATCCCATAGAAAAACTATTTCTAATTTACTCTGAACTGGTATGTATCACAGTAGAGATATGGACTTTAATGGTTGTCCAGCAAATTAAAATTATTTTTCATAGGACTGGTATACATTTTTTTTAAAGAAACAATACTCTCATTGATCCCATCCCAATGCTCACCCATTCTCTGCTGATCTCTTCTTCCCAGTCTCGTTCAACACACATGAACTATTAGGGTATGCCAGCTCAGCCCATTTATGATTGAAACTGGTCAACATTGAATGTGTGGATATTTCCTTCCAACTCCTATGTTGAGACTGGGGCAGGAACTAAATACCAACAAGGACTGGCTAAGGGCCACGTCACACACACAGATATCTGTGCAGATATTGTTGGCAGATCTCTGGTTGCAGTGAAACCATGGACATATTGTTCATTTGTACACAGCCACAAAATGGGACAATCTGTCCATGATTTCACTGCAACCAGAGATCTGCGAACAATATCTGCACAGATATCTGTGTGTGTGACGTGGCCCTTAGTGTCACAATTGGCGTGGCAAAAGACCTGTGAGAGTGAGAAATGACTCTCAGCATTTTTTAACCAGTCTGCATCCTTCAAAAAATAGTTTGTATCCAATAACTCCTTTAAAGTATAAAAAATAATTATAAAGTTCAATTTCTAAACTGAAAGTATAGTCTCAGAAGAAAAATCTACAGCCAGTTTATGTGACTATAGACTGCTGAATCTTGAAAGTGAGCAAAGCACTTCATTCACTTGTATTCAACGTGTGGGTGAGAGGGTGGGCACATAATCACATGTGACGCACCTGTGGAGCCCACTGGGACAGGGTACTCGGTATCGGACCGGGGTATCACGGGGAATCACGGCGGTCTTGGTCCGGACCGTGTCCCAGGCCCACAAGTATTGGGTTTGGTGGTTATTTACAGGGGATATAGTCATGACGCCACCCGTGGTATGTGGTCAGGCTGACCACTGCTGCTGCAGAACCTCCGGGAATGATGTTTGGCAGCCAGTGATGTAACGGCTCTCCACAGGCAGAGCCTGGTTCCCCGGGGCAGTGGTGATGATAGTCTATGGATGATGCAGGGAAGGGGTAGTGGTAGAGATGATAACAGTTTGTGAGGGAGAGTAGAGCTTAAGCAGAAGGATTACACAGACTCACGGTTTTGTAGTTTTCCAAGTCTTTATTGCAGATGGTATTCAGAAGATATTGTCCACCGAGTCTGTACCGGGGCCGGGTTGCTCCCACCCTGGCCGGGTCCTTGGCTTCATACTCCTGCACTGTGTGTGTGGCCCTGCTGCCCCTTTAGCTAGGCTGCCGGCCCTGTCTCTCCTCACTGGTACCAAAGTTGCTAGGCAACTTGAGTCTTATCTTTGTGTTTCTGACCCTGCCGTGTGGCTTCGCTGTGGTACAGTGAAGATATATAATCTTCACTTATCCGGTGTTTTCTGTGCTGCTAGTGCCAGGCACAATTGCGGATCCGGTATCCGGTCTTTGCGCTTCTCCGGGGTGAGTTTAGGGTAACTCCGTGTCCCGGGTGTGTTCGTCTGCTTCTCCTACTCCTTTCCTCAGATCTTAGCCGGCCTGGAAGTGGACAGTGGACCGTGGGTTGGGCCTAACGCAACCCTTTTACACCCAGGTCCTTTCCCTCAGTCCTCTCAGGAACTGAACTGCCACTTCCTCTCCCTCCAGAATATATAGGGAAGCAGCTTTAACTCCCCCTTTCTGGCCTGGAGGCGCTAGTGTAGTGTTGTGGGTTGTGTGGGGAGTTAACCCTTGGTGATGTTACTGTGGCACATTAACCCCTGGGGTGCCACACACCCAGGGTTCTTTGGGATACTCGGTACCAGGGTCTTTAATTTGGGGAATGCTGTCTCGGTGGCTGGTTCCCTGGCCCGTAGCCCTGGGGAATTCGTTAAAATACTGGTAAAAATAATAAAGAGTTCTCATGATGACACCTGTTGTTTCTGGTGAATGCACCAGCGCTGCTGAGGACCTCCGGGAATGATGGACGGCAGCTGGGTGGTATAGCTCCCGACAGGCAGAGCAGAGTCCCCAGGGTTGTGGTGAGGTGACAGGGATGGATGCAGGGAGTTGGCTATGCTGCCAGGCAGCTGTGGAAGTCTCTGTAGTTGACAGGGTCAGGGACAGAGGAACCGACACACACACCATAGGTTGTTTTTGTACCTTTAATGGTGGAATAGCAGGTAATGTCCAGGGTACTCTCCGGTGGTCGGGAAACACTTCTGGATCTCCACAGTGAGTGATGGATAAGGCCTCCTCGTCTCTTTTCCTTTGGTGAAGCCCTTGACCTGTGTGTAACTCTGCCTGGCCTCCTCTGCTCTTCTGTCACCTGTGTAATGTAGTGGGAAACCTTCGTGTGGACTACCGCTAAATCCTCTCCTGTGCTGCCTGGCTCCCTTCTTGGTTGCTACACAGATGCCCAGAAGACTGGAGTCCCCTCTGTGAACCGGTATTTCTGCTTGGCTAAATGCTCTCCTGCAGACTCAGACTCTGGTGTCCGGGTGGCTTTCTGGGGTGAACCGGTATGGCTCCTCTGCCCCCCAATCGGCTGTTTCTCGGTTACTTTACTGCCTTGCCTTCGCCCTCACTCTTAGGCCCCCTGCACTGGCTAGACTGATAACTGCTCAGTTGTCAACTGGCTCGGGCCTAGCGCAGCTCCGACACACCAGGACATCTTCACAGTTCTCCTAGCAACTGCACACCCTGCCTAACTCCGCCCCCAGCACCGGTATTTATAGGGGATCTTGCTTAAGGCAGCAAGTGGGGCTATCCCTACAGGTCTCGGGTGGAAGGTGTTGTATGTGTATGGGGTACCCACTGTGGAAATCCATCCATGTTTTAGATGGTCCTGTAGCTACCTGTACTGGCAGGGCACCACACATGTATGCAAACTGCACACATGGAATGGAATTCCCTCATGGAATACATGGGAATTACACACTGTCATGATTTGGCAGTATGAAGTTACATTGAGCAACTGCTGACTTTTATTCTAAGACAGGACAACTTTTGAAGCCAATGACTTCAGGTAGACAGAATGCAACCGTGAGCTCAAAGGAGATGAAACATAATCCAAAATTTCATCTTTTGGACTCTTTTTAGGGATGAGCGAATGGACTTTAAAGAGGACCTGTCACCCCGCTATGGATGTAAATCTAAGTGCAGCACTGAATGCAGCAGGTATGCAGCATTCAGTCAAGGGGTGCCCATGTGTTTGTGAAGCTTGTTCCCCGAGATATTAGCTTTTTAAAACTTACAGTTAAATGCCATGGAGGCTGTCCCTGGTGCTTGGAGCCACCTCGCTCCACGGCTGCTTTTGACGCCCCCTGCGTCTCTGGGCCCCCTTGCTTACAGCCGTTGCTGCCTCCCTCCTGCCAGTCAATTCTTCCTGCTCTGCACCTGCGACTCCTTGTGCTGGTTGACGCAGATGTAGAGTGAGGTATCGCTTCTTGCGGTCCCAGCCACCTGTCCTGCCACATGCTGTGACGCATTCTCATTTCCCCGCCCTGCTGCGTGTATACAGCATAACACGAAGCAGGGCGGGGAAATGAGAATACGTCACAGCATGAGGCGGGACAGGCGGCCGGGACCGTAAGAAGCAATACCTCGCTCTGCGCCTGCATCAACCAGCACAAGGAGGCTGTAGGAGGGAGGCGGCAACAGCTGTAAACAAGGCGGCACAGAGACGCAGGGGGCGTCAAATGCAGCCATGGAGCGAGGTGGCTCCAAGCACCAGGAACAGCCTCCATAGCGTCTAAGTATAAGTTTTAAAAAGCTTATATTTCGGGTAACAAGCTTCATAAACACATGGGAGACCCCTTGACTGAATGCAGCATACATGCTGCATTCAGTGCTGCACTTAGATTCATGGGGGGGATGAGGTGACAGGTCCTCTTTAAAGTTTGGAGTTCGTACCGCACACAGAATGTTCAGTGTTTGAGTGTTTTATGTATGCAAACCACTTGAGCAAGCATCAGTATCCTGAGGTACGCTTAAAGCTCCAGGGAGATAAACATTTTTAGTACTGTCCCTGCCCTCTTACATGATAAGGCAGAGCTGTACACTGCAGTTCTAGATCACATATAAATCAATAAAATATCTGCTCTTCAGCACTCATCCATCCCTCAAAGGACAGTGAAATTCACCCTCATGCAGTAGCTGTGACAGGAGGTGGGTCGGGTTGTGGAACCTGGGGGCTCCAAGATCATCTTACATTCCCGCCCTCTCACACTTCTGTATGGCAGGGGGCATGGCAGGGATGTGTCATGGACATGTCCACATTCCCCATGGTCACACTACAATCCTGCCCCTGATATACCATCCAATGTAATGTAACAGGGGTGTTGCTTCAAATAGCAATCATGGCACCAAGCAGACATAAATACATGCTGTGATCTTTTGCTGTACAATGATATGATGGTGCATAATGTGTGCTGCCATGTATTAAGCTAGGAGCACAGGCAAAGCACTTCCTTGGTTTATGCAGCACTGCCCTGCTCTCCCCTTCCCCATAACAACTTAGTACATTCCTGTCCTCTGAAACTTTGTATAAATCGTCACTGTTTCCTCAGTCACAGCAAACTTAGCAAAGCATCCAGATGTCTGTACAGCATCTGTTACACATGGTATAAACCCAAAGGTTCCTATATTCCTTTATGTGTATATCATACTGTGCACAAAATATATATGGGCATAAATCTGTCTTTTATATATCTTATGTATTCATCCATTCATCCATCCTATGTATTCATTCATCATCTATCTATATATCTATTCTATATATATCTATATCTATCCCTATACATCTATGGAGTTTGTGTGAATTCCTTTTTAGACAAACTAAGGTGGAGCCCTTGAATTCAATACAGAAATGCTGTATGACTAATGTTATTGAATGAGTCACAGCTTATCAGCATTTCTCTTCAGTTGTTTTGGGCCCAATCAAAAAAATCACAACACAACACACAATCACAACATGTATGTACTGTGACCATGGGGCTGGTGGCCACAACACTTGCCACATTCCCTGCCCATATAGAATTATGAGGGAGCAGAAATGTAAGATGATCCTGGAGCCCCCAGGGTACATGCCCTCAGCACACCTTCTGATCTCAGCAGCAGTATCACTAAATCTTCACTGTCCCCTTAGGGAGGGGTGAAAGTTGAGGAGCAGATATAATTTTATTGATTTATAAGTGATCTATAGATCCTAGAACTGCAGTGTACAGCTCTGCTTCATTCAGGAGGGAAGACTATACTAGACTGCCAACCACAACAGGAAACTTCAACAGGAAACTTCGCTCTGACAGCATCCGGGGTCTAGCCAGGATCTCGGGCTGTCACATGAGAGCCGGAGATCTTGCAATACTATCGTGGGATCTCTGGAGCAAGCGGGGAACAATGCGTTCCCTGCCGCGGCCGCCTTGGATCCCGCTGTCAGAGATTGACAGCGGGATCCAAGGAGTTAACAGCGCCGATCGGTTCCCAGATCTGATCGGCGCTGTTACCCCGACATCTCAGCTGGTGAGATCAGCTGAGATGTCGGTGCTTTGATGTGAGCTCCGCGCCAGAGATCACATCAAAGCCCCCTTACCGGCCCAGGATGTTGTACAGCGTCCTGCGTCGGCAAGGAGTTAAAGGCAATCTGTTAGCAGGATTTTGTTAAGAAGTCTGAAGATAGCATGTTAGCATGTTTGGCTTATCACAAGGAATTCAAGAATGGGTCTCTTATCACACAGTATGCTGTTTAACTGCAATATTTGTTTTGGCACCAGTTGCTTATCATTACTCGGATAAGGCAATACCTCAACCCAAGTCTGTCCCACCTCTGAGATTAGCAGCTTGTCACTTTCTCTAGACATTGCACACATGGAGCCTGGTGTGGGTGGTAGTAGCACTTTGAGCTCTGCTGCAGTGCTTAATCTAAAATGTTTGATTGTATCAGAACTGCTGCACCCAGTACAGTGATACATTGTTGGATTCAGGGTCTCTTTGCCTTCATTATGCTGCTCTCAGATAAGGTAGCTAAAACCTGCTAACAGGTTTCCTTTAATCCTAACTAGTCCATACCCAGAGTGGCTTAGATAAGAAAGCCTGAAAAAAATTGAAATTATGCCAATTATAGACTGTTTAAATCTGCCAACAAAAAATAAGCAGTGTGTTCATGAGATTTCAGGAATCTCATTTACATTGCTGGTTCAGTAAAATATTGCGCTTTTGTCAAGGTAAACACATGTTAAAAAAAAAAAATGAAAAAGAAACAGGAAATACACATCAAAAATGCAACATGTGAACAAGCCCTAAAGGTACCGTCACACGCGGCAATATTGCTAGGCAATTTCACTGGCAATTTGCTAGTTGCAGTGAAATCATGGACACATTGTTCCATTTGTACACAGCCACAAAATAGAACAATGTGTCCATGATTTCACTGCAACCAGCAAATTGCCAGTGAAATTGTCTAGCAATATTGCCGAGTGTGACGATACCTTTAGAGTCACAAGACTTGAATATGAAGAGCCAATTAATAATTTTCTCACTTTATTTTTTACAGTTATATGGCTTCAGATTGCACTGTTTTCACATCCCAGAATAGAAGCAGTCTAAGGACCGCTTCACACTGCGGCGTGATCCGGTCCGGTTCTGTCCGGGAGGACCCAGACAGCTGCAGACCGGATCAGCACACAGGACTGGGGGGCTATTATGCCCTCCGGTCCTGTGTGCAGCGCACGCAGCTGCAGCCGCTGACAGGTCAGGACCGCAGCGCCCTCCCGGACAGAACCGGACCGGATCATGCCGCAGTGTGAAGGGGCCCTAAGCCAAACCATGCAAGTGTTGGAGGGAAAGGTCAGGCATGAAAGCTGTGTAAAGAGAACCTGCCATGTGAAAAAACACTTTTAACCATGATATATAGGGTTAATCTACAGGTTAATAGCGTCCTGGTCCTGGCGGGGGCCCGCACTTTATTCCTCCTGACTGCATTCAGGTCTGCTTTGACTGACAGGTTGCCAACAACCCTATGAGTGTAAACTGAACGCTGACGGGAGGAATAAAGCGCGAGCGCCAGTTAGGGTCGGAATGCTATTAACCTGCAGATTAACCCCATATCACATGATTATTAGCTTTTTCATATGATAGGTTCCCTTTAAGCAGGTCGTACATTTTAATACCTATCTAAGCTGTAGGTCTGGATTTACAAACATTTTAGACCAATTTTTGTAGGTAGAGTGACAATACTTTAAAGTGGTTTTTAGCTTATAGTTTCTCAAATTCTAATGGTCAGTGCTGGGTCAAAATAATAAAATCTGATGATATTCATGATCCCTCAGTCCAGCAGTGATCTCCCAACTACAGATCACATCTCTACTGCAATCAATTGTTTTCTCATTGACTCATGTAATCTACAGCCATTGGTATGATTTATATGCAATGTAGCCATGATGTCACAGCTTCAGCAAGTAAACAAAGACTGGATCAGCGGCAGAGAGGCAGTGCTGGACCAAGGGTGGGTGACGAAGATCAGATTTTGAGGCCAGTGCTGTCCATTAGAGACCTGCAAGCTATAAGCAGAAAACTGCTTTAATTAAAATAAAAAAAAATGATAATTGTGTTATATTACCCATATTATATTACCTACTTACAAATTGATGCCCAATGGTAGAATACATCTCCTAATTTTAAAAAAAAACAGCTTTCTAATTAACATTTCTTTAATTGTTTTTATGCTATTATAGTGAACCAGTCTAACAAATTAAGAAATTAATCCTTGATGTGAACTGTCTATATATCAAACATTTCAAGGATCCAAAGTTATGACATCATAGTACTTTTCCATTATTTGTGAATTATAGTAATTTTTATTGAGTCTTTGATATTTCTATAAGATGCAATCTCAGCTATTTGAGCCATTCTTGGGACTGAACCCCTTAACTATGTAAGCGGCAGTGTCTCTTACATCAGTACATCCAATTTAGCAGTGGTATAATTTCAGGCCCATGGGCCCTGGAGCCGAAGCTCCAATGGGGCCCCCAATTATTGCAAATCTTTAATAGTATTAGTCTTTTTCTATAGGCCAAAGAGACTTTTGGGGCCCCCGTAGGCTGCAGGGCCCGGGTGCCATCGCAACCCCTGCACCTGTTGTAATTATGCTCCTGCAATTTAGTCACATTTAACATAAATAGGCCTTTCTGCAGTTCCAAACACTGCCGCTCATATGGACCCAATGGGACTGCTCCTGGGGTAACGGATCCAACATTAATCACTGGTCAACAGCATTTTTGGTGCCAAAGATATTTCATTGAATTTAGGGTAACTTTGGGGTGCTGATTCTGAATATGTCATCAGTTTTGCCAGATTGGCTCAAGTTTTTGAGATTTTTCGTAAAATGTGTAACAAAAAAGACGTTTTTTGCTACTTTTTTAACAAAGTCTGTTATGTTTCTTCTATGTTTTGTCAGTGTATATTCACCACAAATGTAACAGAATGAGTCTGGATCGTTAAGACAACTTCTTCTTGATGAGTTCATGCTTTTCACTGGACAACAGAAAACAACATAAAGTTAGTGCAAAAAATCAAGCTATGAACAAACTTTTAGAACACTAATTAACACAAAACTATATTGAGAACTGCTCAGTTCAAGTACTAATCCAAAGAAATTAATGAGATGATGCGTCGCGTTTACCAACAAGTGCTATAAATAAGATACCAAAAATCTCAAAAACTTGAGCCAATCTGGCAAAACTGATAGCATATTCAGAATCAGCACCCCAAAAATACCCCAAATTCATTAAAATATTTAGGGCACCAGAAAAAAAAAATTTTTTTGTTGACCTGTGTTATCGATTTACATATAGAACCATCAATATTGCATTTATTCACAAATTCCTTTCTAAATTGCACATAACATGTAATATAAATCTACAATGCATGTTAAATAAGTCTACGTTCAAGCAAATCTATTGGAAGAATTGGTTATTGCTTACCTTTGGCTTTCATGTGATCTGTGTAAGCACTGGTACATGTTTCAGTTAAGCAGCTGTATTCCCACAGTGACTTGTTATGCGCCCTAGAAGCGGCATATTTCCTAAGCTAAAATTCTTGGCAGCCCTCTTCAATACATGTGTTGCACAACGATGGAGTGAAAACAGTCTAAATCAAGTGGAAGACTGATGTGTCGTAAAGCACGATCAGTCCCAGCTCCTTGATCCTGCACAGCACAGGCTCTTGTCTAACAGATAGGCTCCAATGTGAGAGCGGTCAGATAGAAGCATACTGGTAATCTACTATCTAGAGGCTTTGTGGGTGCACTCATTGCATTCAGGGGTGTGTTTTTTAACTCCTTTCTCTATGAATAAGAGATCAGATGTCTAAATTTGCTGTTTATTCTTCAAGCACCCCCTTTGCTTTAGATAGCTGATCTAATCAAAACTGCAGAGTTCAAGTAAAGTAAGGGTTATTGTAGCAGAAGGGCTCCTCATGTCTTATGGTGTTTTACTTGGACCTACAAATCGCCATAGTGGTGCACTTTTATAGTACCACATGAAAGTCTCATTTATTTATTAGCTTTTCTTGTAAATTTGAGGTGGTCCTCTCTGGCCTCGCACAGTGTTAGAGTGCATACATTATTTAGTGAGCCTGATTTCTATAGTACGCGCCTCACCCAAGCGCACATGGACATCGAGGCCGCATGTGGTGAGCTTCTTCATGCTAAGTATTTCAAGGTTTGTTGGTCTGTAATTTACAGCCTGGAACTCTTGTAAAAATCCAGAGTGATTTTTATGGGTAAAACTATCACAAACCAATTACTGAGCTTGCACCAGTTGCTGTGTTTTAATAAAGCCCCCGACATAGATGTTATGACTGTGATATTTTACAGGCCGTTAAGACAGGATGTTTAAACAGAAGAGTGGCAGGGCGAAGACAGAGAATGGAAATCATTCTTATTTATGGACAGAAGAGCCTGTTTTCTACATAGTAGAAAGTGTTTACCGTGGTCACAATACTGAACAATACGACTTTCACATTTCCCTATGGATTGTATACATAAAATGACTGATGATTCAGTTTGGCCTAAAAGCACCATATACCATAGTCCATACACCAAGAAAATAATATATTTTGAAATCTTTTCAACTAACTCATACTTAGGGATGGGCGAATCTACTCGCTAGGACTCGTTACTCGGCGAGTAGTAAGGGACTCGCAGGACTCGGTAGTCTGCGAGTTTCCCAGTGATTACTCGCACGAGTCCAATGCAAATCAATATCAATCCTAGTTTTGTCAGAAACGCTGACAAAACTCGGATTGCCATTGTTTGCATTAGACTCGGCTACTGTGCCAGTGATAGCAGGGAAACTCGCAAAGTAACTGCTGTTTCTTTGCGAGCCGAGTCCAGCTGTCTTCTCTGTGCAGCTCCAGGGTCCTAGAACCTGCCTGCTCACAGAGATGATGTAGCAGTGCTGAGATTGTTCTCAGTCTGCTCATTCCCTGTGCATAGACATCTATATCTAAGCACAGGGGATGTAGCAGAGAGGACATCGCGTTTTGGACTACGTCGGACAGAAGAGGATTTTTTTAATTAAAGATGGAGTCCCTAATGGCTTTTTTTTTATTTCAAATAAAAAATTTTCTCTGTGTTGTGTTTTTTTAACCCTTTATTGGAGATTCTTAGTGGCTGGGTCAAACGTGGCCTGACATTAAGAATCTCGGGCTTAATACCAGCTTGTATAACAAAGCTGGTATTCACCCCTTTATTACCCAGCGTGCCACTGCCACCAGGGCCGCTGGAAGAGCGGGGTTCAGCGCCAGAGGATGGCGCTTCAATGAACGCGCCATCTTCTGGGGCGGCTGCGGGCTGCAATTTGCAGCGGGGGGTGCCCAGAAAGCTTGGGCATTCCTGCGCTGCGGATTCCAGCCCCCAGCTGCTTAGCTGTACCTGGCTAGACATAGAAATTGCGCGGAGCCCCACGCATTTTTTTAATTATTTAATGAATTTCAGCGTCAGAGTCTCAGAGTCAGAGTCTCAGAGTCAGAGTCGCCTCAGAGTCGGAGTCGCCTCAGAGTCGGAGTCGCCTCGGAGTCGGAGTCGTCTCGGAGTCGGAGTCTCCTCAGAGTCGGAGTCTCAGAGTCGGAGTCGCCTCAGAGTCGGAGTCGCCTCGGAGTCGGAGTCGTCTCGGAGTCGGAGTCTCCTCAGAGTCGGAGTCGCTTCAGAGTCGGAGTCGCCTCGGAGTCGGAGTCGCCTCAGAGTCGGAGTCGCCTCGGAGTCGGAGTCGTCTCGGAGTCGGAGTCTCCTCAGAGTCGGAGTCTCAGAGTCGGAGTCGCCTCAGAGTCGGAGTCGCCTCAGAGTCGGAGTCGCCTCGGAGTCGTAGTCGCCTCGGAGTCGGAGTCGTCTCGGAGTCGGAGTCGTCTCGGAGTCGGAGTCGTCTCGGAGTCGAGTCGGAGTCGTCTCGGAGTCGGAGTCGTCTCGGAGTCGTCTCGGAGTCGAGTCGGAGTCGGAGTCGTCTCGGAGTCGTCTCGGAGTCGGAGTCGTCTCGGAGTCGGAGTCGGAGTCGTCTCGGAGTCGGAGTCGGAGTCGTCTCGGAGTCGGAGTCGTCTCGGAGTCGAGTCGAAGTCGGAGTCGTCTCGGAGTCGGAGTCGTCTCGGAGTCGGAGTCGTCTCGGAGTCAAGTCGTAGTCGGAGTCGTCTCGGAGTCGGAGTCGTCTCGGAGTCGGAGTCAAAAAAATGCGTGGGGCTCCGCGCAATTTCTATGTCTAGCCAGGTACAGCTAAGCAGCTGGGGGCTGGAATTCGCAGCGCAGGGATGCCCAAGCTTTCTGGGCACCCCCCGCTGCAAATTGCAGCCCGCAGCCGCCCCAGAAGATGGCGCGTTCATTGAAGCGCCATCCTCTGGCACTGAACCCCGCTCTTCCAGCGGCCCTGGTGGCGGTGGCACGCTGGGTAATAGAGGTTAGGGCCAGCTTTGTATTATCAGCTGGCCCTAAGCCCGAAATTTATGGTGGTCACGCCAATATTAGACATGACCGCCATGAATTTCTATTAAATTGTTTTAAAAAAAACACAACACAGAAAATTTTTTTTATTAGAAATATAAAAAAAGCCATTAGAGACTCCATCTTTAATTAAAAAAATCCTCTTCCGTCCGACGCAGTCCAAAACGCGATGTCCTCTCTGCTCATCCCTGTGCATAGATATAGATGTATATGCACAGGGAATGAGCAGACTGAGAACAATCTCAGCTCTGCTACATCATCTCTGTGCACAGACATTCATGTCTGTACACATGGAATGAGCAGACTGAGAACAATCTCAGCACTGCTACATCAGGCAGCAGGCAGGCTCTAGGACCCTGGAGCTGGCAGCCAGCACACAGAGAAGACAGGACTCTTATCTGTGCGAGTTTCCCAGCGATTACAGTTGCAAAGTAAACGAGTCCAATGCAAATAAATGACAAAACTAGGATTGCTTCAGGCTGAAGCTTCCGAGACACATCTGCGATTTGTAAATCTCACACTACTCGCTATTACTCGCTTCTCCATTCATTAACATTGGACTCGCTAGACTCGCAACGAGTAGCGAGTCCTGTGCTCGGACTCGCTAGAGTCAAGCGATTCCGAGTAATTTAGGATTCGCCCATCACTACTCATACTATTTTTCATATGTATCAACTCACAATAGCTTCATCCATTACTCCAAACATATGTATGTATCATGTTTTCCAGTGCACAGTGCATTTCAATTGATATGCAAATGAATGTGTAGATCTGAAGCCTCTGTCACTCCAGCTCTATTCTTCACCCAGTGCTGCCTCCTCCTGCTTGACTGAGGACCCCTTTACCTGAAGTCGAGACTACAGTGTAGAGATTATCAGTCAAACAGGAGGAAGAGGTACTGTGCACGGAATTGAGTTAAAGAGATAGAGGATTCAGATTTACAAAAAGTTCTTCCGACTCATTTGCATGTCAATTCAAACACTTGTGAACGGTTCAGGTTTTTCTGGACTTGTCTTTGAAAGAGCTTCATCTAATATAATAAAAGCCCTATCCTGTCTGGTAAGTCTGTAAGTTTGTCCCTGAAATAGCACCGCCTATAGGATGGGGGGCTCACAAGAAATACTCCCAAAAAGCTCTAACGTAATCCATGATGCAAGAATGCAGCTCTGGCAACTGTGAATAGCAGTAAAATACAGCTTTTCACAGGTGCAGGATTACGACAACTCCAATTAGAGCTGCCGGCTCAATGTTGTGCTCAGTGAGACCCATCAGCTCTGATAAGAGTTGTTGTTACCTGGCTTCTGTGAATAGCTGTACTTTACTGCTATTCACAGTCGCCGGAGTTTCAGTCATGGATCATGGATTACATTGGAGCTTTGTGGGAAATTTTCATTTAATTAACTGGTGAACGAGGGAACGTGAGGCAGTCTTTATTCCAATAAACTACTTTTTCCTCTGTGTGTGTTTTTTAACATTACACTTACTGGGTTAGTAAAAAGGGTGTCTGATAGACCATCTCCATTACTAACCCTTATTCGAGAATTGACTTCCATTATGTTCGATACTTGAGTCGAACACATTCGAGTGTCCAACCTGTTTGAATTGAATACCAGGTTCCTCTTAGTGATTGATCATCACTAACAGTTATCTAATATTATATCTAAGAATTAAAACATGTTTTACAGTCGATAACAACAATTTTTGTTTTCACATGTGGGAATCATAATATGTCTATTACATACTTTCTTTAAACAATATATCAGTTTCTGTTCACTTTCACCCCCATACTACTTAACTTCTTACTAAATACTCTAATCTCTCCACCTAGTAATGAACTGGTCATCTCTCCCTCCATCCTCCCCAGCCATCTAACGTCCTCCTCAGAAATGTTCCTCCAATATGAAATCCTTTGTCTCCGAACACACACGGCGACTTCATGCCTTCTCCTGCTCCTACCTTCTAACGCTCTCTCTGTTTCTCCTCATTGCTGATGACATATCCCCAAAACCCGACCCCCCCCCTCATCACATCCCCACAATTGTTTTTTAACACCTACCATGATACTTCACAAATATTTGTAACCCTTATAATCTTATACCCATATATCCAGCCCCCGCTCCCCCAGTCCACCTACCCTATGGAACGCATGCTCTGTCTCCAACAAACTTTCATATATCCATGACCTCTTCATCACTAACAAACTTTCCTTCCTTGGCATCACTGAAACCTGCTCACCACTCTGACACAGCCTTTCTAGCTGCACTTTCCTATGGTGGATTCCATCTCTCTTATACCCCCTGCCCCAGCAACAAACATGGTGGAGGACTTGGCTTGCTCCTGTCTGATAACTGTTTCATACCCAGATTCCACTGCCATCCTGATTTATTCTCCTCTCTTTGGAGGTGCATTCCGTCCACATCTACTCCACCTGCAACCTTCAGCTGGCTGTCATTTACTACCCCCCAGGGTCAGCCACCACTTTTCTTGACCACTTCACCAACTGGCTACTCCACTTCCTTTTCATGGACATCCCTACTATCATCATGGGTGACTTCAAAATCCCCATTGATACTTCTCACCAAACTGCCTCTAAACGTTTATCATTAACTTCCCCCTTTGGCCTCAATCAATGGTTCTGCAGTCACTCAGAAAGATGACTACATGCTGGACCTTATCTTTATCTGCTTCTTTTCTCTGACCTCTCAAACTCACCTTTCCCCCTGTCTGATCACAACCTACTTACATTCTTTTCTCTTTCCTCTCCTAGAATGCAACCCCCATTCCACAAACTTCAATCATCCTCGCAGAAATCTTAAAGGGGTTGTCCGGGCTTTTGCAATAATTAATATGTGTATCTAGGCTGCAAATTGTTGACAGTTTGCAATATACTTGCTGTCAACATTTTGCAGGGTTGTCTAGATAACACATATTTGTGGCTGGCAGTGAACGTCTAGGGCAGGGTCTCAAACTCCAGGCCTCAAGGGCCGCACACAGTCCAGGTTTTCAGGATTTCCTTAGAGTTTGACAGTTGGTCATTTGATTGCTAACTGTCAAATGCAATGGAAATCCTGAAAACCTGGACTGTGTGCGGCCCTCGAGGCCTGGAGTTTGAGACCCCTGGTCTAGGGGGTGTGATTGTGCATGTAAATGGAGAACTGGTCGTTTCCTCCCAGTCTCCTACAATCACACCCCCTCCCCTATTCCCAGTATGGCCAGCCACCCCCAGGACATTACAGGCCCGCCCCCTCCCCACTCTCACTATGCCCGGCCATGCCAGCCCCTAATGTCACCACCCACCCCCATTTTCCCCACTTCACTCACACACTGTACCGAATCGTCAGCTGTGAAGGAGATTCGGTACAGTGTAACAGTGCATGAGGGACCGCTGCCAGAGTGTGCTGCTCACCCTGTCTGTGGGCTCTGTGCCTGGAGCCGGGTCCGCACTCTGCAGTTCCGGTGTCTGTGCCTGCAGCCCGGTGTCTGTGCCTGGAGCCCGGGACTCTGGGCTGCAGCCCGGCGTCTGTGCATGGAGCCCAGGTCTCTGGGCTGCAGCCCGGTCTCTGTGCCTGGAGCCCGGGACTCTGGGCTGCAGCCTGGTCTCTGTGCCTGGAGCCGGGGTCTCTGGGCTGTAGCCCGGTATCTGTGCCTGTAGCCCGGTGCTAGGTCTGCTCTCCAGTCCTCCTGGTACAATAGAGCCGGCAGCGGTATAGTGAGGACCGCTCCACCGGCTCCTGTACCATAGAGTGCGCAGGAACAGAGTCGGTGGAGCGGTCCTCACTATAGCGCTGCACCATGACCAGTTCTCCATTTACATGCACAATCACACCCCCTAGACGTTCCCTGCCAGCCACAAATATGTGTTATCTAGTCAACTCTGCAAAATGTTGACAGCAAGTATATCGCAAACTGTCAACAATTTGCAGCCTAGATACACATATTAATTATTGCAAAAGCCCGGACAACCCCTTTAAACACCTTGATTTATACTAGTTTTCTGTGTCCCTTCTCCTTTTCACAGACATGGCTTCCTTATACAATACAGATACCGCTGCCACTTTATATAACACTACAATAGCTACTGCTCTGGATCTGGCCTCCCCCTCATGCACAGCAAAACTCGCACAAACAAAAAGCAGCCCTGGCACACCAGCATCACTAAAGAACTGAGTCAGGCCTCCAGGGTCTGAAAAAAGATGGAAGAGATACCATTTCACTGAAGCACTTCATTGCATACTAGCAGTTCTTCACCAACTTAAGGTCCACACTCACTGCCACAAAACAAGCCTATTTCTCTTCTCTCATAACCTCCCTGTTTCACCAGCCTAAACAAAAATTCAACACTTTCAATTCTCTTCTCCATCTCCCAGCACCTCCTCCCTCTCCTCTCATCTCAGCTGAGAACTTTGCCTCTTTCCTCAAGCAGAAGATTGATAACATCAGAGAAAGCTTTGGCCCACAGTCCCCACAGCCCCTCCTCATAACTAATCATACCTGTTCTTCCAAAACCATGTTTTCCATCATAAAAGATTAGCTCTCTATCCCCAAAGGGAGGGGTAAGTGCTGAGGAGCAGATATGATTTTATTGATTTATAAGCAATCTATAGATCCTAGAACTGTAGCACCCAGCTCTACTTCATCATGTAAAAGAGCAGGGACAGTACAAAAATGTTTTCTCTCCCCGGAGTTCCTCTTTAAAGGGAACATGTCACCTCCCCCTGGGCATTTTAAACTGTGCCCACCAGCTTACACATCATGTAAATGGGGTTCTAGTAACCCCTGTATGTGCCCAGACTGAACCCTCATACCTGTGAAAACAACTTTTATTGTGTCCAGCGGTGGCTTCCTATTGAGTCACGGAGGCTGCTATATGGTCATGGTGGCTAAGCACCTCACCACCCCTCCGGGCTGCAAAACCCACCCAGCATGTTCTAAACTTCCGGGCCGGCGCAGTGGAGCAGGTGTCCGTGCTCCATAAAAAATAGTGCTGATGTCTTGCGTGAATTCACAAATCTTGCTAGACCTCGGCACTGACAATGGCCCCCACACCTGCGCAGTGGAGCAGGTGTCCGTGCATAGTGCCGACGTCTCGCAAGATTTGTGAAGTCTTGCAAGACATCAGCACTATGTTCTATGGAGCGTGGACACCTACTCCACTGCGCAGGCATGAGTGCTCTTGTCACTCAAGCGCTGGCCAGAGGAAGGGCAGGAAGTTTAAAACATGCTGGGTAGGTTTTGCAGCCCGGAGGGGCGGCGGGGGCTTAGCCTCCATGACCATATGGCAGCCTCCGTGACTCAATAGGAGGCCACTGCTGGACACAATAAAAGTTGTTTTCACAGGTATGAGTGATCAGTCTGGGCACATACAGGGGTTACTAGAACCCCATTTAGATGATGTGTAAGCTGGTTGGCACAGTTTAAAATGCCCAAAGGCATCAGTGACTCTGATTCTGCAGATCCAGCACCCTAATCTATCTTTTGATTCTTTGGATTATTATTATTCACAGACTGAGACTATCATGTCCCTTTTCAGGTTCAGTGCTATATTAGTACACCACTCTCAAATTAGACCTTTTCTGTTCCTATGTGGAATGAGCTGTGCTCTCTGATCTCCTATCCTTACATTGTTACATCCTAAAATAGCCCAGTTTTGTTTCCCCTTATCTTTTATAGGCCCTGTGATAATCCACCCTACGTGGCTATGCTAGACTATGTGATGTGCTAGTTGCAAAGCATTATTGGGAAATCGGCATGGCTGCGCCAGACTTCATTAGCCTGCTCCCTGAGTTTTTTGCAATGTGTGAAATGGTGCCAGACTTTTATTTTTTTGCATGCCTTGCAGGGACCTTTAATCTTGAAGATATTTGACTCTAAGTCGATCCTCGGCAGAGTAATCCACTAGTCTCTAATATTCATACATCTTTCTAATATCTTTCCTATTTAGATTATGTTTTTGTTTTCACAGCAATTCCTTGGCCGGCATTTTGAATAAACTATTACAAATATACTTAGCAGCAATGTCCCTGTTGACAACTGAAGGATTTACCCCTAACATCTGCCAAGGAGACAGACTTGTCCCTTGAAAGACACAGTCACCAATCATATCCTTAAGAGAGATGGGGCCTTATGGGACTTGTATTTTCAAGACCAAGACTTGAACTACAGCACCTGTTCATGTAAGATTCAAAGTATCCCCTACCTGCTGTTCATTTAGAATTATTCTATTTATCAGCTAGAGAGCAAAAGAAGAGGAAAGATATGATTACAGAAGCTCTAGTACAAGCACTATGGGTATCTTGGATAATCCAGTACTTATATTATGTAGTATAATATCTCCCTACTGTAATTTATATGCTATAATTACTGATTAACTGGGATATACCCACTAAACCACTTTAGATATCCATAATAATTTACATAATGGATACTTACCGTCTGACATCATTGATAGTGCGCAATGAAAAATATTTCTGCTCTTTCCACTACATCATGATTTCTAGAAATAATATCATTTGAGCATAAAGTATAGGCATGCTTTGGACTGATAATTAAAGATTGGCCATTGCTTTAATTAAAGGGATCCTGTCACCTCCAAAAAGGCCACCTAAGCTACCAAAACATGTCCCTGCAGCATCCTATCACTAATCTCACACTCCTTTTGTCTCTTAAAAGCATCCTGTGAAAGTGCATAAAAACAGACAGACAGAGAGAGGCTAGATCCTGGAGCCTGCAAAACAACACGCTCTAAGGGCTAAAGAATATAGCCCCTAATCCCTAATATACTTCATATAAAAACAACCCTGGAGTCAGGCCAGAATCATAATCAAAGTGCTCTTTATTAAAATTAACAACATAAATGTCGCAATAAAAGTGATGCCAAGGCGGCACACGAGACAGGTGACCACATGAAACATACACTATACATACAAGTATGCCAGTTAAATACTATGCTGCCTGCTCCAAACATATAACAAATACAATGCCCCACAACCTGGGTGCATAACAGGCATGTATGCAAAATATAAACCAAAAGTCAGTTCATGGGTCAAAGTATTACCTGTCCGTGGCCACTGCCCCCATACGCGTTTCGCAAAGGCTTCTTCCGAGGGGGATCCCTAATGAGTAAGTATTAAAACGTTTTTATGCACTTTCACAGGATGCTTTTAGGAGACAAAATGAGTGTGAGATTAGTGATGGGATGCTGCAGGGACATGTTTTGGTAGCTATGGTGGCGTTTTGGAGGAGACAGGATCCCTTTAATATTATTTAAATCAATATCACACATGAAAATAAGCAACTTTGTAATATATCGTATCAGAGAAGTTTGCTTCTTTCTCCTTCTGAAATTAACTTGTATTCTTATTTTCTTGGTGAAATCTATAACATTTCTCTTCATTGAATACAGATTCCCACATTACATAGAAAGAAGATGATAGAAGATTGCTGCTCATAAAATTCTATGGAGAGGGGAGGAGAAGGCAAGATCTGAACTAGAGGCGGACAAAGACATTTTTGCTACAAGTTCATCTGAAAAAAACAGTGACATTTTAATTGTCACGAATGATAGTAACAGACAAAGGGGCTAGGTAGCAGGATGGCACTGATGGGCAAAAGGCGATCAAGGGAAATAGCTTGACGCTTAAACTGGGGGTCCTTAGCTGACCCTGGTGCCAGACGTACCTCTAAAGGTGAGGTTATCTGGGCCACCACCCATGCCCTGCTCATGACCAGACATAGGCTATAACACCCTCACTTCCAACCAGGGAACGGCACCAGCACAATTCCCAGAAAGATGGCTATCTCCAAGAAGTTACAACCAAAAGGCTTCAGCAGAACAGCACATGGCATCAATACAGCTCACAGTATTTGCAGAGAATGCACTCTCTCAGTGACACCAGCTAATGGGTCATGGGACTACTTAAAGCCTGGGTCTGTCAAATCACATCACCTGATACACACAGCAGCAGCTAACTAGTACTGCAGAGCCACAAAGTTTAACCCTTAAAAGACTAAAGGAAGTTAACTCCATTTAGCTACTGCAGAGCAATTCACATATGACACAGAGCAATTCACAGAGACTGCGGAGAAGGCTACATGTAACACAGAGCAATTCACAGAAACTGCGGAACAGTCTACATGTGACACAGAGAAATTCACAGAGACTGTACAGCAATCTACATGTGACACAGAGCAATTCACAGAGACTGTACAGCAGTCTACATGTGACACAGAGCAATTCACAGAGACTGTACAGCAGTCTACATGTGACACAGAGCAATTCACAGAGACTGTACAGCAGTCTACATGTGACACAGAGCAATTCACAGAGACTGTACAGCAGTCTACATGTGACACAGAGCAATTCACAGAGACTGTACAGCAGTCTACATGTGACACAGAGCAATTCACAGAGACTGTACAGCAGTCTACATGTGACACAGAGCAATTCACAGAGACTGTACAGCAGTCTACATGTGACACAGAGCAATTCACAGAGACTGTACAGCAGTCTACATGTGAAATAATTTTTTTTTAAATTGTACAGGGAATAAAAAATGTAAAAAAAATGTTTACACTGAAATTAACGAACACTAACACTAATCCTTTTAGATCCCACTCAACCTCCTTTTCAATACTTACCTTCTCCCCTCTAGTCTCTACTTTTTGACATGCCGGAAAAAGAAAGAAATGTTAGCTAGGCCAATCACAGACTCATGTGGGTCACTCAAAATAGTTTTTATTACTTGGTCAGCCCCTTTAAGCAGGACTGTGGAGTCGGAGTTGTGGACTTGGAGTCGGTGAACATTTTGATGGAGCTGGAGTCGGATTGAGGAAATAGTGCAGTCGGGGTCGGAGGTTTGGCTTACTGACTTCACAGATATGACTGTGGAGTCGGAGTCGTAGAATCAGAGTCAGTGTCCATTTTAGTGTAGTTGGAGTCGGAGTCGGATTTAGGGAGATTGAAGACTTGGAGTTGAGTTGGAGGTTTAGCTTACTGATTGCACAGCTCTGCCTTTAAGTACACATATAGATCTTATTAGGAGTGCAAGGTGCAAGCATCTCAGCAGACTCCAGGCTACTTTTCTGCAGCAGTTTGTTGACATACTACAGACTTCCAGAAACAACAATTTGTGGTTTTCTAATGAATTCCTCACAGTCCTGCGTGTTTGGAGCCATTCATGGTTCTTCAAAAAGTATCTGTCATTTCTACAAGAATGCTTATAGCTAGGGAGTGGTTCAATTTGCTGCAACCATCCAACAAAAATATAATGAAATGGTTTCATGTCACGGTAATGATAATTGCTACTTCACATAATTGTTTCTTGTCTTCTGATCAAATCTATTCTATTTGCAGGTGCTGTGTTGCTCTATTGATCACTGTGTCATCCTGCCCTCAATATTAGGTAGGGATCAACATGAAAGTTGTGTCAGAAGTGTCAGCAGGTCAGAGCTTTTGATTGCATCTGTGGACCATGTGAGTTTTCTCTTTTTCCAATCTATTAACCTAAATACTAATTCCTTGCTTGTTCATAAGGTATCAGTAAATTCTCTAATAGTGCTGGTAGGTAGGGAGTGGTGTAATTTGCCTCAACCAAATCGCAAAAATATCATTAACAGGGTTCATGTCACTATAATGATAATTACTACTCCACATAATTGTTTCTTGTCTTTTGATCTAAAGAAAGAAAAGATTTTTGAATGATATTTAAGGGATTCTGATTACTTTGTTGTCAGCAGTATTATTTTCACAAAGTCCATTTACCCATCATTTTGCATGAATACACGGTGAGTGGAGATCAGAGACCTCGTCAATTCAAGCACTTCAAGATTTACTTTGCCTGAATCACCAAAAATGGCAGCAGACATTTTATACGACTCCATCACTACATCAGCCAGAGAAGGCTCAAAAGAACTCAGGAGGAGATGTACTGGTATCCCCATAATGCCTTGCAGCTATCACATCACATGGTTAAAACAGAGTCAATCAGTAGGGACTATAATACAGGGGCGGAACTACCGTGGTGCAGCTGGTGCAGCTGCACCAGGGCCCCGACCGTCTAGGGGGCCCCTTGAAGCCTGGAAGGGGCCCCCAACCAACCCCCGCAAGCCGCCGTCAAAGGAGAGGAGGGTCGGGCAAGGGAAGCAGAGAGCTTCCTGCTTTCCTTGCCTGATCCCGCCCCTCCTCTTCTCTGCCCCTCCTACAAGTGTCCGGCGCGGCTCACCAGGTAGGAGAGCACCGCGCCTGCGGCTCCCAGCAGCACCCCCACGGGCCGCGCCGACGGCCAGCAGCACATCATCATCCTCCGGGCCGCGCCAATGGCCAGCAGCACTCCCCCCATTCCTATCCTGCACCAGGGCCCCCAGGGGTGACGGTCCGCCCCTGCTATAATAGCTATAAAAGCAGAGGCAGAGAATGAGGCAACCATTAAAGGATAAATGTGGATAGTTAGAGTGCATCATAACTCACACCTTAAAGTGGACCTGTCACCCCCCCCCCCTGGTTCTTGGCAAACTAAATGCAGCCCTGAATGCAGCATATCTGCTGCATTCAGGGAAGGGGTCCACCATGTCTCTAGCCCTCCCGTAAGCTTTAAAAGCTTTAAAAAAATGACTTTAGAAACCTTACAGTTAAGAGGTCACTTGGGTGGGATCTCATTAAAACATTAAAAGGCCCTGGCTGCTGGCACAGCCCTCCCTGCCTCCTCCTTGTGTGTTCCATCCCCCTCTATGTGTCTGCCACCGCCTCCTCTTTTCCTTGGTCTGCCCTCATCTTCTGCTCCTGACATCACAGAACTAGAGCCCAATGAACCCCGGTGCAAAATTTGGATCTACATCCCTAGTAATAATAATATTTATTGAGTTATTCAGCACTATTAATTACACATTGCATTACATACCCTAGCAACACTGTCCCCATTGGGCTCACAATCTGAACATTTTATCATGTTGGTCTAATGCATGGGCCCATGTAGCGTTATACATCTTATAAAGACATAAGTGTTGCCACCCCCTTACTGCTTCGATATGTAGTAATGTCCCTCATTCTGAGACCCCCTATCCTGGTATATATGTCTCCCATCCTGCACTCCCTCCTGGTAAATACAGTGCCTTGTAAAAGTATTCACGCTCCTTGGCTTTTTACCTATTTTTGTTACATAATAACCTATGTTTAAATATTTTTGTGATCCAATTTGTGTGTGATGCATCAGCACTAAATAGCCTAAGTTTGGGAAATGAAGTGAGAACAATATAGGCAAAAATTTAATTTCTGGGAATAAAAATAAATAAAAGTTACCATGTGCAAATATATTCACCATTTTACTACACTGTGTGCAGAATTATTAGGCAAGTTGTATTTTAGAGGATTATTTTTATTATTGATCAACAACTACGTTCTCATTCAACCCAAAAGACTCATAAATATCAAAGCTTAATATTTTTGGAAGTTGGAGTGGGATTTTTTAGATTTGGCTATCTTAGGAGGATAACTGTTTATTTTCACCAGGTAAACCAATATAACTGCACAAAATTTAGAAAAAAAAACATTTCTGACATGCAAAAACAAAACCCCAAAAAATTAGTGACCAATATAGCCACCTTTCTTTATGATGACACTCAACAGCCTTCCATCCATAGATTCTGTCATTTGCTTGATCTGTTTATGATCAACATTGTGTGTAGCAGCCACCACAGCCTCCCAGACACTGTTCCGAGAGTTGTACTGTTTTCCCTCCTTGTAGACCTCACATTTTAGGAGGGACCACAAGTTCTTTATGGGGTTCAGATCAGGTGAACAAGGGGGCCATGTCATTATTTTTTCTTCTTTTAGACCTTTACTGGCCAGCCACACTGTGAAGTTGTTGGATGCATGTGATGGAGCATTGTCCTGCATGAAAATCATGTTTTTCTTGAACGATACCGACTTCTTCCTGTACCACTGCTTGAAGAAGATGTCTTCCAGAAACTGGCAGTAGGTCCGAGAGTTAAGCTTCACTCCATCCTCAACCCGAAAAGGTCCCACAAGTTCATCTTTGATGATACCAGCCCAAACCAATACCCCACCTCCACCTTACTGGTGTCTGAGTCGGAGTGGAGCTCTCTGCCCTTTACTGATCCAGCCCTCCGGCCCATCCATCTGGCCCATCAAGAGTCACTCTCATTTCATCAGTCCATAAAACCTTTGAAAAATCAGTCTTAAGATATTTCTTGGCCCAGTCTTGACGTTTTATCTTTTGTTTCTTGTTCAAAGGTTGTTTTTCAGCCTTCCTTACACAATGTCCCTGAGTATAGCACACCTTGTGCTTTTTGATACTCCAGTAGCGTTGCAGCTCTGAAATATGGCAAAACTGATGGCAAATGGCATCTTGGCAGCTTCACACTTGCTTTTCCTCAATTCATGGGCAGTTATTTTGCTGCTGGCTATTTGCTATGAAACACTTGATTGTCCAGTGATCATGCTTCAAAGGTTTGGCGATCTCAAGATTGATGCACAGTGCGCTGACAACCAGGGTATAAATCGGGTTACTAAGCAGAGCGCAGCGCTTTGTAACCCGATGTTTATCCTGGTTACCAGGGAACGCATCAGGTTAGCTGGTCGCTGCCCCTGTCACACGTGTTGATGCATGCGTGACAGCGGCAGACCAGCGACTGTAAAACGGCCCTGGCCATTCCGCAATGATCAGCGATCAGCGAGGTGATCGCTGATCGTTGCGGGATGTCACATGTTACAAGTTGCAGTTCATTAGCGATGTTGCCAGGGCCGGCTCCAGGTTTTTTTGGGCCCCGGGCGACACAGTCTAAGTGGGCCCCTCTAACACATACTATGATTCATGAATATAATATAGAAGCTGCAGGCTGTGTATATGTAATATAGAGGCTCCAGGGTGGGCTGTATATATAATATTGAGGCTGTTCAGGGTTGTATATATAAATTGGAGACTGCTGGACTGGATATATAATATAGAGGCTGTGGGCTTTTTATATTATTTGGAGGCTGTGCGGGGCTATATATACTATTTGGAAGCTGTGCTGGGCTGTATATATAATATGGAAGCTGTGCTGGACTATATATATTATTTGGAGACTGTGCCGGGCTGTATATATTATTTGGAAGCTGTTGCAGCCCAGCAGTAGCCTCCAAATAATATATACAGTCCAGCACAGCCTCTATATACAGTCAGCACAGCCTCTATATACTCCAGTACAGGCGCTATATACAGTCAGCACAGCCTCTATATACCCCAGCACAGCCTCTATATATCCCAGCACAGCCTCTATATACAGTCAGCACAGCCTCTATATACAATCAGCACAGCCTCTATATACAGTCAACACAACCTCTATATACCCCAGCACAGCCTCTATATACAGTCAACACAGACTCTATATACAGTCAGCACAGACTTTATATACAGTCAACACAACCTCTGTATACCCCAGCACAGCCTCTATATACAGTCAGCACAGCCTCTATATACAGTTAGCACAGCCTCAATTAGTACAGCCTCTATATACAGTCAGCACAGCATTTATATACCCCAGCACAGCCTCTATCAGCACAGCCTCTATATACAGTCAGTACAGACTCTATATACCCCAGCACAGACTCTATATACAGTCAGCACAGCCTGTATATACCCCAGCACAGCCTGTATATACAGTCAGCACAGACTCTACATACCCCAGCACAGACTCTATATACAGTCAGCACAGCCTGTATATACCCCAGCACAGCCTGTATGTACAGTCAGCACAGACTTTATATACCCCAGCACAGTCTGTATATACAGTCAGCACAGCCTGTATATACCCCAGCACAGCCTGTATATACAGTCAACACAGCCTCCATGGTACATATAATCCCCCATCCTGCTGCTCACAGTAAAAAAAAACAACCGATCATACTCACCTTCCATCCATTCCCCCAGGGCTGTGTCCTCCTCAGATTCTTCCCCTCCACATCCTTATAGCAGCAGCTCCTGGGCGCAGAGGAGCTTCCTCCTTCCTCCTTCCTGCAGCAGTATGATGAGGTGGCAGGGTGAGCACTCATCACTCTGCTACAGTAGGCAAAGGAGGAAGCTCCACTGCTCCCCGTAGCCTGCACATGGATAATCTGCATCACATGCAAATTAGCCATGTGCACTGGGAGTTTAGTGGAGCACTCAGCTCCTTGCACAGTCTGCTTGATGTGCCCCTTGTTAACAGGGCTGTCTGTCCCTAATGGGCCCCTGGCTGTCAGGGCTGTCTGTCCCTGATGGCCAGTGGGCCCCCCCAGCTGTTCAGGGCCCCGGCATGTGCCCGGGTATGCTGGGTGCTGACGCCGGCCCTGGATGTCGCTACATGTAAACCAGCCTTAAGGCATTGCTGGATCAGGGATGGGTTCATATCCCTGTTCTTATAGTTTTCAACATTCAAAAGCCTATGGGCTGAAAAAAGTTGAAAGAGGAAAAACTAGTAATGAACGAGTGTATTCGTTACTATTCACCAGATTCGTTACTGGGCAAATAACGCTGGTGCTTGTGAGTGATGTGTCGATCGTGAACGATCTGACACATATAGTGAGCTCCCTTCAGTAAACAATGGGAGCTGGCACCTCAGGGAGAGCAGATTAAATGTTAGGCTCTCTCTGGGGTGCGCAGGGAAGTGATTTATGCAGTGAAAATGCAAAAAAGCCCACCCTCTCACCTTGTCCTGGAAAGACTCATTTTATAGCCGGATGTGTGTGGGCAAAGCCTATCCCTAATTGACTAACATTGGACTCGCTATTTGGATGAGTGTACAAGTATTGAAAACTACTTGTTATGAGAGTAGTGATTACGAATATTTCGCTAATCACTCATCTCTAGGAAAAACAATTTTCCTGCTGTGCCACCTTGATGGAAGTAAAGCTTACATTGCGCACACTGAAATCAAGCTGTGTTCTGTGTAGCAAAAGACTGGGCAGGTTATCCAAGGTGTGAGAAGCCTATTGTATTATTGACAATATCCCTAAACAAGTGTCTGCAAATAGAGATTCAGGCTTGGCTTTTATCCTAAGTCATGTGATTAGACTTGTGAATGGATTGATATTAACTTTTAGGGCTTTCAATAGATCGAATTAGAATTCAAGATCTCTTACATACTGAAGGACAATTAGCATGTTGAATTTCCCAAAAGAGCATTGCATGGACCATAGGTCACCTTACACTGGCATGTCAAATATGTCACTCTACATAAGGAGAAATGTTACCCCTTGGACCTGGGTTAGTGGCCTCTCCTACAGCCAGATCAGTTCTCTTGCTTTGCACTGAGGTGGGGCAACACCCTAAAACAAGTGTCTGCAAATAGAGATTTGGGTTTGGCTTTTATCCCAAGTCATGTAGTAAGATTTCTTAAAGCCTTGACTTATAGAAATGCTATAGTTTATAGTAGGTGGCACTAGAGTTCAAATCCTCTTCCCCTGTGAAGAGGCAATTTGTAAGCTAATTCTAGGGTTTTACATTCAGCCAAGAGATGAAGATCCTCCAAATAGGGTCACTCTCTAGCAAATAACAATTCCCTAAAAGGTTCATTCTAATCAAACAACCCTTTAATGTGTTGGGAGCAATTGGGTAATATGTTTCTCCTCTTCGAGAAAGTCATATTAGACTAAGTCATGAAACCAAGTTCAATTCCACTGCACAGGTGGTTACTTTATGTAAGGCAAACATTATGTCATACATACTAAATCATACAAATACAGAACAAGTTAGCAAAGAGATTCAAAGTAAACTACACCTATGAAGTCGCTAATACTATGCAGCAGAAAGAAATGATATGGAGTGCACAAGGGAAAACACCATGGCACTCTCATCACAGGCTGTATAATGACCATGATTTACTGAGCAAACAGAAATGAATATTTAGTTACTAGCAAAACATTGCTGGCCCAGTTCAAAATCAAACATCAAAGAATAGCAGCCTACCTTAAGTGTAGCCCCTAGGGAACAAGACACAGAGACTGTCTTTAAATAAGGGTGATGAAATGAGCACACATGAAGAATGTTAATGGGTCGTCCTTTAAAGATTGATTAAATCCACAGATCTTTCAACTGAACAAATCTATCCAGTAAAGTTGTTTTTATGCTAACAACAAGCCTAAAATAGGAGGAAAATCTTACTGAAATTATGCTTGCTGACTACATCTATTGGCAGCTTCATTCGGACACATATTTTTTTTAGATTATAAATAAGATCCAACAATTGGTCTAATCTAGTTGCATCACAGGTCCTGTATAATGCACGTGTGCAATTAGCTATCTCACAAAATTCTTTCATCACTAATTATGGCCAGTTCTAAGGACATATTCACACTGTGCCTTTTTCTGGTAGTCAAAGACATTAGTTTTTCGAGCAGAAAATAATATTAATATAATATTTATTCACTTATATATTGCTATTAATTCCAGTACTTAACATATGCCAGTAAGGCTGGTTTCACACTGCTGCATATCGGCATCCGTGTGAATCTGGCCTAAACTGGATGCATCCACATCAGTTTTCGGCCCCATTGACTTTCAATGGGGCCAGAGACACATGCGGGTGCATCCAGTTGTGTACGGTTCGCCCTAGATCCGGGTGGATGCAGGTATCCACAGATTTTTCGCGAAGCTAAATTCTGCATCTTGTTGCAATTTGGTCTCTGTGAAAACAACTTGAACCCCCAGATCCACCTAGATCAAGGGCACCACGGGTAAAATCTGAATGTGGGCCCATGCGACACAGATTCACCCGGACTCCGGATCCTGGTGGATCCAGGTTTCTGGTCCGTGTGCTATGAACTGTGCAGAACCACCCACTGGATCCCTGTCAAATATGCAACTAGATGTTCCTGCATAGGGTGTGGAAGCATCCCATTTCATCACTGTAGGGGAATCCAAAAACCGATAGTGTGAAAGCAGCCTAAGATGCTTTAGAATCTCTCGGGAGTCTTATAAACGTTTCCATGAAACAATGCTAAAAACACTATTTTATTATTTACTCAAAAATGCTGACAAAACGCTCAAATACATGCTTTTTTTATAGTCTTCCTATTGACTTGTCTTGTTAAATAAGGAGTGTTTTCCGTGTGAAAGCGAAAAATAGCAAAAAAAAATAATGCATGTTACCTCTTTTAAAGTCTTGGAGTCTTTGGAAGCCTGAAGCATTTAAAAGATGTTAAAAAGCTTGAGGATATGATCAGCAAGCTAAAAAAAAAAACGAAAAAAAAAAATAGGATAAACACCCCCTCTAACATCAATGACAGCTTGTAGTCTTTTGTGGTAGTTGTGGATGAGGCTGTTTAGTTTCTCAGATTGTAAAGCTGCCCAGTCTTCTTGGCAAAAAGCCTCCAGTTCCTGTAAATTCCTGAACACAGCAAAATCGGTCCTGGTTTCAAAGATCCTAGATTCCTTGCCAGGAGATTTGCTGCGTTCAGGTCCTGAGTTTTTATTGCGTTTTTCCTGCGTTTTTGCCATTGACTACAGCAAAAACGCAGGAAAAATAGAACATGTCAATTCTCTCCCATCCACAGCAAAACAGGAGGGATTTGACAGTCCTTGACACTTGCAAAACCAATGTGTGTGCACAGCATTTCTGTGAAACACATTGGTTTTGCTGGGAATCAAAACCGCAGGAACAAATGAGCATACATTACCATAAAACCAATGGTAAACTGCATGCACAAACCGCAACAAAAACGCTGTAAAAACGTCCTGTGGGCACATACCCTTATGGTTGTAGCCAAAAAGTTCGATTTTGGTCTCATTACTCCAAATTACTTTGTTCCAGTAGTTTGGAGGCTTGTCTCTGTATTGTTTGGTGTATTGTAGGCGCTATACTTTGTGGCATTTGTGCAGTAATGGCATTTTTCTAGCATTTCAACCATGCAGCCCATTTTTCTTCAAGTGCCTACTTAATGTGCATCTTGAAGCAGTCGCACCGCTAGTTTTCAGTGAGTCCTGTAGTTCAGTATGTTATTTGTGGGTTTTTCTTTGCATCCCGAACAATTTTCCTGGCAGTTGTGGTCGAAATTTTTGTTGGTCTACCTGATCATGGTTTGTATTTTACAGAGCCCCTGATTTTCCATTTGTTAATCACGGTTTGAACACTGCTGACTGACATTATCAATTCCTTGGATATCTTTTTGTATCTTTTCCCGTAGATCCATTGACAATTCTTTTGCTTTCCCCATGACTCACAGAAACGTCAGTGGCTGGATAAAGGATGCAAGAGTCTGTGTGGATCCCAGAAACTCACTCAGCTTTTATGCAGACACACTGATTACAAGTACACAGGTCACAGGTGTGGATGTTACCTCTATTAGCCATTCAAACCGATTTGTGTCAACCTCTGTGCATGTAATCAGACCAAAATCTCCAGAGTATGTGAACTTTTGATCAGGGTCATTTGGATGTTTTTGGTTGTCATCATGATTTAAAAAGAAAAAACACAGTAGTTTGACAGTAAATGGCTTCACCCAACCACTAACCATGAGTGGGAAAAAATTGTTTGTGTTATCATTCATATGCTCTGAAAAAAGGCAAAGAAAGCAAAAAATCTGATCGGGTATGTAAACTCTTGAACACAACTGTACTTAAAACAAGTAGAGGAGCCTAAAGGGAAATGCATAATTGAACATTTTAAGTGCCGTTTTATTTTTTTGCAATTTTATAACCAGCTTTAGCATCTGAAGGACTGCATTAATTTCAGTGCACACAGTGTTTTGGCTACTGTTAGGCATGTACACTCAAGAGATATGGAGCATGTCAAAGTTGTGACTATAATCTGGATAAAGGTCCAAAGAGTCTGACCACCACATGGCCTCACAACTAGAAAAATGCAGCCTTCCTGCTCCTATTTAAGTAAATAGTAAAACATAGACAGAGGCTAAAAGGTCACACTTATAGCCTCAGTCTATGGTGTATGGCAATATGGAAACATTGAGGCAATACTACAGCAGGGTGTGGGGGGGAAGATATTACAGCTGTAGTGGTGTTTTAAATGTATGCCCCCCAGGTAATATATCCAGCTTCCAGCTTTCATATTTTATGGAGCCCGCTCCAGTCCCACCACGCCATCTTGTGCCAGTAGGTTCTGACTGGCTGGAAGTCAGAAGTTACCTCACAGGTACTCAATACATTTCTATAAGAGTCAGCGTGAGACTCCCATAGAGATATATTGAATAGTGACCTCTGGTGTGCTCCGTGAAACACTAGAACTGCCAGCTAATCACTTTGTACTGCAGACTGACCAAAGTGCAGCTGTAAAACCATTAAGGCAGTGAAATGTATGTATCAGACAGGGCTCAAGGGATTAACATTTAAAGCACTACTACAGTGGTGCAGTAAAAGTAGAAAATCCTCTGTAGCGGTACTTTAGAGTATATGCTGAAAGCTTTTCCTGGGCATGTATGTACCTTCTGCCAAGTGCACAGATGAGGTGTGCAAGTTGCTCAATTGAAGGAACTATTGAACTATTATGGCCACTTTACACGTCCCGATATCGGCGTCCAGCTCCAATAAAAAGTCACGTGGTTCGTGCGTTGGCCCCGATATCGTTCGTGCATTGTGCGGTGTAAATGAGCAATTCGATGCAAGAACGATGCCAAAACTATATCGGGGAAGAAATGAGCAGGCTCTCCAACAGCCCGATATTGGATAGACGATGTGGCCGGATAGTGCTGTGTGACAGCCCGACAACGATGTGGAGTACAACATCCCCTATCCTCTCCATGTTAAATGGTCGTTCCTGGGTCGCCCGTACAAGGGGGCGTAGACATCGCAGTTGCGTTGCCTGCCGATATCGCGCTGTGTAACATCTCCTATGCGATCTTGGAATTCTGCCCAAAAAATGCGCGCTCCTGTGTCGTTGTATCCAAGTGGCCATTAAAGGAAATTTGGAGACATATCCGCTTTAAAGAGAACCTATCTCCAGATCAAAAGTGACCAGTGTTTGACCTTCTTTTAATCCCTCTATTCCCATGAAGATTGCATTATTTGTTTTTTAATCTCCACCATAAGGTTGCAGAGATTTGCCATTTTTAATTTGGTGCTAATTTTTATGGTCATTATTAAGGGGGAGTGGCTAGTAGGACTCCTCAGGGCCATGTCTCTAGGCTGCTCTGCACACTTACCTTGTGAGCCACCCCTCCAGTGGAGGCCATAAAAATCCAGCACTAAGCAAAAAAGCTCATATATCTGGAACTTTATGGCAGATTTTACAAACAAAAAAAGCTGTAATAGGGGAAAAGTGGGAATAAAACAGGAGCAAGTACTGGACACTTATTGACCTGACAACAGGTCCTCTTTAGGGTACCTTTACACGCAGCAACCGCGGCGAGGAATCTGACCGGCGATATGTCGCCCTGGCACCATCGCCGTCAAATTGCCTCGCAGTTGCAGCGTGTAATTTGGGAATTTGGCGGCGACAAAAAAGTTGTCGCCTGCTTCCGATTTCACAGCACTGCTCCAAAATCAGAGGCAATCATGAAGGTGACATTCCCGGCTTTTGGCGTGTGAACGGGCGATAGTGATGGAATCTGCGTCGCCTACTGATTTCCCATAGGCATGCCACAGAGTGCTGGAGTCGGCGCCCCATCAGCGATGATTGGTGCTGGCTACTGTGTCTCCATTGACTGTCACTTGACACTGCGCCATATTTGAACAGCTGTCCATTCACCACCACACAATGGCAATGGCGTCATGTATTAGCCAGCCTTCCAGAGCAGGTTGCCCAATCATAACGCTATTGCGTTGTCTAATCAGCGTGTTTGGGGTGCGGTATATAGCAGTCTGCCATGCCTATGTTCTCATGGCGCTAACCATGTACGCCCACATTCTTTTGGGGATTGCGGCGTGTGAAACGGCGAGGGAACTCCACCGGATTGATTCCGCTGTGGGGTAGGCGATTTCCAGGGCGACACTTTGCCTTAGGTTGAGGGCGAAATTGCGGCTGAAAAAGCGCCTTCGGCGATCTGAGGCAACCATGAGGAGCGTGCACGTGCACATTAGATTGCCTCCTATTGCCACCAAAAATTGCGGCGTGTAAAGGTACCCTTAAGGTGCTTCAAAATCCTAAGTAGAGAATTTAGCTTTGTATTAGTTAAGGTGACAAAGGACTAATCATTATCAGGCTTTATGGAATAGTACAGCTCATTTCTTGTGTGCCACTTACAACTGAAAAAATGAAACTGCTGACTATAAAATTTCAAGTAGAATAGGATTAATAGGGATTTCTTACTGGGAGCCCTGAAAGTGAAGAACATACAAGCGATTGTATTATGCATGGCTGCATCTTCAGAGCACATTCAAAGGTCTATTGTGTTCTAATATTTTGCTCCTTTTAACATGAGCCAACTTATAACAGACCAGTCTGCAAGTATTTTATAGATCACTTATAATGGAGGAAGATATCAGTCATGCAAAGTATTCTGTTGCAAGAGCATTTGATGGCACACAAGGTGCTTCATGTAATGCGACATTTATCTGGCATGGCAGTTCTTATCTCCAAACGTGTATGTAACTGTATACAAATCTAGAATGTAGAAATCTATTAAAAGATTTAAATAATTCTACAGTTTGCTTTACCAGCATGCAGAAGTAAGGTATAGTGCTCGCTCACACTGGCGATTAATATGGAGGTGTGCGATGCGAGGATTTATCACGTTGCACCCTGAACAATGTTATACAATGAGGAAGAGCTCATCTGTGCATTGTTTCTCAGGTGTGAGTAAAAAATCCCTGCATGCTGCAATTGACCTCATATTTCAGACGAGACTTTCCAACTCAAGTTCATTGGTATAAGAAATAAATGGACGGCATACTGACCAACTATATGCTGACCAATTTAAACATACAATTCACAGCCAGAACCCTTCCGGAAACCCATTAAAAATGTTTTCTATAAATATTGATAGATCAATTGATCGATAGATACAGTAGATAAATATTAAGAAAACATGAAAATGAACAGCAGCACATCCTTTAAAAGTGAAAAATGTGGATTTATTCCCAGGACCGCAACGTTTCGGCTTGTCAAAGCCTTTTTCAAGCAGTACCACTACTTGAAAAAGGCTTTGACTAGCCGAAACGTTGCAATCCTGAAAATAAATCCACATTTTTCACTTTTAAAGGATGTGCTGCTGTTCATTTTTTCTTAATATCTACACCTAAGGATTTATGGTAGGAGGGCTTGCAACCGAATTATTTTCTTTTTTGTGCTGTTCCACATAAATTTTTCTTAGATAGATAGATAAATAGATAGATTAGAAGAGAATAGTTAGATATCATGAAGATAATTAATGTGCCAAACGCCCTGCATATTATAAACTTGCCCCTTTACTGCCTTTCGTATGGCTCTAAAGGGTGTTTAGCCTTTTTTAGTCTAAGAAATAAATAATAAAAGAAATAAGGGTGTCCCTCATATTTATGATAACAAGCAAAGGTAAAAATGACAGCTGGGGGAAGATATTATCTTGCTGGGAATGTCCATGGATTTTGACCCCTTCCCAAACTAAAAACACAGCTATAGTGTGGCGTCCTTGCAGACCGATCGCCACCAGATGGCGCAGCAGCTGGGATTGGAAAGTCCACCCCACACACACACCTAATACATCCCCCGATATCAAGTCTAAGTTACTCTATGTCTAGCAACGGGATAGCAGGAGAAGCCAGGTGGAGGGTGGAACGTTTGGACAGAACCTGGTTAGGGGTGGGAACAAAGCAACAACCAAAAGGATGGACAACACCAAGTTCTAGGCGAGTTTTTAGTGGAGTAGTAGAAAGAAGTAGCAGACCAACCCAAACAAAGCCAGACCAGTCAGAGGAGAGGCGCGACCACCAGAAAGGACTGAGAGAACACGGACCTAGCGGCCTGTGCCACCGTATTGCTAGCCCAGGCCCCAGGTTGAGAACTGAAGGTAGACAGAGGGGGTCCAAGGTGTGTCTGAGTCAACGGGTACACCGAGGGACCGCGCCAGAACCAGAGTGCCGGCCCTGCTGAAGTGGCAGGGAAGCTGTATGCCCCAACTACGAACTCTGGTGGGGCGGGGTCTTTATGTCCCGAGACCCAACCTCCTGTGCAGTGAAAGGAAGGCTGTCATATTGGGGCTAGGGTACCCGAAACGTTACCCACAGAAAAGCCTGTGACTGCTGGATTGTAGCTAGCATGCGGAACAGACTGAGGAGGCCCGAAAGGAACATGAAAGTGGGTGTTGCAGACAAGCCGTCCCAGCTGCTAAGAGCGCACCGGAGCCGCTGCTGTACTGAACTCTGTATGTTGTAACAGTGTGAGACTTTGAATGTGTGCCTAAGAGGTGGCAGACTGACTCTGTGAGCCGGCAGCAAGAGGCTGCCAGAGGGTACTGAGAACTTTGCACTACACCTACACTTCCTACACGGTATCCCTGGGGACCAGCCCTACCCGTGGAGGGCACACCATCTCTGCTGCAACCCACATCATCCCCAGAGGCCCGACTGCAGCAGTAGCTACATCTAGCCACAAACCACGGGTGGCATTACGATAATTTATAAACTGTTTTCCCCGACAATCTTTTTATTGACTCGCCCGGAACCACGGAGCCGGGTCACAACACCATGACATGCTGCAGCACCAGATGACGACAGGCCCGGTTCCGAGTACCCCGTGGCCCCGGTGGGCAACTCAATAGGATAGCATGGTGGCTCATTGGTTAGAATTTAAGTCTTGCAGCACTTGGGACCTTGGTTCAAATCCCGTCAAAGACAACATCTGCAAGGAGTTTGATTCCTCCAGGTACCTTGGTTTTCTCCCACACTCCAAAGACATTCTGATGGGGAATATACAGTAGATTGTGAGCCCAAATGCAGACAGTATTGCTGATGTACATAAAGCACTAAGGAATTAATGAAGCTATATACGGTAAGTGAATAAATATATATTACATCAGCTGCTCCAGAAGTGGCACATCACATAAGAAGAAAAATAAAATATTTTTGTTTGTGTATTTTTTTCTTTTCCATTACTGGTTAGTAATGAGGAAGTTCAATAGATACCTTGACATTACCAACACCAGGGCTTGGTACCAGATGACACAACACAGCTGACATCGACCCCAAAAATAATTACACCGATTGCCACTGCGCCAGGCCAATGGGGAAGAAGTGAAGCGTCAAAAATGGCATATCTTATGTGATGTGCCACATTTGGGGCAGCTGGTATTTTTAGGCTGGGAAGGGCTCACCAGCCAGGACCTTCTCAGCCTGACAATATCAGAATGCAGCTGTTTGCTTTACCTTTACCCGTTATCTTAAGTAGGGGGGAACCAAGATATATTTTTTTTAAATATGTATTTACTTTGTAGGTTGAAAAAGTTGAAACACCTTTTAGTTCCACATGAAAGGTACTATATGGTGCAAGTTTACAATATGAAGGAGGTTTGGCACAATATGTAGCTGCAATATATCTATCATCCATTTATTTTATTTCTCTATATAATTTTCTATCTATATTCTATTTATCTATGTATATATTTATATACATGCTTATATTTAACTGCTCTATTATTTCTGACAATTAGCAAAAATTTACATAGAGTAGTCTAGGATTATGTTAAAAACACATTGCGTACGGATGTCATACACATGTCAAATTAATTATATGCAAGAAGAAAAGACAGTTTCCTGAATCCGGGCTGCCGACCAATGAAATGAGTTGGAAAAAGCACAGTGTTCAGTGCAATGATGGCTTTAATTCCTACGCGTTTTGGAGCCACATCCCCTCTCCTTCCTCAGGGAATCAACAAAGTCTTGAATAGTAATTAAAGCCATCATTACACTGAAAACTGTGTTTTTTCCATCTCATTTCATCGGTCGGCAGCGCGGATCCAGGAAACTCTGTCCTATCTTCACTGTATTCAGTTCTGACACCCCTGCATGGGTGGAGTGTGGATCCTGGAGCAGCCATCTTCACACCTTCATACCAGTTGTGGGTCACACAACTGTGCCAGGTGAGCAGCAACAAGAGAAACCCTACGCATATTAAGATAAGACCCTATTGCGCTTTCTCTCCTTTACTATAATTTAATGCAAGAAGAAAATGCACACTCACATTGCACTTGCAAGACAAAAGGTTACCCATACAGATTTCACTCATTCAACTTTTCCGGGTCCGGAATAGAGCCTAATTTTTAATGCAAATGTGAGCAAGCCCTTAGACAGACTGCACCTGGCTCCACACCTGTTACAATTTCAGATATTGGAATTTAGAGAGCATGGGCATGAAGGGGCACAGCTTTGCTCACCCAGGGCCACCAGCAAGCCCTCACTGGCCTGTCTCCAGTGAGGGGCCTGGGCAGCAGAGGCCAGGAGGGGTGCTGGGAGACACTGACAGCCCGTCCCTTCCTCTGTCACTCTGCTGCTACCCGAGCCCCAAAGGCAGGGGGTGGAGCCTATCAGCATACCTAGAGGGGGGCTGGCGGTGTGCTGTCTGCAGTGTGCGGTGTGAGCCAGCAGCTGCAGTGAGAGTTAGCCATTCTCTGTCTAAGCCGCCATTAAGCTGACAGCGGCTCAGAGAAAGTTCTGCGCCGGCTCCCATTGATCAGCTGTACAAGCTCATACAGTTAAGGCTCTGATTATGCTGATGACATCACAGTGCAGCAGAGATCCAATGGAGCTGAAGACACTGAAAATGAGATCCACATGTGACCTTCCACAGTAATTAGGAGGAGATTATTATGGTCAACGAACAGAGGAAGGAATGAAGGGTAAGGAGAGTGATGGTTAGCATAGAGAGGGGGGCAGAAAAGAGTGATGGTCAGCAGAGGGAGGGGAGAGAGGACAGTGATGGTCAGCAGAGGGGATAGAGGAGAGGAGAGTGATGGTCAAAACAGGGAGGGGAGAGAGGAGAGTGATGGTCAGCACTGGGAGAGGAGAGTGATGGTCAGCAGAAGGAAGGGTGGAGAGGAAAGTGATGGTGAGCACAGGGAGGGAAGAGAGGAGAGTGATGGTCAGCAGAAGGAAGGGTGGAGAGGAGAGTGATGGTAAGCACAGGGAGGGAAGAGAGGAGAGTGATGGTCAGCAGAAGGGGGAGAGAGGAGAGTGATGATCAGCAGAGAGGAAGAGGAGATTGATGGTCAGCAGAGGGGGGGAGAGGACAGTGATGGTCAGTGCAGGAAGGGGAGAGTGATGTTCAGCACAGGGAGAGGAGAGTGGTGGTGAGTAAAGGGGAGGTGGGAGAGGAGAGTGATGATCAGCACAGGGAGTGAGAGAGGAGAAGGATGTTCAGCACAGGGAGGGAGAGAGGAGAGTGATGGTTAGCAGAGGGAGGGGGAAAGGAGAGTGATGGTCAGCAGAGGGAGGGGGGTGAGGAGAGTTATGGTCAGCAAATGGAGGGGAGAGAGGAGAGTGATGGTCAGCACAGAGAGGGAAGAGAGGAGAGTGATGGGCATCAGAGGGGGAGAGAGGAGAATGATGATCAGCAGCGGGGGAGAGAGGAGAGTGATGGTCAGCAGAGGGGGAGAGGAGAGTGATGGTCAGCACAGAGAGGGGGGAGAGGAGAGTGATGGTCAGCAGAGGGAGGGGGAAGAGGAGAGTTATGGTCAGCAGAGTGAGGGGGAAGAGGAGAGTGATAGTCAGCAAGTGATGGGAGGGGGTGTATAATGTGCAGCAAATGAAGAAGAGTATTTTAGAAAACAGAATGGGGAACAAGGGGGTGATAGGTGCAGGCACAGTATGGGGAGCAGGGTGAGAGAGTATGGGGAGCCATAGGGTAAATTTAAATACACAGTATGGCATGTGTGCAGACAGTATGAGTAGTTAGGGGGAATGGGTGTGAAAAGAGCATGAAGAGCTAGGAGGCCTGGGTGCAGAAAAAGTATGGTAAGTGAGGGGGATGGGTGCAGACACAGTATGAGGAGAGAGGAGGGACGGGTGTGGGCACAGTATGGGGGTGAGGGGGACGGGTGAAGACACAGTATGAGGAGAGACGGGGATGTGTGCGGACATAGTATGGGGAGCAAGGGGGCAATGAGAATGGAGGTAACATACATAGTAACATAGTATTTAGTATTTAAGGTTGAAGGAAGACCTTAAGTCCATTTAGTTCAACCCATAGCCTAACATGTTGTGGGTAGTGGGGACAGAGTACAGGATAAGAAAAATATGAGGTGAAACATAATAGAGACTGGATAGTGTGTGGGTGGGGGCGGGATGGATGCAGACACAACTGGGTAGTATGTGTGCGTGTAGAGGGTAGGTGACATGAGGTAGAGGGGGTTGCATGGCTTAACAGTGTGAGGCCACAGCAAGGATAGGACAGTATGTTGAAGAGGAGGAGTGTGATGAGAAGGTATAGTATAGAGGGACACAGTGTGAGAGGATAGTGGGGAGAGCATGTGGAGGGACAGTGTGTGTGTATTTTTTTTGTGCAGGGAAAACAGTGAAGAGAATTTATTTGTTAAGGAGCACAGTGTAGGGCAGATATATTTATTCAGGCAGAATTACAATGACACTACTATTTTTAAGGCACCATGTCGGGATGTGCTGCAGAAAAGCGTAAAAGATGGAAGTCTGCAAAGATGTGAAAAGTCATCATGGCATCAGGACAAGATGAAAAAAAGAATATGGTAACTCCGATCAGAGACAAGGTCATCTATAAGTTACGTGGATGTAAATGATTATCTGTGATACTAACATTCTAATCAGTACTGTAGTTCCTGTATGATCTGATGACACCAGGTAACAGCCTTTAGTATCTTCTTCACATTAGTAAGGACATGCTGCAAGTTGTAGGTTTATGCAATACAAATATGTATTGACATTACAATTGATGTACTATTGAATTGATTAATTTTTTTTTACAGATGGTGGTTCTGATGATGAATTTCTGTAGTGATGAGGGTTGTGATGCTGTGTGTCTGTAATTATGTGGCTTCTAGTTATGTATTTCTGTACCTCTGGTGGGTCTTGTGATGTATTCCTGTACTGATGGTGATTTTAATGATGATTTCCTGGGTGGCTGTTGTGATGTTTTTCTGTACTGATGAGGGTTTTGATGCTGTGTTTCTGTACTGATGAGGGTTCTGTTGATGTCTTTTTGTACCTCTGGTGAGTCTAGTGATGTATTCCTGCGCAGTTATAGGTTCTAATCCTCTACAATTGTAACATTTCAAAACTTGTAAAGTGATACTATGTTAATAAAGGAGCATTAAAGTGGTTGTCTGTGATGAGTCTGAAGTCACTCTATGTGTTGCTCTATGTGACTGCAGACTTCTGAATTCTCACCGTGCGCGCACTCCCCGCTTTCAGGATTATCTAGTGCTGGCAGTGAGAGTAGAAAAATCACATAACTGCAAGTATGCCATTTACATGCATGCAGCCACGTGCTGACTAGACATGGGGGGCCTCAATGAAAATGTATTGAATGAGGCCGGACATGTCTGGTCAGAATATGGCCAGAAGTATATAAATCTTATACTTGTGCTCATATGGTCTTAATGAATTGAGCCCCATATATTTTATTATCATCGCATTAATCCAATACAGGTACTTAAAGCTTTCCATAGTCCTAGTGCACACAGCTGTATAATAGCACTATTTTGTATATCCGATAATGCTGATTTATTCCCCAGTGCAGCTATTCAAATACTGCACTGGCTGAGCCCCAAACGTACCCGAGCACAGCGACGCTCGCTTGAGTGGTTTGTGTAAGTAAAGTACCCAAACTCCAAATTCAAACACTGATTTTTTTGTAAAGTCTGTGTTCAGGTCCGACATCTCTAAGGCTGCTTTCACACTGCGTTTTTGTGCTGTCCGAGGGGATCAGACTTTTTGCTGCACCCCTCGAACAGCAAAGGATCCAAACTGATGACTGCAATCGGATGCCAAATAGGCATCCGATTCCGATATTTTGCAGCATCAGTTTGGATCCTCTCCCTGCTCCTCCTGTCATCTCGTCCCCCTCCATCCTGTAACCTTTCTCCCCTCTGTCTCCCCTCTTTGTCCCCTCTGTTTCCCCTCTTTGTCCCCTCTTGGACCCCTCTTTGCCCCCTCTTTGTTCCCCTCTTTGTCCCCTCTTTGTCCTCCTCTTGGACCCCTCTTTGTCCCCTCTTTGTTCCCCTCTTTGTCCCTTCTTTGTCCTCCTCTTGGACCCCTCTTTGTCCCCTCTTTGTCCCCCCTCTTTAGACCCCCTCTTTGCCCCCCTCTTTGCACTCCCTCTTTGCCGACCTTAAAAAATAAAAAAAATCTTTATTCTCACCTCTCCGCGACACCCGCGGTGCTTCCAGCTTCTCTTCTTCTGATGCACAGGACCTAGCGTGATGTCATAGTCACATGACCGGTTACCGCAGTAACCGGTCATGTGACTGCACTGTGACGTCAGGCCAGGTCCTAGAATCACAGAGCGGTGGAGGCAGTGCTGGATCGTGGAGAGGTGAGAATAAAGATTTTTTTATTTTTAACCCTTTCATTTCACTGGATATCACTTCTGCAATGTATGAATATACATTGCAGAAGTGATATTAGATGGCACAGAGCGATTTTAGTGTAATGAGCATGCTCAGTACACTAAGATCGGTCCGAGGAGACATCAGCTGTTTCCTCGGACCCGCGCTCCATAGGCCCCATGTTATTTGGCGCGGATCAGGTCGGATCCAACTCGGTCCGATTTGATCCGCTGTGCCAACGGACAGCCACGGATCACAGAAAAACGCAGTGTGAAAGCACCCTAACAGGGAGCTGTAGAAGAGTTAAAGGGACACTGTCAGATCATTTTTCAGTATAATATTAATATTACCCTTGAATAGTGCCTGGGCAGACATTTTAAAACATGTAAAATCATTATTCTACCCTTTGTATTTTTCATGTTATCAGCATTGTCAGACCCTGCAGAGAGCTGCTGCATTAGTCCTGTCCATTATAAGCAGAGACAATTAGCTGCTCTATAAACTGTCATGTAATTATTTATTCCTTCTCAGCAGCTCTCTCCTCTCTCCTCCCCCTGCTGTCAGTGCTGTGTGGTTTCACTCTCTGAAACTACTATTCGGCTCAGGACACAGAGGGAGAAAGCTACTCCATTTGTTTCTGTCCCGCCCCTGGTGGGGACCATCTGGTGCTCGGAACCGGGCCCTCTCGCTGTCATGTGGGGCTACGGTATGTCATGGTGTCATGACCCGGTCTGTGATCCCCTTGTCAGACGAGCAGTTAAAAAGGGGATTGGAAAAATGGCTGAAAATAAAATAGAACAAAAATTAAAAGAATGTTGTGACACCACCCATGGAATGCGGCCGGTATAGCCACTGCTGCAATCGAGACCTCTGGGGATGATTGGAGTAGCAGCGTACATCGATCAGTTCTCCACAGAAAGAGCAGGTCCCCAGGGCATTCATATAGTCTATGGATATGCAGGGCTCATTGGGGGTGCAGGGTTCAGTGTACGAAAGAACTGACAGACACAAGGGTAACAGTCTCCTTTACCTTTACTGTTGCAAGTAGTTGGTTCATCCAGGGCACAATTCACAAGTGGTGTTAGGGATCTGGAGCCTGGAAGTAAGTTGGGCTTTCTACCCATGGCAAGTTCTGAGGCCTCCCTGCTGCACTGTTCTCTGTGAGCCATGGCTGCTTGAAGTTGTGCTTAGACTCTCTCCTCCCTTGTCTGTCTTGGCTGTGTGACAAATGGCTTGAGCCCTTTCTGTGCTACTCTCCTTCACTGCGTCCCCTGAACTCTGCAGCTGTGTCTCCTGGCCTTTCTGGTGGGTGACCAACTTGGAATCACCCGCCCTCCAGTGTTGGTTGCTGGGCATAAAGTCCCTGGCGACATTGGACTCCAGTCGGTGTCCGTACTACAGTTAAAGGCAATCAGCTCACCCCATGAATGTTCGGTGTGCACGGACCTGCGTCCTGGCAGCGCACGTGGAAATGTGAGAAAAGAAGTGATGATCCAGCTCCCGATGAATACTGCTCAAATAAAGATTTATTTATCTGTCAAAATTTCCAGTTGTCAATACAGCCAGTGTTAGTGCTCATAGTACATGGATATTTAATATACAGGGAGCATCGCAAGGCGACATGTTTCGGACCTTAGTCCAAAACATGTCACCTTGCGATGCTCCCTGTATATTAAATATCCATGTACTATGAGCACTAAAACCGGCTGTATTGACAACTGGAAATTTTGACAGATAAACAGGTGTCCGTACTACGCTAGGTGCAGAAATGAGGGGGCACCGCTCCACTCCTCACACCTTTTCTCCACTTTCCGCAGACTCTCACCTATAGGTCACTCACACTGGCTAGTCAGTTTCCTCGGACGGGCCTAGGACGGCTCACGACCGTAGCATGTCTTCTACAGTCCTCCTAGGAACTGAATTGCCTGACCCCGTCCCCAGAGCAGAATTTATAGGGGACCTGCTCTGAACTCGGGCTTTAGAGCTCCCCCTTCTGGCCTGGAGTTGGGAAGGTGTTGTGCGCTTGTGTGTGTTTTTCCTGAGGTGGGTTCCTTCCCTTCCTTCCAGGCTTATAGTAGTATTGTGGCAACCGGACCCTGGGGCGCCACATTTCTGTAAAAAAGAATCCCTGCTGGGCTGTGAGAGATTCTGTGTTTATCTGATCTCTTTGTTTTGCTGCAAAGAGAGCAGAGGATACAGCCCCCCCACGCACACACACACTGATGTCCTGTGCAGTGATGTAAATATGTGAAATGCATATTCATGCATGGGGAGTGGACAGCAGATAACTAAATGAATCATTCACTGTGAGTGACAGATGGAATGAATCTCTTTATTTGAAGTTTACAGAAGTTAGGAGGGAAATATAAATGATAGAAATATGTGAATAGAGCGAGTTTAGAGTGAGGAATTGGAAAATGATAGTAGTTACATATAGAATTTTGAAGTGACAGTTTTCCTTTAAACAATAAGAGCAGGGTGATTTATTTGTTTATAAACTTTATACATATCAGTAAATTATATATTTTTAAGTGCTCAATAATAAGCAGAAAAATAAATTTTCACATAATAAGAAGAAATTAATATTGAACAATTGATTCTATAAAACTGACTTGAATATCAAAAATTAGGTGTTATGGCATGTATTGTTTTCCTGGCATAAATAGTAGAAACAATGATGAAATGGAAAGATTTTACAATTGAAATACGGTAACCAACTAAAAATGTTATATCTGAACTAGAATCTACCAGAAAGGCTTTTTCTCACCACAGGAGGGCAGATAACATTGGTAATCCCAATTCTGTAAAATAATGATTATTACAGACACTTCCACTCCAGCATATTGAGTTATTCTATTCCAATAAAAAGGTGAAAATTACAATCTACCAATAGTGTGTAATGATTCATGTGATCAGCTCATCTGCTTGAAAAGATCCTCTGACAGATCACTGAGCAGCACTTGCCAGCAATAAAGTTTGGAAAAAGATAAGTCTACATGATGTGAGCAAATCCACCCTGAAATTCAACAAATCTGCGGCTTATTAGCAGGTAATTCTGCAGGTGTTACATTTTGATTTTGTTGCGGACTCGCCTGCAATGTAGATCCCTATGCATTGCAATGAGCGAAATCTGCAATACAAAAGGTGTACAAAGCGTGTTCAGTGAATTTGTAAAATCTCATCCAGCATCTGCTACTATAATTTTTCTATAAATTTTCCCCACATAAATCACCATAAAAAAAACACAGCCAATCCACCATATATGCATGGGTGTATACATTGTCACAGTCAATGGCACTTTTGGCACTCTTCGGCTGCCCATAATACTGACTTTATACAAAAAAAACTTACTTCAAACAAAACATTCTAAAAAAATTTGCAGGTATCTACCAGGCGTCATTTGACGTTTCCCATTGACTTGACAATGCGAAAAATGCCAGAAGAATAGATATGTCACTTTTGCAATGGAAATCTGTCAGCACGTTTTTACTACCTCATCTGAGAGTAGCATGATGTAGGCAAAGAGATCCTAAAACCAATGATGTATCAGTGAAGGTACCGTTACACGCCTCAATATTGAAATGATCTCACTAACGATCTCGTGGGCGCGCGGTCGTTAGGACATCATTTTGACACCGTTGGTGAGCTGTCACACGTGTAGATATCGTGGACGATGCACCAACGATGTGGTGAGCAGCTATCGTTCGCACAACCCAGAGAACGATACTTGTTCACTGATGTGAATGGCCGAAGTCGTGAACAACATCGTTATCACAGTGTCACACACAACGATGCAGCAGGTTGGCTGATCGAGGATCGTCTGATTGAGAACATGTTCTCAAATCTGCGATCAACGATCCAACCATTTATCGTAGTCGTATCTCGGTGTCACACGCAACGATGTCCTAACGATGTCGTTTCAACGACTCCAAACCTGTGACATTTCATCAATATCGTTCACGATATCATACCATGTAACAGGGCCTTTAGATTACAGGGTGCAGCAGTTCTGACGCAGTAGTTTTAGATTTAGAAATGCAACAGAGCTGCTCCCGCTCACACCAAGTTCTTTATATACAATGTCTGTAAACAGTGAGGTGCTAATCACAGCAAGGGGCGTGTCGGATTACCCAGCATGAGGCAATATAGTCCAGTGCAATGATAATCTCCTTGAACTAAAACAAATATTGTAGTAAAACAACAGCTTGAACTTTGCTGAAATCTGTCTTTTAACCCTTACAGCAAGCTATTTTCAGATCATACAGCAAAACCCTGCTGACAAATTCCCTTTAACTGCTTGACAGTTTTAAGAAACTCAAAAGGTTAAAAGACGTTCTAAAGCATGATTATATGAACACCAAGTCATTTTAGATCGAAATGTTCATGCATTTTTTAAATAGTTTTTTTTTCAGGTGTTTTCTGATATAGAATCTGCCTGAAAAAGATATTGTGTTTACATACCCTTAGGCCATGTGCACAGGTTCAGTACTTGTCGCCAAAACTATTAGTGGAACAGCCATAGGAAAAGTATAATAGAAACTTGTGCACGACTTCTGCATTTTTACCGAATCCTGATTTTTGCATAAAAAATGTTGAGATAAAACACTCATCAAATAATCAAAGTGTGCAACTAGCCTTAGGCCGTTTGCAGCATTTTGCATGTGTTTTTTTATACAAATGTAAAAATTTTATGTACAATACAATTAAAAACTATATTTCAGAAATCTCATGCGCACAATTGCTTTTTTTCCTAACTGAATTGGAACTTTAACATGTCACTTCTTTCAGTGTTTTTGCAGTGTTTCTTCACCGTAGAAAGCAATGAGGAAGTGCTGCTTTTTTGAAGAGTAAAATTAACTTTATAAAACAGGTACTGTAAACAAATTACATATAATCAACACCAAAAACTCAGAAAAAAGCAGCAAATATGCTGAAAAATCTGCTTTTTGTAAGCAGCATTTTTTACTGTGAACAGAGCATATCTTGGCTGCAGAACAAAATGAAGCAAAGAAAGCAATGTATGAACATTTCTCACAAAGAGATTTCAATCACAAAACTTCTGTGCCCTCTCTTTAGGAGTCTATAGGGAAAACTTAAACATAATACATACACTGTGGGGGAAGTTTTTACGTTACATTCTTGACATTATAAATCAAGGAGTTTTATGGTCATGTGCACGTGTTGACTATTTGGTGAGTTTTTACCTCATTAACTGTAAGCTAAAATCAGAATTGAAACAATCAGTTGAAAGTATAATAAGTACCCGTAAACCAATCCTGCATTTTTATACACACAGACAACCTCTTTTACCCATTTATTAACCCCAAACATACCCAGTTCAGATGATAATCCTCGAGGACCTTCAACAATCCTCTTTGGTTCCGCTACATTGCGCCAAGTGGTGACTTTAAGGTCGCTGTTCACCACGAGCACTCCTTCTATACTGATGGCACCAAGAGCCGCAGCTGTGAAAGCAGTGAAGTGGGTGAGGTGACCAGATTTCACAGCTGGGGTACTGGTTTCCCAGCTGTGACCTCACTGTCATCACCACTCTCACAGCGAGGGCTATGAGCCTTCATGTACCGAGGTTCAGCACAGAATGATGGCTCTGACAACCGCAGCTGTTAGGTCATCTGGGTTCACAGCTGGGGTACCTGGAACCCCGGCTGTAAACTCAGGTGACCTCACTCATGTCACTGCTCTGACAGCCATGGCTGTCAGAGCTGTCAGTGTGTGAGCACTGCTCGCATTGAGTGGTCACTTTAATGCCACCGATGGGCCTGATGTAGTAGAGCAGAAGAGCGTCATTGAGGGCCATCATGGATTACCATTGAAGCTGGGTATGTTTGGGGTTAATAAATGGGTAAAAAAGGATGTCTATGTGTTTTAGTGCGTATGTGTCCTGACACACACCGATGTCTAATGAGAGGTGGCTGGACTTCTAAATAATTGCAATGTGAATTTCCTTACAACTTGTCACTTACAGCAGTGTGAGACTGGGCCCCATTTATTTAACAAGTGGTTGATGGGACCTAAATCTGTAATGCATTTATGGCATATCTGCAGCTGGGATGAGAATACCTCATTAGGATATGTTATCAATAAAAAATCAGTGGAGGTCCGCCAACTGGCACCCTCACCAATTCAGATGTACAGATTGTATACAAATAGCACAGTAGAGCTCTGTACACAGTGTAGTAATCATTATCGGGTACTGTGGCCAATTTTGCATTTAAGTAAAAGGGAGCTGAGCTTCATTATCCAAGAACAGCTATTACACAGTGCACAGAGGGGCGCTGTTCTGTTCGTAAAGATAGATAACTAATATGTAAGTGTTAGGGCGGCTTCACACTGCGGCACGATCCGGTCCGGGGCTGTCCAGGATGACCCTGACAGCCGCGGACTGGACCAGCACACAGAACCGGAGGGCTAATATGCCCTCCGGTCCGGTGTGCAGCCGCACGCAGCTGCAACCGCTGACAGGTCAGGACCGCAGCGCCGCGGTCCTGACTTATCAGCATCGGGAACTGCGTGCGGCTGAGTGAAGCCGCCCTTAGACAACCCCTTTAAAACTCTTCAAAATGTCTCAGCCTATGTTCACAAGTCACTTTTTGCAGTGTTTTTTTGCTGCACATCTTTATGCAAATTAAAAGCTGCTTTTTACAATACCAGCAAAAGCTATGAGAGTTCAGAAATCTCATGCACTCAATTGTTTTTTTTTTCCTGACTGAATTGGAAAACTGCTGTGTTTTGAAAAACAGCAACATATCAATTTTTTCAGTGTTTTTGTAGTTTTCTTTTCATCATAGGAAGCTGCTCCCCCACCAACCTCTCAGTGCTGAGAGGTAATGGACAGGGGGGATGCAGTGCATATTAAATGAGCCTAATAAGAAGACCCACATGACCAACAGCTACTTCTGCAGCCTGGGCCAGCCTCTTGCAGCCTGCTCCAGAGCCACTGCTTTCCCCAACACAGCCCCACAGTCCGTGTATCTTATAGATGCACCCCTCACTTTCCCCCAAAATATTGGGGGAAAAATGTGCATCTCATAGTCTGAAAAATAATTGCCTTGTGTCATCTGTCATTGCCTCCTGTGTCCTGTTGTCGGACACCCATATCCCAATGGGGTATTATGACATCACAACGGGGTATTATGACATTGCAATGGGGTGTTAGGACATCACAATGTGGGGTATTATGACATCATAGTAGGTTGGTATGATATCCCAATGGGGTATTATGACATCACAATGAGGTATTATTATATCATAGTGTAGTATTTTGACATCATAGTCAGGAATTATGACATCACAATGGGGTATTATGACATTATAGTGGGGTGTTATGACATCATAGCACACAGGGGGGAGACAGCCCACAGCATGAATAGAAGGGAGAGCACACAGGGGGTAGATACGGCCTCCGCCCCTAGCACCAGAGAGCCTGCCAACATTGTGACATCACTGCCCTCCTAATGCGATAGCGTCAGAGCTCTATCTAGTTTAATATAATAAACAGAATTAAGTATTCTGCCCTATACAGGGGGTTTTCAATTTTAGGAAAATAGACACTGACCAATATCCTGTAAACTAATGATAAAATCAAATCGTACCCACCCTCCCATGGTGCAGTGCCAGCGCTCTGCTGCTCTGGCCTCTGTGATGTGGCTACAGCGGTATCTCCTTGACAGTTCTCATCAGTGCCATATACATTGGAAGAGCGGCAGAGTGCAGTGATTGGCTGCAGTGGTGATATACGTTATTGACATAATGTGACCGCTGCAGCCAAAACACTGTAACCAGAGCAGTGATAGAGAGCTAGCACTGGCCCAGGGAGGCTGGGCACTATCTGATTTTGTGATTTTACATTACAGGAAACATCTGGGGATCATTTTTCTAAAAGTGGAAAACTCCTTTAAGTGATAACATAGTCCAGGCTTCTTGGAAGAAGACTTTATGGAGAAAAAAGCCATAAGAGAACAGCTTCACCTTACTGCTGTTTGTGCAGTTCTCAGAAATGCCTAAATCAATACCCTGTACAAGAGGAGTACTTATGACCTGAAAGGATCGAGTGACCGCATACAAGAATAACGAGGAGACAGTATCTAAGGAATGCAAAATAGCACCGGCATGTTCAGTCATTTCAATAGAACAAGGTATTCTCTGAACCAATCCAGAAAAAGAAATAAACACACAAAAAATAAGTGATAACATTAGCAAAGCACTTAGATAATCAGGGCATTAATGTAAAATATATTCCTGTTTTCATAAGACTGGCACCCGTCATCTACTGCAGACAATGCCCTGACCACCCTCGGGCTCCCTTCATGAATTGCCCAGTCCTTTTCAATCCCGCCTGATAAATCATGCACAGAGATTAATGTCAGTGTTTGGAAAAAATCAGAGTAATCATACAATGTAATAATATATTAAATGGGACCGATCATGCCCCAAATGCTATTAAAGGGAATCTTTCCCCAGGTTTTTGCTACCTTCTCTGACAGCATCATAATGTAAAAAAAGAGGCCCTGACTCCAATAATGCATCACTTAGTTTATTGGGTGCAGCAGTCAGAGTTCTTAGATGCAGCAGGTAGCAAAGCTCAGAAAGTTAAGCCACCCAGACCAAGCTCCCTGTCTACATTGTCTATGGAGAGTGTGCTGCTTATCATGGGGAGGGAGGGTTCTGCATGATACAAGCTACAGGCCCCTATTTAGATGGGAGATATCAGGTGTAACAAGGTTGTTACCATTGTAGACTACACCAAATGTCTTTTACCATCATTTTTCTGAATTGTAAATACTTATGAACAATATGTTTTTACCAATTATACTTTTCTTTGCATCTTCCACTCACTTGTAATATCTTGGCATAGTATAAAGGCCATTGCATTAACATTCTTTAATCGGGCATTCGATAATCTGGAAAATGTAATAATTTACCACTTGTTTACACCACAGACTACAGTGCAATTTGGAAATTATATAAGATCAGATGCAAAAGCACTGAATAATAAAGAAATTCACACATAATCTAATATATAAAGCTGAGTGTATGTGCGTGCATGTGTGTATGTCCACAAAAGGAATCCGCACCGTCACATTACCAATTATGAAATTTTGCCCAGCCGCCCTATTTGACTCAAAGAGCGTCATAGACTATGTTTTGAGGGGAAAATTTAACCCTGCGCTTTACAGTCATTTGCTAAAAAAAAAGGCTTATTTAGGCCCCTTTCACATCTATGCATCCCCTGCGTTTGCCTGCCCTGCCTGCCCTGTGCTAGCGCAAATGCAAGCGCAGGAGCATTTAGAGGCAAGTGCAGGCAAGCACATAGGCGCTTAGATGCACTGCTCTTGCCTGTGTTCGGTGCCCCCATTACCTGCTGTGGACGAGCGCAGCCGATCGCAGGAGATGAAATCCTGGAAGCGCGTGTGTGAATGAGCTGACGTCACCGCACGTGTGCTTCTCCAGACGCACCCAGATCGTCACATTACGCGTTTCTGGGAGCGTCTGGAGAAGCGCATGCGCCGTGACGTCAGCTCATTCACACTCGCGCTTCCGGGATTTCATTTCCTGCGCTCGGCTGCGCTTGACCATAGCAGGTAATGGCGGCACTAAGCGCAGGCGAGCGCAAGAGCAGTGCATCTATGCGCCTATGCGCTTGCCTGCACTTGTCTCTAAATGCACCTGTGCTTGCATTTGCGCTAGCACGCCCTGAGGAAGAAAAACTTTGAAACATGCATAGGTGTTCCCATGGGGCCACAGCAGGACTTGAATTACTACAGCATCAGTAACTGCAACAAAGGTACATTGATCTTGCATTGTATTCACTATTATTCACAAACAGATAAGATGTAGGCTACCTTCACATTTGCATTTTTGTCCGCTGCGTACGCTGCGCATGCGCATGCGCTGGTCAAAACGCATGTATAAGCAAGCATGCGCAGGATTTTTCATCAGCATGCACATACGCATGCGTTGAATGTACGCTGTGAATACCTGCGCTCGTATGCGTTTATGACCATGCGCATGCGTTTTCCATGCGCATGCGTTTAATAAATTTGGCAAGATTTCACTTGTCCCACCTACTGGCACGCCCATGGGAAGTGACTTGACACCCGTACGCATGCGCATCGTACGCACCATACGCAAATCCTCGCGCACGCTTGCCCTCTCATAGGGCTTAATACATTTTTTATCAGCGAGCGTGCGCATGCGGACGCGGGGAAATTTAATGCGCGGCAAAAAATGTAACATGTTGCGTTTCCAGGCGCACCTAATTTTCCTAAAGCGTACGCATGCGGACAGATACGCAGCCGTGGCCGAGCAAAAGCAATGTCTTGCGTACGATGCGTATACAATGATAAGGATAAGTGCGCAGTCCGCATGCGCATTTGAATATTGTTGTCCGCAGCGTGCGCTGCGGATACATACGCAAATGTGAAGCCAGCCTTAGATCACAATATAAAGCAAGGGTTGGTTAAGCCCATTGGAACATCCTAAGTGATAGGCTATAAATAAGCATAGGTGAAGTTTAGATGTTAATGGTGAAAAATTGCATCAAGTGCCAGAATATATACTGTATGTATAAGTACAGTCCCTGTATGGATATGCTGTCCAATGTTTATGTGTGCCTACCCTTAATAATAACAATATTATAACAATCCTTTAGCTCATATTGGTACCTGGATAGTAAATATTGTACATTTTAAATCAATATCAAGAAAGATTGTAACTTTTGAGCCTATAAAAAGTATGGTGCGAGTTCACTTTCACACGGGCAGTGCTCCTGGTGGAGCAACTGCGGGTGTTGGGGAGTTATAGTTACTGAGTGAAGCACAAAAAAAAGATAGGAAATATTTGATTACTAGATGTGGGCCTGACGCTATTGCATTGGGAAGGTGGGTGCATGATGATGGGGGCGGGCTGTGGGGCACTGGGGGTGGCAGCTGTCTGTCCCCCCTGTGTGCATGTATGGGCAGGTGCATGTGTGTGTATGTATGTATGTATGTGCATTTGTATATGTGTGCATGTGTGTGTGCATGTATGTGCGTGTGCATGTATGTGTGGATCATGAGGGTGTATGTGCATGTATGCCTGTATGTATGTGTGCATGCATGTTTGTGTGTGTGCATGTATGTGTGTATGCATATGTATGTACATGTCTCTCTTCCCCGTCCTGTGCCATCTCTCTGCCCTCTTACTGGGCCATGTCTTTGCTCTCCTATTGTGCTGCCTCTCTACCCCCTAAGGCCCTGTTACACATAATGACCGCTCCAACAATCCCGACTGCGATAACGACCTGCCGGGATCGCTGGAGCGTCGTTACCTGGTCGCTGGGGAGCTGTCAAACAGGCAGACCTCCCCAGTGATGAGGGCCATGAGAGCCACCTCCCACATCGCTGAAGGCAATGTCAGCGTCCTCCCTGCTTAGTGCTGCCTTACAGGCAGCACTAAGCAGAGAGAACGCTGGTATCTATGATAAACAGCGGGTATCCAGGCAGAGCGGGCTGCCTAGATACCCGCTGTTTATCATAGTTACCAGCGTTCTCCCTGCTTACAGGCAGCGCTAAGCACGGAGGATGCTGGTAACTATGGTAAACACCAGGTATCAATGCAGCGCACGCTGCCTAGATACCTGGTGTTTACCATGGTTACCAGCCAGTAAGGTCACTGATCGCTGGTTTCTCGCTTTCACATGCAGCAATGCGTGCTGACCAGCGGGAAACCAACGAACAAAAAGTGACCCAGAGCACTTTGCAGCGATCAGCGACCACACAGCAGGGGCCTGATCACAGGCTAAGTGTCACACAGAACGACATCGCTGGAGAGATCGTTGTAACGTCACAGATGGCCTCTACTGTACGGTGCCATCTCCTTGCCCCCTTCCTGTGCTCTCTCTCTACCCCCTTTCTGTGCTATCTCTCTGGCCCCCATTGTGCCGTCTCTCTGGCCCCCACTCTGTTCTATGCCAGATCTCTGCCCCCTTCTTGTACCATCTCTCTGCCTTATCCTGTGCCGTCTCTCTAACCTCCCTTTGTGCTATCTATCTGCTCCCCCTATTGTGCTGTCTCTCTGGCTCCTACTGTGCTGTCTCTCTGGCCACCTCCTGCACTGTCTCTCTGCCCTCCTACTTTGCTGTCTCTCTGACCTCCACTTTTCTGTCCCCCTCCTGTTCTGTCTTTGCCCCCTCTCCAGTTCTGTCTCTGCTCATTCTCCTGGGCTGTCTCTGCCCTCTCTACTGTGCTGTCTCTGTCCCCTCTCCTTTGCTGTGTCTGCCCCCTCTCCTGTGCTGTTTTTGACCCCTCTCCTGTGCTTTCTCTGCCCCCTCTCCTGTGCTGTTTCTCTGGCCAACTCTGGGAGACAGCACAGGGGTTGTAGTAGCTCTGTTGCAGTCTGTATATTGAATTGCAGGACCTGTGCTGATGTGATAGACATTTCATCAGTCACATGCACCCGATCACATGACTGTGACATCATCAGAGGTCCTCTATGCAAAAAGAAGCACAGAGGTGATGGAGGTGTGTGGGCGGGGCAAAGGTGGTTGGTGCAGTTTGGGGAGGTGTGTTGGGCAGTGGCAGCAGATGCAGCAAGAGGTGTAGGTCGGCGGGGGGTGGATGTGGAAGGGTATTGGTGTTGGATAGTGGGAGTGTGGAGATCCCCATATTGCGATACCCACCACTTGGGTTTCCCAATATGGCGGTCAGCGTACATTCCAGTGCAGTGCATTGTGGGACTCGGACACATCTGGACATACCGGATGTCTAGACATTATAGAGAAATGATATATTGGATTCATGTTTTGACAGTAAGCCTGGATATTTGTCAGGTGGTTTATAGCAACCAATCACAGATCAGCTTCTGGGTCTGGGCAGGCCACCAGTGACATCCATACCGCAGCAGAGGGCCCAGATTCCCGAGTCCTCATACCCTGGCTAGTCACATCTTAAGGTGCTTTCACATCAGCAATATTGCAATTCAGTGGTAGATCCGGCAGATGTCGCCGCACCTACCGGATCGGCCGACTTGTGGCACCGAACCAGCAAGGCCCATTCATTCTCTATAGTGCTTACAGTCGGGTGCGGCAAGTGCGGTATTGCCGAATCTGGCACTTGTGGCACCACAAAAAAATGCTGCTTGCAGTGTTTTATTTGTACGGCCACAAGTGCCGGATTCGGCAATACCACACTTGCCGCACCCGACCACAAGCCCCATAGACAATGAATGGGGCTTACCAGATCAGTGCCACAAGTGGGCCTTACGCAGTAGATCCAGCAGGTGTGGCAACATCTGTTGGATCTAACGCAAAATTGCAATACCGCTGATGTAAAAGGAGCCTTAGTAAACTCATTCTGCAGCCAGCAATAGACAATGCAACATGGAGGCTATAGAAGGGAAACTGCTACATTTTTAACTAAACACAGTTACAAAAATGGTGTTGAAGCCAGAATACTATGCATTTAAGCAAAATAAAACTTGTCACCAAAGGTGTATAATGTCACTTTGACTCCTTAATGCAACATCACCTATATGTATGTGATTGTAGGGGTGATGGCATGTGGAAGAGCTCAAGAGTCAATCTCTCTTTACACACATATAAAATAGCCAGCCTGTGTCTCTGAAGCCGGTTTCAAATCACGGCAAGATCAGGACCGGGGCTGTCCGGTGTGAACCTGGCCACGCAATTTTGAAACAGAAGCGGAGGGCAAATATGCCCTATCGTCCAGTTTGCAGCCGAATTTGGCAGATTGCAGCTGCAGCTGCTGAAATTTCAAGATTCTGAAATCTCTGCAGGGGACAGCTCCTGGTGCTGAAGTTTAGCAGCGCTCGCTGCTAAACTCCAGCAGCCGGGGTCCTGCTCCCAGATCTGATTTTTTTGTCGGATCCAGTGCGACCCGGAGCCATTGACTCCCATGTTAGGGGGCGCTGGATCGCGACGGATCAGATTTTGTCCAATTTTTGCCCCGGACACAAAAACGTTGCAAGCAATGTCTTTGTGTCCGAGAGAAACTTCTGAATTCTCCCGGATCCTCTCAGACAGATGGAAACTGAATGGCAAATAGCTGCCATTCGGCTCCATCCGGCCCCATAGGGCTGCATTACCACAAAATCGGGTCCGGGGCTGTCAGGTTCACCCCGGACAGCCCCGGACCTGATCTTGGTGTGACACCGGCCTAACAGTCGTGGCTAAAGATGAGATCTAGCCGTGGCAACGTTTATTGTTGCCGTCAATCTCTGACTTTAAATTAGTGAATTACACAAACTGATTCCCTTGTGACTCGAACACAGAGTGCCGGACGGTTATTATGACAGCCATGGGCCTGTCCTTCTTTTAATAATAAAGAAGATCGCTAAATATTTATCCCTTCTCTGCATGTTGCTTTTCAGCACCCTAATAGACTGCGATCTTTCGTCCTCCTGATATTAGCTAAAACTATGTCATAGTGATGTGATCGCAACCTGCCTGCTTCCATCTTCTGCGCTCCCTTACACAGCTGAATTTTTTATGTTTATTTGAGCCTCCCAACTATTTCCCAACAGATTATGTCACAGTAATAAAGGATCAGGTCGTGGGAATTCTATTGGCCAATCTTTTTGTTTTCAGGGTAAACAGCTGCCAAAGGAGTGTGGCAGCAGCTTTCTCCTCTCTCCCCCTTGAGCAATGAACAAAGTCAAGAGTTCTTGTGTATTGAGCAATGGATGGTTGCCAAAAAACTGTTTTGCCAACAGCTATCTCATATTTATAGCCAGTTTTAAAGAGAAATCCTAAGCCACTAATTCCCCCTGTATATCCATAAAATAACTAAGAAAATTCTCCAGCGTTGTATACTAATTTGTGTGGTTCTGTCTAATGGGTGTTTCTAGGCAAACTCCCACATCTCCAGTATCACTGCAATTGCATCCTCTCGGCTTAATTGATGTGGATGACGCATCCTATGTCAATCATTCAGCACTGTACACCTCGTACTTAAATAGTTGATGCAAAAATCTGCGTAGTAGCAAGGCAAAGTGCATCTGCACAGGTCTGTGCTCATCCATATCAATCAGGGCAGAAGGACGAAATTGCTGTGATATAGGAGGTGGCGGGCAAACAGTAGAAACACCCATCAGTAAAGACCCCATGAAGTAGCCTTCAGTATGGAACAAAAGGTATTTTTGGATATGCTCAGGTAGTTGACTGCTTATTTAGAGATTATTGGGTTGTGCTACAAGTTGAAATAAAGGTGGTGGATTTAGCTTCTATTGGGAACACCTGTTGATAAATTCATTTCATGGGTTGTTATGGATTTCTCTCTAGGACCCAAGAGAGACAGGGCAGAAACTTAGAACAAGAATGAACTCCCATTGCCACAAAATAAAAGAAAAATGAATGGATCTACCTGTGGCCAATCACTTTTGTAACTCTAATCACACCATAATGGACATGAAAATACTAGTTTTAAAAGGTTTCAAGAGACAGATGAGTCTGGGAATATAAACTTATGTTGACCTTTGACACATTAAAAGCAGGAATCAATGTTTCGCATGGATTTATGTCTTTTTACATTAATTGAGGAATCTCCAAATCTTGAAGAAACAACTAATCAAAGCACATAAAGCTATCTGCTTCTTATCTCTGGATGCTGATATTTACTGCCCCAGTTGCTCTCCCTCCTCCCAACTCTGACCAAGTCCTGTGTTATGCTTCACCTCACTTTTTTTATTTACTGCATTGTCCAACCCTGTATATGTGTATACATGTGTGTGTTCAGAAGTTGTGTCATTATGAAGTCTGATGAAAAGACGATAGTGTCTCGAAAGCTTTCTATTTGTTACCATCTTTTCAGTTAGCCATTAAAAGGTATCAACCATTAAGGACTCTCAGATTATAATATATATTTTTCGGTCTAGGACCCAGGAACTTTGTGCTATATCTTCCAATGATTACCAGAACACTCCACCTGCTAAAGGGAAATATATCTGCAATCTCCTAATATATACATTCACATAAGGGGAGAAAGGGTTGATGTCTTGTGTGATATAGGTAACTGTAGACTAGATGGTGTGAAATGAGGATGTGTCCTAATACGGCCTAGAACAAACTTACACAGTCTATAATGGTATTAAAAGCTTAATATTTAATTGAACTAAAACTCGTACAGGCTGTAAGAACTTAGACACATTTCCTTCCAATACTATAGGTAAAACAGTGCAAATAGGATGAAGGGTCATACATGCTGACAATGTGGTTTTAAACTGGAATTTCAATGGTAAGCTGTTTTGTAGCTGAATGGATTAAATCTTATTTAGAGTTGAATTGTTTGTCCCTTTAGTTACAAGAGAGATTCCCTTAATCTGGCATCTGATTATTCAGAAAATATGATGGCCCAATTTAGAGTTAGAATCAAAAGATAACAAATAAACTAATTGAAAACTCCATATTATTAAAGAATTCCTTCCCCTTTACCACCACCAATGAGGTTTTATTAAAAGTAGGTTACTAACATTAATGGAAATTTACTAAATTTACAGCCCATTCAATAAAAAACAGTAACACATCAGGGGAAATTTATTAAGACCGGTATTCTTTACATTAGTCTTACTTAAACGTGTATGAGGTATATGGCTAATTAATAAATTAAGCCTAATCTCTTGCTGTGCATGTGCAAGACAATCAAATCTACCCCAGTAACGAGAGGACATAAACTATAGACTTGCACTATAATTTGGGAGGCCCACTATGAGCAGTAACGTAACTTGAAGCTCCAACAGGGCCCCCAATTATTGCAACATCTTTAATAGCATTAGTTTTTTTTCAAAAGCCAAATGGACTTTTGGGGCCCCCTAGGCAACCCCCGCTCCCCTATTCGTGTGGCGGATGCTGTACCTGCAAATTTATTCCAAAGATCAAGGAATTTTGCAACTCAACAGGTGACAAAATATTCTAAACTGTCCATCATATTACCTTGATATTACCTTGATAGCGAGGCAGTCATATACCATGCCACTTGCCCATCTGGTCTCATTTATGTGGGCCTGACGAGCAGACCTCTGAAAGTGTATGTTCAGGAACACGTAAGAGACATCAGAAATGTGACTTACAGTCTTGATTATAACAAACCTAAAACAAATCCAAGACAATTTTTTGATGCCCATTATTGTAATCCCAAAGGCTTTTCTGTATGTGGTATATGACCAGACCCGGGACCCGTTGAGGCACCTGTGTGGTGTGAAACAGCATCATAGTCCCGTCTCCCTGCACGCCCTACCTCCCCCTTCTATGCCTCACTGCCGACTATGAACTTGTCTCTGTGATTTTGAAATAAATATCTTCAAGACCGGTGAGTGCGGCTCCATTTCTTCTGTCTTATTGATTGGAATTCCTGCTGCTCCATGGAGCATTGGATCCTGGAGAGCCTGAGTCGACCTACTGCTGGTGGAACAACTGGTTGTGAGTAGTGCACGGCTTTCTTTCTACATTGTTATTTATTATTTTCATATACCACATCACATGACAGTATCCAGCATGCAATGTGTAGCCCTGTTGTCATGGTTTAGTGGGTTTGGCTCACACTTGATGAGCTAATCATTGGTCCTCTAAATATTACATTCACTATATTAGGAACCCATTTTTAAACTAAGCCATGCCTCCTGACAAAGCCCAATGCGGTGAAACGTGGGTCAAGGTGTCTGCTCATTTTCCCTTCTTTGACTTTTGATATTCACCACTTGTTGGCTCACTATGTCTCAAGGTATTCTTTATCTAATTGGATCACATATATTATTCTATTAATCATAGGCACATTATCATCATCTGTCAGTTTTATTAAAATTATATTGTGCTATGTGTCTTTACTAATTTTATTTCTATCAGATTCGCCTTTGTTTGAATTCAATAGTGCAGTGTGTTATCAGTAATTATATTCAACAAACTTACATGCTTCACATTGCATTATAGCACATTTTGATTCCCCCAACCTGTCCATGGATGCAATGTGTTACCATTAACTATACTTTTATTATGCTGACATTATTCAGTTATATTCACTGATTTATGCACGCTAGAATATTTACAAGCTGTCATTACTACATTACATCACACTACCGTATATTTTGACTATATTTATATTTTGCACACTTTATTCATTGCTTGTGAATTTTCAGCAAATGTTATTAATTTGAATCTGGATAATCAGTCATTAAATTATTGGACTTCAGTGATTCTTTAATGTCATATATCCTTTTTGTGAACTGTATATACTATTTCTTTAGGGCTGGCTGGCCAAGGGGACAGGGGGGCACATACCCCCTAGCCCAGATGTCAAGCAGCAGTTTTGGGGCCACTCGGCCATCTGTCATGTTGGTCTGGGAGGCTATGTGGAGACCATTGCTGAATATAGGAGGCTATATGGGGGCTTATAAAGTATATTGGAATCTATGTGGGGGCTCATAAAGAATATAGAAAGCTATGTGGGGACTCAAAAAGAATATAGGAGGCTATGTGGGGACCAGTGCTGTATATAGGAGGCTATAAGGGGGCTTATAAAGTATATTGGAATCTATGTGGGGGCTCATAAAGAATATAGGAGGCTATAAGAGGGCTCATAAAGTACAGTCATGGCCAAAAGTTTTGAGAATGCTGCAAATATTAATTTTAACAAAGTCTACTGCTTCAGTTTTTCTAATGGCAATTTGCATATACTCCAGAATGTCATAAAGAGTGATCAGCTTAACAGCAATTACTTGTTAAGTCAATATTTGCCTAGAAAATGAACTTTAACCCCCAAAACACATTTCAACATCATTGCAGTCCTGCCTTAAAAGGAGCAGCTAACATCGTTTTAGTGATTGTTCCATTAACACAGGTGTGGGTGTTGATGAGGAACAATCAGTCATGATTAAGTAAGAATGACACCGCTGGACACTTTAAAAGGAGGCTGGTGCTTGGTATCATTGTTTCTCTTCAGTTAACCATGGTTATCGCTAAAGAAACACGTGCAGCCATCATTGCACTACACAAAAATGGCCTAACAGGGAAGGAGTATCGCAGCTAGAAAGATTGCACCTCAGCCAACAATCTATCGCATCATCAAGAACTTCAAGGAGAGAGCTTCCATTGTTGTCAAAAAGGCTCCAGGGCACCCAAGAAAGACCAGCAAGCACCAGGACCATATCTTAAAACTGTTTCAGCTGCGGGATCGGACTACCAGCAGTGCCGAGCTTGCTCAGGAATGGCAGCAGGCTGGTGTGAGTGCTTCTGCACGCACTGTGAGGCGGAGACTCTTTGAGCAAAGCCTGGTTTCAAGGAGGGCAGCAAAGAAGCCACTTCTCTCCAGAAAAAACATCAGGGACCGACTGATATTCTGCAAAAGGTACAGGGAGTGGACTGCTGACGACTGGGGTAAAGTCATTTTCTCTAATGAATCCCCTTTTCGATTGTTTGGGACATCTGGAAAACAGCTTATTTCGGAGAAGAAGAGGTGAGCGCTACCACCAGTCTTGTCTCATGCCAACTGTAAAGCATCCTGAAACCATTCATGTGTGGGGTTGCTTCTCAGCCAAGGGAATCGGCTCACTCACAGTCTTGCCTAAAAACACAGCCATGAATAAAGAATGGTACCAGAATGTCCTCCAAGAGCAACTTCTCCCAACCGTCCAAGAGCAGTTTGGCACCCAACAATGCCTTTTCCAGCATGATGGAGCACCTTGCCATAAAGCAAAGGTGATAACTAAATGGCTCAGGGAACAAAACATAGAGATTTTGGGTCCATGGCCTGGAAACTCCCCAGATCTTAATCCCATTGAGAACTTGTGGTCAATCATCAAGAGACGGGTGGACAAACAAAAAACAACAAATTCTGACAAAATGCAAGCATTGATTATGCAAGAATGGAAGAATGGAAGAATGGACTGCTATCAGTCAGGATTTGGTCCAGAAGTTGATTGAGAGGGCATGCCAGGGAGAATTGCAGAGGTCCTGAAGAAGAAGGGTCAACACTGCAAATATTGACTTGCTGCATTAACTCATTCTAACGGTCAATATAACCTTTTGGTACTCATAATATGATTGCAATTATATTTCTGTATGTGATATAAACATCAGACAAACACAAATAAAAACCAGAGGGCAGCAGATCATGTGAAAATATAATTTTGGTGTCATTCTCAAAACTTTTGGCCATGACTGTATATAGGAGGCTGTGTAGGAGCTCAGATATTTTTATAGGAGACTATATGGGTGCTCATAAGTATACTAGGCTGAAATTTCTATACAAGGTTATTTGGGGCTCATAAAGTATACAGGAGGCTATGTGGTGGCTCATTAAGTATATAGGAAATGTATCTAGGAGGCTATATAGTTGCTCATACTATGTATATAGGTCTCAAATGTATATACAAGGCTATGTGGAGCTATATATATGAGGCTATGTGGGTGCTCATAAATTATATAGGAAGCTATGTGGGGGATCAAAAAGTATATAGTAAGCTATGTGGTGACTCATACTATATATACAGGTGTATGTGGGGACTCAAATGTATATAGGAGGCTATGTGGGAGCTCATACTGTATATACAGGTTTATGTGGTTGCCCAAATGTAAATAGGAAGCTATGTAGGGGTTCATACTGTATATAAGAGGCTATGTGGGGCCTACTGTATGTAGGAGGTCAAAAGAGAGTGAATATCCAGATTCAACGTCCAGGATAACCATGGTGAACATGTTATGATTAAGAACATCAACTATTCGAAGCACGTAATCACGGGATCTCTACCATTAATTCACTATGTTTTTAACAAAGTTTTTTTTTGCTTTAACTTGTCCTCGGATGTCAATGCTGGATATCCACCATCTTTTGCTTGTCTGCAGCCTCTCTTCTCTCTGAGCACCGTCTAGGATTTTCTTCCTCTCTATGAGTCTGCAAATCCATTGCAGGTTATGGTGAACTGAATCATTTTTTTCTTTTGAATATAGGAGACTATATGTGGGCTCAAAGTAAATAGGAGGTTTTATGGGTGTTTATGAAGTATTTGGGAGGCTATGTAAGGACTTATGCAGAATATATAAGAGGCTATATGGAGGCTCATAAAGTATATAGAAGGCTATGTAGAGGCTCATAAAATATATACGAGGCTATGTGGGGGTTCATACTATATATACAGGGCTATGCATAGGAGGATATGGTGGGGCTCTTAAAGTATATAGGAGGCTATGCAGGGCTCATAAAGTATATATGAGGCTATGTGTGGGCTCATATAGTATATAGGAGGCTATGTGGGGGCTCACACTGTATATATAGGGCTATGTATAGGAGGCTATATTAGGGCTCAAATATATATAAGAGGCTTTGTGAAGTCAAGCTCATACTTTACATGGAAGACTATGCGGGGCTCATAAAAGTATATAGGAAGCTATGTGGAGGCTCATACTGTATATACAGGGCTATGTATAGCAGGCTATGTGGGGACCCAAATGTATATATAAGGCTATGTGGGAGGTCATATGTATCATAGGAGGCTATTTGGGGGCTCATAAAGTATATTGGAAATTAGGTGGGGCTCAGGCTTTATATAGGAGGCTATGTGGGGGCTCATAAATATGAAGTGTATGTGGGAGCTCTTTATAAATGATCTGGACAACAACATTTTTGGGAAAATCAAAAAATGTGCAGATTATACAAATATAGGAGGAACACTAGAGAGGAGAGAGAGTGTATTCAAAAAGATCTAGACACACTCGAACAATGGGCTAAGGTGAACAGAATGGTGTTTAATAGGGACAAATGCAAAGTTTTACATCTGGGTAAAAGAAATGGAAAAAGCCTATATAGTATGAGAGGAAAAAAAATAAACAGTAGCACAGGGGAAAAGGACTAGGGCATAATAGAAGACCACAGATTCAACGTGACCCAACAGTCTGGTGCTGAAACCAAAAATTCTGGGATGTATCAAGACATGCATTGAATCTAGATCAAGAGAGGTAATTATTCCCATATACTTCACTTGGAATACTGTGTACAGTTCTGGGTGCCCCAATTCAAGAAACACATCAATACATTGGAGCAAGTCCAGAGAAGACCAACCAAGATGGTAGAAGGTCTGCAAACTATGCCCTATGAAGACCAGACAAAAGATCTAGGAATTTTTAGTGTGAAAAAGAGAAGGCTGAAAGAAGACTTAAAGGGAACCAACCACCCCAAATGACCCCCCCGGACTGTTAATATGTGTCCCTACACCCAGCACACACATTTGGGGCAATCGTTTTTGCTAAAAAAACTGTTTAGTAGAAGCTAAGATATATGTTTATAAAGTGTAATAAATCGCGACGGCTGGGTGTTACCTAGCTTTGTCCACGTGCAGTGCTCGTGCCTGTGATCCTCCTCTCCCCCCTCCCTTCTCACATTCTAAGAGCCTGGCCGCGTCATGAAGGGGCGGGGCTAAATAGCGTCATGAAAGGGGGCGGGGCTCGCCGCGATTTAGCCCCGCCCCCTTTCATGACGCGGCCAGGCTCTTAGAATGTGAGAAGGGAGGGGGGAGAGGAGGATCACAGGCACGAGCACTGCACGTGGACAAAGCTAGGTAACACCCATCGGTCGCGATTTATTACACTTTATAAACATATATCTTAGCTTCTACTAAACAGTTTTTTTAGCAAAAACGATTGCCCCAAATGTGTGTGCTGGGTGTAGGGACACATATTAACAGTCCGGGGGGGTCATTTGGGGTGGTTGGTTCCCTTTAATAGCGGTCTACAAATATGGGCCTTTTCACATCTGCATTTCTTTTCCGTTTGAATTGCAATCCGTTTTTGACAGCCTGTTTGCCAAAAACGCATACCAAATGCATTAAAAAACGCACCCATTGATTTAAATGGAAAACGCATTGAAAACGCATTTAAAAACGCATGTCAGTTTCAGAAAACGCAAAACACATGTGTTTTTGCAAACGGAGCCCAAAACGTGTCCTACATTCTACAGGACAGTGGGGAGAGAGACAGTAGGTTGGGCCGGGTCCAATGGTGGTGGAGCATCAGATCTAATGGTGGTGGAGCGCCAGGTCTAATGGTGGTGGAGCGCCAGGTCTAATGGTGGTGGAGCGCCAGGTCTAATGGTGGTGAAGCACCGGGTCCAGTGGTGGTGAAGCACCGGGTCCAGTGGTGGTGAAGCACCGGGTCCAGCGGTGGTGAGGTGTCACTGTGGTCATTACAGGCTGTAGACTGTTCTGAAGAGATGGGTTTTCAGTTTCCACTTGAAGGTTTCGAGTGTGGGGCGCAGTCGGATGTTATGGGTGCAGAATTCCAGAGAATGGGGAATGCTTGGGCGAAGTCTTGCAGGCGGTTAGATGAGGAACGTGCAAGTGTAGAGGAAAGGAGGAGGTCTTGGGAGGATCGAAGATTACGAGTTGGATGATATCGGGAGATTAGTTCAGAGATATATGAGGGGGACAGATTGTGGATGGCTTTGTAAGTCAGTGTTAGTAGTTTGAATTGGATACGCTGGTGAATTGGGAGCCAGTGGAGAGATTTGCAGATGGGGGAAGTGGAGGAGAGAGGTGGATTAGTCAGGCAGCAGAGTTAAGGACAGATTGGAGAGGTGCAAGAGTTTTAGCAGGGAGGCCACAGAGGAGGAGGTTGCAGTAGTTGAGGCGGGAGATGATGAGAGCATGGACTAGTAGTTTAGTAGATTGATGATTGAGGAAGGGACAGATTCCATATCAATGGAAGTCTTCAAGCAGAAGCTGGATAAATATATAACTGGGATGATTTAAGAAAACCTGCTTTTGCAGGGATTTGGACCCAATGGCTCTTAAGGGCCCTTCCAACTCTACCATTCCATGAGTCTATGATTTATAATGTATATAAGAGACTTTGAGAGCTTATAATAAATATAATAGGCTATGTGGGTGCTCCTACAGTATACAGTAGGCTTTGTGAGGGCTCATACTGTATATAGAAGGCTATGTGCGGGCTTCTACTGTATATAGGAGGCTATGTGCTGCACATGCTGTATATAGGATGCTATATGGGGTTTAGAAATAAATATGGGAGGCTATGTTGTGGCTCATACTGTACATAAGAGGCTAATTGGCGGTAATAATGTATATAAATGGCTATGTGGGACTGACAATGTATATAGAATGCTATGTGAAGCTCGCAATCTATACAGGAGGCTATGTAGGGCTCATACTGTGTATGGACGCTATGTGGGGCTTATACTGTATACAATAGAGTATGCAGGGCTCATGTTTTATTTAGGAGGCTATGTGAGCACTCATGCTGTAATTAGGAGACTATGAGGGGGCGCATACTGTATTTAAGAGGCTTATTGCAGGTTCATACTGGATTAAAGAGTCTGTGGGAATTCATATTGTATATAGAGGTCTGTATACATTGTATATAGAAGGGCTATGTCATGGCTTATACCGTATAAAGGGGGCAATGTGGGGACTAGCTTTGAATATTTAGGGGCTGTGTGGGGGCTCATTCTGTATGTAAGAGGCTAAGTGGGAGTCATAATTGTATATAGAAGGCTGTGTGGGACTGATATTGTATGTAGGAAGCTATGTGGGGCTAATAATGTATATAGGAGGCTATGTGGGTTTCACACTGTATATAGGAGGCTATATGAGGCTCAAACTATATGTAGGAGGCTAAGTGGGGCTCATACAGTATATAGGAGGCTATGTCAGCTCACACGGTATATAGGAAGCTATGTGGGGCTCATACTGTATATAGTAGGGTATGCGGGGTTCATATTTTATTTATGAGGCTATGTGAGTGCTCATGCTGTATTTAGGAGGCTTAATGTGGGCTCATACTGTATTTAAGAGACTGTGGGGGCTCACATTGTATATAGACGTCTGTGTGGGGGCTCATATTGTATATAGAAGGGCTATGTCTCGTCTCATAATATGTACAGGGGACTATGTGGGAGCTAATATTGTATATAAAGGGTATGTGTAGGGTTCATATGATATATAGAGGTCATGTGGGGGATTATGTTGTATATAGGGAGGCTATATGGGGGCTCACATTGTATAGGGCTCATTCTGTATATAGGGGGCTGTATTTGGGCTTATACTATATAGGGGGATGTCACCATACTTAATTCTGCTCAACATTAACTGATACAATTAACATAAATATTAAATAATAATTATAATTAATATACTAATATTAATATTGAGCAGAAATAAATTCAGTGTTTTGAGCCCAAGAGCCTGACTCTTGCAGGTTCCGGAGCTCAAGGCTCATTCCAGTGGGCATCCCATGGACTAGGAGCCAGTTGAGGGAAGAAGGGATGATCCGTATGTACCTAGACCATGTCTGGTAGGACTGCGGGTGTTATTGGAAGCAACCTGCCGCTTCCCCATTGCGTGAGTTTAGTGAAATGGAGAGGGTTGCCGCAGCACCCACTGTGAGAATCGTGGAGGAGAAAGTGAAGGTTGCTGAAGCACCCATTGTGGGAGTCTGAGAAGTGAGAGCACCCCAGTCAGAAAGAAGGGAAGGAAGAATGTTAAGTACCATGTCTGCCATGCAACCATTATATACAAGTAAAGACTGTTTAGAGTGTGGTGCGGTGTCTGCCTGGCCATAAGTGCAAAAGTGGATGAAGAGAAGGATGGCGTCTCTCAGATACAAGTCAGTGTTATACACCCCACACAGAGGCACACACACAACCAGGGATCCGTTATAAAAGTGGTGGTACAGCTATGTATGCGGGTTGGTGTCCGTGGCTGCAGGTGACGTAGACATCACGATGTCGTATATGTCTGCTTCACCATTACTGTCACTGTATGGTCTGGATGTCCTTATATTACAGCACTGCACCTACATTCTGCAAATTCCTAATTCAGGCTCCCATCTTGCCTGTTGGCCCTGAGCTCCCCATGGTTTCCCTGCTTTTTTAAAAGACTGATTGTACTATCCGTAGTCATGTTTATGCAATTGCCCAATATGTAATAACTAGATTACACTTATACTCATTTCCATAATCATTTTTTTCTGCTCTGCATAATACTTGCATATTTTGCAGCATTGTACACCGTACATGGATTAATTCATTTTTGGCCCTGTCCCAGTGGATATCATATTTTTTTTTAATGGAAAGCAAATTGATCTATCAGGATAGTTATGAACTACAGGAGGAAATGGAGTACCCAGAGGAAATGTACAATGATATGAGGAAAGTATACTACCTCCATGCAGATGGTGCCCCGGGTTGGGGTCAGACCTATGCCCCCAGCGCGGCTTCTTATCATTGATACTAATTCTAGACTAATTGTGATATAATAACAAAATGTAATAATCCAATCAGCAATCAGCAGTAACCGATGTAATGTGAAGTCTTATGGTTGGCTGCGAGCTGACACTCATTTTGCCTCTGTAAGTAGATAAGCAGGTGTTAAATATTTACCTTATGTAACATATTAAGAGCATTGTTATGTAATACTTCATGTCGTTTTGTCTTCTTACTTGTGGTGACAGTAATACCTAGTGTGGCTACAAAGAAGATCACCTGATCAAGCCCGGCGTATTATCTGATCTGGATATAATCCATAAACATGTGCAGAAAGAAGCTTTGACCTGATAAACCAGCAGATTGTAAGGATTAAGAAGAGATGTGTTTTGTGACTCAAACCGCTTAAGTGTGACCTAAGTAATGGATGATGGGACTTCTCATATGTGAAATGACACAACTGCGTGTGCTACTGTTCTTTTCAGTTATTGCCATTGTCACTGCTGCTGTTCAGCAAAATGATATTTCATACTTCTGTATTCTGAAAAATGTAAAAAAATATGACAAGTCCTGTTTTCCTCAATATCTTTTTTCTTTAGGGCTCGTATTATATACGTACACGTGCTGGCTGTGGTACAATGAGATAGCACATTGACAAATGTTATTGAATACAGCTGTTCACACAGTCCAAATTTCCTTGCAAAAAAAAATCATAGTATGCGCTATTCCCTTCCATATTTCAGATGAAACTCACCTATATAAGTCTATGGGTGTGCAAAATCAATCAGATCACATACAGATCATTCGAATTGCATCTCATTATTATAGATACATTGCATTTATTAAAGGGATTATCCGAGATTAATAAAAAAAAAGTGCATAAGCAGTAACAAGCAGGAAGCTGTCACCTACCTGCCTGTTGTGCCCGACACCGTTCACCCTTGCCACATAGCGGGCACAGACTGCTCCTGCCAGGGACAGCATGGCAGGGTAAACAGAGCATGCTCTACTCTGTGGAAGGGCGAGGACAGCCGGCTCCCCGGTACCTGATTGGAAGAGACGTCTGTCAGTCAGCGTGACGTCGGCTTTGATGCTCGTCGACAGAGGGGAGAAGCCACCCCTCCGTAGACGTGATGTCAGCGGAAGCAGCAAAATCAATGACAGGAGTGGACTCAGACTGCTCCATCCCGACGGTGAATGGTGCCAGGCATAACAGGTAGGTGGCAGCTATCTGCCTGTTAGTGCTTATGCACATTTTTTTTTATAAATCCCGGATATCCCCTTTAACATAAAAAACTGTTCTGTCTTGTAGTTGGCATTCCTGATGTATTAAAATGTGAACGACAATACAAACGAAAATAGTTCTTTTGTTTCTTACTGTAAATCAAACAATTTTTTAATACACTCGTGTCAACCTGGCCTTAGGCTAGGGTCTGACTTGCTTCAGCAGTCAGCCTGCCGCATCATGAAAAACTTAGAATCTGGTAGGCTTAGCGCATAGCTTTACCAGCATGTAACGCTATGCGCCACGTGCCTATGTATTGCTATGGCAACCCGATGCTTACCACACCCACCGGCTCCACAGCGAATCCCCGGATATGCGCTATTGCAGAGCGAATAGGAAACACGGTCTGCAGCACTTTCCTGTGCGCTCTGCAAAAGTGCATATCAGGGGCATGTCAGTGGAGGATACTATACATAGGTGGCACATAGCATTACGTGCCTGTAATGCTATGCGCTCAGCCTGAAAACTTCTAAGTTTTAAGCTGATCCAGCAGGCTGAGGGCTGACGTTACAGAGATTTTAATTTTTTAATCGTTATTACAAATAAATTATTTTGTAGTTAGTAGTATTGCAAAGCAGTATTGTAGTCATAGCCTCAGATCTTATTGTGGGCACACAGACTAATGGTTTACCCTTTAGATAGTGCATCAAAATCTGGTGTCAATAAAATCCCAACAAGCCATGCAAATTAGCTGTAGAAATGGGCTTTGTCATCATCCTTGTCCCATATTTGATTGTGCCTGGTAGTAAAGCTCAGTACCATTCATAATGAATTTGTTAGCAGATATATGGTGTAAGGAACACCATGGCTTGTCATGAACCCTGGCCCTGTCCCTCCCTGCCTCTGCCCCCTTTGTCAGAGCTAAGACCAAATGGCATGAAATTGTCAAAGGTCATTCTATTTTAGAGTAGCCCAATTGTGCCATAATTTTGAGATTTTTCAAGGTTTTTTTACTAAGAAAATTCCATCATAAAACCTCTGCTGATTCAGGGCCAACGTGTCTGTAGCAAATAGGTTCTTCAAGAGGATAGGACAGTGCCAAATTGTAGTTCTCGGGAGCAACAATGCTTGAATCTGGCCGTCACTAGAGTGGACTAGGCTCTCAATGTCAGACTCCAACCAACCTGATATCAATGACCTATCCATCAATATCAGAGTAGTGAGTTTATGACACCCAGAACCTTCACTAATCAGCTATTATTAGCTTTGGACAACTCCTTTAGTTAACCAATAAATATTATAAAATGAGGCATTGTAGCTGCAAGCATTTATGGTATAATTCCCTTAAAAATTGCTTCTCTGAAGGCCCTTAGAGTAATGTTTCAGTATATTTTGACACATAGATAAAAATAAGTCATATTTTTTGAGTGATAAAATACTGTCTATAGTAGCTCATAATCCAGAAACCAAAATAATCAGTGTTCTCGTTGCCATCATGGTTTCATGGCATATTTGCAGGATCAATGACAGGTGTGGGGGATCCTATAATGATCCACTGTCATCCTTTAATGAGTTTGAGTAAAAATCAGGTGCAAATGACCATAGATATTGTAATGCGAGAGAATCGAGTTGATTATGCAAATTACACTCCTATCTAAATCTGATCGGAGTTTGATCAGTGTAAGGGTCCTTTCACATCAGCGTTTTTTGAAATTTGCGGCAGATGCGGTGAAAAAAACGCATCTGCCGCAATTACCGCATACCGGCTCCACTTGCGGCGCGGTTGCGGTAAACGCCATGCAAAGTATAGGCGTACTTGCGGAAGGTGTGGCAAGTGCGGTTTTGCACTTGCAGCAGGTGCGGCAGCGAAAAAAACCGCGGTCAGCCGCGATTTTTTTTCGCTGCCGCACCTGCCGCAAGTGCAAAACCGCACTTGCCGCACCTGCCGCAAGTACGCCTATACTTTGCATGGCGTTTACTGCAACCGCGCCGCAAGTGGAGCCGGTATGCGGTAATTGTGGCAGATGCTTTTTTTTCACCGCATCTGCCGCAAATTTCAAAAACCGCTGATGTGAAAGGGCCCTAAGAAATGTTTGCTCCAATTCTTTCATATGAGAAGAAAAAATCAGACAAGTACACAGCCCCACAGACTAACATTGGTCCAAGTGTGATATGATGTTTTGTTGTATTGCACTCAGACCGAAAAACTGGCCATCTGCACCTGTTGCAATAGAAATTATCAGTGTTTTATTTAGCACCATTGACTAATGAATTGAGCTAAGGAAAATGATTCAAAACACCCTGATCCAGTGGCCAGGTAGATAGGCTTAGGCCAGCTTCACACCATGGTTCTTCACTGTCAGGTTCTGTCCGTTGTTTTGCAGGAAGCACCAGACAGAACCTGACAGCCCCGGACAAAACAGAACTGGAGGGCATATGTCCTCCGATCCTGTTTTCTGACGAAATCAGTGGCTGCCGCTGTCCATTGATGAATTTTCAGCATAGTGTCTGGAGGGGACCTGTCCAGGTGCTGAAATTTCAGCCGCGGCTCTTTTAGCTGCGCTGTTCAGGTGCTGAACAAGCACGGCTTGAATTTCAGAGCCACCGCTCATTCAGCAGCCGACATTCGGGAACCGGATTGCTTTTCTGCCCGAACTGTTGCCCATAGACTCTCAAGTTATAGGGCGCCGGATCCGGGAGGATCCGGTTTTGTTCTATTTTTGCTCCGGACACAAAAAAATGCTGCATACTCCGATTTTGAGTCCAGGCCAAAAAACAAAATGAACTGGATCCAGCTGGACAAACACCAAACTGGACAGCCCTGGATCCAAAAACCATGGTGTGAAGCCAGCCTTACACAACCAAACCAGAGAACTGCAAATGTTTTGAGTAATAGACTAATGTTATACACCATGCTTATGCCATATTACAATGTAATGACCTCTTGCCGGCAACAGGGATGTGACAAGTAGCAGGAGGTATGCAGGATTTTGATCTGACAGACATGCATTGCACTATGGATGTTGTTACTGGATCAGGGACCTGAGCTCTAGGGTATGTTCGCACGGGAGAATAAGGCTAGGTGCACACTGGCCGGCGGGTTGGTCGGCGGCGGCTGGGCGGACCCGCCAGGAAGCTCCGGAGCCGTCCACCGGCATCCTGGCGGGTATGTGCGGCGGGTGACGGGCGGGTGACTGGCGGGTGGCCAGCGGGTTAGCGCCGGCGGTGTTGCGGCGGCTGGAAGCAGTACATGATTCTGCTTGCAGCCACTGCAGAACCAGCCGGTTTATAGAACATGCTCATTCGTTGCTAACCCGCTGGGAACCCAGCGGGTTAGCAACGGATGAGCATGTGTAAACCGCCGGTGTGTGGACACCGTGTGTCGGTTTACATAGGTTTTAATGTTAATCCAAACGCCGGTTTGGATTAACATAAATTTACATGAAATTTATGTAAACCGACTGGCGGTTTACACATCTAAACCGACCCTAACCCGGCCAGTGTGCACATACCCTAATGGTGTGGATTTTTGGAGACAAAAATCTGCACCTTCAGACATGCAACAAGAAAGATGTCATGGGCACTATGCGTTTTTGTGGTGCATATTTGGTGCGGGATGGTGCAGATTTTTGTCCGGTGTGTGTCATTCCATGTTAATGATACCTCAGAAGCAAGGCTTGTGCCCTATGTTAATGTGTGTAAATGTGATTAAAATTTATTGTGATCATGTATATAATTTGTGAGGTCCTGGTGAGGGGCTACATGATTGTTTAAAAACTACTACTTTATTATAAACACTAATTGAAGTCCTGACGGCTTTTGCAGCCGGGGCAGGACTTCGCTGCCTCTGCTACGCAATTTGCGCAGGGGCGCGAGCTATGCCCATTCTGGAAGCTCTGTACATGCTGAACTGTCAAATGCGCTGTAGTGGTATCTACCATGCATTATGTTGCACCCTTTTACATAGTATACACTATGCTGTGCATTCCCGCCTCTTTAGCCCTATATGAGTCGTAGGAGCGCAATCAACGTCCCTTTTGACAGTTCAGTCTATAGAGAACTTTTAGAGTGGGCATAGCTTGTGCTCCTAAGCAAATAGCGTAGAAGAGACAGAGAAGTCCTGCTCTGGCTGCAAAACATGACGGGACTTAAAACAGTGTTTATAATAAATTAGTAGATTTTACTCAATCATGTCACCCCTCACCAGGTCCCCACAAATTATATACACGATCACAATACGTTTTAATAACATTTACACACATTACCACACAAGCCCTGTTTATGAGGCGGGGGTCTTGCCCTGGGTGAGATAGAGACAGATTGCTGGTGTATTTAGAGTCTGTTCACACGATGCGTGTTTGTCATATTTTTGATGCGTAACTGATGCTTACAAGCAGCCGATCTGCACCAAATATGTAGCAGCGTGTTTTCCCAGCAACGTCTATGGGATTTTAAAAGCCCTGTCCGCTTGGTGCGTTTTTTTACTGCTACAGAAACGCAGTATATTTTAGTACAGAAAAATCTGCAGCATGTCAATTCTTAATGCAAATACGCTGCAGATTTGTCCACAAAATGCTGAGTCTTAAGTTGATGGCAAAAAGCACTATAGCCACAGCAGATAAAAAAGCACCGTGCAGACAGGGATGTGTTTGGTGCGTATTTGTCTGCAGGTGCAGATTTCATGCAGCAGATAATCAGCACCACTTTTCTCCTGTGAGAATGGGCCCTTAGCGCAGGAAAACCCACAGCAAGAATTGACATGCTGCAGACTTTCCTGCACTAAAATATGCAGTATATCTGCTGCGGAAAAAAATGCACCATTCGGACGGGAATTAGCAAAACCCATACACTTTGCTGGGAAAACATGCAGATGCCTATTTAGCGTAGATCTGCTGCATATATGCAGCCGATATGCACAAAATACTCATCGTGTGAACTGGCCCCAAGGCTACGGTCAAACCTGCGTCAGCCGTCAGGCTGACGAATCCATTAAAAACTTAGTTTTTCTTAGCCTGAGCACAAAGTGTTAACAGCATGTAAAGCTATGTGCTGGCTGTGTATTGCATTACTATGGATACCTGATGCTTCGCGCAGACGCAGGCTCCACATACAAAGACCAAATTTGCGCTATTGCAGAGTGCACAGGAAATGTGGTTTGCAGCGTTTTCCTGTGTGCTAAGCAAAAAGGCATATCCAGTCCTTGTATGTGGAGCCGGCGTCTGCTCGAAGCATCAGGTATCCATAGTAATGCAATACACAGCCAGCGCATAACTTTACATGCCGTTAACACTATGTGCTCAGGCTCACAAAGACTAAGTTTTAAATGCATTCGTCAGCCTGAGGGCTGACGCAGGTTTGACCCTAGCCTAACTCTACTTATGGTAGATCAGGTCTCTATCAGGTTTAAGATTTTTGTGACCAGACAGAATAATGAACCAAAAAGCAATAAGAACTTGAGGAGACCAATTTTTTTAAAAACTGTTCTGTTTATCACACCACAGTTTCAATTTTACAAGAACAATATCTAATATATAAAGCTAAGTGTATGTATGTACCTCGTATGTATGTATGCATGTGTGTGTATGTGGCATTAGCCCCACCCACTCCACATAGCCATGCCCACTCCAGTTAGCCCCACACACTTCATATCCCACTTCCTCACAAAACCAGGCAACATTCTATGGAGGGGGAGGAGCAATACCCAGAATCAGACAACATTCTATGGAGGGGGAGGAGCTATACCCAGAATCAGACAACATTCCATGGAGGGGGAGGAGCTATACCCAGAATCAGATAACATTATATGGAGGGAGAGGATCTATATGCAGAATCAGACAACATGCTGTAGAAGGGAAGGAGCTAGAGACAGAACCAGACAACATTCTATGCAGGGAGAGGAGCTAGAGGCAGGACCAGACAACATTCTATGGAGGGAGAGGAGCTAGGGGCAGAACCAGACAACATTCTATGGAAGGGGAGGAGCTAGAGGCGAACCAGACATATTTTATGGAGGAGGAGGATCTAGAGGCAGGAACAGACAACATTCTATGGAGGGACAGGATATAGAGGCAGAACCAGACAACATTTATGGAGGGGGGGAGCTAGAAGCAGAATTGGATAACATTCTATGGAGGGAGAGGATCTATATGCAGAATCAGACAACATGCTGTGGAAGGGAAAGAGCTAGAGACAGAACCAGACAACATTCTATGGAGGGAGAGGAGCTAGGGGCAGAACCAGACAACATTTTATGGAGGAGGAGGATCTAGAGGCAGGAATAGACAACATTCTATGGAGGGAGAGGATATAGAGGCAGAACAAGACAACATTCTATAGAGGGAGAGGATATAGAGGCAGAACAAGACAACATTCTATAGAGGGAGAGGATATAGAGGCAGAACAAGACAACATTCTATAGAGGGAGAGGATATAGAGGCAGAACCAGACAACATTTATGGAGGGGGGGAGCTGGAAGCAGAATTGGATAACATTCTATGGAGGGAGGAGCTAGAGGCAGAACCAGACAACCTCTATGGAGTGGGAGGAGCTACAGGCAGAACCAGACAACATTCTATGGAGAAGGAGGAGCTAGAGGCAGAAGCAGACAACATCTTATGGAGAGGGAGGAGCTAGAGGGAGACGTTTATGTGCAAAATATCATTCTATTCTAATATAACTAAGAAACGTCAGTTACTATGCTTGGTCTACATATAGCCATGCCCACTCCACATAGCCATGCCCACTTTGCAGACTTCATCTCCATCTAGCCCTGCTCTTGGGACTATATGAAGGGGTGCAGCTATGAAGGGGCAGGGCTGTATGTAAGGTGAGGCTACCAGGAGGAGATAGGGCTATAATACAGACACACACACATACATACATTAGCATATATGGGCGATATTACCATATATGAGCATTACGACCATATATGGGCATTATGCCCAGGCAACGCCAGGCTCTACAGCTAGTAAGAAAATAAAACTTCAATGTGATGGTTACTATGGTCAACAAAGACAGTGGCAAGATGTATGACAATCATTTAAAAGAAAACGATTTTTGTTGTGAAAGGCAACCAATAACAGCATAGAATATATTTTAATGTGTACAATTAGAAAGAAAAGCTGTTCTGTGATTGGCTGCTATGGGAAGCAAAGACTGTTTTGTTATAGATTGTATAAATCTTGCATTTTATTTGTTGCCCCCAGCAGCCATCACTAAAGGTAGCGTTACACGACGCAATATCGATTCGATATCACCTGCAATTTCATGGGAGCGCGCACGTTTTTGGCACTTTTCCAGGATTGCCTTGGAGGTGTCACATGGGGAGATATCGTAGGCAACGCAAGTAGGATGGTGAAAGCAACTTTCATTTGCTGGGTATGAGCAACCCAGCGAGCGATATTTTTCAATGTAATGAATAGGGGAAATTGCTTGCAACATCGCAACTGCGGTGTCACACTGAGCGATCCTACCACATCGCTTATGCAACATCGCCTGATTTAATTGTCTGCACATAAATCAGGTAATGTCGATCCAGCGATAAATTGCAGTCGCATCGCCCTGTTACAAGACACGGCGCACTCACAATATCAATTGCAAGTGACCACACCACGTGACTTTGAGGCGATATTGCGTTGTGTAACGGTACCTTTACAGTTTTCATTTCTGGTAAAAGTTAAAATTATTCAGTATTCTGTTGCTCTGTTCAACATTTCCTCTTTGTGAAACAGTTTCTTCCAAGTAAATCTTTATGGGCCCAATTCATCAACGTATTTATGCCAGTGTTTGAAAAGTCGCATAATGTTGGTGCAACTCAAGGCTGTGATAACATTTAGTGACTTTCAGCCATTTTTACTCAGCTCCGACATAGAGGGTGCAGCTGTGGCGGAATAGGGGAGTGGCAATATATTCCTGATGAACAGCAGTGACCAATTACGGTAGCCACAATCTTACTCCAGCAGGTAACTTACTTTAAAGTCGCAATGCATTTATACTCATACTACTTGAACACTTCACTTCCTTCAGGATGTAAGGGCCACTTTACACACACCAACTTCTGACCAACTTACTGGTTACAGTGAAATCATGGACACATTGTTCCATTTTGTGGCTGTGTACAAATGGAACAATGTGTCCATGATTTCACTGTAACCAGTAAGTTGGTCAGAAGTTGGACAGATAAGTTGGTGTGTGTAAAGTGGCCATTAGTTTAAGGATGAGCAAAGGAAAGCAATAGAACTGACGTCATACAGCATGGAGCAAACAGTGCCGCAGGGTGTTGAGAGGTGGAGAACATGCAAAATGTTGATGTCAGAAGACAAGAAAAGAAAAAAGTGGTCTGCAGTTAGGTCACTCACAGCACTGACTATCCTGTCTGGATATGGAATCCACATAGAGACCAACCCCTTACGTGTTCTGATATATGCGGTATAAGGAAGATTTGGGAATAAGGCTTGAAGCTCAAAACTCCATTAAAATTGAGTTTCCAATTTTTGTCTGGAGATTAACTTCTAGACATCTAGATTTACCGATACTTCAAAAAAAAAACCTAGTTTCCTGTTAAAGCACAATATTTTTCAGATCAAGATGACAATAATTGTAGGGTGCAGATGTTTCCGCAAGAGATAATTTGGCCAGATCAAAGCCGTGCTTGTTCAGTGTGCTTTGGGTTGGCTCATACACTTTTGTTACGAAAAGGGAAAATAAATTTTAGTTTGCAATCATTCAATAAAGATAAAAGGGTGGAGAATATACTTTTCAAAAAGCAATGCCTTGTATATAATAGAGTGCACAGTTGTTCCTGATTCACAATATATCTTGTAGCCACTTAGGTAGTAAACATCAGGCACAACTCTTATAATTTAATGCATTTCATCAGTTTTAGTTTAACTTTAAAGCTACTGGTATTTTTTTTTTCTTATTATGCTACAAATGACAGTACTTGTACTATGAAGAATTTCTGCATTACGCTGTGTTTATCACCCATCATAGTAGATACGTATTGTGGATGATATGCAAGGTGCTATCACTTAGACGTGAGTGACTCTCCCAATACTTTGTTTCAGTTAAAGGGAACCTGTCAGAACATGTATGCCCCCAAATCTATAACTACCTGTCCCTGCAACTTCCTACTACATCCCTTATGGTACCTTTACACGCCGCGACGGCAGGCTGGATACATCGCGCTACAGGCTACAAATGTAGCTTGTAGCGTCAATGTAGCCCGTCGTAGCGGCGTCTGAAGACGCGACGCTACAGCCGGCGACAGATACATCTGTTTATGGGCTCTGCTCGAAAACAGATGGCTATATCGCCGATGGTAGCGAGCTGTATCGGCGTGTAAAGAAGCAACGGAAGGGAACTCTGGACACCCGGGGCTGTAGCTGCAATGTAGCTAAGGCGTGACCTCGGCTCCATGTTACCGCGCCCCATGTGCGATCATTGGTGGAAGCTGCTGCATGACGATTGGTAGTCGCTGCATAGGGAGGCATATTTAAGGAGCTGACGAGTCACACTACACAATCGCTCGAGCGTGCTGTATTACTCAGCCTCCTGCGATGCCTGCCCAATCAGGATGTTATTGCTTCGTCCTATCAGCGTACGGAAGTCTTGTAATCCACAATTGGAGCACGCCTATGTGCTGTCCCTGCTGCACCAGGTCCGCCCATAGTAGCTGGTTGTAGCGGTGTGTAAATGAGCAACAGCTGGCTACTTGAGACACCCGGCGATGTAGCTAGCTATAGATGTAGCGTGGCGTAGCGAACCTTGTGGCGGCGTGTAAAGAGGGTGCGTTGACCGTTTGTAGCCGTTTGAGCGTGCTCGTGCACGTGAAGTAGCGGGATGTATCCAGCCTGCCGTGGCGGCGTGTAAAGGTACCATCAGGGTACCTTTATATGTCGCAACTTTTGGTGGCGATAGGAGGCAATCTAACGTGTGCGCTGACGTTTTTCATAGTTGCCTCAGATCGCCGATGGCGCTTTTACATGCTGCAATTTCGCCCTCAACCTAAGGCAATGTGTCGCCTCGGAAATTGTCTACCCCACAGCGGAACCAATCTGGTGGAGTTCCCTCGCCGATTCACACATCGCAATCCCCAAAGGAATGTGGGCGTACATGTTCAGCGCCGTGAGAACATAGGCGTGGCAGACTGCTGTATACCGCGCCCCAAACTCGCTGATTAGACAACGCAATAGCGTTAGGATTGGTCAGCCTGCGCTGGAAGACTGGCTAATACATGCCGCCATTGCCATTGTGTGGTGGTGAATGGACAGCTGTTCAAATATGGCGCAGTGTCAAGTGACAGCCAATGGAGACACAGTAGCCAGCACCAATCATCGCTGACGGGGCGCGGACTCCAGCAAGCTGTGGCATGCCTACGGGAAATCAATAGGCGACGCAGATTCCATCACTATCGCCTGTTCACACGCCAAAAGCCAGGAATGTCGCCTTCATGATTGCCTCTGATTTTGGAGCAGTGTTCTGTAATCGGAACCGGGCAACAACTTTTTTATCGTCGCCAAATTCCCAAATTACATGCCGCAACTGCAAGGCAATTTGACGGCGATGGTGCCAGGGCGACCAATCGAGGGTCAGATTCCTCGCCGTGGTTGTGGCGTGTAAAGGTACCTTTAAGGTACTTTCACATGTGGCAATATTGCTAGGCAATTTCACTGATAATTTGCTGGTTGCAGTGAAATCATGGACACGTTGTTCTATTTTGTTCTGTGTATAAATGGAACAATGTGTCCATGATTTCACTGCAACCAGCAAATTGCCAGTGAAATTGCCTAGCAATATTGCTGTGTGTGAAGGTACCCTTAGAATCACTGTCTGACCTAAAGGTGAAGTATAATGGTTGTAAAAATGTTTATAACTTACAGTTTGCCCCATTGTCTAGACGGGTGAGCAACGTGTGGGCTGTCTCTCAGCCTCTATGTCTCTCCTCGCTGTGTAATTCAGAAGCACAGTCCCAAGTTTCAAATCTGTAGGCAGCTCCTTCCTGTTATGAGGCCGCTGCATGTCATTTCGGGTCTGGTGCATTGTGAGGTGCACTGGCTGGCTTCGGAGTGTGCACTGCTCATGCTCCGGAGCCGGCCAGTATAACTAATGCATACCCACACTGCTCAGAACCGGAAATGACATGCAGTGGCGTCATACCAGGAAGAAGCCACACAGATTCAAAACTTGGGACCGTGCTTCTGAATTGTATCATTACACCCATCAGTGCATGATAAACACAGAGCAAGGAGAGACATGGAGGCTGAGAGACTGCTCACACGCCAACCACCCGTCTAGACAATGGGGCAAAATGTAAGTTATAAACAGCATTTTTACAACCATTATATTTCACATTTAGGTCAGACAGGGATGCTTAGGGATGTAGTAGGAAGCCGCAGGAATAGGTAGTGATAGGTTTGGGGACAAAAATGACCTGACAAGTTCTCTTTAAATTCTCTCAAATCAGCTATCAGAAAGAGCTTTGAAAAGATAGTTAGTAGTCTTTGATGTCTCTAGAGATGCCAAAGCATAGCAAGCATGTGAGGGGTTTAAAATATTAAACGATTATACTCACCTGTCCGTCTTGCCACGTTGCCTGTCCTGTTCGCTCCGGTCTTTAAGGCCTTGTCACACATAACGACCACTCCAGTGATCCCGACAGCGATAACGACCTGCCGGGATCGCTGGAGCGTCGTTACCTGATTGCTGGGGAGCTGTCAAACAGGCAGATCTCTCCAGCGATCAGGGCCATAGGAGCCACCTCCTACATCGCTGAAGGCAATGTCAGCATCCTCCCTGCTTAGTGCTGCCTGTAAGCAGGGAGGACGCTATGAAACACATGTATTATATAAAATCATTACAAACAGAGTGATCTACTTCACGTGTTTATTTTTGTTAATGTTGATGATTATGGCTTACAGCCAATGAAAACCCAAAGGTCATTATCTTATAAAATTAAAGTAGGGAGTTTAAAGGGTCTGCGAAATAAAATATTACCTAAATAGGTATCAGAGGTTTCACCTTGTGTGGTTGTGAGAGTCACAACCACTATAAAAGCATATCACTGCTGCTGCAGTCCTCAACATGCTGCATATAGAGTAAGGAGGATGAAGGGTTTAAAACCACAAAATCCATTGACTAATACATCAATATTATATTCACCATTTGATGTCTCGTGGAATGCAGCAGCACGGTTTTTAACCCTTCTTCCTCTCTACTTTAATTTTCTGAGATAATGACTTTTGAGTTTTCACTGGCTGTAAACCATAATCATCAACATTAACAGAAAAAGACTTGGAATAGATCACTCTGTTTGTAATGACTCTATATGATATATGTGTTTCACTTTTTGTATTGAATTAGTGAAAAAAATTACTTTTTGATATTATATATATATATATATATATATATAATATAGCTGACTAAGGACACAGACTATGGCACATTAAATGTACATTACATGCCATGGGAATTTCTTGATATAAATGTTGAAAGAAAAGCCAAAATGCCAGTGAGCCTGCCTTAGAAGTGTTCAGACAAAGAATTAGAGAACTTTGATTTATTTAGCCTGAAACTACAACTTTAAAAGAGGTCAAGACTATTATTTTAATTATTCCAAGTTATCTGTGCATTTTTTCATCACACATCTCCAATAAAGCATTAGAAGGCCTGGCCATGGGCTGAAGATAGGATTATCACCATTTGAAATATTTAGTAATTACTAAGAATCAATGTTAAATTAAATAATAAAGATTTCAAGGTCAGTGATGGAAGGATGTAACTGAACATAGGAACATGTACAAGCTAAGTTTACATATTTAAAATTGGGCAAACACAACTTTAATATGGAGATTTAAAGAGTGTAAGTGTCATTTTAGGAGAACTTGCAACATAATGTTTGTGTCTGCCTCTAACCCCTCCTCCTCCTTCCACACACCCCTCCATAGAATATTATGAGCAGCAACCGTCCTCTCCTATCTCAGGGAATTGAAAGTCTGTCTTTACTAAATACAAACTTTACCTGTGAATTGAGAAAATTGAGAAAATTGTGAATGAGAAGTCAGTCCAGGAGGAGAAAGAAGCTGACTTATTTAATACCACAAATGTTGTTAGTTTCACATGTATAACTGATTTAATAAAAAAATATACCGTATATACTCGCGTATAAGCCGAGTTTTTCAGCCCAAAAATTGGGCTGAAAAGTCCCCCCCTCGGCTTATACGCGAGTCACTGTATACTGTATACAGTGTATACAGTATACAGGCCGCCCGCACCATCAGTATACAGGGCCCCCCACCTTGTGCAGCAATCCTGTAAAGGAATAGATTATTATACTTATCCCTGCCGCTGTCCCGCTGCCGCTGTCCCGCCGCCGCTATCGCGCTCCTCCGGCTTCATCCGGCTTCTTCCGGCTTCCTCCGGTGGGCGCAGGCAATGACGTCATTGTCTGCATGCCAGTGGAGGAAGCCGGAAGACGCTGGATGAAGCTGGAGGAGCGCGATAGCGGTGGCGGGACAGCGGCAGCGGGACAGTGGCAGGGTTAAGTATACCGTAATAATCTATTCCTTTACAGGATTGCTGCACAAGGGGGGGGGGCCCTGTATACTGATGGGCGGGGGCTGCTGTATATACCTCTGGGGCTGCTGTATACTACCTCTGGTGCTTCTGTATACTACCACTAGGGCTGCTGTATACTACCACTGGGGCTGCTGTATACTACCACTGGGGCTGCTGTATACTACCACTGGGGCTGCTGTATGTACCTCTGGGGCTGCTGTATACTACCTCTGGGGCTGCTGTATACTACCTCTGGGGCTGCTGTATACTACCACTGGGGCTGCTGTATACTACCACTGGGACTGCTGTATACTACCACTTGGGCTGCTGCTGTATATACCACTAGGGCTGCTGCTGTATACTACCACTGGGGCTGCTGTATATACCTCTGGGGCTGCTGTATACTACCCCTGGGGCTGCTGTATATACCTCTGGGGCTGCTTTATACTACCACTGGGGCTGCTGCTGTATATACCACTGGGGCTGCTGCTGTATACTACCACTGGGGCTGCTGTATATACCACTGGGGCTGCTGTATACTACCTCTGGGGCTGCTGTATACTACCTCTGGGGCTGCTGTATACTACCACTGGGGCTGCTGTATACTACCACTGGGGCTGCTGTATATACCTCTGGGGCTGCTGTATACTACCACTGGGGCTGCTGCTGTATATACCACTGGGGCTGCTGCTGTATACTACCACTGGGGCTGCTGTATATACCTCTGCCTGGGCGCTGCTGTATACTCCCTGGGGCGCCCCTGCTGCTGTATACTACCACTGGGGCTGCTGCTGTATATACCACTGGGGCTGCTGCTGTATACTACCACTGGGGAGGCTGCTGTATACCACACTGCTGGGGGCTGTATACCTGTGCTGGGGTCCACCCTCGGCTTATACACGAGTCAATAGGTTTTCCCAGGTTTTGGGGGCAAAAGTAGGGGGGTTGGCTTATACACGGGTCGGCTTATACACGAGTATATACGGTATATGAATTACTGATTAGTCTTGAAATGAAAAAAATATAAAAATGAAAAACCTCGATCCACACAGTAGTAAAGCGGAAAGGCACTGGAATACTGCATATCAATGTAAGTGATCCCTTAAAGGGGCTGTCCACAAACATGGTATTAATTATGCATACTTAGAATAAGTTATTAATATCAGTTCTATGGGGTGCAGCACTCAGCAGCCAACCCACTGGTTAGATGTTATAACCTAAGTCAGGAGTCAGGTTTAGCTATACAATCCTGTGCACTGGCCTCTCCCAGTTACTGAAACTCAGCTCCTTCTCAAATAGAGAACAGAAGAGCGCTCAGTTGTATGGGGCAGTCGGGTGAGAATGCTGTTCGCCATTCATCTGACAGTTGTTTATTGCATATGGGGGTCCTTACTCTTCAGGGATATTTTACATTATTACAATGAATCCTTACAGGAAATATATCAAATTGTACAATGTCTCCATCTTAAAGGGGTTTTCCCTTAAAGTTTATTTTAATCAATAGATGTTGGAATAGTAATAAGTTACACAATTGGATGTGTTTAAAAAAAATGTTCCATTGCCGAGATAATCTTATATATGTGTCCCTGCTTGTACTGTGTATTGGATGTGTCTGACCGTACAGGGACATGGTCTGATCATACCACATATCCTGTGCTGAGATAATCTTATATACGTGCCCCTGCTATGTACTGTGTAATGGATGTGTGTGACAATAGAGAGACATGGTCTGATCATACCACATCCCTGTACTGAGATAATCTTATATATGTGTCCCTGCTATGTACTGTGTAATGGATGTGTCTGACCATACAGGGACATGGTCTGATCATACCACATATCCTGTGCTGAGATAATCTTATATATGTGTCCCTGCTTTGTACTGTGTAATGGCCATGTCTGACTGTACAGGGACAAGGTCTGATCATATCACATCTCCTGTGTTGAAATAACCTTATATACGTGCCCCTGCTATGTACTGTGTAATGGATGTGTCTGACCATACAGGGACATGGTCTGATCATACCACATCCCTGTGCTGAGATAATCTTATATATGTGTCCCTGCTATATACTGTGTAATGGCTGTGTCTGAATGTACAGTGACATGGTCTGATCATACCACATCTCCTGTGCTGAGATAACCTGTATAATGGATGTGTCTGACCATAGAGGGACATGGTCGGATCATACCACCTCCCTGTGCTGAGATAATCTTATATATGTGCCCCTGCTATGTACTGTGTAATGGATGTGTCTGACCATAGAGGGACATGTTCTGATCATGCCACATCTCCTGTGTGGTATGACCAGACTATGTCCCTGTACAGTCAGATACTGCCAGTACACAGTACATAGCAGGGACATATATATATATATATATATATATATATATATATATATATATATATAGATATAAAATTATCTCAGCACAGGAGATGAGGTATGATCAGACCATGTCCCTGTACAGTCAGACACATCCATTACATAGTACATTGCAGGGACACATATAGAAGATTATCTCAGATCAGGAGCTGTGGTATGATCAGATCATGTCCCAGTATGATCAGACACATCCATTACACAGCACATAGCAGGGACACATATATAAGATTATCTCCGCACAGGAGATGTGCTATGATCAGACCATGTCGACAGGCCCGTGAAGTTATCGCTGGGTGTCAATGAGTTGACATGACAGCCGAGGGTTTGCTGATGTCCCCCATGCCTGTCAATATGATTCTCCTATGAAAGCCAGCGTTTATAAAAAAATCGCGATTTTCAGTAATTAGCAATCCCTGAAAGGCCTACAGTCAAAATTTAACATTTTTTAAAAATATGAAAACAAATAAAACACAAAAGTTCAAATATCTCCCCTTTTTGCTCCATTAAAAAATAAACAATTTTAAAAAGACACATATTTGATATAGCTGCATTTATTAACCTCTTTATTACATTACGTACTGGGTATGTCATGTGCCAGCTCCCTCCCTTTTTTGTGAGCTTCAGAGCTGAGCTCACATCATCCCCCCAAATCTCATCTGATATCATCAGCTGAGATGTGTAGCTAACACCATCGATCATATAAGCGATCCGATCGGCAGTGGAAACCCTTTGAATCGCACTGTCATTTATTGACAGCATAATCCAAAGCCCCATGGCAGGGATCGTACTGTTCCCCGCCATAATTGGAGATCTCATGAAGCAATCACAGGATCTCGATCTGTTACCTGGAGAGCCTGGGGTACTATGATGACCCCAGAAGCTTTCTGGGATCACTTCCTGTGGATGGCTGGCGAGCGCCAGCATCCACAGAAAGTGATCATCTGTGCTATGTAGAGACATGCTATAGCTCATCTCTACATAACACAAGTGATTGGACTGTGATGCACTGAGGCCCTCTAGTGGCCAATGTAAAATAAAGAAAAAATTAAAATAAGATTTTAAAAATACATAAAAAAACACTAAATCACCCCCCTTTTGCGCCATTCAAAATAAAACTATTAAAAAAATGAAAAGAAATACACACATTTGGTATCTCCACGTTCAGAAATACCCAATCTATCAAAAGATAAAATCAATCAATCAGATCGGTAAACTACGTAACGGAAAAAACGTCCAAACGCCAAAACTACGGTTTTTTTGTCGCGGCAACCATGCAATAAAATTCAATAATGGGTGATCAAAACAACATATCTACTCAAAAATGGTATCATTAGAAACGACAGTGGAAGGTGCAAAAAAAAAGCCAGCACACAGCTCCAGATCCTGAAAGTTAAGGACACTGCGGATTGTGGAACATGGCAGCAAAAGAGCGATTCTTTTTTAAATTCTGAATTTTTTCACCACTTAGATAGCAGTAAAAGTATACATGTTTAGTATCTACAAACTCATACTGACCAGAGGCATCATAACGACACATCAGTTTTACCATATAGTGAACATGGTGAATGAAAAAAATGTGTAATTGCACTTTTTTTGAGATTTCACCGCGCTTGGAATTTTTTCCCATTTTCCTGTACACTATATAGTAAAATATATGATTTTGTCTGAAAATACAACTCATCTCGCAAAAAACAAGCCCTCACATGTTTACATTGATGGAAAAATAAATAAGTTATGGTTCTTGGAAGAAGGGGAGGGAAAATCGGAAAACAGAAAATCGCCCGGGGGTGAAAGGGTTAAAGTCCAATCTACTAAAATCTAAAAGTAAAGCAATCAAATTTGGTTTACAACGTAAAAAGAAAAAATCAAAACAGAATTACATTTTTTGGCCGCAGCAACATTGGCAATCAAAACAACGTATCTACCCAAAAATGGTATCAGCAAAAGGGTGCAAAAAGCAAGCCCTCAAACAGCCCCATATACCAAAAATCCAAGAATTTACTAAAAAGTTTTTTCTTTAAGGGCGGCATGGTGGCTCAGTGGTTAGCACTGCAGCCTTGCCACACTGAGGTCCTGGGTTCAATTCCCACCTAGGACACCATCTGCAAGGAGTTTCTATGTTCTCCCCATGTTTGTGTGGGTTTCCTCCGGGCATTCCAGTTTCCTCCCACATTTCAAAGACATACTGATAGGATATTTAGATTGTGAGCCCCAATGGGCACAGTGTTGCAGATGTATATAAAGCACTATGGAATTAATAGCACTATATAAATGAATAAATATTATTATTCTTTCAAATTTCCAATTTTTTTTTCACCACTTAAAGAAAGAAAAAACTATGCATGCATCGGCGTAATAGAGAATGGAGAATTACATTGCCAGGTGAGTTTTACCATATATTAAACTGGTAAATTTATTTAAAAAAAATTATGGGATTGCACTTTTTTTTCAATTGCAACAAACTTTTTAATGAATGGTGTCATTCAAAAGTACAGCTTGTACAGTTTTGTGGATGGAAAAAAAGTTATGGCTCTTGGAAGAAGCGGAGATAAAAGCAAAAAAAAACAAAACGGTTATGAAGGGGTTAAGTAAGTTCTTTTGGGAGCTAAAAGAGGGTGCATGTAAATTCCCCATGACTCAAATATGAAAAATGTAGATGACAGTCTCATGTCTGGCACAGGTAGGCAATTGGGTTTACAAAATCAAGGTGAGAGTAATAAAAAAGCAGTAGAAAATAACAGTGTTCTCCATAGTGGTCTGAAGAGTCCTCTAAAAAATTCAAATATTAAAAGCAAAAATTAAAATAACTTAATAGATGACAAACATTTCCCATTTTCCATTTTGTGCTCCTACTTTGGTTCCAGATGACTTTATTATTTTGTATTGTATCAAAACGATCTGTATGTCAGAATGCTGCTGGACTACTCTCTGGGTCCTTAACTCCTGTTAGGGCGGCTTCACACTGAGGTCAGGTCCGGTCCGGGGCTGTCCGGTGTAAACTATGTATGCTATGGGGCCGGATGGAGCCGGATGGCAGCTATCCACCATCCGGTTTCCATCTGTCCGGGAGGATCTGGGGCAATCTGGCGCTCCCTAACATGGGAGTCTATGGGGCTGGATTGCCCTCCAGGTCTGTGTTCAGATCTGGTCCGGGGCTGTCAGGTTCATCCCTGACAACCCCGGACCGGACCTGCCCGCAGTGTGAAGCCGCCCTTACCCTGCTGCAGTAGGAGGAATTTACTGTCAGACATTCTCACACACAAAACCTGCTGTCATACGTTGTGCCTACAGCGCTTATTTTTGTTGTTCCTATAACCTTGGCAAAAAACACAATGTGTGGACACAGTCTATAATGCAACAACAGGTGGCAACCTGTGATATGGTGGTGTTGATGAAGGAGAGGGCCTGCAGTGCAGAACTCAAAAGGAGAAGGAGCCCACTAGAGCCTGCAGACGTCATCTCATGACACTTAGTTATGTGTCTGAATAACTAGTATAGAATATTATATGGATGAATAAATGACTGGGACGACCATGTCACTGCAGGGCCGGTGTATAATCATGTTACTTGTCAGTGTATTAACTTGTAATATATGGTGCCTGCTGGGTGGAAAAAGTTAGAGGCTTACAGTGGAATTTACCAACTCCCCAGTTGGGCCAGGCCCAGCTTTGTGACTCCAGGTGAGGAACGAGCCATCTTTCTAGGAATTTCCTTCAACGAGAGATCAAGGACAAATATTTGAACATTTGAATGACAGTTCATCTAAGGGTACCTTTACACGACGCAACATTGCATGCAATTTCACTGGCAATTTGCTGGTTGCAGTGAAATCATGGACACATTGTTCCATTTTGTTGCTGTGTACAAATGTAACAATGTGTCCGTGATTTCACTGCAACCAGTAAGTTGCAAGTGAAATTGCATGCAATGTTGCGACGTTTAAAGGTACCCTAACTCTTAACCAAGATAAAACACAGTCAACTTCATTTTATAATGATGATGATCTGTGACCAGTCGGCTAAACCATTCATTCTTAAATCCTGCTATAAATATAAGATGGCCATTGGGCGAATGATTGATTGTTCAGGCGGCAGTCATCAAAGCCATCTCTCCCATACACAGGAGCACTCGTTCACAACTCTTGTGTTCAATTTGAGAGAGCCGCTATCTGGCATCTCTGGGGGAAGCTATTAGTCTAATCTATGCGCTGTGCACTGTGAGGATTCACTGGTTTCAGAGCTGGGAATGGCGGTCACATGGCCGTGAGTATGTGATATGCATACTCCTGGTCTGAATCCTACGAGATGTGCACAACCTCGTTCAATGTAAATGTATTGAAAGAGGCCGCTTCCCTCTTGTGGTATTCTTTCCATGTGTTCTGTCTCTGAAATATGCAAAAGCTCTCAGTGCACTGTGCATAAAGTAACTTTAGACTTATGGATTTATGCCGGAAAACCCCTTTATCTCTACCAAAAATTAATTATCCTGGGGTCCTCTACGCATTACATAGACGACGAAATCTGTCAATATCAGCTGGTTCGGCAGACACTCATATATTGGGGCTTAAGTTTTTACCTGAAATTATTCAATTTTAATGTAATGTGTATAAAGTCCCTAAGGATTATTGGAAATCATATTCCCTGGTGACCGACAATCAGCCATATAAATATCTACTAACAATAAGTACATGTAGCATAACGCATTTAACCAGCCCTAATGTCCCATGAAATGAACTTTAATTCTCAGCTGAACTGTCTAACAGACAAACAAAGGTTCGCATTGAGATTTTAGATCTGGATTTATCCATTTATTCCAATGCCATGTTCTCGCTGTCGAGGAACTTGTTGGATATCGGCAAATAATGTGGCTGTCTTCCAGGAAAACGATATGAATTCCTCACTGACACAGATGCCAAGATTCTAATGCTGAGCACAATACCCAAGGGCACGTTGATCCATCGTTCTGCGTAGAAAGAGTACAACACATGCACTTAAATAATGCACCTTAGAAAGAGTACAGCACATGCACCTTATTTCATTTCTTTCACCCAATTGTGCATTGTATCTCACTTGTACAGGTAGATTCTGGACTGAAATCACCTTGTGCTCCTTTTTTACAGAAAACTGTGTTAATGATTCTAATAGTGATTGCTGTGAAATATTGATTTAAAAATCTACCTTAAGAGATCAGGCATTATTTAAATATATAGTTATATATAGATATATAGATATATATATTGTATATATAGTCATAATTATATAACCCCTTCATATGAATCCTGAATTCTGTAGGCGTTGTGTGCCGTGCGTTCAATTGAGATTGTCTCCAGATAATTGTTAGTCATGTTCTGTGCAGAATAATTTATTGTAGGTGCGCTGATTGGTGGAGGCAGGTGGGCTTACATGATGACCACAGCCTCCAAGCAGTAGGAGGAAGATTGAATTTATTAATTGCCTGCTCTTCTACTCCCCATTCACCCCCCCAGCTATGAATGGACTGCCTCCCGTTTCGAGAAGCATTCCCATTGTGCAGCTTTTACTTGCCCCACCCCAAGCACACGCCTATGATAGTAGTCATTTGACCTCTGTCATTATCTGTCCCATTCCACATACATCATATGAAGAGGAGCTGCAGCAGTATCAAAGTTCACATTATTATAATATAAAATGTTTGCACCATTTATAATTTCCTTTTTGATTGGAGGTAGAATTAGACCACATTGAAGAACACATTACATGTGATACAATGTATCTGAATTTACAACAGAAACACAAAGGAATAAACCCTACTTTTATTAACATACCCTAGTAACTAGAATATAAAGTAGGGGGATTATTCGCTTTGGCGTTAACGTAAGTTTACCAAATAGCTTGTGCATTATGTAAAACCCAAGTACACATCTTCGCCTCTTGTGTAGCCTTAGAGAAGCTGAGAATCTCCCTACTTTGTATGCCAATGCTGACTAACAGCTGTGGAGAAGGACTCAAGCTTGCTCCTGGGTCACTTCTTCTAGCACCTCTGAGCACAGAGGAGCTACAGGGGGCTTCTCGGAGTAAGCAGACCTTGCATTCCCCAGCCATTGTCTGGCATTTGCATGTAGCCTGGAGAATTGGTTTTAGTTTTCTCACAAGCTATAACAACTTTGGGCTGAGTCGTGCGTATTGTGAGATTTTTCGCTCGTAAGAGTACAAAAAAGGGTTTCCTAATTTCTCAGTATGTATTTTTTGTATATTTCGAAATGCAATATTGGCAGTTAATCGTTATACAGTATACGTTGTAAACCAGGCTTGAATGTGTTAACAGCATATTGACATATGGCCTATGGGCTCCATCAAGATTAAAATTGTACCTTCAGACCCTAATGAGATCAGTTCACGTATAAATATGATTATGATAAAATATTGAACATGTAAAGAGAAAATATCCAGACACACAAACTATAAATCAATCGGACAGTACTCACTTTCAGCTGCGGGGTAAATTATTAGCGGGTTCCTAAGGATCAAACACAGTTATGTTTTACTGTACATAGGATCGACAAACTATCAGTTGCTGTTAAGTCAGTACGGTACTTTCACAGCAAATAGCATATCACCACTTACATCCTTTTAAAGCATATGATCCACCTATGTTCTATTCCGTGATGAGCATCTCTTACTGACAGGTCAATCATGACTTGACAAGACGCTGGAATATTACAACTTTGCCCACATGTACTGTCAGACTCTATTAGAAAAATGTTAGACACAACACATATAGAACATACATGACACATTTGAAAGTGTCTCTACTTTTATTTCATGGAGGGAAAGAAATAAATCTGTTCAACTCATGTAATTGGGAGTGTTGCAACTTTAGTAGGAAGTACCATGTGTACCACCAGGGAGCGTGTAGCTGAGATACTTCTTCACACGCATCTCACTCTGTCTGGTATTACATCTGTTACGTTCATTTACAAAATCTCTCCTGCCTAACCGTATATACACCTATTACAGCTCACCAGGACATTATCAGTTATTTCTCATGAATATAGAAGACCATTACCAAATCCTCTTTTACAATTTACATATGCTTATGACTTAATAGCGTAAGTATATTGCTGTGGGTTCAGGGTACCAACTGAAATGAAGATAGGGCAATTTTTTTTGCCAATTATATTCATATGCATAATGTATTCATAACACAGAGGCCACCAGAGCAGCTGTTGTGGGGTCCAAAGAGTGCAAAGTTAGGCTACAGAGTAGAGACCAGTTCACGGGTCACAAACCCTTTTCTGCTGCAAGAGATGGAAAGGGTGGGGGCTAACAAGCATGGGGAGCTCTGGTGCCAGAAAAGCATCATTTGTGATGAAAAGCACAAATTATCTGCTACTTTACCTGCCAATTTATTTTACACATTTATAGTAGACTTGCAGCCAAAAATGTATAAAAAAAATATGCAAAATTGTAAAGCTGTTCTGAAGCACCAAAACCAACTATGACTCTCTACGGAGAATTAAATCTGTGACTTACTCTTCATAAAGCATGATTCATTTTCATAAATATGTCTTAAGACTTATGTCTTTTTTTATATTTAGTCTGTGACCCTTTAGTGCACTTTTCATACATGACCCCTAAGGTCTCACTGTACAGCATTTCATTATAATGGAGGCCGAGGAGCTTAATGGAAGCCCCTTGCTGCCTGAATTTGAAAAGACATCCTCTTAGCCTCCGGCCATTGGCATAGACAAGCAGGCAGCAAGCAATAGTCCATTGCTGAGCAAAGTCATCATCTGAAGTAAACAAAAGTGTATTCTATTAATTGTTATAAAGAAGCCGTGAAGTGTCACTCCGCTCCAGGGAGCAATATAATGGAACATATGGTGAGGGCTAAGCAACCATAACTGGGTGACACTAGTAAAGCATCCACAATACAGACACCAATAAAAACAGATACTAAAGTGTCATCATAGTTTGGTGTTATATATATATACACTTTTACATGTACATAAATATACGGACAGCACCGGCCCGGATCACGCCGCAGTGTGAAGGCACCCTGAGTCTTTGCATTGTGTGTGTGTGTCAAACTAAACATGGGGAACAGAAAGAGGAGAACAGAATTGTCTGAGGACCCGAGAATCAAAATTGTTGAAAAATGTCAACAATCTCAAGGTTACAAGTTCATCTCCAGAGATCTGGAGATTCCTTTGTCCATGATGCACAATATATCCAAGAACATTGCAACCCATGACAGAGTAGCTAATTTTCCTGGATGTTGACGGTAGAGGAAAATTGATGAAAGGTTGCAATGCAGGAAAGTCCAAATGGTTGCTAAGCAGTTCCAATCAAGTTCAAAAGAAATTCAAGCTGTCTTGCAGGCTCAGGGTGCATCAGTGTCAGCACAAACTATCTGTAGACATTTGAATGAAATGAAACGCAATTGCAGGAGACCCAGTATTTCCCCACTGCTGACACAGAGGCATAAAAAAGCTAGGTTGCAGTTTATGCAAGTAAACTGTAGTATATGCGTGAAAGCCAAAATCCTTCTGGAAAAGTGTCTTGTGGAAAGATGAGATCATGATAAAACTTTATTGTAAAGCACATTCTACTCTTTGCCGAAAATGGAATGAGACCTACAAAGGAAATAACACAATACCTACAATCAAATATGGTAAACATTTTGGAGTTGTTGTTCTGCCTCAGGCACTGGGTGCCTTGACTGTGTGCAAGGCATCATGAAATCTTAAGAATACCAAAGGATTTTGGGTCACAATGTAGTGCTCAGTGTCAGAAACCTGAGTTTGCATCCTAGGTCATGGGTCTTCCAGCAGAACAATGACCTTCAAAAAGCACCTAGAAATGGATGGAAACAAAGCTGTAGACAGTCATAAAGTGGCCAGCAATGAGTCCAGTCTAAATCCCATTGAATACCTGTAAAGAGATCTTAAAATATTGGTTGGGAGAAGGCACCCTTTAAATATGAGGGACCTCGATCTGTCTGCAAAAGAAGAGTGGTCTAAAATTCCAGTTAAGAGGTGTAAGACACTTCTTAATGGTTTTAGGAAGTGATTGATTGTAGCTATTTATTCCAAAAGGTGTGCAGCCAAATATTAAGTTGAGGGTGCCAACAATTCTGTGAAGCCCATTTTTGGAGTTTTGTGTGAAATTATGTCCAACTTGCCTTTTTTTGATCTTTTTATTCGTGCTGTTGCAATACACACAAAGAAAATAAACATACATATAACAAAATATATGTAATTGCAATGATTTTCTGGGTGAAACACTTCATTTTCTTAGAACTTCATTTTCTGGAACTATGTCAAGGGTATCAATACTTTTGTCTATGACTGTATATAGAGTTGTGGCCAAAAAAATTGACACCCCTGCAGATAATACTCAGTTTCTTCCTAAAAATGATTGCAATCACAAATTCTTTGGTATTATTATCTTCATTTAATTTGTCTTCAATGAAAAAACACAAAAATAATTGTCCTAAAGCCAAATTGGATCTAATTCCACACCAAACATAAAAAAGGGGGTGGACAAAAGTATTGGCACTGTTAGAAAAAGCATGTGATGCTTCTCTAATTTGTGTAATTAACAGCACCTGTAACTTACGTGTGGCACCTAACAGGTGTTGGCAATAACTAAATCACACTTGCAGCCAGTTGACATGGATTAAACTTGACTCAACCTCTGTCCTGTGTCCTTGTGTGTACCACAATGAGCATGGGAAAAAGAAAGAAGACCAAAGAACTGTCTGAGGACTTGAGAAACCAAATTGTGAGGAAGCATGAGCAATCTCAAGGCTACAAGTCCATCTCCAAAGACCTGAATGTTCCTGTCTCTACCGTGCGCAGTGTCATCAAGAAGTTTAAAGCCCATGGCACTGTGGCTAACCTCCCTAGATGTGGACGGAAAAGAAAAATTGACGAGAGATTTCAACGCAAGATTGTGCGGATGGTGGATAAAGAACCTCGACTAACATCCAAACAAGTTCAAGCAGCTCTGCAGTCCGAGGGTACAACAGTGTCAACCCGTACTATCCGTCGGTGTCTGAATGAAAAGGGACTGTATGGTAGGATACCCAGGAAGACCCCACTTCTTACCCCGAGACATAAAAGAGCCAGGCTGGAGTTTGCCAAAACATACCTGAGAAAGCCTACAACGTTTTGGAAGAATGTTCTCTGGTCAGATGAGACAAAAGTAGAGCTTTTTGGGCAAAGGCATCAACATAGAGTTTACAGGAGAAAAAAAGAGGCATTCAAAGAAAACAACACGGTCCCTACAGTCAAACATGGTGGAGGTTCCCTGATGTTCTGGGGTTGCTTTGCTGCCTCTGGCACTGGACTGCTTGACCGTGTGCATGGTATTATGAAGTCTGAAGACTACCAACAAATTTTGCAGCATAATGTAGGGCCCAGTGTGAGAAAGCTGGGTCTCCCTCAGAGGTCATGGGTCTTCCAGCAGGATAATGACCCAAAACACACTTCAAAAGCACTAGAAAATGGTTTGAGAGAAAGCACTGGAGACTTCTAAGGTGGCCAGCAATGAGTCCAGACCTGAATCCCATAGAACACCTGTGGAGAGATCTAAAAATGGCATTTTGGAGAAGGCACCCTTCAAATATCAAGGACCTGGAGCAGTTTGCCAAAGAAGAATGGTCTAAAATTCCAGCAGAGCATTGTAAGAAACTCATTGATGGTTACCGGAAGCGGTTGATCGCAGTTATTTTGGCTAAAGGTTGTGCAACCAAGTATTAGGCTGAGGGTGCCAATACTATTGTCTGGCCCATTTTTGGAGTTTTGTGTGAAATGATCAATGTTTTGCTTTTGTTTCATTCTCTTTTGTGTTTTTTCATTGAAGACAAATTAAATGAAGATAATAATACCAAAGAATTTGTGATTGCAATCATTTTCAGGAAGAGTATTATCTGACAGAATTGCAGGGGTGTCAATACTTTTAGCCATAACTGTAAGTGTGTGTGTGTGTGTGTGTACACAGTGTCAGATGGAGATGGCAATCACCCAACAGTAAAAATTACTATGGAGGACCACTTTCAGAAATTTGATTATGCGTCTATATAATAATTACTAGCTAGTTTGTTACATTAATGATGAGGTGCTACTTTTTTTGTACACAGTGAACGAAATGTACTGGGTCATTTACAGTAAAGCTCATGTTGAGAGTAAGTGGCTTACACCTAGTCGGGGGGGGCCCACCTTGGGAATCATTTGTTCTGCTGAAGACCAGTTTGAACTTGCATGTGTATATTCTGTATATAGAAGTAAGTATACAGTTTAAATTAAAAGTTGAATTACAATTATGTTATCAATTGTGCATGGTTTTCTTGAATATATCTAGTCTTCAATAACTCTCCAAAAAAGAAAAAGTCTATATTGGTAAAGGTGACTTCACACGCTAGGATCTCGTTAACGATATCGTTGAAACATCACGGATTTGAGCGATGTTGTTCATAATTCTCCTATTCCTGACGCTTTGAAAAATTGTTCAATCGTTCTTCTCCAAGTAGCTGGCGCCTTGCCAAAATTAAGATCGTTAACAATATCCTTGCGTGTGACAATGCACTAACGATGTCGAAACGATCGCTGTCACGTGACATAGCCAACGATATTGTTCACCTATATCCTAGTGTGTGATGGTACCTTAAGGTCTGGCTACAGTTATGGCCATACAACTACTCAACACAGTCGGGCCTCTATATAGAAAGAATTAGGCAGCACTTTCAACCAAGGTAATAAAAAAAAAAACATTCTTCTATGATGCTTCAACTCCAGAAATGTGCTTCTCTCATGGGCTTATAGTCAAATAAATGAAAAAATGGTTTACATTTCTGCTACTGTTGTTCCAAGGGCGTTAGAGCTTGCACCCACACTTTCTTAGATTGGTGCTGACTGTTATTTATACTTATTGTGTATATCAGTACAAAGCAAACAATGTATACTTACATACATGCACACGTAGAAATATAGACATTTACTGTACAACATATACCGTATATACTCGTGTATAAGCCGACCCGTGTATAAGGCGACCCCCCTACTTTTGCCCCTAAAACCTGGGAAAACCTATTGACTCATGTATAAGCCGAGGGTGGACCCCAGCACAGGTATACAGTCCCCAGCAGTGTGGTATACAGCAGCCCCAGAGGTATATACAGCAGCCCCAGTGGTAGTATACAGCAGCCCCAAAGGAATATACAGCAGCCCCAGTGGTAGTATACAGCAGCCCAAAGGTATATACAGCCCCAGTGGTAGTATACAGCAGCCCCAGAGGTATATACAGCCCCAGTGGTAGTATACAGCAGCCCCAGTGGTATATACAGCCCTAGTGGTATATACAGCCCCAGTGGTAGTATACAGCAGCCCCAGAGGTATATACAGCCCCAGTGGTAGTATACAGCATCCCCAGAGGTAGTATACAGCAGCCCCAGAGGTAGTATACAGCAGCCCCAAAGGTATATACAGCAGCCCCAGTGGTGTATTACAGCAACCCCAGAGGTAGTATACAGCAGCAGCCCCAGAGGTATATACAGCCCCAGTGGTAGTATACAGCAGCCCCAGAGGTATATACAGCCCCAGTGGTAGTATCCAGCAGCCCCAGTGGTAGTATCCAGCAGCCCCAGAGGTATATACAGCCCCAGTGGTAGTATCCAGCAGCCCCAGAGGTATATACAGCCCCAGTGGTAGTATACAGCAGCCCCAGAGGTATATACAGCCCCAGTGGTAGTATACAGCAGCCCCAGAGGTATATACAGCCCCAGTGGTAGTATACAGCAGCCCCAGTGGTAGTATCCAGCAGCCCCAGAGGTATATACAGCCCCAGTGGTAGTATCCAGCAGCCCCAGAGGTATATACAGCCCCAGTGGTAGTATCCAGCAGCCCCAGAGGTATATACAGCCCCAGTGGTAGTATCCAGCAGCCCCAGAGGTATATACAGCCCCAGTGGTAGTATCCAGCAGCCCCAGAGGTATATACAGCCCCAGTGGTAGTATACAGCAGCCCCAGTGGTAGTATCCAGCAGCCCCAGAGGTATATACAGCCCCAGTGGTAGTATCCAGCAGCCCCAGAGGTATATACAGCCCCAGTGGTAGTATCCAGCAGCCTCAGAGGTATATACAGCCCCAGTGGTAGTATACAGCAGCCCCAGAGGTATATACAGCCCCAGTGGTAGTATACAGCAGCCCCAGAGGTATATACAGCCTCAGTGGTAGTATCCAGCAGCCCCAGAGGTATATACAGCCCCAGTGGTAGTATCCAGCAGCCCCAGAGGTATATACAGCCCCAGTGGTAGTATCCAGCATCCCCAGAGGTATATACAGCCCCAGTGGTAGTATCCAGCAGCCCCAGAGGTATATACAGCCCCAGTGGTAGTATCCAGCAGCCCCAGAGGTATATACAGCCCCAGTGGTAGTATACAGCAGCCCCAGAGGTATATACAGCCCCAGTGGTAGTATACAGCAGCCCCAGAGGTATATACAGCCCAGTGGTAGTATCCAGCAGCCCCAGAGGTATATACAGCCCCAGTGGTAGTATACAGCAGCCCCAGAGGTAGTATACAGCAGCAGCCCCAGAGGTATATACAGCCCCAGTGGTAGTATACAGCAGCCCCAGAGGTATATACAGCCCCAGTGGTAGTATACAGCAGCCCCAGAGGTAGCACAAGCAGGAAGAAGAAGTCGGGACCGGAGGAGCGGAGGAGCTGCGCCGGAAGGTGATGTATAAAGTGTTTGTTATTTTCACAGCTGACGCAGCCTGGGGGGGTCATGATAAGGAGGGGGGGGCTGTTTATTACTACTGGGGGACCCATAATAAGGAGGGGGGGCTGTGTATTGCAATATGCACGGCATCCCCCCGCCGTTGATGGACGGGGGGATGCCGTGCATATTCATTGCACTAATGAGGCGGCCCCACGTGACCACCTGCGGTCACCGCGGCCCCCTCCTGCCTCCTCCAGCCCCCGGTCACAGACCCCCCCCACAGCATACCGTATGACCCGTGTATAAGCCGAGGGGGGGACTTTTCAGCCCAATCTTGGGCTGAAAAACTCGGCTTATACACGAGTATATACGGTATATCATATATATGTCATATCGTATGTATATATATTGAGAGCGAGAGAAAGAGAGAGAGATTGTAAATATATATGTACATGCACATTGCATATTTATGTACATTGCATATATGTATATATATAGATATGTGTACATTTTGTATATGTGTATATATATATATAACTATATATATATACATACGGTATACATAAACGCATACTGTATATATATATATGTGTGTGTGTGTATTCTGTAGCTGCTTAAATGTTAAAATGTAGGCCTTTGGTCTGCTACCTGTTATTTCTTGCTATCTATCACGTTACATGACAATTTCGACAATCAACTGGAAAACTTCATAGGAAGCCAAATTTTCCATCAGTATGCTTTAGATTTGCACTTGTAATTGACTTTGTATAAGAATATGAAAAGCTGTACATATTAATAACGACTTCTCTAATATATAGTTTACATCTAAGAGAATCAGGAGATTAATGGTGTCAACCATCTTTCTAAAGAGAATCCATCTTTACAATAAAATGTAATTAAATGTGAGTAACTCAATCATTTTACGTAGAAGACAAGAAGAATAGAGTAAAAGCTCTGGAAATAAATATAACTATATAAAATAAAAAGAGACAAGTAACTGATGATGACTTCTATCAATATGATTGATATTTTTTCAGCCTGGATCCCACATTATATAGCATAGACTTGGCACAGAGCCTCCATTAATGACTGAACACTAGAGGTCGCACGGCCCGGTATGCTGCTGGTGGTGGTGGGCTCGTCACAATGAACTCCTATGTATTCTCTGATACTAAGTTGCTTTGTTTTACACACACTCTTATTAATTCTTGGCACTTCATTCTGGACTTCATGTAGTGTTCTCTATATGACTTGCAGTTTTACCCTTTCAGGGTTAGACATAAGGCTCATTATAAGACATTAATTCTTTGGGGTTGAAAAGTTAATTAGATTTTCTCTTAGGCCCTTGGACATTATGCAGTCATTCCTGTAACTGTTTGCCTGCCACTATAAAGCATATAAAGGGAAATTATCAGCAATGTAGAGCTCTTTACATTAAAAATATCTTCCGGACGCTGTACACTAGACTTTAACCCTTTCACAACAGAGCCTGTTTTCACCTTCACGACCCAGCCATTTTTTACAATTCTGACCGTCATACCTCAGGAACGCTTCAATGGATCCCAGTGATCCTGAGATAGTTTTTTGTGACATACTGGACTTCACATAAAGGGTAAATTGTGGTTGATATTATTTGCATTTATTTATGAAAAAAAAACCAAAAAAAAATGTGAAAATGTTTGCAATTTTTGAACTTTGACTTTTTTATGTGCTAAAACCAGATAGCTACATCACGCAAAATAGTTAATAAACAACATGTGACACATGTCTATTTTGATCAGCATAAAGTTTTCAACTTTTATGGTGTTGGTCCGAAGTTAGGAGGGCTCAAAGATTATCAGTAATTTCTAATTTTTCCAACAAAATTTACAAAATCAATATTTTTAGGGACCACATCACAGGACTTTCAAGAGCCTAGATGAAAGAAAACACCCAAAAGTGAAACCATTTTAAAAACTGCACCCCTCAAAGTGTTGAAAACCACATCCAAGACATTTTTTAACCCTTTAGTGGCTTCATAGGAATTAAAGCAATGTGGAAGGAAAACATTTAAACTTTAGTTTTTCCAATAAAAATGTTGCTTTGGCCCCATACAATTTCTCCTGACTATGCTGAAAACCACTGTTTGGGTGCACAACAGTGCTCGGAATAGAAGGAGCACATTAGTTTTTTTGGCTGGAATAGACAGTGGACATCATCTCCATTTGGAGAGTCCTTGATGTGCCTAAATAGTGAAAAAAAAAAACATGTGACCTCATTTTGAAATCTACACCTGACACAGAATTTATCTAGAGGTGTGGTGAGCACCTTGAATCCCCAGACTCTTCATAGAATTTCATAATGTTAAGCTGTAGAATTGACAAAAGACATTTTTTCCACAAAAATTTTGCTTTAGCCCCAAATTTTTAGATTTTCAGAAGGGTAACAGATGAAAATGGACTATATAATTTGTTGTGCAATTGCTCCTCAGTACATCGATAACCCATATGCATTGGAAAACTATTATTATTTGGGCACTTGGCAAGGCTAAAAATGAGTGCCAAAGAATTTATCTATATGTGGGTGACCACTGGGAACCCCTGGCTGCTTCACAGAATTTGATAACATTAAAATGAAAAAAAAAAAAAAAATTTCCACAAAAACTTAGTTTTAGCCCCCAATATTTTTATTTTTACTAAGGTACCCGGAAAAAATGGACCATACAATTTGTTCAAGCAAAAGAAAAAAAGAGGTGTTTCCAGCGAGTGTTGAAGGAACAGTGATACTTTTTTTGCAAAACCTCTTCAGTATTTAATGGATCCAAATATGTTACACATGTACCAACAAGCTTGATAAAGGCATCTGCCGAAACGTGTAGTTAAATACTGAAAAGTTTTTTCAAAAAAAGTCTATCACTGTTCCTTCAACACTCGCTGGAAACACCTTTTTTTCTTTTGCTTGGATATACCCTGTTTCCCCGAAAATAAGACACCGTCTTATATTAATTTTTGCTCCAAACGTTGCACCATGTCTTATTTTCAGGGGGTGTCTTGTCCCCATCATCCTCCACTATCCTTCTGTAGCCCCCATCATCCTCCACTATCCCTCTGTAGCCTCCATCATCCTCCAATATCCCTCTGTAGCCCCCATCATCCTCCACTATCCCTCTGTAGCCCCCCATCATCCTCCAGTATCCCTCTGTAGCCACCCCATCATCCTCTGCTGTCCATCTGTAGCCCCATCATCCTCCACTATCCATCTTTAGCCTCCCATCATCCTCTACTATCCATCTGTAGCCCCCCATCATCTTCCACTATCCCTCTCTAGCCCCCATCATCCTCCACTGTCCCTCTGTAGCTTCCATCATTCTCCAACATCCTTCTAGACACACACAAACACACACATATAGTCAGACATATCACTGGAGCCTGCCGGAGCTTACCACTGCCACCACTTGATGTCACCTGGTGTGTACGTAGCTGGGCACCGTAGAAGTACGATGGTAAGCCATCAGCCAATCAGGTGGCTGCTGGCGTCTGATTGGCCACGGCATTACCGTAGATCTACGCTGAGCGGCACAGATTACCTCTGTACAGGAGATGTATGGTAATGCCGTAGGCAATCAGACGCCAGCAGCTGCCTGATTGGCTGATTGTTTACCATCGTACATCTGCGGGGGTGACATCAAGCGGCGGCAGCGGAGACGGTGGCAGCGGTAAGCTCCTGAGGAACAATGGCGCCGGAAGAGGCACCTGAGTAGGTGAGTATGATTTTTTTTTTTTGCCTGCCTGCCACATCTTAATTTTGGGGGTTGCCTTATATTAAGCACCCTGGCCAAATCCCGGGGGGCGCCTGTTTTTTGGGGAAACATGGTAGCTGTGCTTAGCCTGGACTGGGCTACATCCGTGCTGAAGTCTGAAACAGCCGTCAAAGTGGTGAGCTGACATTTTTTCTTTATTCATACAATTTGTTGTGTAAGTACAACTATGCACCATATGCTAGGGAAAACTACAGTTTGGCGACATGGCAGGGCTCAGAAAGGAAGGAGCGCCATTTGAATTTTGGAGCACCATTTTAGTTGGAATAGATTGTGAAAGCCATATCACATGATGAAACACTAACATGCCAAAACAGCACACACCCCCACAAGTGACCCCAGTTTGGAAACTAGAGCTCTCGCAGAATTCATTTAGAGGAGTAGTGACCATTTTTAACCCTCAGGTATTTGACAGAATTGCAAAACATTGGGCTGAGTAAATGTAAAATTATAATGTTTGCCAATAAAATGTTAGCCCCAAGTTTTTACATTTCATAAAGGTTAATAAGAAAAATTAATGGTACAATTTCTTATGCAATCTTTACTGTGAACATCAATATCCTATATGTTGTTGAAAATTACTTTTGAGGCACTATGCATAAAGCAAGGAACTGAGAATTGGGGTTAAGATTTTGCTGGAATAGTTAGGGTGTCATGTCACATTGGCAAAGGCCATGAGTTGCCAGAACAGCAGAGCTTCCCATAAGTCATGCCAGTTTACAAACTACGCCCTCAATGAATTCATCTAAGGGTACAGTGAGCAAATTAATACTACAAGTGCTTCACAAAATATTATACCACTAGGTAGTAAAGAAAAAATATTTTTTTTTTTACATTAAAATGTTTTAGTGACAAGTTTTTACATTTTGAAAAGACAAACAGGAAAAAATGGACCTCAAAATTTGTTGTGCAATTTATCCTGAGTATACCAGTGCCACATATGTTGTCAGAAACTACATCTCACAGATGTGTATCACCTTTAATTTGCACTTTAGGAGTGCCATTTACAGTAATACTTTAACTCCTTGCCGACACAAGACGTTGTACAACGTCCTGGGCCGGTAAGGGGGCTTTGATGTGAGCTCCGGCGCCGAGCTCACATCAAAGCTCCCACATCTCAGCTGATCTCATCAGCTGAGATGTCGGGGTAACAGCACCGATTGAATCCGGGATCCGATTGGCGCTTTTAACCCCTTGGATCCCGCCGTCAATCTCTGACAGCGGGATCCAAGACGGCCGCGGCGGGGAACGCGCTGTTCCCCGCCTGCTCCGGAGATCCCACGATAATATCACGGGATCTCCGGCGCTCACGTGACAGTCCAGGGTCCTGGCTAGACCCCGGATGCTGTCAGTGAGCACTTGCGTGTTGTGGTTGGCAGGCGCTGCCAACCACAACAAGTCCGCAATTCTGGGAGATGCAGAGGAGCTGCAGTTCATCTGTATCTCCCAGAAGCGATCGGACTGTGCAGCAGGGTGCCTCTCTAAGGGGCAGTGTAAAAGTAAGAATCAATAAAAAATAAAGTTTTCAAAAACCTGTAAAAAAAAAAATATATATAAAAATTCAAATCACCCCCCTTTTCCCCCAATCACAATAAAAGTATTAAAAAAATGTAAAAAATACACATGTTTGGTATCGCCGCGTTCAGAATCGCCTGATCTATTATGGTATTATATCCGTTATTGAGAGCCATAAACTCCATAACAGAAAAAATGGTCCAAACGCCAAAATTCAGCTTTTTTGGTCGCTGCAACATTGCTATAAAATGCAATAACAGGCGATCAAAACTGCGGATACCCCCAAAAAGGGTATCATTAGAAACATTAGCTCAAGACGCAAAAAAATAAGCTGTCACACAGCTCCAGATCCCGAAAAATCAGGACGCTACGGGTCGCAGAACATGGCGCAAAAAGTCTGTTTTGTTTTTTTTTTCAAACTTCTGAATTTTTTTTCACCACCTAGATAATAGTAAAGGTATACATGTTGTCTACGAACTCGCACCAACCCGAGGAGGCATCACCCCGTCATGTCGGTTTTACCATATAGTGAACATGGCGACTAAAATACCCAAAAAACAAACGTGTTATTGCACTTTTTTTGCAATTTCACTGCATTTAGAATTGTTTTGCAATTTCCCTGTACACTACATGGTAAAATAAATGATTGAATATGAAAGTACATTTCGTCCCGCAAAAAACAAGCCATCATATGTCTATATTGACGGAAAAATAAAAAAGTTATGGCTCTTGGAAGCAGGGGAGCAAAAAACGAAAATGAAAAATTCTCCGGGCATGAAGGGGTTAACTTGCAAGTTTAATTTTTTTCTGTGATGAAGCTCTTAACTCAATTTTATCTTATGTCAAATTTAATTTCTGCATTAAAATTGATTGAAATGCTATTAATCCATTCCAGACCGTAGTTATGGCCCCCCATTCATTTATATGGCCCCTATCCTGGTACTGTATCTCTGATCCCCTGACCTGGTACATGGCCCTGATCCTGGTATATATGATTTCCAATCCTCATATCATGCAGACAGTGTGAAAGCGTTGCGCTTTACATGCTGATTATTATCAGACACATTCCTACACGCTGTAAGGTACTGGGATACTGCACTCGCTGCTCTCCACGCCCAGGATGATGGGTGGGAAAGCAGGGAATATTCAGTCTCTTAAAGGGAACCTCTCACCCCCTTTGGGCATTTTAAACTGTGCCCACCAGCTTACACATAATGTAAATGGGGTTATTGTAACCCTTGTATGTGCCCAGACGTGCCCCTCATACCTGAGAAAATAACTTGTATTCTGTCCGGCACTGGCCTCCTATTAAGTCCGGGAGGCTTCTATATAGTCCTGGTGGATTATGTCCTCGCCGCCTCCCAGCTGCAAAACCGCCTTGCATTTTTTAAATTGCCACCCTCCATCTGTGAACAGCACGAGTGACAGCCGCATTCGCGCCTGTGCAGTGGAATGGGTGCACGTGCTCCATTGAACATAGTGCCCATGTCTCACAATGACGTATTATTTTCTCAGGTATGAGGGGCACACAACTATACACTTCTTCCCCTGAGCTTATTCCTGCTCTAATAAATAACACCAATGACAGTCCGCTCTCTACCTGAAACTCAACCTTTCTAAAACTGAACTTCTGCTGCTACTGATCTCCACTAACCTCCCTGAATATGACATCTCTCTACAGCGTGCAGCACCACGATAACACCTAGTTAGCAGGCTTGCTGTCTGGGTGTTATGTTTGACTCTGATCTTTTCTTCACCCCATATATACAATCTCTCTCCCGCTCTTGCCACTTGCACCTGAAGAACATCTCTAGAATTAACCCCTTTCTCACCTTGGAAACCACTAAAACCCTCACTGTGGCCCTGATTCACTCCCACCTTGACTATTGTAGTTCACTTTTATTTGGCCTCCCCCACACTAGACTCTTCCCTCTCCAGACCAGCCATAATGCAGCAGCCAGGATCACCTATCTAACTAACCTTTACTCGGACGCTTCTGCTCTATGTCAATCATTGCACTGGCTGCCTTTACACTATAGGATCCAATTCAAACTGCTTGTTCTCACCCACAAAGCTCTTCACAGTGCAGCACCCCCCTACATCTCCTTCCTCATCTCTGTCTATCACCCCGCCCATTCTCTTCGCTCTGGAAGTGACTTTAGACTCACTCACTTCTGCATTAATACAAACCTCCCACTCCCGACTCTAAGACTTCTCCCGAGCTGCACCAATTATTCAGAATGCTCTACCCCAAGAAATTTGGTCTATCCACAACTTACATAGTTTCAGGCGATCCCTAAAAACACATCTTTTTAGGGTGGCATATCATGATCCCTAGTCAAAGTCATCTGGACATAGCCTATCCACTCCACCAGTCTCAAGTGGATCACAAATAATGGTTGGTGGCCACTTATACTGCTCCTAGCTGTTCCCCATCTCCTTAAGTGACTATACCATCATCTAATATATAAAGCTGAATGTGTGTATGTATGTATGTGTGTGTGTGTGTATGTATATCCGGGATTTGCATCTACACAGTCGCAACTACAGCCACAAAATTATGCACAGTCACACGTCTGGACCCCGGGAGCGTCATAGACTATATTGTGAGGCGAAATTTTAACCCTGCGCGTTCCAGTTCACCAAACAATTTTGCCCCTATCTACATAATGGGGAAAAAGTCACAGTTACCAGTTGACAGTTGTGAATGAGAGGGGCTTAATGACAGCGCCATAGACTAACAGCATATACCAGCATATAGTCACTAAGGTGGGGCCCCAAAATGGGATATTCACCACGCACGGGGACATGTATACACACCACACGCACACAAAGAGCAACAGCAAGTGCATAGTCGCTAAGGTGAAGCCCCAACATTGGATACTCACCACACAGCCGAACACACACACACACAACACAAAGAGACACACACAAAACAGAGACACACACACCCCCTACAGGGACACACACATACCCTATAGCGACACATGCACTCACCCCACAGAGACACACACACACCACAAAGAGACACACAACACAGAGACACACACACACCACACAGCCCCCCCCCACAGGGACACACACATACACACCGTATAGGTAGGAACACATGCACTCACCCCACAGGGACACACACACCACAAAGAGACACACACAACACAGAGACACACACACCACACAGACCCCCCCACAGGGACACAAACACTTGCACACCCTATAGGGACACATGCACTCAACCCACAGGGACACACACACACACACCACAAAGAGGCACACACCACACAGAGACACACACCACACAGACCCCCCACACACACAGGGACACACACACATACACACCCTATAGGGACACATGCACTCACCCCACAGACACACACACACACACCCCAGGGACACACACACCACACAGGCAGACACAGATGTGCACAAGTCACCTCACACAACTCGCCTCATATGTGTGCTATCTTTAATTTCCAAAGATAAACATCTGATTAAAAACAGCCAATGTGCAACACATGTAAAATATAAAAGGGTGGGGGACAAGAGGCGCAATAGTGCCCTATCACTAGTGACACTAATCGTAATAGGGTGGTGCTGAGAAGCCACACACCTGATGCAGTTGTGATCCCCACAACTGGTTTGAAGGCGTTTAGGAAATATTATTCCAAGCTGCTGCAGGACCTCCACCGACCACTGAACAGTGGTTATAATCCAGAATGATGATGGGAGTATAGGTGTATCACGGTCCGCGCTGCTCCAGGGCTTGAAAAACTCACCAAAGAGTCAGTCAGATTTCCATCCTTTATTCTCCTTCTCCTACGCGTTTCGGCGCCTAGCCTGGCACCTTCATCAGGGATATATATATATATATATAGGATATAAATCTGACTGACTCTTTGGTGAGTTTTTTAAGCCCTGGAGAAGCGCGGACCGTGATACACCTATACTCCCATCATCTTTCTGAATGTGCAAACACATGTGCCATATAGGGAATTAAGGCAGATGTCAGTCACATGAGCTGTCTATTATGTGTATGTGTGAGGTAACATATACTGCCCGGCCGGGGGAGGGTTTACTGTTGGCTGGAGATTTATTAGGCTGCCTATAGCAACCAATCACAGCTCAGCTTCTATTTTCTTACAGGTCATTAATATGACATATTCAAATTCTATTTTGTTATAGCTAACAGCAGTTATTTATTAACCCGGGCGTAGCTGGGTAGTACAGCTAGTTGTAAATAAATACCTGTACTTTGTGTCACCCCCCCCTCATTGTTAGATTGTAAGCTCTTATAAGCAGGGCTGTCATTATTTTGCTCTAATTATTGTATTGTATGATGCTTTGTATTGTTATGTATTGTTTTTTGTATTGTATTTTCTATTAACTGTTTCTTATGATTGTTTAAATGTATACCTCTGAATTGTGAAGCGCAGTGGAATATGTTGGTGCTATATAAATAAAGATTATTACCATTATTTCTTCACAAATCTCGTGAGACGTCGGCACTATCTTCAATGGAGCGCGGACACCCGCTCCACTGCACAGGCGCGAGAGCGGCTGTCACTCAAGCGCCGTACACAGATGGGGGTGGCAATTTTAAAAAATGCAAGGAGGGTTTTGCAGCCAGGGGTGCAGTGACAACCTAATCCACCAGGACTATATAGCAGCCTCCTGGATTTAATAGGAAGCCAGCGCTGGACAGAATAAGGGTACCTTCACACGCCGCAATCTCGCCTGGCAATCCTAAAGGCGATATGTCACCCCGGAGCAATCGCCGTGAAATTGCCTTACAGTTGCAGCGTGTGTTTGGGGAATTTTGCGGCGATAAATCACCTCTCGGCCGTTGCCTGATTCCTGAACACTGCTCAGAAATCAGCCGCAACCATGAAAGTGATATTTCCGTGTTGTGGCGTGTGATAGGGCGATAGTGATGGAACCAGCATTGCCTAGAATTTCCCACAGGCGTGCCTCAACCATTCTGTAGTCCACGCCCCGTCTGCGATGATTGGTGTTGGCTACTGTGTTCCCATTGGCTGTCAGTTGACAGGCTGCCATATTTGAAAAGATGTCAGTTCAGCAACACACATCTTCAATGGCGTCATGTATTAGCCAGCCTTCCAGAGCAGGCTGACCAATGATAACGCTGTTGCGTTGTCCAATGAGCGCGTATTGGGCGCGGTATAAACCACTGTGGCACGCCTATCTCCTCGTAGTGATGACCATGTACGCCCACTTTGCCTTTGGAATTGCGGCGTGTGAAGCGGCGATGGAATGAGGCAAGATTGGTTCCGCTGTAGATAAGGCGATTTCCGGAGCGACACATCGCCTTACTTTCAGGGTGAGATTGTGGCATGTAATGCCGCCATCGGCGATCTGAGGAGACCATGAAAAACGTGCACGCGCACATTAGATCACCTCATATCGCCAGGCGAGATTGCGGCGTGTGAAGGTACCCTAAAAGTTATTTTCTCAAGTATGAGGGGATGTCTAGGCACAAAGAGCGGTTTCTAGAACCCCATTTACATTATGTGTAAGCTGGTGGGCACAGTTTAAAATGCCCAAAGAGGGTGACAGGTTCCCTTTAATAAACAGGCACACATGATCATGCAGTAGGTGCTAGTAACTCACATTTGTGTACGCATCATAAAGGTAAAAAGATACAGAACAATGGCTCATATCTTGCATTAGGCCTACATAAATGTAGGTATATCCATCAAACAGAAATGGGGTTAAAAACCACACTCCCATCCGAGCAACAAATATAAATTCTCTACCAATGCCTATTATAAAATTGTTGCTCGGACGGGAGAGCTGTTTTTAACCTCCATATCTGTTTGCTGGATATATCTGGATTAGTACCTCGTGGGTGACTGCTGTAGACCATCTCATCTAGGATATCAAAGAGTTATCATATGTGCATGAAGTAATTGTGGCTCTTCACAACCCTGTCAGGTGAGCATTTTATCTCATCAAAATTCATAATATAACACAGGTAAACCCTATGTTGGGCCTCTTATTTCATTTCCAGCGAGTACTGTAATCTTGAAATATATGTTAGTTGATGCACTTGTTAGTTAAGGTATTACTGTATAAATCAAAATGATCCATACAATGTACACACTTGACCAGCAGTCCGTAAAAGTGTGGCTCACTATTGTTAGCAGGCAATACCATAAGTGTATTATCAAAGCTGCAGTGAATAAAGCTGATAAAAGTGTAACGTAAAACTCTCTAAATTTATCAGAACAATAAAAAATACAAGTTAAAGGGGTAAAAAATGTTAAAATCAGAATATACTAAATAGAATTTGTGTTGTATTAGAAAATGGGCAATCCAATGTAAGGCTATGTTCACACATACAGTTGTGGCCAAAAGTATTGACACCCCTGCAATTCTGTCAGATAATACTCAGTTTCTTCCTAAAAATGATTGCAATCACAAATTATTTGGTATTATTATCTTCATTTAATTTGTCTTCAATGAAAAAACACAAAAAGAATTGACCTAAAGCCAAATTGGATCTAATTCCACACCAAACATAAAAAAGGGGGTGGACAAAAGTATTGGCACCCTTAGAAAAATAATGTGATGCTTCTCTAATTTGTGTAATTAACAGCACCTGTAACTTACCTGTGGCACCTAACAGGTGGTGGCAATAACTAATCTCAAGGCTACAAGTCCATCTCCAAAGACCTGAATGTTTCTGTGTCTACCGTGTGCAGTGTCATCAAGAAGTTTAAAGCCCATCCTCACTGAGGATTTTTTTATTTTTACTTTTACTGTGGAGGAGTGGGGGGCCAGGAGGAGCCGCAGGGAGCGCAAGCAGGGGGAGGGGGCTTTGAGGGGAGCCACGCGGCGTGCGAATTTTGAATCCGCGCGCCTCTTTTGCATACTGGCGGCTTTTTTCTGCGGCGCACGATTTCGGCCTGAGATGGTAGTGGCCATTAGACAATTATATAGTAGATACTCCTTTAGTTATATTTTTATATTAGTTACACTTTTTCATTCACTTTTTTCCCATTATGTAGATAGGGGCAAAATTGGTGACCTGGAACGTGCAGTGTTAAAATTTTGCCTCACAATATAGCCTATGACGCTCTCGGGGTCCAGACGTGTGACTGGCAAACTCCAGCCTGGCTTTTTTATGTCTCGGGGTAAGAAGTGGGGTCTTCCTGGGTATCCTACCATACAGTCCCTTTTCATTCAGACGCAGACTGATAGTACGGGTTGACACTGTTGTACCCACGGACTGCAGGGCAGCTTGAACTTGTTTGGATGTTAGTCGAGGTTCTTTATCCATCATCCGCACAATCTTGTGTTGAAATCTCTCGTCAATTTTTCTTTTCTGTCCACATCTAGGGAGGTTAGCCACAGTGCCATGGGCTTTAAACTTCTTGATGACACTGTGCACGGTAGACACCGGAACATTCAGGTCTTTGGAGATGGACTTGTAGCCTTGAGATTGCTCATGCTTCCTCACAATTTGGTTTCTCAAGTCCTCAGACAGTTCTTTGGTCTTCTTTCTTTTCTCCATGCTCAATGTGGTACACACAAGGACACAGGACAGAGATTGAGTCAACTTTAATTCATGTCAACTGGCTGCAAGTGTGATTTAGTTATTGCCAACACCTGTTAGGTGCTACAAATAAGTTACAGGTGCTGTTAATTGCACAAATTAGAGAAGCATCACATGATTTTTCTAACAGTGCCAATACTTTTGTCCACCCCCTTTTTTATGTTTGGTGTGGAATTAGATCCAATTTGGCTTTAGGACAATTCTTTTTGTGTTTTTTCATTGAAGACAAATTAAATGAAGATAATAATACCAAAGAATTTGTGATTGCAATCATTTTCAGGAAGACACTGAGTATTATCTGACAGAATTGCAGGGGTGTCAATACTTTTGGCCACAACTGAATATATACTGCCTGCAGCCTCTATATTATAATCATGAATCGTTTGACTGTCTCGCCCAGGGCCCACCAAAACTTGGAGCCAGCTCTGATCCTTAGCAACACAGGGGACTACAGATAGTACCCATATATAACCAAAGAACTGGAACCTATATAACCGAAGAATGATAACCATATGTAACCAAGAGAGTTTAACCATCTAAAATTAAGGGACTATTAGCATATACAATCAATACAGTAGAATTATGGCTTTATATAAGCAATGAACTATAACCATATATAACCAAACAACGATAATCATATACAACCAAAGAAGTATAATCATAAATAAACAAAAGAACTATGACCTTAAGTGTCCAAGGTAGTGTAAACAAATATAACCAAGGGACTATAATTATATAAACACAAAGGACAATAACCATATATATCCAAAGGACTAAAACCATATATAACCAAAGGATTATATCTAGAGATGAGCAAACTTTGACCATTTTCAAATTCCGTGCGAACATTGACGTTTCTGTTCAAGCAATTTACCAAAAAATCGGCAAATGCGGCTTTGTTCGGGATAAGTTCAAATGGCCCTAAAAATTCCCTGATTGCTTGGGGTCAAAATGCTTACCAGAAGACCCGCTGGTCAGGAACAACACCTAGCCTTATGGTTAGGAGTGTTCTCAGCCATCAAGTCTACCGTTTTGTGTTAATGTGTAGAATTTCTGTACCTTTAAAATAATTTTTTTAAGCTTTCTGGTGTTTGCAGTTGTTTTTGACGCATGCAGAGTGTGAATTTCTGAAACTGTGGCAGATGTGGCAACATCTGTTAAGTCCAGGAAGCTTACAGTATCCTTAAAGCATCTGTTTAAGAGAGCTTAATATTTTCTTTTTAATATTTTGTTTTTTTTTTAGTATTTTTGTTATTGTTTTATTAATATTATTATTTTTTTTATTTTTTTTGGGGGGGGGAGCAAACCTTTATTATTGCAGAGGGTTATCAGCGTGCGAGGCCATCTTTTCTACACTTATTTGATAGCAATTCATATAAAAATAGCATATGACCATTATACTGTACGCTTCACATACAGTTAAAACCAGAAGTGTACATACACTATATAAAAAGACACATATACATTTTTTTCTCTCTATCTGACATGAAATCATAACAAACGTTTCCCGTTTTAGGTAATTTAGGATTACCATGATTATTTATGTTTGCAAAATCTCAGAATAATATGAGAGAGAATGTTTTAAGGCATTTTTATTACTTTCTGCAAACTTACTATGCCTTTAAACAATTTAGGATGTGCCCATATCATGATGTCATTTGTTTGGAAGCATCTTGTAGGTTTATTAGCAATATCTGAGTTAATGAAAGACACACCTGTGGGTGTATTTTAATGCACACCTGAAACACATTGCTTCTTTGTGTAACATCATAGGTAAAGTATAAAGAAATCTGCCAAGATATGAGGAAGAGAAATGAGGATATGCACAAGCCTGGTTCATCCTTGGGTGCAATTTACAGATACCTGAAGGTGCCTTGTTCATATGTACAAACAAATATATGCAAGTACAAACAAGATGGTATTGCCCAGCCATCATGCTGCTTAGGAAGAATACGGGTTCTGGGTCCAAGAGATGAATGTGCTTTAGTCTGACATGTGCATATCAACCCAGGACCAAAAGCAAAATACCTTTGTGAAGATGATGGCGGAAACTGGTAACGTTGTGTCATTATCCACAATGAAACAAGAACTATATAAAGAAGCCATTACTCCAAAAGAAACATAAAAAAGCCAAATACATTTTTGAAGACATATCCTGTGCGCTGACAAAACTAAAATTGAACTGTATGGCCATAATGACCATTATATTTGGAGGAAAAAGGAAGAAGATTGTAAGCCTAAAAACATCATCCCAATTGTGAAACATGGGGGTGGCAGCATCATGTTGTGGGTTTTTTTTTACTGTAGGAGGGACTGGTGCACTTAACAATCTAGATGGCCTCATGAGAAAAGAAGATTATGTGGCAATACTGAAGCAACATCTCAAGACATCAGCCAGGAAGTTAAAGCTTGGGCAGAAATTGGTCTTCCAAATGGACTTAAGGATAATGGATAACAAAGTCAATGCTCTGTAGTGGCCATCACAAAGCCCTGATCTCAATCCTATGGAAAATTATGGGCAAAGCTGAAAAGACAGGTGAGAGCAACTCTGCATATAAACATGGCTCAGTTACAACAGTTCTGTTTGAAGGATTGGGCCCAAAGTCCTATCAACTATGGCGAGAAGCTTGCGGTAGGATATCCAAAATGGTTGACCCAAATCAAACAGTTCAAAGGCATTGGTACCACATACTAATGAAAAGTATGTAAACTTGTGACATTACAGACAGTAATAAAAATGCCTTAAAATGATTTTTCTCTCACACATAATTCTGGAATTTGGTGAATATTAATAGCTATGGCAATGCTAATTGACCTAAAACAGAAAAGTTTTATTCTGATTTCATGTCAGATACAAAAACATGCATATGTGTCTTTTTATATAGTGTATGTAAACTTCTCATTTCCACTGTACATGGTCTTATAGGTATGTTCACACTCATGAAGCACCATACTATAGATATTGCTTCTTGAAAATGTTCAATCCATTTATTTCATTTCATTCTATATGTTTAGAATACAGATTTTTTTGCATGTGCACTAGTATGTTATATGTATAATTAATATTGAACTTGTCCTTGCATTGCTGCCCATTAGCCTTATTTAGCATTCCAGATGAATTGGTGTTAAGCTGAATAAATGTATTTCTATTCATTATTGCTCCTCTAAATATATCAGGTTTCAATAATCACTCCACTCAACCAAAAGCCCAGGAGTTACCTGTGGCTTAGGGAATGGGATTTGTAAGTCAGGTGCTTTCTGCAGCCCACTCCATGGAGGAGTTAATGAGGAGCTAGGCAACAAGATTATTGTGCAAACAATAATATCCTGTAAGTGATTGTGTCCTGGCACTGAAAGAGACAGGCCCCTAGGCAAAGCAAAAAGGCGTCACCACAGGGCTCAGTGCCATCTTAGTAGTGCAGTGCAGTACAACGCACCTATGCTCTGCTGCAGTTACTGTTTGCTAAAGTGTGCCTGCAGTTTGCAGTCTGGCTATCTATCCTCTGCAAGATATGCCTGCTCTGGAGGATGTCATCTTCCTCACCATCCCAGGGGCAGAGGATGCTCAGTAGCGCCAGAACTGAAGCAGCCTGAACAGGACATGGACCCATATGTGACCTGGAGCTCCACCGCGCTACCCACATTGCAATGCCAGAAGAGAACCTAAGGAGTTCCCAGTCAGGAAGTGAACCATTCCCCATGCCAGCCAGGAGCACCAGATGTCAGACTCTAGAAGATCTTGCAGCATGCCTGGCTGTATTACACCTGCAGCATGTCGCAGCTACTGGATTAGCAAATCCACCAGGACCAGGAGCATGATGAGGACATTGAGAAAGATGAGGAAAAGGAGAAGATTGTAAAAGGCAGAAGGCTCTGTTTCCCAGACGTGTGTAGCACCCCATCAGATGCCTTCGGTTTGGAGAATTCCATGTGGGGATTCCTACCCCCTTCAAGCAACTATTCAGTATGGCATGAACCACCTCATCATGTCTCCTTCCTGGAGGAGATTCGGCGCATGGATGCCATTGCCTGAGAGTGGTTGAATGGGCCTATGGTCAATCACTTCAATGACCAATGTATCCAAGCCAAGGTGGTGGCATTCTTCCAGCAGAGTAGAGGAGGTTTGGTTTCCTAGCCGAACAATTTGCAGGGCATCGGTGCTACATCAACGAGTCCACCCTTCTGCGTGACCATCTTCCCAAAAGGCTCTGCACAATCTTTGTTGGGGAGGAGGTCACCTTCATTAAGATGATGGGTAGCCAGGGGTGGTGCGTGGTTGGCCTAAATCGGGATGCCACAGACCCGATTTTGAGAAGTGGCAAGAGGAAACAGGCTGGTTCAGGGTCACAGAACAGGTTAAGGTACACAGGCTGGTTCAGGGTTACAAGACATGTTCTTGTACACAGGCTAGTTCAGGGTCACAGGATGGGGTCTGATACTCAGGCTGCTTTAGGGTCACAGGATGTGTTTAGGTACAAAGGCTGGTTCAGGGTCACAGGATGGGTTCAGGGACACAGGCTGGTTGAAAGTCACAAGACAAGTTGTGATATATAGGCTGTTTCAGTGACACAGGACAGGTTCTGGCACATGGAAGTAGGACAGTTCAGTAACTGACCCGATAATGTACCAGTTGGTTAAGAACTGACTAAGCACTAAGGTTTCTCAGGCACCTCCCTACAGGGGAGGGTGCCTTAAATAGCCAATGCTTCCCAGCTATAGGCTGGGGACATTTTCTGGGTGCACAATGCCCCTTTAAGAAGCAGGGAGTGACATGCATCTTAAACATGTTGACAGGAGGCCTTTGTGACAGTGGGAGCCAGGCTATGAGGAACACTTGGGGGGCCATGATGTTGCAGGTGCTGTCATCCCTGACAAAAGGATTCATGCAGGAACACTGGTGTTACACAAGTGAGTATAACCATATATAATCAAGGGACTATAACCTTATATAATCAACATAACTATGGCCATATATAACCAAGTAATTGTAACCATATATAACCAAAGAATGATGACCATATAAAGCCAAGGGAGTAATACCATTTATAACTAACAGACTACAACTAAATAAAAACCTTTTTGAGAGTGCTGCCTACTTCATCTATTTTGGTAACAGACTATAACCATATAGAACTAAAATAACTATGGCCATAAAAAACAAATAAATGTAACAATTTATAACCAAAGAACGATCACATATATAACCAAGGAAATATTATTTATTATTACAGTGCCATTTATTCCATGGCGCTTTACATGTGAAAAGGGGTATATATAGACAAGTACAATAATCATGAACAATACAAGGCACACACAGGTACAGGAGGAGAGAGGATAATCATATATAACCAAGAGACTACAACCATTTATAACCAAAAGAACTATGGCCATATAACCAAACAAATGCAATCATATAACCAAAGAATGTATATAACGAAAGAACTATGACCATATATAACAAAGAATTGTAACATATAATGAATGAAAAGAACTACAGCCATAAATAACCCAAGAACTATGACCATACAAACTTAGGGACTATCACCATATATAACCGGTTGACTATCACCATATGTCACTAACGTTTTGACTCATGGACTTGTATTGGCCCTTGTCATCTGTGCTGTAGGAAAAAGTAGAAATGTCTCTGAGTGTTTTGCATTCACACATAAACCGTATAAAATCACAGACATGTGTGAAGCACTATATATTACGTGTGATATCTGTGATAAACAGGGACGTGTAAAGGAGGCTTAACATACATAAACAAAGGATTATATGCATACAGTGCTTTTTTGGGGGTATGTGGTGGTACGACCAGGGCCGGCGAAAGCACCCGGCATACCCGGGCAAGTGCTGGGGCCCTGAACAGCTGGGGGGGGCCCACTGGCCATCAGAGATAGGCAGCCCTGACAGTCAGGGGCCCATTAGGGACAGACAGCCCTGTGAAAAAGGGGCACATCGAGCAATCTCCGCAAGACACTGAGTGCTCCACTGCGCTGCCACTGCACATGGATAATTTGCATGCAATGCAGATTAGCCATGTGCTGGCTCCAGGGAGCAGTGTAGCTTCTTCCTTTGCCTAATGTAAGCAGAGTAATGAGTCATCACCCTGCGATCTCATCACACTGCTGCAGGAAGGAGGAAAGAGGAAGCTCCACAGTCCCGGGAGCCTGCTGCTATAAGGATGTGGTGGGGAAGAATCTGAGGAGGACACAGCCCCAGGGAGCAGAAGGAAGGTGAGTATGTTCAGTTTGTTTGTTTTTTACTGTGAGCAGCAGGATGGGGGATTATATATACCATGGGGGCTGTGCTGACTGTATATAGAGGCTGTGCTGGGTGTATAAAGAGGCTGTGCTGACTGTATGTAGAGGATGTGCTGACTGTACATAGAGGCTGTGCTGGGGTATATAGAGGCTGTGCTGACTGTATATAGAGGCTGTGCTGACTGTATATAGAGGCTCTTCTGACTGTATATACAGGCTGTGCTGACTGTATATAGAGGCTGTGCTGACTGTATATAGAGGCTGTGCTGGGTGTATAAAGAGGCTGTGGTGACTGTATGTAGAGGATGTGCTGACTGTACATAGAGGCTGTGCTGGGGTATATAGAGGCTGTGCTGACTGTATATAGAGGCTGTGCTGACTGTATATAGAGGCTCTGCTGACTGTATATACAGGCTGTGCTGACTGTATATAGAGGCTGTGCTGACTGTATATATAGGCTGTGCAGACTGTATAGAGGCTGTGCTGACTGTATATACAAGCTGTGCTGACTGTATATAGAGGCGGTGCTGACTGTATATAGAGGCTGTGCTGACTGTATATAGAGGATGTGCTGACTGTATATACAGGCTGTGCTGACTGTATATAGAGCCTGTGCTGACTGTATAGAGGCAATGCTGACTGTATATAGAGGCTGTGCTGACTGTATAGAGCCTGTGCTGACTGTATATAGAGGCTGTGCTGACTGTATATAGATCCTATGCTGACTGTATACAGAGGCTGTGCTGACTGTATATAGAGGCTGTGCTGACTGTATATACAGGCTGTGCTGACTGTATATAGAGGCGGTGCTGACTGTTTATAGAGGCTGTCCTGGGGTATATAGAGGCTGTGCTGACTGTATACAGAGGCTGTGCTGACTGTATATAGAGGCTGTGCTGGGGTATATAGAGGCTGTGCTGACTGTATATAGAGGCTGTGCTGACTGTATATAGAGGCTGTGCTGACTGTATATACAGGCTGTGCTGACTTTATATAGAGGCTGTGCTGGGGTATATAGAGGCTGTGCTGGGTGTATATAGAGGCTGTGCTGAATGTATGTAGAGGCTGTGCTGACTGTACATAGAGGCTGTGCTGGGGTATATAGAGGCTGTGCTGACTGTATATAGAGGCTGTGCTGACTGTATATACAGGCTGTGCTGACTGTATATAGAGGCTGTGCTGACTGTATATATAGGCTGTGCATACTGTATAGAGGCTGTGCTGACTGTATATACAGGCTGTGCTGACTGTATATAGAGGCGGTGCTGACTGTATATAGAGGCTGTGCTGACTGTATATAGAGGCTGTGCTGACTGTATATACAGGCTGTGCTGACTGTATATAGAGCCTGTGCTGACTGTATAGAGGCAATGCTGACTGTATATAGAGGCTGTGCTGACTGTATAAGAGCCTATGCTGACTGTATACAGAGGCTGTGCTGACTGTATATAGAGGCTGTGCTGAATGTATAGAGGCTGTGCTGACTGTATATACAGGCTGTGCTGACTGTATATAGAGGCTGTGCTGACTGTATACAGAGGCTGTGCTGACTGTATATAGAAGCTGTGCTGGGATATATAGAGGCTGTGCTGACTGTATATAGAGGCTGTGCCGGGGTATATAGAGGCTGTGCTGACTGTATATACATGCTGTGCTGACTTTATATACAGGCTGTGCTGGGGTATATAGAGGCTGTGCTGACTGTATAATATAGGCTGTGCAGACTGTATAGAGGCTGTGCTGACTGTATATACAGGCTGTGCTGACTGTATTTAGAGGCGGTGCTGACTGTATATAGAGACTGTGCTGACTGTATATAGAGGCTGTGCTGACTGTATATAGAGCCTGTGTTGACTGTATAGAGGCAATGCTGACTGTATATAGAGGCTGTGCTGACTGTATATAGAGCCTATGCTGACTGTATACAGAGGCTGTGCTGACTGCATATAGAGGCTGTGCTGAATGTATAGAGGCTGTGCTGACTGTATATACAGGCTGTGCTGACTGTATATAGAGGCTGTGCTGACTGTATACAGAGGCTGTGCTGACTGTATATAGAAGCTGTGCTGGGATATATAGAGGCTGTGCTGACTGTATATAGAGGCTGTGCCGGGGTATATAGAGGCTGTGCTGACTTTATATGAGGCTGTGCTGGGGTATATAGAGGCTGTGGTGACTGTATACAGAGGCTGTGCTAGGGTATATAGAGGCTGTGCTGACTGTATATAGAGGCTGTGCTAGGGTATATAGAGGCTGTGCTGACTGTATATAGAGGCTGTACTGGGGTATATAGAGGCTGTGCTGACTGCATATAGAAGCTGTGATGACTGTATATAGAGGCTGTGCTGACTGTATATAGAGGCTGTGCTGGGGTATACAGAGGCTGTGCTGGCGGTATACGGAGGCTGTGCTGGCTGTATACGGAGGCTGTGCTCATGTATACGGAGGATGCTGCTGAAGTATATGGAGACTGCTGTTGCGCTGTATATATAATATGGAAGCTGTGCTGGGCTATATATACTACTTGGTGGCTGTGCTGAGCTATATATACTATTTGGAAACTGTGCTGGGCTGTATATATAATATGGAAGCTGTGCTGGTTTTTTATATATTATTTGGAGGCTGTGCTGGTCTGGATATATTATTTGGAGGCTGCTGCTGGGCTGCCACAGCTTGCAAATAATATATACAGCTCGACACAGCCTCCAAATCTATTATATAAAACCCGAAGGCCACTTCCGCCCAAAATCCGCTTCCGCTTCCGTGATGGCCTCCCTCCTGTGTCCAACTCCGGAACCGGAAGCACCAGACCCACGAGCGGCGCACCGGCCCTGCACAGAGCCCCGTCTGCGGCCGCCCACATCCCGCCCACAGCCCTGCAGCTCACCGCCCACCAACATCCGCCAACCGGCCCGGAACGAGTGTGGGGCCTCCGCCGGCACAGCTCCCAGTCCTGCCGCTCTCTCCACAGACCGGCTGACGCTCCTCCATCACCCAGCTAGCCCCGCCCACACTCCGCCCCCGGCCTCCGGAACCGCCAACAGCACTGCCGCTGCCCGCCGCCCGCCAACAGCCCAGTAAGTCTTCCGCCACCCTGCCTCCGCTCTCCTCTGCCACCTCCAGCCCTCCTCTGCCCCCTCCAGCCCTGCTCTGCCCCCTCCAGCCCTGCTCTGCACCCTCCAGCCCTGCTCTGCCCCCTCCAGCCCTGCTCTGCACCCTCCAGCCCTGCTCTGCACCCTCCAGCCTGCTCTGCACCCTCCAGCCCTGCTCTGCACCCTCCAGCCCTGCTCTGCACCCTCCAGCCCTGCTCTGCACCCTCCAGCCCTGCTCTGCACCCTCCAGCCCTGCTCTGCACCCTCCAGCCCTCACTGCTGACCCCTGAGCCCTCACTGCTGACCCCTCAGCCCTCACTGCTGACCCCTGAGCCCTCACTGCTGACCCCTGAGCCCTCACTGCTGACCCCTGCGCCCTCACTGCTGACCCCTGCGCCCTCACTGCTGACCCCTGAGCCCTCACTGCTGACCCCTGAGCCCTCACTGCTGACCCCTGAGCCCTCACTGCTGACCCCTGCGCCCTCACTGCTGACCCCTGCGCCCTCATCTGCTGACCCTGCGCCCTCACTGCTGACCCCTGCGCCCTCACTGCTGACCACCTGCGCCCTCACTGCTGACCCCTGCGCCCTCACTGCTGACCCCTGCGCCCTCACTGCTGACCCTGCGACCCCTCACTGCTGACCCCTGGCCCTCACTGCTGAGCCTCACTGCTGACCTGAGCCCTCACTGCTGACCCCTGAGCCCTCACTGCTGACCCCTGAGCCCTCACTGCTGACCCCTGACCCTCACTGCTGACCCCTGAGCCCTCACTGCTGACCCCTGAGCCCTCACTGCTGACGAGCCCTCACTGCTGACCCCTGCCCTCACTGCTGACCCCTGAGCCCTCACTGCTGACCCCTGGCCCTCACTGCTGACCCTGAGCCCTCACTGCTGAGCCCTCACTGCTGACCCCTGAGCCCTCACTGCTGACCCCTGAGCCCTCACTGCTGACCCCTGAGCCCTCACTGCTGAGCCCTCACTGCTGACCCCTGAGCCCTCACTGCTGACCCCTGAGCCCTCACTGCTGACCCCTGAGCCCTCACTGCTGACCCTGAGCCCTCACTGCTGACCCTGAGCCCTCACTGCTGACCCCTGAGCCCTCACTGCTGACCCCTGCGCCCTCACTGCTGACACCCTGCGCCCTCACTGCTGACCCCTGAGCCCTGCTGACCCCTGACCCTCACTGCTGACCCTGCGCCCTCACTGCTGACCCTGCGCCCTCACTGCTGACCCTGCGCCCTCACTGTGACCCTGGCCCTCACTGCTGACCCCTGACGCCCTCACTGCTGACCCCTGCGCCCTCACTGCTGACCCCTGCGCCCTCACTGCTGACCCCTCGCCCTCACTGCTGACCCCTGCGCCCTCACTGCTGACCCCTGCGCCCTCACTGCTGACCCCTGCGCCCTCACTGCTGACCCCTGCGCCCTCACTGCTGACCCCTGCGCCCTCACTGCTGACCCCTGCGCCCTCACTGCTGACCCCTGCGCCCTCACTGCTGACCCCTGCGCCCTCACTGCCTGCACCCCTGGCCCTCACTGCTGAGCCCTCACTGCTGACCCCTGAGCCCTCACTGCTGACCCTGCCCTCATGCTGAGCCCTCACTGCTGACCCCTGAGCCCTCACTGCTGACCCCTGAGCCTCGCCCGGCCCTCACTGCTGACCCCTGAGCTGCGCCTCACTGCTGACCACTGAGCCCTCACTGCTGACCCTGAGCCCTCACTGCTGACCCCTGAGCCCTCACTGCTGACCCCTGAGCCTCACTGCTGACCCCTCACTGTGACCCTGGCCTCACTGCTGACCCCTGAGCCCTCACTGCTGACCCCTGAGCCCTCACTGCTGACCCCTGAGCCCTCACTGCTGACCCCTGAGCCCTCACTGCTGACCCCTGAGCCCTCACTGCTGACCCCTCAGCCCTCACTGCTGACCCCTGAGCCCTCACTGCTGACCCCTGAGGCTGCGCCCTCACTGCTGACCACTGAGCTGCGCCCTCACTGCTGACCACTAGACCTGCCCTCACTGCTGACCCCTGCGCCCTCACTGCTGACCCCTGCGCCCTCACTGCTGACCCCTGCGCCCTCACTGCTGACCCCTGCGCCCTCACTGCTGACCTGGCTCATGCTGCCCTGCGCCCTCACTGCTGACCCCTGCGCCCTCACTGCTGACCCCTGCGCCCTCACTGCTGACCCCTGCGCCCTCACTGCTGACCCCTGCGCCCTCACTGCTGACCCCTGCGCCCTCACTGCTGACCCCTGCGCCCTCACTGCTGACCCCTGCGCCCTCACTGCTGACCCCTGCGCCCTCACTGTGCTGGACGTCCCTGCGCCCTCACTGCTGACCCCTGCGCCCTCACTGCTGACCCCTGCGCCCTCACTGCTGACCCCTGCGCCCTCACTGCTGACCCCTGCGCCCTCACTGCTGACCCCCTGCGCCCTCACTGCTGACCCCTGAGCCCTCACTGCTGACCCCTGAGCCACCGCCCTCACTGCTGACCCCTGAGCCACCGCCCTCACTGCTGACCCCTGAGCCACCGCCCTCACTGCTGACCCCTGAGCCACCGCCCTCACTGCTGACCCCCTGAGCCACCGCCCCTCACTGCTGACGCCCTGAGCCACCGCCCTCACTGCTGACCCCTCAGGCTGCGCCCTCACTGCTGACCCCTCAGGCTGCGCCCTCACTGCTGACCCCTGCGCCCTCACTGCTGACCCCTGCGCCCTCACTGCTGACCCCTGCGCCCTCACTGCTGACCCCTGCGCCCTCACTGCTGACCCCTCAGGCTGCGCCCTCACTGCTGACCCCTGCGCCCTCACTGCTGACCCCTGCGCCCTCACTGCTGACCCCCGCCCTCACTGCTGACCCCTGCGCCCTCACTGCTGACCCCTGCGCCCTCACTGCTGACCCCTGCGCCCTCACTGCTGTCCCCTGCGCCCTCACTGCTGACCCCTGCGCCCTCACTGCTGACCCCTGCGCCCTCACTGCTGACCCCTGCGCCCTCACTGCTGACCCCTGCGCCCTCACTGCTGACCCCTGCGCCCTCACTGCTGACCCCTGCGCCCTCACTGCTGACCCCTGCGCCCTCACTGCTGACCCCTGGCCCTCACTGCTGACCCCTGAGCCCTCACCCTCACTGCCTGACCCCTGAGCCACCGCCCTCACTGCTGACCCCCTGAGCCACCGCCCTCACTGCTGACCCCTCGAGCCACCGCCCTCACTGCTGACCCCTGAGCCACCGCCCTCACTGCTGACCCCCTGAGCCACCGCCCTCACTGCTGACCCCTGAGCCACCGCCCTCACTGCTGACCCCTGAGCCACCGCCCTCACTGCTGACCCCTAGCTCGCCCTCACTGCTGACCCCTCAGCTGCGCCCTCACTGCTGACCCCTCAGGCTGCGCCCTCACTGCTGACCCCTCAGGCTGCGCCCTCACTGCTGACCCCTGAGCTGCGCCCTCACTGCTGACCCCCTGCGCCCTCACTGCTGACCCCTGCGCCCTCACTGCTGACCCCTGCGCCCTCACTGCTGACCCCTGCGCCCTCACTGCTGACGCCCTGCGCCCTCACTGCTGACCCTGCGCCCTCACTGCTGACCCCTGCGCCCTCACTGCTGACCCCTGCGCCCTCACTGCTGACCCCTGCGCGCCTCATGCGACCCTGCCCTCACTGCTGACCCCTGCGCCCTCACTGCTGACCCCTGCGCCCTCACTGCTGACCCCTGCGCCCCTCACCTGCTGACCCCTGCGCCCTCACTGCTGACCCCTGCGCCCTCACTGCTGACCCCTGCGCCCTCACTGCTGACCCCTGCGCCCTCACTGCTGACCCCTGCGCCCTCACTGCTGACCCCTGCGCCCTCACTGCTGACCCCTGCGCCCTCACTGCTGACCCTGAGCCTGCGCCCTCACTGCTGACCCCTGAGCCCTCACTGCTGACCCTGAGCCCTCACTGCTGACCCCTGCGCCCTCACTGCTGACCCCTGCGCCCTCACTGCTGACCCCTGCGCCCTCACTGCTGACCCCTGCGCCCTCACTGCTGACCCCTGAGCCTGCGCCCTCACTGCTGACCCCTGAGCCTGCGCCCTCACTGCTGACCCCTGAGCCTGCGCCCTCACTGCTGACCCCTGAGCCTGCGCCCTCACTGCTGACCCCTGAGCCTGCGCCCTCACTGCTGACCCCTGAGCCTGCGCCCTCACTGCTGACCCCTGAGCCTGCCCCCCTCACTGCTGACCCCTGAGCCTGCCCCCTCACTGCTGACCCCTGAGCCTGCCCCCTCACTGCTGACCCCTGAGGCTGCCCCCTCACTGCTGACCCCTGAGGCTGCGCCCTCACTGCTGACCCCTGAGGCTGCGCCCTCACTGCTGACCCCTGAGGCTGCGCCCTCACTGCTGACCCCTGAGCCACCGCCCTCACTGCTGACCCCTGAGGCTGCGCCCTCACTGCTGACCCCTGAGCCACCGCCCTCACTGCTGACCCCTGAGCCACCGCCCTCACTGCTGACCCCTGAGCCACCGCCCTCACTGCTGACCCCTGAGCCACCGCCCTCACTGCTGACCCCTGAGCCACCGCCCTCACTGCTGACCCCTGAGCCACCGCCCTCACTGCTGACCCCTGAGCCACCGCCCTCACTGCTGACCCCTGAGCCACCGCCCTCACTGCTGACCCCTGAGCCACCGCCCTCACTGCTGACCCCTGAGCCACCGCCCTCACTGCTGACCCCTGAGCCACCGCCCTCACTGCTGACCCCTGAGCCACCGCCCTCACTGCTGACCCCTGAGCCACCGCCCTCACTGCTGACCCCTGAGCCACCGCCCTCACTGCTGACCCCTGAGCCACCGCCCTCACTGCTGACCCCTGAGCCACCGCCCTCACTGCTGACCCCTGAGCCACCGCCCTCACTGCTGACCCTGAGCCACCGCCCTCACTGCTGACCCCTGAGCCACCGCCCTCACTGCTGACCCCTGAGCCTGCGCCCTCACTGCTGACCCCTGAGCCACCGCACTCACTGCTGACCCCTGAGCCACCGCCCTCACTGCTGACCCCTGAGCCACCGCCCTCACTGCTGACCCCTGAGCCACCGCACTCACTGCTGACCCCTGAGCCACCGCACTCACTGCTGACCCCTGAGCCACCGCACTCACTGCTGACCCCTGAGCCACCTGTACACACACAATTAATTTCACCGCACTCCCCTAACTATTACTAAATAAACTATATATATATATTCTAGACTACCCGATTCTTCAGAATCGGGCTGCCATCTAGTAATATATATATTCCAGCACAGCTTCCATAATATACAGTTGTGGCCAAAAGTATTGACACCCCTGCAATTCTGTCAGATAATACTCAGTTTCTTCCTGAAAATGATTGCAATCTCAAATTCTTTGGTATTATTATCCTCATTTAATTTGTCTTCAATGAAAAAACACAAAAGAAAATGAAGCAAAAAGCAAAACATTGATCATTTCACACAAAACTCCAAAAATGGGCCAGATAAAATTATTGGCACCCTCAGTCTAATACTTGGTTGCACAAGTTGGAAAATAAAGAAGGGGGGTCTTTTATTCAAGACTTTGGACTAATTATTTCTAGCAGCGCGGACTGTATATACACCATCCCTGGATTTAGACAAAAGTATTGGCACCCTCAGCCTAATACTTGGTTGCACAACCTTTAGCCAAAATAACTGCGATCAACCGCTTCCGGTAACCATCAATGAGTTTCTTACAATGCTCTGCTGGAATTTTAAACCATTCTTCTTTGGCAAAGTGCTCCAGGTCCCTGATATTTGAAGGGTGCCTTCTCCAAACTGCCATTTTTAGTTCTCTCCACAGGTGTTCTATGGGATTCAGGTCTATACTCATTGCTGGCCACCTTAGAAGTCTCCAGTGCTTGACTGTAGGGACCGTGTTCTTTTCTTGAATGCCTCTTTTTTTCTCCTGTAAACTCCATGTTGATGCCTTTGCCCAAAAAGCTCTACTTTTGTCTCATCTGACCAGAGAACATTCTTCCTAAACGTTTTAGGCTTTCTCAGGTAAGTTTTGGCAAACTCCAGCCTGGCTTTTTTATTTTTCAGGGTAAGAAGTGGGCTCTTCCTGGGTATCCCACCATACAGTCCCTTTTCATTCAGATGCCGACGGATAGTATGGGTTGACACTGTTGTACCCTCGGACTGCAGGGCAGCTTGAACTTGTTTGGATGTTAGTCGAGGTTCTTAATCCACCATCCACACAATCTTGCGTTGAAATTTCTCGGCAATTTTTCTTTTCCGTCCACATCTAGGGAGGTTAGCCACAGTGCCATGGGCTTTAAACTTCTTGATGACTCTGCGCACGGTAGACACAGGAACATTCAGGTCTTTGGTGATGGGCTTGTAGCCTTGAGATTGCTCATGCTTCATCACAATTTGGTTTCTCAAGTCCTCAGACAGTTCTTTGGTCTTCTTTCTTTTCTCCTTGCTCAATGTGGTACACACAAGGACACAGGACAGAGGTTGAGTTAACTTTAATCCATGTCAACTGGCTGCAAGTGTGATTTAGTTATTGCCAACACCTGTTAGGTGCCAAAGGTAAGTTACAGGTGCTGTTAATTACACAAATTAGAGAAGCATCACATCATTTTTCTAACAGTGCCAATACTTTTGTCCACCCCTTTTTTATGTTTGGTGTGGAATTATATCCAATTTGACTTTAGGACAATTCTTTTTGTGTTTTTTCAGTGAAGACAAATTAAATGAAGATAATAATACCAAAGAATTTGTGATTGCAATAATTTTCAGGAAGAAACTGAGTATTATCTGACAGAATTGCAGAAGTGTCAATACTTTTGGCGACAACTGTATATACAGCCCAGCACGGCTTCCAAATAGTATATATAGCCCAGCACAGCCTCCAAATAATATATACAGCCTGCAGCCTCTATATTATATATACAGCCTGGCAGTCTCCATATTATATATACAACCCTGAACAGCCTCTATATTATATATACAGCCCACCCAGGAGCCTCTATATTACATATACACAGCCTGCAGCTTCTATATTATATTCATGAATCATAGTATGTGTTAAAGGGGCCCACTGAGACTGTTTCGCCCACAAAAACCTGGAGCCGGCCCCGAGTACGGTGTACCAGAAAATATGCAGAGGGGTCAGAGCTGTATGAGGACTGTCGTCCACTGCATGCCGCCCACTGCCTGGTGCACAGGATCTCCCGGCCGCTAGCAGCGTTTTTGGGAGGCTGCATAAAAACGCATGTGTTTTTTGAAAAACGCACAGACACGCGTTAAAAGATTTAGCCCAAAAATGGATGGTATGTGTGACCCTGGCCATTATCATATATATTTAAAGCAATATAACAATACACAACTAAAGAACAATGACCAAATACAACCAATGCACTGTAACCATGTATAACCAAATAAACTATGAGCATATAAAACCAAAGCCCTATAACCATATATAACCAAAAAACTATAACAATATATAACAAGAAATGTGACCATATATAACTAAAGAACTAAAGCCATAAATAAATAGGACGATATAACTATAAACATAAATAACAAAAAGAACTATGAGCATATGTATCCAAAGACATCTGACCATATATACCCAAAGAACTATAACCATATATAACCAAAAGACCATAACCATATATAACCAAAGAACTATAACTATACATTACTAAAGAACTATGACTATATACTGTATAATCAAAGCACTGTAACATATATAACCAAAGAATTATAACCATATATAAACCAAGGACCATAACAATATGTAACCAAAGGACTATTATCATATATAACCAAAGAAATATAACTGTATATAACTAAAGAACATTCACAGTATGTATCAAGTAAATTTAATAATATATGGCTAAAGAACTAAAACCATATTTGACTTATAGACCATTATCATATATAACTAACGTACTGTAACCTTTGTAACATGCTGGGCATTATAGTGTGGTTTGGCAGCGACAAAGACCCCAAATAGTTCTTTACAAGGAACAAAAGGCATTTAATTTAGCCACACAAGTCCCACACAATGCTTCATATGACAAAACAATAACACCATGCCAGATTGGGCGCTAATACATCATACCTCTGTCTAATGCTACCAGGGGTGCTTGCAAGCCTGACTCCCTGGTTGCAGGCTTCGAGCCTGCACTATCATGCTCGTCCACTCCACAATTCATCATACATAGAAAAAAAAACCACCAGGGGACTGTCACCTCCCCATGCAGGGGTTGTCCTCTCCTAAGACTGTCTTTATCTTTCTCAGTCAGACCATGTGACAAACAAACACATTATATAATATGAGACATATCGATGGGTCGAGCTATCTGGATAGCTAGACATGCCCATCTCTCCAGCTGGCTGAAAACCTGGCCCATGTAATAAGTTAATCCATCTTGTGGCACTACAGGTACCTGAGTAATCGGTCACCATCTTACAAATCCCCCTTCTGCCCAAAGCAGGGGGCCTGGCACCATTCATTACCAGACCCTTTTTTTCCAGACTTTTTCTGGACATATGTCTCACTTGCCACAAGCAACTATCTTTCAGAAACGTGCTCTCTCTGACATCGTTCAAATGGACAGACTATCTTTCCCTAACACTCGGACATTTCACGTCCCCAGCTACAACCTGCAGCTCCCTTAAAAGGACAGATTCTCTGTCCCCATCACTCAGGCACTCCATGTCCTAAGCCGCCACCCACAGCTATGTCAACCAGATTCTACTGCTTGCATAACACATATAATGGCTCCTCCACCTGCACATTACCAACATAGGCTCTACCGCCTGTACATCACACACACAGGCTCTACCATCTGCACATCACACACAGGCTCTACCACTTGTACATCCCACACACAGGCTTTACCACCTGTATGCCACACAAGATACAAATTGGTGTCACCGCGAACACCCACCACACTTGTGGCACAGTCTATAGTCCAGGACATCAAAGCCCACACCCTAAACCCTCAGGGCTGAGAAATCTTTGGGTGCCCGCTGACTCTCCTATAACCCCTTTCATGCATCTAGAAGTCTTTCTGGACTGACCTATCCACAGGCAAAGCTCTTTGAAAATAATTTTGTGTACCTGACCCTTGAGCAAAAATTTTTTGTAGTCTCACCAATCCACAGTAAATTAGGGATCTTCATGGCCCCACCGATCCACAGGCAAACTGCACTCTGCACTCTCCAGGGTCCTATTAGGTCTATATGTTTCATGCCATTGACCTTAGCAATCAGATTGCCATGCTCGCATTTTCCATCAGGTTGTAAAGCGCTGGAAATAATAGTGCGTTATAGAAGTGACACGGATCCCAAATAGTCCATATACAGGGTACATAAGGCTTTTTTTTCAGCCACTTGGGTCCCACACAATACATCATATGACAAAACAATAACACCTTGCCCAGCTGGGCACTAACTAATACACTATACCTCTGTCTGACACCACGAGTGATGGATGCGGGCCTCATTCTCCAGTCGCAGGCCTCCAGCCTACACCACTGGGCTCATCCACCCTGCAACAGAGCACATACAGCGCCTACAGAGGGCTGTCATCCCACCTTCAGGGGCTGTCTACCTTGAGATTGTCTATCTCAGTCAGACCATGTTCAAAACAAACAGACACCTAATATAATATGAGACATACCCATGGGTGGAGGTATGTGGATAGCAAGAAACAACCATTTCTCCAGCTACTTGCAAACCAGGCCCTTGTATTGCCTGGTATCAGTCTCATGGCACTACAGGCACCATAGTAGCCAGTCTTCGTCTCACATAATTTATAACCAAAGAAATGTAAATCACATGTAATCAAAAATCTATTAACATTTATAATCAAAGAACTATAACCATACATAAACAAAATAAACTATGACCATATATAACTAAAACACCATGACCATATTTAGCCAAAGAACTATTATCATATACTGTATAACCAAAGGTCTATAGCTATATATAACAAAACAACTATAACCATATATAATTAAAGAACTATAACCATATAAAGTATACTAAAGTACTAAATAATACTATATAATCATATATAACTAAAAGCACTCTAAACATTCATAACTAATGGAATATAACCTATATAACCAAAGGAGGACTGAATACTTGTAGGTTTTTTCCTGCTGTATTATATAAGTGCTGCCACATTGTCACGCGTCATTTACTTTCTGTTCCTAAAGCTAGTATTCAAAGTATTTACTGAGCATATTCCTATATTACTATCATAGAGACAGAAAGATCATGCAGATACAAACTACAGGAGGTAGGTGAAAATATATACTTGAAGAAATTGACTTACACAACATGTTGCCATCTGTTGGAAGTGAAGAGGTTATATAACAGACTGCTGTTCCTCATTTCTTAGGTTACCTATGTGAAGCTGAAAATAAAATATGCTACTGATTGTATGAGATGGAGGAGTGTGGTGACTAGTGAATTTGTAACCTGCAAAAATAGTGATAAACTGCATTCTAGAAGAAAATCAATTAAAGTATTGCTCACATTTACCTTCATCAAAAAAGGGAAATCCAGCACCCTGCTTCATTTTCATATAAAGGTAAAAATTATTTTATTTGGTCATCTTAAAATTGTTGAGTAGACATGTTAAAATCACGTGTATACATTACATGTTTCAGATCTTGATGATCTTTATTCATAGAATCAACCTTTGAGTATGGATTAGGGATGAGCGAGTACCGCAATAATCGGAATCGCTATTCTCGCAACGAGTAGGTCCCAGTACTCGGTACTTGTTGCGAGCATAGCGAGTCCAATGTTAAAATGGGCAGGCGAGTATTTTCGCAGTGTATCTATATATACACTGCGAAAGTGCACTAAAAGTGAATAAAAGTTGTTAAAAAATGAAAAAATATCATACCCACCTATCCGACACCTGCACCGGACCGGCAAAGAAGACATCCTATCACCGACAAGGACCTGTGAGTCTCACAGCCAATAAGATGGCTGGTAGCTATCTGGCCAATCAGATGGCCAGACGTCACAAACCACCTGATCGCTACCAGCCACCTGATTAGCCAGATTGCCAGGTCCTGAACGTGCACAAATGACCTGGCAATCTGGCCAATCATGTGGCTGGTAGCGATCAAGTGGTTTGTGACGTCTGGCCATCTGATTGGCTGTGAGACTCACAGGTCCTTGTCGGTGATCGGAAGTCTTCTTTACCAGTCCAGTGCAGGCGTTAGATAGGTGAGTGTGATATATTTTTATTTTTTAACAACTTTTATTCACTTTTAGTGCACTTTCGCAGTGTATATATAGATACACTGCGAAAGTTAAAGGACTACTCGCTACTCCCGAGTAATCACAAGAGACTCAGAAAGTAGCGAGTAGCCCGAATATCGTTACTATTCGGCGAGTACCGAATGGTAACGATTCTACTCGCTCATCCCTACGGTAGTAAGGATCATCATAGGATCAACCTATGAGTAAAGATCAAGATCTGAAACGCGTAAGGTGTACACGCAATTTTAACATGTCTGTTCAACAATTTTAAGATGACCCAATGAAGGATTTTTTAACCTTATATGAAGATGAGGCTAGTCTCTGGATTTCCCTTTTTTGGTTAACCATTTCTAATCAGAGTACACCATCTTGAACACTGTGTATGCACCATGGTGGACCATACAAACAGTTCTACAGTACACTGAATTGTGTCTTTTTTTTCTACTCACATTCATTTTCACTCAGGTTATGCTCAGAGGGGTGAGGTCTTCAGGCTTGAAGCTCTAACCTAACCACAGGTTAACTGGACTGCTACATTGCAGACATTGCAACTGGTTTTGTGCTGTCCTGTCATCAGAGACCGTTCTCTCTCATTCATCTTTTCAGAGGTGCAGTCCACTGCGTCACTGTTTCCATCTGAAAAGACAGACACTTCTGAGAAGAAGTGCTATCGGGTCCAATGTTTCAAACTTTGAGTTCCATTTGCCTCATTAAAGGGGTAATCTACCAAAGCAGAGGTGGTGCAGAGGTTTGCAGGGGACAATTTCTGAAAGCACAGTACATCAACCTTGAGGCTGATGTGCTACAGCAGCAGAAAACCTTACCAAGTTCTTCTCTAGTCAGAAATAACACGATTACGGGCAAAAAACTGCCAAAATACATAGCCAATTACTAGAAAGGATCATATATTTTACAGGGTGGGCCATTTATATAGATACACCTAAATAAAATGGGAATGGTTGGTGATATCAACTTCCTGTTTGTGGCACATCAGTATATGGGAGGGTGAAAACTTTTCCAGATGGGCGGTGTCCATGGCGGCCATTTTGAAGTCGACCAGTTTGGATCCAACTTTATTTTTTTCATGTGATACATCAAACTTATCGAGAATTTCATAAGAAAAACAATATTGTGTTTGGTTTTAACGTAACTTGATATCACCAACCGTTCACATTTTATTTAGGTACATCCATATTATTGGCCCACCCTGTACTATTAATGAAAATGGTGGTTTCAAAAGTTAGAAAAAACTGTATAAATATTTAAATCATCATGGTGTGCATAGTTTTGGATGGTTGAAGTGGAGTAAGGATGTGTGGAGTGTTTGTTTAAACATAGTAGGCCATTTAATAACAGATGAGCATTATATGTCGTAGCATACTTCACTGTTGCTGTGACCATGTACATATCCTAATAGCTACTAAGTCTGAATAAATATCTACACAGTGCAGTGAAGACTTCTCTTCCACTACAGGGAATAGTTCTTGTGATGCACCTCCGAATTCTACTGGTCCAATGGGAATAATGTTTAAAACATTCATTTTAGAGTTAGCTCAACCACAGCACCTCTGAGTCTTCGGGGTAAATCTGTTTTCCCAAAGCAATATTTACACAAAGGATTCGATACATTTGGAAACCTTTACTGCCTTTATACGGTCTTGGGAGAATAAAATATAATTGCCTTAAAATCAAAAGTTATGAAATTTTCTAATATACTATTTGAGTTTAATGTCCTTTTAAGAGTACTTGCCTAAATCTACACAAATAAAATCCCTTCCTATGATTTACAACTATTTACCCTTACTATGCCTCAAAGTAAAATCTCAAGACTGAGCACAATCTATACTGTATCTCTCAAAGAATTACTTACACTATATACATAACTATATACATTGTTCATTCTACTCCTAACAGGTGACTGCTCCTTCTCCCAAAGGCTGTTATGGTCCCTTTACATGCCGCCACAGGAAGGTAGAAACCGCCAGGCATCGGACACAATTGTGCCTGATGCCTTGAATGGTACATTTACACGCGGCCACAGGAAGGTAGGAACAGGCAGGCATCGGACACAATTGTGCCTGTTGCCTTGAAAACACCACGATGTGGCAGCGTGTAATTCAGGACTTTCCTTCCTTCAGGGAAGACACAGGAAGGAAAGTCCTGAAATACACACAGCCACATTGTGGTCTTTTCAAGGAAACAGGCACAATTGTGTCCGATTCCTGCCTGTTCCTACCTTTCTGTGGCCACGTGTAAATGTACCAGAAAACACCGCGAAGTGGCGGCGTGTAATTCAGGAAGTTCCTTCCTGTGTCTTCAGATACCTGTGTCAGAGCCGTGCTCAAAAACAGGCAGGCATAATCCCTATGGTGGCGGCGTATAATCAGGGCACAGGCAAGGTATTTGCGTGCCCTAGTGAATTCCCTGGGGCGTGCCACAGCGTCATGTATACCACGCCCCATCAGCTATCATTGGTGGAGGCTACTGTGTACCCATTGGTTGTCCCTTCACAGGGCGCCATATTTCACGAGCTGACCAGTCACACTACACATTTGCAATAGCGTCATGTATTAGCCAGCCTTCCTGCGCTGGCTGGCCAATCATGATGCTATTGCATTGTCCAATCACCGTACCAGCGTCATGTAATACACAACTCTGTCACACCTATGTAGTTACGGCGCTCAATATGTACGCCCATATTCCCTTGTGGTGGCGGCGTGTAAATCAGGGAAGGTACTCCACAGAAGGTAACCTGCGGCACCCGTCGGCACTTCCGGGAAACGCAAATACCTTCTGTGGAGCACTTTGTGGCGGCGTGTATATGCGGCATCAGGGATCGTTAGGCACCGTTGCAAACGCGCGCGTGCATGTGCGATGCCTGCCTGTTGCTGCCCTCTGTGGCGGCGTGTAAAGGTACCCTAATGGTACATTTATACGCGACCACAGGAAGGTAGACATCGCCAGGCATCAGACACAATTGTGCCTGTTGCCATGAAAGCACCACGATGTGGCGGCGTGTAGTTCAGGCATTTCCCTCCTGTGTCTTGGCACAGGAGGGAAATGCCTGAATTACACGCCGCCACATAGTGGTGTTTTCATGGCAACAGGCACAATTGTGTCCGATGCCTGGCGGTGTCTACCTTCCTGTGGCCGCGTGTAAATGTAACATTAGAGTGCTTTATTTACCTAGAAATTGACAAAGAATTTTTACTAAATAATTATTCTTAAAATTTCTATATTTATAATTTTTGGAAATTATTGAACACAATGCATGCTGTTTTGTGCCAAAATTGCACCAAAAAAGAATGAAATCCACAGCAAAAAACGCATCATGGCTTTGGTGCATCAATTTTCCGTGACAGCATCTGTGATTGGCTGTTGGGTCCCTTTGCAGTGAATATCCAGGAAGTTAACAAGCGGTCCTGGAAGTACAAGTGGGTGGATGCTGGTAAGTTTAATACTGTTTAATAACTATCTTCTTTTACAGTCCCCCACCCCCATCCCATAACTTTACAGGCTGAATTTGGGGTTTCAACTCAAGTTCGAGCCACTTTCGACCCAAACCCGAAAAAAGTACGGGCGAGTTCCCTGAACCCAAACATCGGCAGGTTTGGCCATCACTAATGAAATCTAATAAATGTATACATCCTGAGTTTTTCAATAGTTTTTCAGTTAAACACATGCCATTATAATCTATGGGTGATACATATGGATGAAATTCTCATTTGTGATCCATATATTTTCTTGCCAAGATCCTCAGCGAGAAAAGTAGCACAGTGTCATGCGAGTTTTACGCGATTTTTCATCCATATGACATCCTGATGACATGCGTAGGTCATGCATGTGGCATGCATATGACATGCCAGTGTGCGTTTTTTCCTCAGCTAGCATCCGTATGTCAAGTGTATGACAAGGTCAAGAGAATAGCTACTCTCCTTACGAAGATTAAACCTGCATGCCAGCAGTGAGGACACTTTAAGTCACAATGATCCTCTGGGACTAGAGTTTGTCTACTTCCTCCCTGAAGAGACAATATGCATATGACATGTCTATGATACGCGTACCTAAGCTGTGTCCTTGGGTGATGTCCCTGACTAACTACTTACACAGCCGCAGCTCTTCGGGATCTCATTCCTTGTTTAGAGGCCATGATAACAGGATGCTTCTTCTTCATCATGGCCTCCAATTCAGCAGACCTGGGACCTCATGGTGGATTATTGTCAGAGGGTATATTTTGGGGGCTTTTAATAAATAGGTAAATGAGGGTTGTCAGCGTGTTTTATTTCTAATGAAAAAAAAATTTTCTTTGTTTTATTTCTAATAAAGGAATTTTCTGAGTGTTTATTAACAATTCACTTACTGGATTGGAAATGGGCGGGTATCAGAAAAAGCCTGACATTACCAATCCAGGGTTTTATAACAAGCTGTCAATCATCAGGTGTCATTAACCCCTTTATCACCCAGTCTGCCACCAGCACCAGGGCAACTTGAAGAGCCGAGTAAAACTTGAGGATTTGGCACTTTAAATGAATGCACCAAATTCTGCGGTGGCTGTGGGCTGCTATTATATAGCAACAGAGAGCGGAATAACTATGAGCCCCCACCATACTATACATACCGATCTCCCGCTGTCTAGTTTTATCTTGGCTGGCAATTTAAAATAGGGCAAATCACACGCATTTTTTTGCCAGGCAAGATAAAACTAGGCAGCTGAGGGTGGCAGCCCACTGCTGTCTGTTTTATCTGGGATGAGAATGAAAAATACAGCGAATCCCTATGCATTTTTTTCTACTATTCATTTATTTTAGACACTATGACGGCAGGCTGGTTACCAGGCAACTAAGCACAGACACAAGTACAGATTGTGGGAGCAGTCTGATTGCAACAGCTAATCACAGAGAGTGAAAGTCTGTAATTGGCCATTGCCAGTAGATATGCATGAAGCTGGCCCTGGAAGCAAACAGCGGAAGACTGGTAAGATTGATCTAGCTATTCCATCATCTAAAAAATAGAAAACGGAATCAGCACAAACTCAATAAACTTAAGGGGGGTGCAATACTTCCTGAATACGGTGTTCAAACGTAATATATAAGTCCAAAGAAACCAGGCAGCACTCCAAATCAGATAAAAGTGGACATCTTTTAATCCAGCCCTTAGTGGCGCGACGTTTCGACCTGTGTGGTCTTTGTCAAGCACAAAGACCACACAGGTTGAAACGTTGTGCCACTAAGGGCTGGATTAAAGAATGTCCACTTTTATCTCATTTGGAGTGCTGCCTGGTTTCTTTGGACTTACATATCCCATCATCTATCCATCTATCTATCTATCTATCTATCTATCTATCTATCTATCTAATCTGTCTAGCTAGATTTTCTTACTTTTTACAGCACATAAAAGACCATGCTAAAAATGCCATCTGAGTGTTGTGTATGTGCTGTGTGATTTTTTTATCACACTCTTCAACTTGCATTGAGGGAATTTCAGCGAGATTCGGAGCCATACGCAGCATGCTGTAATTTTTTTCTTCAGCACGCTTCTCGCAGATGGGCATTACACAATAGTTTAACCACATTGCGAGTGCAATTCGATGTTTTATCAGATTACACTCATTGAGTTTTTGTGCAGATGTGAGTACACCCTTAAAGTGACACTCACAGGAAGAAAGTGGACAGTTTTTGCAAGCGATTATTGGTCACTTTCAGAAAGAAGAACTTTTCAAAATACTTCACCATGAAATTGAAATGATTACTTAAGAAAAAGGCCTTATTAATGATAGATACACAAAATACTTGGTCATTAAGATTACATGTGGGATAAAATCATCAAGTGGTAACAGAGTTTGACTCAACTGGAAATTTGTAATATGCAATAATTTGAATAATAAGAATTCCAGACTTAATAGTTGCTCTCATCATATGCTTGCCTCATTTACGTTTTCTATATTGTATTGGAAAGCTAAATTAATGAGCAATTTATCAGTCATTAAAGTATAATTGCATTTCTGCTGTCTCGGTTCACCATGTATAGTCTTTTTTAATACATTCCAGGTTATCATGAAGACAATCATTTCTGAATAATAATCCTGCCAGGGTGTCATTATGGCTGCTATGAGCATAGTAAATAAATACACAAATAAGGAAATAATACACAACACAGTATGTCGTGTCACGTGCACTGTATGTCGAGTCATGATCCTAAAATTCACCGATCCACTTGTCAGTAAATGATTTAGAACTAAAATACCACAGACAATACACAGCCCCTAGGGAAGCAGTGCTGTCAATCATCAGTCAGCCTCCTATATGATTGGACGACTTAATGAAGCAGATGTGTGATTGACAGGCCATATATAACACCGGCCTTTGTTTCAATTACATTATTCTAACAGAGTTTGGCGTGAAACAAAAACAGTATTTTTGGCAACAGTGACATAATAATAGTGAAATAAGCTTTTCCGTTATGTAATATTTACCAATAATAGTGTATACTAGGCAGTTTGAATAGAGTCAGATAAGAAACACAATTTTAATAATGTCCATTAATGTTTTTTGCCATATATAGATATGATACCATATTTAACGATTTTAATGTTATTAAATTGCTAAAAGCCACAAAGATATTGGGGCCAAAATCTGGCGTAAACACCTTAATAAGTCCCAATAGTTTTTGCTACTTGGCTATATTGACCCTGTTATCGTGTACACGTTAATCCCAGTCAGCAACACCAATATGAGTGTGACATAGGTGGGACATGGCGTGGTTACCCTTCAAATTCATTGTAGGTTACGCCACTAAAGTGGATGTAACTTACTCCATATGAATGCCTGCCCCTGGCTCTGGCAGACATTTCTGGCAGGGGCACACGCTGGATACCAGATGCACCTCATCACAGTTTAATGATCCAGGTCAGGGTACTCTATTGAGTGCTTCATCAAGACTTTCATGTGCTACGCCAGTCTTAATGAGCTTACAGTTGAAAAGTACCTAAACTGTGATTTTTTTATAATTTTGTATTTGATTGTAAATCAATGAAACCTTGAAACTCACTTTATTAAGGGATGTGTTTTCATCCCTGTAAATAAATAATGCATCTAAATGGCTTGCAAACCCCTGCTGCTCCCATTTTTCTTTTCTGCTCATTTAGGGTACTGATGTTGGCAGTGAAAGGGTCAGCTCAGCACCTGCGTCTCCTTCTGCAGCAGGCGTGCAGTAGGAGATTGTCCTTCTAAGGCCTTGGTCACACCACTGTATATATCAGAAGAATGTTATCCGATTTTTTTTTTTTATCAGAGAGCACTCAGACCAATGTTTACTATGGGGCAGTACTAATCAATGTTTTTACTCATGCTGATTCACCAGGAGAACAAAATTGCAGCATGCTGCGATTTGATGTGTAATTCGATAAGATTCATCCAGTCAGGTTTATTGGTGCGCGAAAAACATCGGACTGCACTTGGATAATATCTGTCTGCAGTCCAATTTCCATGGAATGAAACAATGGAGAAGATGGAAAAATGTTGTTCTCCTTCTACAGACAGTTTGCTCAGATTCTCTTCAATTGGATCACACTAAGCTAACACTCGGATCTAAAGGTACCGTTACACGGTACGATATTGTGAACGATATAGCTGAAACGTCATGGGTTTTGGAGTCGTTCAAACGAAATCATTAGTACATCGTTGCGTGTGACACCGAGATACGACTACATAAATCGTTGGATCATTGATCGCAAATTTGAGAACATGTTCTTAAATCAACGATCGACGTTCAGCCAATCTACTGCATCGTTGTGTGTGACACCGCAATAACGATCACGTTTGCGATTTCTAGGATCTTGAAACCAATCTCATAGGCGTGCCTTGGCGTGTGTTTTTCGCACCCCATGTGCACAGATTCGTGGTCAGTAGTGCGTTCCGATTGGCTGGTGTTGGTTATGGGAAAGGCGCATATTTGCTGATCCGTGCTTTGATTAGTAGACTCATTGACTTGTTTATTCTTTATACTATCTTAAACACATTTAAACAAGGAGACTCATTGAAGTCGCCATCCTTTTCTCTAGGTGTTTAGCGGGTGCACGCAAATAAACAATTGGTGTAACTATAGATTTGAGCAGTCCTATATATATATATGTATGTGCTTATGTTAAATCCTTATTTTTTTTTTTAAATGTATGAGCCAACATGTGCACCATATCTAAATAAATATACACATATGGCAACCTTCAGAACTTCATTGGTCATGTATGTCTGCCACATTGGTACCTAAAGTATGTCAACATATATGCTTTTAATTCAGAGATGCAAAGTACATACACACATTTATACACATAACCAACCATATACAGTTACATGTACACATACATACATCTATGCATAGACACTAATTACTACATGCATCCTAATATGCAGAAACGTATGTATAGAGTGTTGTGTGTAGCTTGCCATCGTGAAAACAACATGTACACATAGCCATACATTGTATTGGCAACAGTGCACACACGAGCGTTCATGTGTGACAATTTGGAGACGCATCAGTGGCTTGCACAGGTGTCACCAAATGAAAACAGCCTTGAATGGCGAGATGGTTGACAGAGCAAGGGCGCTAATAAAGTGGCCATCTTGCCAGACAAGGCTGACCAATGGTAACGCAGTTGTGGCCACCAATTGTAGTTGTAGGGGTGCAGGAAAACACAATCTGGCACGCCTAGCTCCTAACCTGTATCACAAACTACGCCCACATTGAGGTTGGAGTCGTCCACGTAGTTGCCATGTGACAGCGTGATAATGACTGCCAAGATCGTTGGCTGTGTTGTTCCAGCGATCTCTGGATTGTTGATGCATTGTTGACAATATCTAGATGTGTGACATCTCACCAACAATCTCAAAAAGATGTCCTAATGACCGCGCTCCTGTGAGATCATTGGTGAGATCGTTACAACATTGTAGTGTGTAACGGTACCTTAACGTGTATCAGAGTTTGGTTGGCATGTCATTAGCATACTCAACCTGATTCTCTTGGATGAGAGAATCTACAGTTGTGTTACCTCGGTCTAAGCAGAACACTGCAGAAGAAGACACAGGTGCTGACCATTTCACTGCCATCATCTGCACACCAAATGAGTATGTTCTGATATCAATCTAGCTGAATGCAGGCACATATACTATGGAAAATCAGGACATGAAATCCACTTATTTGCAATTATTACACGAATGAAGATGAATCGACTAATAAAGGAATGTGCAAAGTTTCATAATTTTCCATGCTGGAGAAAAGTATTATAACACAATGAAAGTTTAAATGCGACAAGCCTACAACCTGCAGTAACATCAGTCCACTAAACCGCCACATGACCAGCTCTACCCTCTCCTAGTCTATCCTCACCCATCCTTTGCAGAGTGTGAGCCTTCACAGGCAGGGTCCTCTCTCCTCGTGTACCTGTCAGTGCCTAGTATTGCTCATAATTATTGTACTTGTCTATGTATGCCCCTTTTCACACGTAAGGCTCCATGTAATAAATGGTGCTATAATAATAAATAATAAAATAATAATAATGCTGTATATGCATTTTCTACAATATATCTTACACCCGCATGGAATCACCTGGATACCTCCCAACATGTATTCTACAGTTCAGATCTCCTGTATTGTATGTTCAAGAAGATCATAAGAATCTTATAGATTTCCTCTACAATTTCAGATCTCCTTACCAAAGAGAAATTTTATTGACTTATGAAAAATTAGTTAAAAGGGAGGCTTATTACCTCATGGCTATAAGCGTCAGTTGTGTCATAGAAATTGATGGGATTTGTAAAATCCACGCGAATTCTGCAGAAACAACCCAATTTTCAGTTGCAGAAAATTGTTCCACGTAAACATGTCACCAAGTTCAGTTGCTATAAGAACAAAGCATAAAGGTACAGTTACACATAGATATATCTGTGCAGACATTGCTTGCAACTCACTGCAGTGAAATCATGGACACATTGTTACATTTGTACACGGCAACAAAATGGAACAATGTGTCCATGATTTCACTGCAACTAGTAAGTTGCAAGCAATGTCTGCACAGATATATCTGTGTGTAACAGTACCTTAACACCAAGGAAAGTTAGGTCATGGGTGCCTTTTCAGTTATCCTAATTTTCTAATTTAAGTGTAAGGGTACCGTTACACGTCGCAACATTGCATGCAATTTCACTGGCAATTTGCTGATTGCAGTGAAATCATGGACACATTGTTCTATCTTGTTGCTGTGTACAAATGTAACAATGTGTCCATGATTTCACTGCAACCAATAAGTTGCAAGTGAAATTGCATGCAATGCTGCGACGTGTAAAGCTACCCTATCGGTACCCTAAGGGTACCGTCACACGTGGCAATCTCCCGGGCGATGCCATAGACGACTCTCGGGCGTGGCCTGTCGCCGGCGACATCGCCAATGCGTCGTCTAATGTAAATGGGCGACGGCGACACGTCTGAGTGGTCGCCTGGTTTCACAACAGTTCTGTGAAAACCAGGCAACCATTGTTGGGCGATGTGTGCTGATCGCCCTGTGTAACATCTCATGAGCGATGTCAAGGGCGACAGCACACATTGCCTATACCATTCCTGTAGGCGTTTCAGGCGTATTTACTACCTCTGCCGGTCTGAGTGGATTGGTGGCAGCTCGAGAATTACGATTGGTAGTCTTGTTCCTCGGCGCCATATTTGATGATGTGTGCGTCCAAAGGTGTATTACCCAAGAGCGTACATACTGTACAGTAACGCATTGATGTCGCCTCTGTGTTTGCGGCTGTGTTCAAAAGTGCAGAGAGATGTGCCACAAATGTGTGCTTTAACATAAAATGTCATTACATCCCAAATTAAGGCTACATTCACACATTGCGTATTTTTCTGCTTCTCTGTGTTTTTTGCTGCGTTTTCTGTATTTAGGCTGCGTTCACGCTGCGTATTTGTCGCGTTTTTTTACGTGCATTTTTTTAAGGGGAAAAACGTGCGTAAAAAAAACGCGACAGAACAACTTCAATTGCGCTTTTTTACGCACGTTTCTTCTAGTGCTTTTAATGGAGCCTATGGAAGAAACGCGCGTAAAAACCTGGAAATAATTGACATGTTCATTCTTTTTACGCACGCGTTTTTTTGCTCCAAAAACACTGCGTAAAATAACGCGACGTCTGAATGGTACAAAGTGAATGTCCATTCACTGTGCAAGGAAATGCAGACGCACATGCATTTTTGGAGCAAATACGCGCGTAAAAAAACGCGCCAAATACACGGCGTGTGAACGCAGCCTTACCTGCGTTTTTTGCTGCGTATTTTTTACGCACGCTTTTTGCAGTGAAGACTCAATTCTGGATAAGCAGCCCAGCCAAACCTATGGGTTTTGACACAATCCATTCACACACTGCGTATTTGTGTTTTTTTTTACGCACGCGTTTTCACTGCAACAACGCGTGCGTAAAAAGAATCACCATGTCAATTCTTTCTGCAGTTTTTTTCTGCGTTTCTCCATTGCCCACATGATAAATGGGCTCTGAAAAAGCGCAGAGAAAAATGCAGAAAAAAACACAGTGTGTGAAAGGAGCTGCGTATTTCACAAAATATGCGCGTAAAAAAGCGCAGCTGCGTAAAAATACGCAGTGTGTGAACGTAGCCTTATCTGCATGGAGAAGGAAATGATAGGTGTCTATACATCCCATAACTGCAAACACACAAATATCTGTGCACACACATACTTTCAAGGCTGCAATATTATCCAGACCAAGAAAGCAAGAGTGATTTTATTACACAACGCAATAGCACAACACACTTAACAAAAGCGCTGTACATATTGACTGTACAAGAAAACGTCACACGAGCGTCGTGTTTTGCCTTCTTGGCAACGCCAATGCGTATAGCAATAATCCGCGAAACATCACACGAGAGTTGTCTATAAAGCACCCAGCCATTTACATGTAACGACACATTAAAATAATGACCAATCACACGTCCTCAAGGCGTCACACAACATTATGTTAACGCCTATCTCCAAGATGCTGCTCAAATTTACGCCCACATCGCTAATATGGTGGCTCTGTGTGACGCAGAAGCGGCGACCAGCGATTTGATCGCCCCTGGGCCTTGGACGACGCTCAGGCAATTTCCGGTCGGGTTGTTGCCCGAGCGTCGCCTAATGTAAATGAGCGATGGACGACCTCAGGCGACACGCAAATGTGTGCGCGTGCACGTGCGTCGCCTATGGCATCGCCCGGGAGATCGCCACGTGTGACGGTACCCTTAGATTAGAGCTGCAATTGGAAAAACAATGAGTAAAGTAATACTAAAGTCTATAGATATAAACAACAATAAATGTTATTAGTTGATACCATGTCTAGTTTTCAAGTATCTTCTGTTCCACCCATCACTCGTAACCTACACAATGTGATTATTATTCTTACACGTAATTACAAACTTGATTTATCCCCAGGGAGCCATTAGATTTCATACTATTCTGCTGCCAAAACTGGTTTTATTTGCTGGACCTAAATGAATGACATTACCCTTTACAAGTATCTTAGATATCAAAAGATCTAGGCTTGTGTGCCTTCTGAATCTCTATGTAGCCATCACTCTCCCATGCCATCAGAGCAACTAGCTGGCATGTATACCTTTCACTGACTGGCACAGGAGTTCTTGGATGGGTTATTGAATGGAACAGAAATGTTGGCATTAGCTGCGTGGTTCAGTCCCACTATTTAATGTATGACATTGTTTGCTGGCTTGAGGACTTCCTTGGCACCTTTAGTGTAACACGGACTATATTTGTCTCTCTTACTCTGTTTTTTGCAACTTTTTAAACTAATAACACTGCGAACATGGGTGACTGGACCTTTTATATGCTGGCTACCTACAAATAATAGCGTGAGGCACTGTATTCAATGACAGCTCGGGTAGTTGAAAAGAAAGAAATATGACAGAGCTCATGAAGGGCATGAAAATCTGGAACATTTATGAAAAAGTGGTGTCATAAAAATGTTGGGAGATGTGTAAGATGTCCTTGATTATATGTCTTTGCCCACAGATAAACAGTTCCTTTTAGTATGACTTCTATTGTAAGTTGCACCGCGCTTGGACTAATGAATGCTCACAAAGTATAGAAATACACCAGCAGAATACATTAGGAAAATACGCCTGGTGCTGCATACAGATTTGCCACACAGTGATTCAGGCCTTGTATGTTATACAATACCCCTGAAATCCGTTGCTATTGCCAAGAAGTCCATTGACATCTCTCCTACTCATATTAATGCACCGAGACTCAAAAGGGTGTCAGAAAGACAACAAAAGATGGCAAATTCCAAGAAAGGATAGTGGACATTTTACCGTACAAAAGAATAATCAAGAAGCCTATATTTTTTGGATTAAGAGTAACAGTTGTTAATCAAAGTTGTATAGTTATATTTCTTAGGTCTGTTTATTGAAGTGTTCTTGAGGTATTTTCAGAGATAAAATGGTGGGTGTGGACAAGCTTGCCGAGATCACGGGCTCCTGAGATTTACTGGTCATTTCTCATCTCTGTCAAGAACACAAATTGTACGTGAGCAGCTTTTTAAGTGTTTCAAGATGGCTGAATAATGCCCTATCAATGGGAGAGAAATATGCGTCTTGTCTCATACTGCGGTACAACTGACAGGGAAAAATGATTCTAATTTTAATGATTTACCATCTATTGTTGCCTATATTGTATTAATGAAAGTAGACCCATTTGGTCCAAAAGTGTTAACGTAAGCACTGATGTTACTGTAACCCATTTTGTTCCTTGTTTTCCATGTAACAAAACAAAACAAGACTGCCATCCCGAGCCCTCATGATCCTACAGTCCAGATAATTCGGAGTCCCATATTCTGAAATCATAGATTGATGCCTGTTTGGGAAGACTAAATGATGTTGGGATATGACAGTTATCAGCATTTTCTTATATTCTGTAGGGGGTGAGTACCACATACAGCATCTGTATGTATGAGGGGTGATAAACCAAGACCTGCTACAATCCTAATCATACGCCTTGAAATTAAAAAAGTTGAGAAGACAAGCAGTGTTTGGTGCTCAATTTTTCTTTCTAGGAGTCACTGCACTACTTCGCAAAGTGTGTGAGGCCTAGAAGTGTACATTCTAGCGCTACAGAAAAGAAAATATTATTTGGTAAAGTGACTTGGTAAGATACATAGGAAACAAACTGAATGATATGAAAAATAGGAAAGTGACAGGGCCAACATTTCATGACATATCATCATACGCTGCATAGCCCTTGAATTGAGTAACAGTTGGCAGCTATGTTATGATACAATCTGACAGTATTTGTACTGCTTGGTGTAGTTAATTCATGTAGCGTGCCAATGTCTATGAGCACGTGACCAAATACTACACATCCGTGTTTACTAGTAAGAGAAGCGATAGAACTTTTGTAGTATATGAAAACAAGACCTCTTTCAATCATGGGTTACTTGTGTGTGTATATATACATATATATATAAATTGCTGCTATATTGAGTACATATTGGGGGTGTTGTGTCATCTTAGACGTGGTTTCATATACCCATAAAGAAGTTTTCATTGGGATGGAATATACCATATGACATGGCCTTAAATCACTGGTAAATACACGAGAAGCTTTTTGACTCTGTGTCAAACATAAGTATATATCAGAGTCTAGTAGCCTATATGTATGGAAATTTTATACAGTTTTTGCTATCATAGCTGACAATGGAGTGGTCTAAATGACCCCAATATATATATAATATTTCGGTCCCATGATAGATAGATAGATAGATAGATAGATAGATAGATAGATAGATAGATAGATAGATAGATAGATATTTAAGAATATGAGTATATACATATATGTAGTTACAATAGATTCTATACCTTAAATATTACATAGTGCTCTCATTTAAAAAAAGAAAAACTGAGACACACCGGTGATACTCTTAGATTACTAAGCATCATCAGTGATATAATAATTGTAGTATGTTTTACATTTTGAACCTTCACATGTACAAAAATAAATCACAAACACCAGCACAGATAACCCAAATTCAGTGGGGGGTTGGAATTAATAATATTAAGACAAAAATTCTCCAAAAGTCCCACGGCAAACAATTGGCTTAGCAGAATAATGAAAAAGAAACACACACTGTATTATTATAATGTTGAAAATTTTCACTGAGCCCCTAACTGTGCATAGTATGATGGCTGCCTAAGTGTTTCCAAGCAATGTGAAATAACTCTAGTTTCTTGTGTATCAAGCAACTTCCTCAGTAATCACTGGTCCAGATATAATGCGGCTATTAATGTATACTGGAAATGTGGGCATGACCGTGAGGTGGACCATAGGAATATATATTATATATATATATATATATGTAGCATATATTCTACCTATGGCCCACCCCACTTTTTCAATATGCGTTAACAGACGCGTTATATTTGGACCAATGAACAATACAGATCTACCTACCTGCATATATATATATATTATATAATACTCCTTTATTCATTGTGAATTGTAAGTACTCCTGCGGGTGGGCATCTTTTTTTTCAATGTACCTGCCTCTTCACTCCTTTAGTCATGTTTTTGTCTGTTTTTATTATCATCATTGTTATATATCTGTTTTATCATGAGTACGTGTGTGTATGTGTGTGCGTGTGTGTATATATGTTTGTATGTGTATGTATGTATGTATGTTTGTCACACCCAAGGTATTCATATTAGTTATTGAAACAAAAGTATACTATGAAAAAAAATCTTAAAAAATTCCTAGTATTTCTATAGGATGCAACATTTCACAAAATGATGCGAAATTGCAATGGGTGCTCCAATTTGGCCCATTGAAGTCCTGTAAAGAAAATGTATGAAAGTTTTTTATTATCACCAAGATTAGTCATGCAGGAAGGCAAAAAAATATATATTGGCTTGATAGAAATACTTATATACTGTTCACTCTAATGCAATTGCCCATCTAAGGTCAATGAGAACATATATACTCTATATGTTCACATATATATGTTCTCATTGACCTTAGAAGGACAATTGCATTCGAGTGAACAGTATATAGATATTTATATCAAACCAGTATATATATCAATATATATATATATATTGTCTTCCTACATGAATAATCTCTATATAAATATATATGTATACCATATATATATATATATGCACATACTGTATATATATATATATATGTACCGTATCTGTGTGTGTAAATATAAATTAATATATACACATATATATGTATATACAGCCAAATATGAGACACTCATCTTTAAAATATGCTCATCCTTTAAATACCCATTTATGACACCATACTGTTTTGTTTGGTGAGGGTGATGCACCCCAGTTGTCCATGTTTTTGGAGTGCTACCTCTTATGCTTGTGCTATGCTTGTGTAAATGTATGCACATAATATAAATATATATGTATAGTCTACATGATACATGTATGTATGGGTATATACATGAACAAAAGAGGTAGCACCCCAAATTATTGATATGTAGACCCTCAATTATTTTTATATGCTGTGAATATTAGCAGTATATATGTGTATGTAAGCTGCTTTCCATTCAGATGACTAGAATACACCTTCACCCCTAAAATAATTGTGTTCTGTATACACCAATACCCCACTGAGCTTATAGCTACATAGTCTCTCTCACAATCCTCTACCTGAATATTTTGATCATTATAAAATTGCCATAAAACAAATCACTATTATGAGCTCCAATTACCCAGGCATAAAGTACTGTTTTATGTAATCATTAAGACATAATGTAGCTTTTCTTATTATTTTATAGCTTCGATGATGCTCCTAAGAAATGGCGGGGGGATCTCCTAGTATGCCTTGATTTACCATGTCTTGGGCTTTCTAAAGACTTTTTATAAAGATTCTAAAAAAAAGAATCCCACTGAGCGTAAAAGACATAAAACAAAAATGTAGAATTTATAAATTGTTGTCTTGGGTTACATAACCGTCCAGCGAGAAAGCCCAGATAGAAGAAAAGCCAAGGCATTTCTAAGGCTCCAGTGCTCTCTACAGCATTGTACAGTGGGCAACAAAGAGCCCATGAGACGTGACACAGCATAAATATGTACACACTGCTACAAAAGAACTTCAGATTCCTCCTTGTGGGATCTTACAATATAAATGGAAAACTTTAGCTAGCAGGCCTTACTGAAGCCTTATTTTCTTATCACTTCAACTTGTTTCTTAAGAACTCCAGTAGAATTCTGGGATATTTCTTTCATTAGTTGGAGTGAGTTGGAAGCAGTGAGGCTGAATGGAAATACTGTGCCAGCTATTCAGATACAGTACAAAAGCGGGTTGCATTTTACATAACGGTAGAAACACAAAAGCTATGAAGCATTCAGTTTGAAAACTGCTGCCCCATCTGCATGTTGCGTTCTTGAAGGCGAGATCCCTCTGAATGACATTTAGTTCTGAGCATTCCTGCAAGGAATTTAGGCGGAAGGTGTGGAATATATCATGCTCGAAGTAACCAACATAATGTAAGAAGTATGGAAATATGCAGTTAAATAGAAACCTTCTGGGTGTGTCTATCGACATTCACACTGAGCACTTTCCAGCAAAGTACTTTTGTCACAGCCAACGAGATCTTTATAGAGCTCAGCTTTATGGTTATTTCTGTAATGAGTGGCATTGGCTGCTCCAGATAGGAGCATTAGGACAACGAATACACTTTACGTATTCTTCGAGGTTGTGCAAAGTCTATAAAACTCTTTTCTTTCTTCCAATGTAGTATAGTGATTCTATTAGGGAACTTCTCTATGAACTGTGATATTGAGACGTCAGGGAAATATGCCTTGCTCAGCTAGAAAGTTTGGTGAAAAGAACATCTACTCATTTTCTTCTCTGTTCAGGTCTTTTGGTATAAAATATGCGTAGTTAAGCAACATTACATAATCAGCATTGTGAAGTCTGCCAGCTATTATGTGGTCATGAGGTTTTCCAGTTACTCAGCGTAATAAAGCATCACTGAGTCAGTTCTTTCTGAATCTAACATGGCCGCTCCTGAATAGGCAAACACCGAGTCCTTTTGGCTATTCATATTTTTTTTTTACCAAGTATAAAACACAGTCTCTGCTGATATGGTTCCTATTTATGATTCATTCTATATATTATATATATTTCTAGTCAAGTCCTTTTAATTATATTATTCTATAACTATGTTTGGCGTTAGACTTGCTGTTAAATATTGAGTGTTTTAAGCTTTTGTAGCCAACAAAACCTCATACATGGTCAAATTTACTTATGATCAATGATAATGTTTCACCATACACAAAGCACACAAATCTTATACAACAATTGTGATTGTCAAAGCATTTCTTCAATATTGTATCTTGCAACACTTCTTCAATAATGTACCTTTTGGCCTTTATATACTCACATTCTCTAGTCACTATCCATACTGCAATAATTCCAACTAAATTCAACATCAATATGTGCATGTATATATATATATATATGTTATATATACACACACACATATATACACATACATTCAATCTAACCCAACATAATTCAGATCTATATTTTCAAACCATACTCTAACCATGGGCTGTATGGGCTTTTGGTGTCCAATTATTATTTTTAGCTATGATCATCTGTACAATATAGAATAATTAACAGTCAATGAGTAGTGTGTACCAAGCTATATGCCAACTGTCCCCGGAGAGCCACACCCATACAATAGATACGTTCCACAATAAAATTATGACCTCAGAATATTAAAAAAATGCCTAATATGTGTATAGTTGATGTTGTTTATGTTGTTTAGGTCTGTGTGTGTCAATGTTGGCAACCAATACATGTTAAAATGTTAATCAATTTGGCACTAACAAGCCAGAAACATATATAGCTTGAGCAGGGTTGCTAGACACATGTCGTAATTATTCTATTACTTCTGTGTATGTATAGATTTTATTTTTACAATATCTGTTTATGGTATAGTACAAGTAAAAGGTAAAAGATTTCTTTATGGCACATCCCCAATATCGTACATGTTCAAAGGAGGCAATAAAAGATATGCCTACATCAATTCTGCAAAAATAACATGAAAACGGACAAATTGTAAACAAAGTGCACTTAAATCTGAATATACATTCAACAAAAGCACAGAGTTAGGCAAGGATAGGCAACGATTAGAAAAAAAAAGTTGTAGATTGTAACCAAAACCCATTTGGACATTTGAACTCATACAAAATTCATAAGAACGTCAAGCACAGAGCCAGAAAACAAAGCCCTGTCAACTTTGGATGAGTAAGCATTCAGCCCTGTAGGAAGCCATCTTAGAATGCAGAATTAGTGTACAATACACAAAAACCCAACAACAGAAACTTATATACACAGCATATGACATTACAGTCCAGGCAGCTCTCATCTGAACATGATACGTGGAGCCATCATTTACTAGAATGCCATTCCATCTAAGCATTAGGCTAGGTAATGCCTAATTGTGTAACCAGTGGCAAGTACCTCTCCATCCTTTCTCCTTCATGCAAACATACAATATTCCAATGACCCATGAAAAGGAATATGTTAGTCAGTGTATATTCCTTTAATTGCTTCCCGCCTAAACCATGAAAGGATCACGTGTCTGGTAATTTATTGAAACATAAGCATGGACTGCAAAAACCAAGACCGAACAATGTATTTTTCATACAGATTACAATTCATTCACCCTCAAAAGCTCTGCCCCATACATTTTTTTTCAAAAATATACTACAATAATCCTATATTCGCAGCTCATAGATTTAAAGGGCTATATACCAAAAAAGTGTATAATGACAATAAAAAGCTTCATAATAACAAAAATAAAATGTGAAATGTACCTTGATATGTCACAGCGATGACGTTTATTCTTTATCCAAGTGGAATTATTCGGCAGATCCAAAAAGTTATATAATCCAATTGCGAAGAACAAGTTTAATCCATACACGATTTCAATAATCCCAGGCTCAAAACCCATTGTATCTTCACTTTTTAATTAGTGCTTAAAGGTAATGTTTTTGGAAACCAAATTCAACCAATGTCTCCCGCCTTTGACAAATCCGAATGATCTGTGTGTTAAAAATATATAGTTTAATATTTTTTTGTGCAGCATGTTTGAGAAATAAGAGGTAGATAGGTGAAATATTGTTCAAATATTGGGTGTAATTGGTAAGTGGGGTTCAGTTATCCTTAGTCAAATGCATGCTTGTGGCATACACAAAGCCCATGGCTATATGCTTAAATTAATTAAGAAATTCCTTAATTAATTAATTATATTGAGCAGTAAAAGTAAGACCTCATTCATTATATTTTAAATAAAAAAAGTAATAAAATTTGAAAAAAAAGAATAAAAAATTCATAACTTTATTAGGACTTAATGTAAGCAAAAATGAATAAGTTTGTGATGGAAAGTGGTACAATAGAATATGACATGGCAGTGTAGCTGTAGAGAGCGCTGTTGGAATAAAACAATGGCTCATTGATATGAGAGCGCGAGCAAGGGTTTCCACCACTATGAGTATTACTATACCAATGGATGGGCATAATAACTGAATGATGGAATAAAAAATACAAGAAGCTACTCTATTTTGATGATTGTTATGAACGCCAATAGTATGCCTTTATATTACAAATGTGAATATTAGGAATATTCCATTTTTATACAAATTGGTGTCTAAATTAACACAAATGCATGACGTAACAGATAAAAATGCGACATCTAAAAATTCAACTGTACAAAAGTCGCCGCTAGCAACTAAGCATCATATGCGGTATGTGATATGCGAGATATGAATTTTTAAAGAAGTCCACCATATTGGGTAAATGTGCTCTTCTCTGTACATATGGCTTTCTCAATGCAAACCATTGTCTTGTCTAACATCTGCACAAATTTCTTTTATGCGGTCAGAGGAATATTTCGAGACATTGGAGTATATACAACCTATTGTCCCAATTTAACCATTTCCCTAACTTATGTCTGAACAATGGGAACACTGCTAAATATAAAATGGTCCATCCAAACTTTGTGACCTGCCTACAGTCACTTGTAACGAAAGTAGTTACAGTAGTAATTCATCTGTTAAAAAGAAAAAGGCTTAAACTATTGGCTTTACATAAAAACCTATCTTGTCGTTGAGATGAAGAGGAAACTTTGGTGTAATACTTCGTTAGTACGATGTCTCACTCATGCCAAGAACCAGATCTTTCTCTGTATCACAAAGTTCCGAACGCGAACAAATATTAATAACCCCTAAAAAGTCAAACGAACAAAAATAATCAACTTATCTAAATACTTAACAAAAAAATAACAAAAAGCCTTTGTGACTTTTCAACGCCGAGTCATGGCTTCTCACACTGAGAAAACTTTAGTCAAAGTTTTGGAAACTTTTAGCCACTGTTTAAATTTTTCATCTCTGGTTAAAAATATTGTGTAAGGCGTCATCTTAGAAACAAGTAAAACTAATTTGCCTAATAGATTTCATCCAGGTTTTCAATAAACCTTTGTATCTGTAATACTGCCATATAGGGAATTAAATCGACGTACCGGTAATAGCTGCAATTATAAGCAATAAAATAGAGGAAACAAATAAGTGTGCATTTGTCAAAAACGAAAAAATTGCACGCTGAAAACTATTAATTAGAAGGTTATCATAACGCAAATTAATGAGCAGAAAAAGTTATATTCTATAGGCAAAGTTTTTCGAACAATTATATATGAAGACAAACAAACAACAAGACTGCTCAAAGCATACAAAAGTAGAAGTTAAACTTGTAAACTCTGTAAATACATATAATCTGCTCAGGTAATGTAACATAAACTGCTAGTGAGTGAGGAAACTTACACTACACCTGATCTCTGCCCACCCACATCCCACAACTCACCTTTAAAACAAAAAACTTCTAAAGCCTTTTGTGACTTCAGGTAACAATGACTTTGAGGTTCCTCATGCAGGAGTTTTGGAAGAAGGAGACCACTGCAAGGCTTAGAGGAGAAGGACTGTGCGAGATAGAGATGCAGATAAAGAGTTCTTCAGACTTTTCCTTTTGTTCAAGTTCTCGGAGCAAACAAAGAGCTGGAGCTCTGCAGCAGGTTTGTCGCTCCCACCCTCCTCCCTTGTCTAGTCAGGAGCACACACTACTACATCCACTATTTCTCTCACTTTGTCAGTAAACTTTTGTCCTGCATTAGCTTCACCCTCCATCCACAATGACTTAGGTAAACTTCATTGGAGATATATTAAGACTAGCAAGTGGGGTGAGCAGGAGTCTGACTCTTGAGTGTCCAAGGATGTTCCTCTTTGTTTGGGCTGTTCTCCTGATGAGGCAAAGTCCTCAAATTCAAGTTGATCCATATAAAGCTCAAGGCTGGAAGGCAAAGGGTGAATGGAGAAGCTGATGATGCTGATGAAGATATTAGGTGTGAACCCTGCAGTGTCTCCTCTGTCCTGTCCCATCCAGGACACTCCCCTCCCACATCTCATTGTCCTTGGACTTAGGTTCAACAACAAAGAGATGAGCTAGGCGTCTCACCAACCTACCTGTTGCATAGCCTGCAGCAGCATGGAGAGCACTTACTTCAATCCAGGTCTCCTGCGATCCTCCAGAAGTTTCACTTGTTTCACAAAACAATTTGGGACCAGAATGAGTTTTCTGGCACCTCCCACTAAACAAAAAAAGTGCAAGGATGGGTATCCACAGCAACTGGGAGTTTGTTTGCAGGGCTCGTCTGTGGTTCTTGCTTCTTCTGCATCATGTCAGCTTGGTCTCCCTAAGCCATGTTGGAAGCACTTGTTGTAAAGTTGTCTTTCCAGAGTATAGTTGGTAGTCACTCAGCTCCTCATCCCTTTTCTGCTTACTAACTGCACGTTCCAGCAGCAGAGAGGGAGGAGGAGGGAGTTCAAAATAAACACAGCCTTTAAAGGCACAGCCGAAAACTACAGCTGGCTGGTACTGTTCTGGTTTTGTATCTTCCAAAAATCCAGTAAGAGGTTGTTGTTTTTATGCAAATCTGTCATATGGCTTTTAGGATTCTCTGTGGCCAAACTACAAGCAAAAAATGTAAGCGTGAAAAGTTTGTAGTAACTTTTTACTATATAGGCAACGCGTAAAGTTTATCTTTGAGTCTGGATTATTCATGAGGCTCGTCTTCGCGTTATATTTGTTTCTATAATGCAAACATATACAACATATATAAAGTATCAACATTTAGTAAAAAAATAAAACAAAAGGAGAAAAATCATTTTATATCAGTCCAAATGTAGCTGTTTTCTTATTATATACTAAGGTCTAATGTAACTCTTTTCTACACAGAATATCGGTGATCTACAGATGCAGCAGAGCTATTCGCACCTTTTAACTTTTAAGGACTGTAGATTACGCAGCCTCATAACTTCCTACTCAGCTGTAAGAATAATAGATAAGGTGGATTGTTATAAACAGCAACAGACAAGAAATCATGGAAACTCAAGAAAAGTTGATTAAAATTGTAAACTCTGCATCTGTATAATTCTATGTACATATACATGCAACATATGCAGGTGCTGTATACTCAATAATACTCAATACTCCGTAACGAAAAGGAATTGCATGAAGAGAATAGGTGTGACTCTTACCTGGAGTGGAAGGTCATGGTCGGGTTCTTGTCTGTGTGATTCATACACCCTAAGGATGAGTTTGTGACTAAGGAAAAAACTTGCAGCTGCCTCTAAGTTATTATTTATCCAATAAAATATTTTCCGAAATTGGATTGTGTGTTTGTTGGGCTGAAACAGTAAGACTGTAAGTACAGCAGGTATGAGGACGGGATGGGACTGTAACCCCCCTAGCCCCCCTCCATTGCTGAAGGAGTTCATTGTTACTTGATGTCCTTTCCCTCCCTTTCTCTTGTGCTCTTCCCAGCAGAACAAAGAAACTGAGCTCCCAGCCTGGAGTGCAAGTTTAAAACAGGCTGAAGTACTTAGTAGAAGCTACTTCACAACTTTGTAAACTCTGTCTCCTTGAGAAAAGTTGATATTTGTCATCATATGATTCGAAGGCAAAGCCTAAAATCATCAAGATCGTTAAACAAAGTCCTTTTTCCTTATAACGTCTTCTCCATTGTTAATAATCACACTTCACGAAACAGCACCCTGGTCAGTTCTGGAAGAGGTAGAGCAAAGCTACAGCTGGATGTGTATATAAAACCTCTCAAGATGACTATGTCATGTATATACACAGAGTAACGTAGAAATATATATAGTCACAAATGAGCATGGGGATAAGATTCAACAGAGGGTTAATTTTATTGTTTTATCAGTATGCACAGATAGATAGATATACATAGGATAGATAGATAGATAGATAGATAGATAGATAGATAGATAGATAGATAGATAGATAGATAGATCCCAAAAAACAGGTAGCACTCCAATTCAGGGTAACATGGACATGTTTAATCCAGCCCTTTGTGGTGCAACCTTTCGACCAACCAGGTCTTTGTCAAGCAACTGTTTGTGCGTAGGGATGGGCGAGTCTACGCGCTAGGACTTGTTACTCGGCGAGTAGTAAGGGACTCGCAGGACTCGGTACTCGGCGAGTTTCCCAGCGATTACTCGCACAGTAACGAGTCCAATGCAAGTCAATGGCAATCCTAGTTTTGTCAGAGTTTACTTTTTCTCACTCGCTAGACTAATCTCCCCAAATTGTTTAAACAATCGCACCACTTCACGGATACCCGCTGTCAGCAGCGAGTCTGAGCGAGTCTACGAATCCGAGTCCTGTATACTGTATTCGGGACTCGCGAGTACAGAATCTGTTATATTCCGACAAAGCTTCCGAGACAGCCTAGCATGTTAGGTCAGAAAACTTGTGAAGATGGATAAGCATGTTAGCCAATCATATTCAGTAATGCCACAGCCATGTTGGTTGTGGCAGGGCTATGATTGGCTTCTGTTCATCGTGATGCCTATGTCATGTATGAGAGGCGAGGCTGTATATAAGCCTTGCCACCGCCATTTCCTCCACATTCCTGTGACAATCTGAGCTAGTGCAGGGTGAGGTAGATGCTGGAGCAGATCATAGGGAGTGTCAGTCAGTGTAGGGAAACTTCAAGATTCCTTATATTTAACCCAAACAGCTCTTCTGAGAGCTACCAGGAGGACAGGGGAGTACTGTGTAGAGGACTGTAGGCAGGCAGGCAGGCAGGGAGGAGCAGCCTTTATGGTGGGTTTACACGTTGCGAAATCGGTGTCCAACTCTGTGCAAAAGTCACGTGGTTCGTGCGTTGGACCCGATATCGTTCCTGCGTTGTACGGTGTGAACATCCGATACAATGCAGGAACGATGGTAAACCGATATCGGGGGTCGAATGAGCGTGCTATTCAACCGCCCGATATCGGATGCCGGTTGGAGCCGGATCGTCCCGTGTGACAGCCCAACTCCGATGTGCACTGCAACGTCACCCATTCACTCTCAGGTTAAATGGTCGCTCCTGGGTCGGGGGGCATACACATCGTAGGGACGTTGTATCCCGATATCGCAGCGTGTAAACCGCCGATGCGGTTCAGGGAAAACCGGGCATGAAATGCGCGCTCCCGCGCCGTTGTATACGATATCGGAATGATATTGTGACGTGTAAACCCACCATTACAGTGCACACATGACCGACCTCATAGCTTAGCTTACTCACACTGCTTTCCTAATAGCTGAAGTCAGAGGCTTAGCTGAGGTACTATTTCTTATTTTTTTGCACCTGATAGATTTTGGGTAATAATAACCCCTTCAGCTTTATTTTCTCTGTGGCAGACCAGTGTGTTGCTGCTCTCCTTCCTGCAAATAGCACGTACGCCACCTGCTTGTGCGACTACTTGTGCGCACTTAATAATTTTTGCAGGGACTAGTGTGCTGCTTCACTGCCAAGTGTTAGCACACACTTAACCCGCCAAAACGGCAATGCGAGCGCTTTCCGAGACACATCTGCGATTTGTAAATCGCGCATTACTCGCTATTATTCGCTTCCCCATTCATTAACATTGGACTCGCTAGACTCGCAACGAGTAGCGAGTCCCAGGCTCGGACTCGCTAGAATCAAGCGATTCCGAGTAATTTAGGACTCGCCCATCACTATTTGTGGGACTTGCTTGTTATGCAGCGGAACACTGCATTTATCAGTGTGCTGATTCCTTTTTTCTATTTCATAGATAGATAGATAGATAGATAGATAGATAGATAGATAGATAGATAGATAGATAGATTTTTGTTCTGCTGACCTTGTATAGGAAGAAATATGAAGAGTGGGACACTTGCACATTGGGTGCCTGCAATTTGAGTCACAACTACAGATGAAATATACGAATTATGCACAACGTAATTTAGACGCACATATTCCTTCCCCAAAAAAATCCTTTTAAAGAAATTATATATATTTTTTCACACAAAAAATTTTTTGCACTATTAATGCACTACATTGATTGATGCACTAAGAATGCACTTTATAAAAAATTATAAAAAATAAAAAATAAATAATAAATATATTTCCTTAAAAAAAATGTTTCTCCTTTTGCCTTATTGATGAAGCAATGGATTACATAAAAATTATTACACACTAATGGCGATAACGCAAATAGCATGTAGGGAGTCCTTGGTATTCCTTGGACAGGTGGTGTGAAGGGAGAAGGTATCCCCCTGGGCACCGTACTGACAGGGGAGTGCTACAACCCAAAATTGGGATGCACTCTGCACTGGGAACCCGATGCATTGAATAATAAGAAAAGTCAGGGTGAGCATATATGTGGTAATCCATGTAATGGGAGAATATGAGTATGGATAATTTTTACTTCCATGTCTCTCCTACATAGGAGATTGTGAGGCAAAAGATCAAAGGTTAAAAAATTGCACTGTCACTTTAAAGAAGTTTTTTAGCTAAAACACCATTTTACTTTATAATACTAGTCACAAGTCATATTTTGAAAGCTGCACTTATATATAAAGATGATCAGTCATCTTTTTAATCTAATTTGTGCAGGTTTTATGATCGCACACATAAAGGAAGGGAAGTTTTATAAAGGCGCATGGCCAGACGCTGAGATAGCACAGCCCATGCGCGGGATCCCTAACATGGCGCTGAACGCGCTTCTAACAATACTTGGTAACTAGGGACGCGCATCCCATATGCGCATGCGCAGTACAACATAAACAACGCCGACATGGCGGCGCACAACCAGGGAGAGGCTGCACATGGCGGATAACACGCTGTGTTAGTGTATAATGATAAATACAGCTAATTAAGAGGGCACTTGAGCTGCAATTGACCCATTCTATGCACTTTATGGATTTAACTGTAAGTAAGGAGATTTATGTCATTACAATGTGATCAGGGAACAGGTGTATGTGTATAATAACCACTATGTAATATGTAACACGAATGGAAGTTATTGATGCACTGTAAAATGTTTGTAAAATAACTAATTAGATAATGAGGTTTGATATTGGAGGATGTATAAAATCCTCAGCATTTGCCATAAGTGACTGCTGGAAGAAGGTCACAGGCTGACCGAAACGTCGCTGCACCATGCCTGCAAGCCATTAAAGACAAGAAATAGATAGATAGATAGATAGATAGATAGATAGATAGATAGATAGATATTTCGACCTTTAGATGTAAAACAAATGACCCCAATTTTATACAAAGTCTGAAAAATATAGACATTCAGGTCCTGCTGGAAACATGGACCAGAGCCGAAAACGAATCTCTGGTGCTCATAGGATACAGGGAAATCTCTGTTCCTTCCCTGAAAAATAAAAACATCAAACAGGGCCGCTGCTCAGGAGAAATATTGATCTGGTATAAAGAGGAGCTTCATCAGTATATCAAACCGGTGAAGAGAGGAGGCAGCCACATATGGATCAGAATCAGAAACTCCACCCTCACCTCACAGTCTGACGTCCACCTCTGCTCCACCTATATACCACCGCCAGAGTCCCCCTACTTCAATTCAGACTGCTTCGAGATCTTACAAGGAGTAACCGCCCATTATCAGGCCCTGGGCAAAGTTCTCATCTTTGGAGACCTCAATGCAAGAACAGGGAGAGAAATATACTTCCTGACCATGGATGGAAACATATACATATTTGGAGCAGAGAATGAATGCCAAGACTCAGTATATACGCAGAGAAACAGCTATGACAGTACAGTCAACAAAAGTGGCAGAAAGCTCCTGAACGTATGCAGAAATATAGGACTTCATTTTCTTAACGGACGAACCAAAGGAGACTCTTTAGGAAGGTGTGCACTAAACTCCCATGTAGGAAGGAGTGTAGTAGATTATGCCATTACAGATATGAACCTGCTAAATATTGGCGCCTTCTTAGTCACCCCACAAACGCACTTATCCGACCACAGCCAAGGTTTTCTGTACATAAAATCTACAGAGAAACAATCCACTCAAAAGCCACTGCAGAGCGGCCTCTTCAACAAGCCTTCATCCTATAAATGGTCCAATATGTCGGCAATAAAGTATAAAGAGGCTCCCAACAGACCCGAAATACAGAGGCTGCTCCACAACTTCTACAACTACGAGTACAAGCCTAACCCAGAAGGAGTGAGTCAAGCTGCAAAAGACCTCAATGATATATTCTATGCATTGGCTAGACTTTCTGACCTTAAAAAAGTCAACTACAAGAGACCACAAGAAAAACACATCAATGGTTGGTTTGACACAGAATGTAAAGCTGCAAGGAAGACCCTGAGAAGAACCTCAAACAAGAAACACAGAGACCCCCAACCACCTGGGTCTGAGGGAAGCCTATGAAACCTTGCAAAGGCAGTACAAAACCATCCTCAGGAGGAAGAAGCAGAGTTGCATCTCTACTAAACTTTACCAACTCCAAGATGCCCTCCAAGACAACTCCTTCTGGGAACTATGGAACCATATGGGCACAAAAGACGAGAAAAACAACATTCATATCCAAAATGGCAACATCTGGCTCCAGTATTCAGAGACCTCTATAAAGACATCCCAAAGGAAGAACTAAGCCAAGAACAGGAAAACATAATGGCGAAAATAAAGGCAATAGAGGAAAGAAATCAAAAATTTCCAAAATCCCGTGGATACACCTATTACATTACAGGAAGTAGCAGAAAGAATGTCTTCCGTAAGGTACGGAAAATATGATGGCCTGGATTGGATCCTAGTTACCAGAAATGCTGAAGTACAACCCGCCAGAAATACAGGCTGCAATGGTTAAACTGTTCAATATTGTGCTGAGAGCTGGCTACTTCCCTCGTACCTGGAACCAAGGACTCATTACACTCATCCACAAGAGTGCGGACAGGTATGACCCAGCAAACTACAGAGGCATATATGTCAGCAGCAACCTGGGAAAACTGTTCAACAGCATCCTGAACAAGAGGATCCTCAGTTTCCTCACTGAGCACAATGTCCTCAGCAAGGAGCCAAAGAGGGTACACACACCGCACCACTGACCACATCTATACCCTGCACAGCCTCATTCAGAGACACATTCACAATACAAAGAACGGGAAGATATACGCCTGTTTCGTGGACTTTAAAAAGACCTTTGATTCGTGTTGAAATCTGAAATATGAGATCATGCACAATAGAGTCTTATCCTTTAGACAGGAATGGCAATAAAATCTGATTGATCACCTGGTATGGTTGTGTAACCCACAACCAAGTATGATCGCTCAAAAACAGCTGCTGCACGGTCCGCACCTCCACGGGTAAACCCCGGTGAAGATTATCTGGACAAGGGACGAAGTGCCGCTCGACCTGCGCTGCTGTAAAGGACCACCAGAACACGGGATATTTGGGTTAAGTTGTAGGTTTTATTCTGAAGCGTTTCGGAGCTGCTACCGGGCTCCTTCCTCAGAGACAAACCCTGAGGAAGGAGGCCGGTAGCAGGTCCGAAACGCGTCCAGCAAGCTCGGCCTCCAGGACCTGTCTACGTCACATCACCACTCCCTCGAGGCTATCACGTGAACCAGCAGCCAGTGAACCACGCGATTTCCTCTGTCCCTCGGCTACCGGTCAGCGTGGAGACCTCTTGGGTTGAAACCTAGCCTACCAACTAGTTGTGCAGTCAGCACAACTAGACCAGTGAGCACGGGGTCAAATAATCGATCCCACGTTCTAATGTTAGCAGTGTGGCGCAACCTTGTTCTTTATATCACCCTCCACGATGTCCACGTGAAATTCTTGCTGTACACAGAGGACCTGCTGCTGCTGTCACCAACTGAGAAAGGCCTCCAAGGTAACCTGAAAATCTTAGAGAAATTCAGCTCCACCTGGGCACTACCGGTCAACCTAAAGAAAACTAACATCATGGTGTTCCAGAGGAGAAAGAAAAGATCAGACCAGCACCCTTCATTTGTCCTCAACAATTTTGCCCTTACAGAAACAGACAAATTTACCTACCTGGGCCTGGAGCCATAGAGACTCTGAAAGACAAGGCCTGCAAAACGTTCTATGCTATCCGAGGAAACTCTACCATCTGAAGCCACCAGTGAGGGTCTGGTTAAAAATCTTTGACTCTATCATCACACCAATCCTCCTGCATGATGCAAAGTCTGGGGTCCTCACACCTACGCAGACTGGTCATGGTGGGATTTCACCTGGAATTCTGTGGAAGACCGATATAAACACCTCAGAGAAACTGACCATGTACCGGAGTCTACAGAGAGACTACAGACTGGCCCCATATTTGGAGAAACTCCAGGACCCCAGAGACCACAAGACTCAGTGCCCATAGTCTATGTATCAAATATCGAATCTGGCCAACACAGGCAGAGCTACAAGCCCAGGGAGGAAAGACTGTGCCAACACTGTGATCAGGAGGCCATAGAGGACAAAACCCACTTCCTCCTACACTGCTCCAACTACGCAGCAGTGAGGGACACTCACTTCAAGAGACTCCCACATATCTTCCCAGATTTCATAACCATGAAGGAGGAAGAGAAAACATATATCCTGCTGGGGAAAGAAAGAGAGCAGTGGAGATAGCAGCACGGTATGTGAGTGCATGCCATAGACTTCAAGAAAATGAACTATGATATGACATGGACTTCCATAGACCCCTCGGATCTGCCCCATCCATTGTTCTTATAGCCCTCACCCTGGATCTGTCCCATCCATTGTTCTTATAGCCCCAACCCTGGATCTGTCCCCAGCCATTGCTCCTACATCCCCCACACTTGATGTGCCCCCATCCACCTTTCCTACAACCCTACCCAACATCCCTATAGTCCCTATCCCCTTTTGTACACTTGCTTTGGCAAAACTGGTGTGTATTTAGTCCTGCCAATAAAGCTTCTTTGAATTTGAATGTGAATTTGATATAGATACATATGATGGATAGAGAGATAGATAGATAGATAGATAGATAGATAGATAGATAGATAGATAGATAGATATCAAAATAATAGCAGCACACTGGTAATGCCAATCACATGCAAACAATGATGTTCCCGATGATGTTAGTAGATGTTTTTCATGAGAAAAACTAAAAACTAAAAAGTTCCTTCAAAAAAACTCACATGGAAATTTTTTTTTAATGAAAAACTGCTCATCTAAAAAAAAAACACTGCTAATAATGTTCTTAGCGAAAGTATTGGTCAATGAATGCTTGCCCTTCAACCATGGCAAGGTGGTTTTCTTTAAGGTACCATTACCCGCTTCAATGTCGTTTAGATATCACCAACGATCTCGGGGGCACACGGTCGTTAGGACATCTTTTTGACATCATTGTTGAGATGTCACAATCTAGATATCGTGCATGACGCACCAACGATGTAGCGAGCAGCTAACGTTCGCACAACCCAATGAACAATCCTTGTTCACTGTTGTGAATAGGAGAAGTTGTTAACACATCGTTATCGCGGTGTCATACACATCGATGCAGCAGGTTGGCTGATCGAGGATCGTTTTTGAGAACATGTTCTCAAATCTATGATCAACGATCCAACGATTTATCGCAGTCATATTGCGGTGTTACATGCAACAACGTCCTAACGATGTCGTTTGAACGACTCCAAACCCGTGACGTTTGAGCGATATCGTTCACGATCTCTACCTTGTAACGGGGCAGATAGATAGATAGATAGATAGAAGATAGACATAGTCAGAAACTATAGATCACTAAGATAATTGAAATATGCACATCTAATTTTTGAGTTGATGTAAAATTGGATATTTCATGGGCCGATTAATGTAAATATAAGTTTGATTATAGTTTTCACTTTTTTCAGCTAAAAGCCCAACTTTTCTATACCCTATAAAATTATTATTGTAATAATATATATATATATATAATATATATATATATAAAAAAAATAGGATATGATAACTACAAAATTTGAATATTATAGGAAAATAACACTATATTATTACTCAGAAATGTACAACATAGTCCTATTGTTAGGACATTAGTAATATTCTAAGTGAAATTGTCCATATGATTGTACAGAAATTGAATTTAATGTGTATCATAGTTCTATAAAAGTGAAACGCCAGGCATATATACATAACTTGTTATAAAAAGTTACTTGGGCCATGTAAGATACTAGGGCCGTTATTTCTTGCTGGAGTTAATAATGGAATACAGTGTACAGAGCACATAAAGAATTAAGACTTGAGAGACCAAAGTCAAAGTGTGGCACCCCTGCAGGGGATTGCCACAGGATCCACCGGTGCAAGGAGGGATTTATCCTTGGTACACACAGTACACAACACCTTCCACCCAAACCTGAAGGGGAGCTCTACTGGCTGCCTTAAGCCAGATCCCCTTTACAAGATACAGGCCTGAGGGGAGGAGTCAGTTGGTCCAGTCA